>JAYESA010000006.1:65996405-66623474 GCA_036927795.1 Iris macrosiphon | reverse complement strand
GGAATGAAAGAATTTGGAATAAGAAAATTCTAGATCTAGAAATGAGATGAATGGATGAAAAGAGAGAGTCTCTTTCCTCTCCCCCCTAAGGCCAACCTTGCTTGAGATGCAAGCAAGTATAAAAAGTCTAAAATATTCCAATAGTTTTTTCATTAAGGAATTAATTAAGGAAGGAAGGTTCTAATCAACTGGTTTAACTAATTAATTCATTCTCTTAATGAATGGGCTAACTATTGGGCTTGTTTGTTGGGCTCAAATCTAACTAGAATTAATATTGATCCATGAGTCCCATCTAAACTAGTTAGGTCCATTTATGATAAAATTCTACTCTGAGTCCTCTATGTCCATGACACTTATGTCCTACCTAATTTTAGTCCCATGTACTTCTAATTAATTCCAGAATACCTTGCGCATTTATTTTAATTAATTTAAACCCAATTTCCTACTTTGTGTAATTTTCCAATTGTTTGGCACTTTTATGCAAAAGTGCATTGAGGTGTCCACACCATTGGACATGACATATGAAGAAACCTATTTTTCGTTCATCCGAATTTTTCCTATAATTTTTGGAATGTACTTCTAATTATTTTCCCATCCTACTGTTCATCATCCCTTCCCCGACTCATTCCGCTGATCCCTGCCGACTCTCCCCCAACCAACATGCCGGAACAACGTCGGAGTCATCCACAACTCCACCCGCAGCACCCGCCTGCACACCCTCGATGACCGCTGCTGAAGTCGAGCGCTGCTACCCTCATACATCTCCGCTGAACCCGTTCCCCACCCGCTGCCATTAACGCCGGAGCTCTACCTCGCTGTCGTCGACCGGATCACGAGCCGTCGACCTCGCCATCTCGACCCCGCTCACACCAGACTCTGACTTCCCGGCCCTTATCTCCTCCACCGCGACGAGCCTCGACCCACGGCCATCGTTTCCAGCCTGTACCTCTCCACCCTGCTGCACGAACCACCTCCACCATCACGACAACCCGCCAGATCCCGTCACCACCACCACCATCTTCTACACCTTCTTCTCCGACTTCCCCCCCCCTCGCCCGCCTCTACACCACTCCTCGACGACCGGAGTAACCCCACACCGCCACAAACTCCTCCATCTTCCCTGTCCCAGTCCGACCTCCTCCCTGAGTCTCCTGTCCTCCTCCCCATGTCCCTGCTCATCCTCCTCGACCATAGCCCCTCCTCCTTGACCGGACCTCCCCCCTGGCCAGACTCCAGCAGCCCACAATCCATCATCATCCATGTCATCATCATCATCATCAAGTCCCATCATCATTATTATCATCCTTGTCATCACCATCGTCGACATCATCATCCTCGTCATTACCATCATGTAATCAACATCATGATCATCACCATTATCTTCACCAGGAGCATCACCATCATCACCACATCTTAGCCATCATCGTAGTTATCATCTTATCATAACCCCAATCATCTTCGTCTTCGTCATCAACCGTATTATCGTCATCGTCGTTAACCTCATCGTCGTCACCGTCATTCCCGTGTGCGTACCCTGAGGGTCACTGAACCAGCCAGAAGATACTTCAGGAGCAGTCTATTGGCATTCGCAGCGTGAGGACCCAGGCAAGATACCTTGCCATATTTACTGTTTAATTTAACTTATGCATATGTTGTATTATATCTTGTTGTTTTATTTCATATAACTGTGTGCGTCCGAGATTGGCTCGGGTGCAGTCAACGAAGGTGTTGACGTTAGGATTGTGTCTGACCTAGTGTCTAGTAGACCCACCTAAAGTTATGGAGTTATCGGTATAACTCCCCAGGCCTTGACACATTTCTTACATGTGTTGTGAGTCTCATGTAGGGCACATACTTGCGTATGCGGTTGGCCACATGTACGTATAGGTCGTGCGACAGATAGGGTATAATTGCTAATAGTGATGCATGTTAGAAGACTTAGCAGTTATTAGTAGTCGGAGCTTAGGCTATTGTAGTACGAAGGTCCAATCCTTGTCCTTGTTTGGTTGTAAGGTTGGACTATTATTCTAACGATAGACTATGAGCCAGAGTTACGACGCCGATACTTGCACTCCATCTTGGTATAGTAGCTACAGCGTGTTATGGATACAACATGCATAGAGCATTGGGCGGAGAGGATGACTAGTAGGCGTATGGGACACCCACTTCCTTTACTCATATGCCACGCTCGATGGAGCGATATGTACGATATATACTATGTAGATACCACATTCTTCGGAGCGATATGGACATTATACTATTCATATGCTACGTTCTTTGGAGCGATATGGACGTTATATTATGCAGATGACATGCTCTTCGGAGCTGGACGTTATTATATTACATAGCACCCTTATATGGGGGCATATGTGGCATATACTAGCCAGTTGTCATGATTGGTAAATTCTGATCTGTATGGAGACCACCAGAGCATCATAGTTAGGGCTTTTTACTCCCACTAGGCTTGAAGAGAGCGTTACGTCAGCATATATCTAGCCTACACTTTCCTATATACTAAAAGTTGTCCTCAAATTACATTCACTTAGATGGTTAGCATACCCCTTTATTTATTCAGTATTTACTTTATGGCATGCTTCTATGTATCTTGTTATGTACCTCTGAGGACCTCGTCCCTTTCCAGGTGTAGATGTTCATGAGTATTCGCAGGAGCGCAGATCCGGACTGGCTACTTGTATTTCGAGGAGGTCTTCTCTTAGAGTCTCCGTGATTATTGGTTGATGTACTTATATTGTGGTTGTTTTTATATTCTAGTTGGTAGTGGATTTGTTTCCATCCGACAATCATCTTTAGATACTTTATATTGAGATCTAGTTTCATAGATATTGGTTATTTACTTATATATGATTTCTGTAGATGAGATTTAGTTATGCCCTGTGACTTATGATAAATAGATACCTCTTATGAATTATTGTTCATGATACAGCGTACGCATAGGTTATGGTTTCCATATATTGGAGTTGCCATATACATGCAGCTGGCATGCTTATGTGTCCTAGTCCTACGTATTTTGGGACTGGGGCGTGACATATTTTTAGTGGTGGTCCATGCAGGTCTAGAGCATATTGTCTCGGTTACGTTACTATACCGAGCAAGCCTGAACCTAGGATTAGAATATAGGATCTCATCCATAATTGACTATGCTTCACATTCCTTTCAATCTATTCTATTTGAATAATTGTATCCTGCTTGATTCATGTGCTTCCCTAATAGTTCCTTGAGTATAGCCTTCTCCTAGAATATAGAAGTCCCTATTTTTAGATAATAAGTAGGGTAAACTTTCTATTAAGAGTACAACTAGGATAATGACACATCCCTGAGTTAGAACACTTAATGAACCCTATCAACCCTTACTTGTAGAATGATTGACCATTATCCCTTGATAATTAGGGATGACTTGAGAGTAGTATAGACACAACTAGAGTGAGTTATAAATTCAACCATATTGTTTGACCCTGGCATTGAGGGACCAATAGAAATCTAAGGTTGAATATTAGGACCAAAACTTAACTTTTATAGTAAGATAGTATTAGAGAACTATAAATTTAGATTATTGCCTTGGTATTAGCAGGACATTAGGAAGCCAAGAGGAATGAATATAACATTTTCCTTGATCATACCTCGAACACAGAGATTAGCATCCCACTTTCCCTCAAGAAACTGTGACATTATCTAGAGTCTTTCTATTTAGTTTTATGACTTGTTCCTCTAAACCCTAACGCTCGCTAGTTGTGCGACGACTAATTAGGTTCTTCTATTCTTCATCTTTCAACTCGTGCCACATAACTCTTATGATTGTAGGCCAAGTAATTTTATTCTATGTTAGGATATATAGTGTGGTAGGATTATAGTTGCTAAACTTAAATTCTGAAAATTGTTGTGCTTGGTAGTTAGAGCAGGATAGTTTTGAGTTATTCTTGTAGATTATGACTTCATGATTATCCTTTAGTTTTGAATCACGTAATTTGTACCCCTACCTCGATACGAGTTATATCCTTTTTCCCCTTGAAGGCCAACTACTTTACCATTCATACTCTTGACACTTGTTCTATAGGCACTACGACTAAGACTTAAGATGACCATTACCTATATAATGCAATAGGATACCCTAATCAGTACCAAGATCTTTCCCTCGTATAGCCTAACAATAGTTTTTACTTTATTTAAAAGGACCAAGTTATTTTGTAGAATCTTCTTTTAAGACAGTTGTAGTATTAGTTTATTATTTTTAAGTTGGGTAGTATGCCTCACAACATAGTATCACATAGTCTTCGGGACCCATTAATGAAGTATAACTGAATGACATTAACTGTATATTAGCATAAGACGATAGTGTTTATCCAGACTGTAGAACTTAGAGGCCCATACCCTATTTGGTCGACTAACGACTTAGGCAAAGAGTTAGTATGACAACTATAGAGATTGTAGAGTCTTATTTTTTTTGTGAGCTTGAATTATTTTGTAATTTCTCTCATCATAATCTAGCATACTTATATTTGTTGTACTACCTTGACTGATGCCGCTATTATAGCCTAGTTTTGTGGGCTTATTCTTTTATCGAGCTTGTTCATGACATATGTATTATTGGATGCATACACTAATATATTTCAGAATCACTGTGTTACGGTCTGATCAACCATAGTGCGCTTGGTTCGCCCTTCACATAATTACTTTACGTAGATTAAGATATATAGTAATTAGTAGACGAATGTACTTGTCCTCTAGATATGTCTGAGCATGTCGTATCAGTTGCATAACTGTACTAATATGAGCATGTGAATAGGAATTACCAAAATAGGATTTCAATCCACAACTGACTTGACAATTCCCATTTGAATTGTTTAAAATGTCTTGATCCCCACACTTCTATTCTATTACCTCCACCTTGGACTCTTTATTATTTTTTTCCGTCTTCCCTTATTTCGGAAAGACGAAACCTTGTGCTTAGTATAAGTATGATATACAGAGAGTACTAGATATACCCCATAGGCCAATCACATTATTAGATGACTATCTTTTATAACTGATTGAGGGTATAACATATATGATACATTTAGTGTTAAAATTTTTGAGGATTGAGTAACATGATTAAGTAAATTTGAGGAATAAGTTTTCTTAAATGTAAGAGCCTTATTTGATAGATGGGTAATTTCTAAGTTGGATAGAAGTTACATTATCAACTTGAGAGGAATTTATTTTAGATTGTGATCAAGTAAAATTAGACTGAGAGGTTCAAGTTATTTTAAATTTAAGAATTTTAGAAGAATGATTAAGATGATGAGGATTAATAAATTTGAAAAACCGTGATATGGCAAACCAAATAATTATACTTGAGTATATGATATAAATTTTTAATATTGAAGGTTGAATCACCGATTTAAACTTTGAGGATAAAAATAAAAATTTAGACTTGAACAATTGGTGAATTAGATTTCAAATTTCATAATTTGAGGCCTTAAATTAAAAGTTAAATGTTGATTGCCGGATTACCTATTTGAAATATTGAGGATGTAAATTAAATTTAAATTCGAAGAGTACAAAAAAAATCATAAGTTGAAGATAGGAATAATATGTGATTAGAATTGTTTTCTAAAGAAGATTATGATAGTTGAAAATAGTGGTGTAAAATTTATACTCGTTATTTAAT
This sequence comes from Iris macrosiphon, assembly GCA_036927795.1. NCBI lineage: Eukaryota > Viridiplantae > Streptophyta > Magnoliopsida > Asparagales > Iridaceae > Iris > Iris macrosiphon. The sequence continues at coordinate 66,617,809 of JAYESA010000006.1, read as the reverse complement.
TCTTGAAGATGTTATATGGATTTAATTTAAAAATTAGATGTTGATGATTTAAAAAAGTAAGAAGAGATTACAATAGGTTAAATTTTGAATTGAATAGTGATTATATTAATTTTGAAGTAATTACGATAGATTCGATTAGAAATTTAATTATCGCAAAGAGATTGCGATTGACTTACCTTATGTACATAAAGGAATAACAGATTATGCCTTATTTTTAATTTCGCGGACAAAATTATTTTAAGTTGGGTAGATTGTAAACCCCCTCACCCAAAAGTAGGCCAACTTGGCTTAGATAGTGAAACTATGACTAGTTTGTATCCAATTAGAAATAGAACACGATATTTTATTTAATTATACAAGATTTATATCACGTAGTGTACCTTACCGTTGCTTCGATAATTGGAGCGCTACACTAGTTTTTACCTTCCAACGAATTTTACACCCTTGCCCTAGACATGACCACCTTCTATTCTGACCCTTGTATAACTTATAATTATGCTCTCTTGTGCTACATTTTAGTCGTACAGCATTCATTGTGGATATTTATGTAGAAGCATAAAAAATACGCTGGATATCTATACGCAGCATGTTGATACTGGGCAGCGTAAAGAGATGACTTCGGAGCCATTAACATACAAACAGAGCTTTTTCGCAAAAAATAGCGTAAAATATAAGCTCAAGGACTATTCGAGTAATACAGTATGTCCAAGCTGCTTCAGCATAAAAAAAGGGGTGCTATATCGCCTTTATGGCGTAAAACTCATCTGCTTTTAATGCAGCATTGAAGTGTACGAGGAACGCTTCATATTCCTCGAAATGAACCTGTCAAATCGTGTAGTGAACCTGACATCTGACTCCTGACAAAGAGTACTGTACGACTACCCAGACGATGCCTATAATGATGGCGAGGCACAGCGACCCAGACTGTTGTTTAGTGCTATTTCCTTGGCGTAAACCGCTTTTACGCATACAAAGTAATACGCTGCCTAGTTTTACACAGGCAGATGTGAGCTTCTTACGCTCCACGGAAGACAAACAGACTGCCACGTCAAAAGCTGCTCTTCGTACAGGGCTCGAGGCACGTCCCTGCATTTAATGTATAGAATGGTGACAGAGCCTCGAGGCACGTCTCTGCATTTAATGTACAGAATGGTGACAGAGCCTCGGGACACGCCTCTGCATTTAATGCGTAGAATGATGGCAGATCTTCGAGACACGTCTCTTGAATACGCTGCCTAGTTTTACACAGGCAGACGTGAGCTTCTTACGCTTCGCAGAAGACAGACAGGCTGCCACGTCAAAAGCTGCTCTTTATACAGGGCTCGAGGCACGTCTCTGCATTTAATTCATGAAATGATGGCAGATCTTCGAGATACGCCTCTGCATTTAATGAGCAGGATGGGGGCAGATCTCTACATTTAATGCAAGAGATTTAATTATATCTCCAAAAGCCATAATTTCGGCTAAGACGTCCACATCATCACTTTGGCACATTACGCCATCAGGCTATGGGAGCACGCTATACGCTATCCCCTTGGAATACGCCAACTCAGGCCATATTTGCATTAGTACGTATTAAAGCTATTCGGTCCAGAATTCACTCAAAGCCTCAGTCAGGGGAGGAGGATCAGCTATCTTCTATGCCTACTTGGCTTCTACACCTACTCGGCTTCTACGCCTGTCCGGCCTCTATGCCGGTTTGATAACTCTTTGGCTTCTACGCCATGGTGACAGTTATTGGCTTCTACGCCAACCTTTTCTACGCAAGAGATAACTACCAACGTGGCTTTTATGACGTGATCTTCGCAGCAGTTATACGCGTTATCTCTTAATGATACGCGTCACACGCTCATTCAAAAGTTCATTTATACGTGGATAATGGTTATTGTAACCGTTGCGTAAAAGGTGCTATGCTTTCCACTACCCGGCTTCTACGTCGACTGAGTGGTCACTGCCACTAAAACTCTATAAATAGAGACCTCTCTCCATAGAGGTCCAGGGTCGTAAATTCCGGAGTCGAGAAAACCAAGGTCGAGGAGGAGGTCAAAAAACGGAAGATCGGAACCAAGGTCAAAGATTCCAAGATCAAAAGAGAAGGTCAAGGAACTAAGAGTCGAAGAGTCTTTGAGAGAGAAGAATCCAGAGCTCAGGCAAAGAGTAGTGATCGACGACTTTGGCATCGGGCATCCACTCTCTTCTGCATCCTTCGAAGCTGCTTTCTATCTTCTACGGCACTTCTTCATTATCGTGTGGTCCAAGGGACAAAGTGCTCGACCACAGATCAGACTCCTATAGTAATATTTATCCAGATTATAAATTGTACTCGACATCCTCGTATAGGATTAATTGTACAATCTTGTTTGTAAACCAAAAAGCAGGTTTCGTATAAACCTCGTTTCCATTTCTTTCGTTTATTATCAAACACAAGATGGCGACTCTGCTGGGGAGATTAATGATGTTTATCGTTGTCCGAAAAATAGGTGTAACACCATCCGGGACTTCTTGGGGAGGCAGATTACCAAATTGCAGAGAGTGATGGACTTAGCATCGATCAGCTCTTGGATCTTCCTCTTTAGTACATAACACGCCTTTGTGGGGTGGTGTATGTACCTATGGAAGATGCAGTACTTGGGGTTATTGGTACTGTCGGCTTCATTGGGCCGCTTCACCTCAAGGAGGGTAATTTTGCCGTTGTTGACGAGACACTCGAATATGCTCGGGATATCACCATCGTCAAAAGAGTACACTTTAATGGGCCTGGAAGTCCCAGGTTTTGTCTGTGTGGTTGCCGCAGTCTTTTGCCTGGACGTGTTGATTGCCAGAGCTTCTTTTCCCTTGGAACCACGAGGATGGTCGATGTTGGAGGATGGACAACCTGGCTGGTGTATTAGCCAATTGGGCCAGGAGGTCGAAGTTATATGGCTTCTCTAAACCTTTGTTTTGAATATTTTTCAAAGGTTTATCGAAGCGCACTTCTTTTTGCTTTCCCTTGTCCGCCGAAGTTAGTCTCGAAGGACCGATCCCTAGTATGGTGGGATCTGGTTCTGAAGGCTTAGTAGCTGAAGTGTCCGCCAGTGCATCTACCTTCGGTGCAGCAAACAGCCGATTGATGTAAACACAACCGGAAACATGGTTTCTGACGATAATAAAGGTCCTCTTTTCCAGTACATCGACGCTCAAATTTTGAATCAGGAATCCTCTCCCCACGATGATATAGAACCTATAGCACAAAAATTCTTGGAGGCTATAGATTCCTATCATCCGTATATGTGGGAAGTAGCGTCATCATCCAATGTCACCACGACATAGGGACCACATAAGGACTCTATCTTCATTGTCCCGCCTACTTGCAGCAGTCAGCTTTCAATAGTCTTCGGCTGTATGCACAATGGACCGACTGTACAAGAGGATTCTCCTGATGACGATGTTGGTAAAATGCAGGTTCACAGATACAGCCCGCAAGCTTTAAAAATTATGCAAAGTATGGGTTATGAATTGAAGCTGGAACCAGGCCTCAACTACGGGAAAGGCAGACGAATGTCGCTGCACGGTGATCCCTACTGTCAACGAACTCATTTTGGGTTAGGATATACCACCTTTCTTGCAACTTCTGAGTCAAACGAGGATGTCTTTTCCTCTTCTAAAAATGGCTCACCGCCCGCCGGCTCATCTCATGCTCTCGAGCGAACATTATCAGTAAATATGGTATTGACAGATTCCTTCGAAGTAGACGAACAAGAATCTGAATCGTTTGAGAATGACTTTTGGGCTCAACAAATGGATACACAATGGAAACTCCAGTTCGAGTAGAGAGAACCTCCCACTAAATATGAAGTTATCCGGATCGATGTTGGGGATGAACTTTCGCCAAAGCCGATATTAATCAGTAACAATCTTTCCGAAGAAGAAAGGGAAGAGATAATCCAGCTGATAAAAGAATATATCGACGTCTTTGCATAGAATTATGAGGATATGCCAGGTCTTGATCCAAAGGTGGCTACTCATAAACTCAATATATTGCCCGATTCGAAGCCTGTGAAGCAGCACCAACGCCGGTTCCACTCGGATATGATGGACGCCATCGAAGCTAAAATCAAGAAGTTGATAGCCTACGGTTTAATCCGGGAAGAACAACATCCTGACTGTGTCGCCAATGTTGTCCCAGTGATGAAGAAAAATGGGAAAGTACGTGTCTGCATCGATTACCAAGATCTGAACGCAGCCTGCCCCAAGGATGAGTTTTTTCTTCCCATTACAGACGTCATAATTGACAATACATGTGGTTTTGAACGTATGTCTTTCATGGACGGATTTTTAGGATACAATCAAATCAAGATGCATCCTGAAGACGAGAAGCATACTGCCTTCTGGATGCCATTGGGGGTATATTGCTATACGGTCATGCCCTTCGGATTGAAGAATATCGGAGATACATACCAACGGACTATGAGTAACATATTCCATGAGCATTTACGTAAAACAGTAGAATGTTACGTAGATGATGTAGCTGTCAAAAGCCGCCTCAAGGATAATCACATCCAAGACTTGAAGACAGTATTTAAGTTGATGCGCCAACATCAACTCAAAATGAATCCTACCAAGTCCTTTCTTGGTGTATCCAGTGGCAAATTCTTGGGATTTGTCATTACCGCCAAAGGCATTCAAGTGGACCCTGATAAAGTCAAGGCCATCATAGAAATACGACTGTCCCGTAATCTGAGGGAACTCAGGGGATTTTAAGGTCGTCTAGCTTATATCCGGAGATTCATATCCAACCTCTCTGGGAGATGTCAGCCTTTTTCTCGTCTCATTAAGAAAGGTGTATCCTTCGTATGGGACGAAGCCTGTCAGCAAGCGTTTAATGATATCAAACGCTACCTCACTAGTTCGCCAGTTCTGGTGCCTTCCGTCATAGGAAGACCATTCTTGTTGTACGTTTGGGCGAGAGATCATTCTCTGGGAGCTCTTCTCGCACAGAAGAACGATATTGGTCATGAACAGGCTATCTACTACCTCGGCAGGATGATGGTCGGAGCCGAACACCGGTACAATCCAGTGGAAAAAGAATGCTTGGCTCTGATGTTCGCTATCTAGAAAATGCGATACTATGTCACAGGCCAAACCATCCACATTATCTCCAGGATCAATCCTCTTCGGGTACTGATGAACAAGCCAAGTGTTCTTAATTCCCGACTCGCGATTTGGGCGATGTTATTAACACTGTATGACATGGTGTACGTCCCTCAGAAGTCCATCAAAGGCCAAGCATTGGCTGATTTCCTAGCTGCTCATCCGATCCCGGAGGCCTCCAAATTATACGAGGACATTCCCGACGAAGTTACAGAATGTAATTCCGCAATGGAAATTGATGCATGGCAACTATTCTTCGATGGTGCCTCCAGGACTGGTCCCAGGGGAAACGTGGTTTCAGGAGTAGGAATTGTCCTGGTTACTCCTGACAAGCTCGTCATCTATCGAGCGTATTCTCTCAGCGAGCCCTGTTCCAATAATGTGGCGGAGTATAACGCTCTACTAATCGGACTCCAAGTCGCTAAAGAATTGGGCGTCGAATCTCTAGAAGCTTTTGGTGACTCTCTGCTGATCGTCAATCATGTCAGAGGAATATATGAAGTCCGGAATCCAGACCTCATTCCTTATCACCAAGCAACGGTCGAGATAGCCATGACATTCAAAGGATTCTTCCTAGAACATGTGTCTCAGTCTCAGAATCTGGAAGCTAATGCCCTAGCCAGTCTAGCTGCAGATTTAGCTATTCCTATAAGAAGGCAGAATCCGGTGATCCTTCTTAACAGAGATTTATTCTGTGTGAAAAATAACTTTCACATAGAACGCAGCTACGCTGTGAACATAGATCCTTCCAAGAGAGACTGGAGAAGTCCCTTTATAGATTTCGTGGCATACGGAATCTTACCGGAGGACCCTAAAGAAGCAGTAACCGTCAAAAGATGATCATTACGCTTCTATTATGATGCTTCTTCACAGTGTCTATATCGCCGGACCTATGACGGATTGCTATTGAGATGTCTCTCCGATGATGAGGCACAGCGGATTATCCGTAAAGCTTACAATGGCGTATGCGGAGCACATCAACCCGGTCCTAAGCTACAGGATCGTATCAGGAGGATGAGCTATTACTGGCCTACTATGATCACAGATGTAATAAAGTATGCAAGACAATGCAGAGCCTGTCAGGTCCACGCAGACTTTATCCATCAACCTTCTGAATATCTACATCCTACGGTTGCATCCTGGCCTTTCGAAGCATGGGGTATGGATATCATTGGTCCTATTCACCCGTCTTCTTCTAGAGGTCACCGGTTCATACTGGCCATCACGGATTATTTTGACAAATGGGCAGAGGCGATCCCTCTTGCTGAGGTGAAGGCATCTAATGTAATCAGCTTCATCAAGCATTATGTCATTTATCGCTTTGGGATACCCCGAAGGATAATTCATGACAATGGGCCTCAGTTTATCAGCCAAGCGTTTCATCAATTTTGCAATAAAAATCGAATACAAAATATGGCCTCTACGGCATATAATCCTACTGATAATGGTTTGGCGGAAGCTTTCAACAAAAATATTATCAAACTCTTGAAAAAGTTTGTCTCTTCGAACAAGAGGGATTGGAACGAGAAGCTAGGAGAATGTCTCTGGGCATACCGCACAACGGTATGAGTACCGACAGGTTGTACCCCATTCTCATTGGTTTACGGGAGCGAAGCAGTTCTCCCCATCGAATTCCAGATTCCGTCACTCAGGATAGTAGTGGCTAATGAGCTGACTCAAGAAAAGAATGACCTATTAAGGCTTCAAGAGCTAGAAGGATTAGACGAGAAACGCCTCCAAGCTCAACAGTGCATCACGTTCTACCAGGCACGCATTTTTAGATCTTTTAATCAAAATATAAAAAAAAGACTGTTCAAAGTTGGTGAGCTAGTTTTAGCTGTGAGAAGGCCGATGATTCTTACTCACTGGAGTAAGGGTAAATTCCAGCCCAAATGGGAAGGCCCTTATGTGATCGAGACGACGTTCTCAAACGGCGCTTACAGGTTAGCCAAGCCTAATAGAGACTTATTGATGGCTCCTATCAATGGAAAATTCCTGAAGAGGTACTATGCTTAAACCTCCTTTGTTCAAATGGAGTATGGCGAAAATCTCATTCTGAAAAAACTACTTCCAAAACAAAACTAGCTAAAGCATATTCTATTATGTCCATATAACCTCTGAATAGATATGTTTAACTAATTTGGAACTTCAAGACCTATCACGTCCATATTACCTCTGATAGTGTTTTGTGTACAAATTTTAGCGAAAGCATATTCTATCATGTCCATATAATCTCTGAATAGATATGTCCTGCTAAAACTTACCGAGAGTATATCACGTCCATATTACCTTTGATATCACTTTCACCCAAACCTGTCATTTATATTCCAAAATGATGGGTCCACAAAGTCAGATGAAAGCCTCTTTATTATTCCCAGAAAGAGCAAAATTATATTAGAAAGCAAAAAGTACATCACTTGGGAGGAGCGGTTAGGTCGCGAATCTGCCATGCCAGAGCAGCCATTCTCTCATCCCTGGACTTCAAGACATCGGCGCGAGCCCACTCCAACCTTGCTGCATCATTGTTCAAAGAAGACAGCTCGGACCGAGCATGTGCAAAATCGGCGTGGATGACACCCACACGCGTCAGGTTCTGCTGAGCAGTCTCTATTTGATTCTTCAGCACATCTCGAGAGGCCGACAGAGAGACAGCCTCCTTCTCTGCTTGAGCGAGTTTATCTCTCAATCTGTGGACCCTTGCTGTCACTTTCTTATATTCGACTTCACACTGAGTCAGCTGAGGAATTACATACTCCAGGTTGGCACTCTCCTGATTCATCTCCTGTTGCTGTTTCTGGATGAATTTGTCCAGAGATTCCAGTTGCCAAGCAAGCTCTGCAGTCAAGGAGTCGAACCGAGCTTGAACGAGACCGTCGACGCTGCCTTGAGATAGCTGCAAATATTCGTTAATGGGTTGTTCCAAACCATTAACTATCTGCTTTAGCGCATCAGCTCTTCCAGTGTCACTGAAATGTCTAATATACGCTATAGTAAGGTTGTAGGACGTCTTCAGAGCCTCGAAGCCTAAATTCTTCTCCAGCACCATTGATATCAGCGTCTTCAAAGTGGCGTAGAAGATGGTAGAAAACTGCTCAACCAACATTGTGAGATTCAACTGGGTGCTGGGGGTGGCTGCAATATCAGAGATTCCCCCTCCAGGAATGACTGCCAACGAACTTACCACAGTCGTCACCTCGGCAGATGTTACGACAAAAAAAGATGCGCCAATAACAGACGAAACAGCCGGCGTACTCAAAGGAGGTATTGTCGTAACGACAGGTTCATCCTCCTCTCGAGATAGCGGAATTGTTTCAGGCGAGCCGGCACCCGAAACTGCTTCCTCTCCGAAGTCGGGTACCTCCATGTCATCGCCAGGAGCTGAAACATTGCCAAAAGGTGCGTCAACACTGCCCTCCCCGTAGATATCTTCCCCTGAAAAGAAGACAAAAGAAAGTTAATATCAAATTGATGTTAATTTTCTTAAAAAAGAGGCATAAAGACGACATTTACCCATGGCCGATGGCATATATGTCGCGTCTGCAGCCAGTACAGCTGATTCATTTCTTAATGATGCTAAGCAAGCTGTCATACCTGGAGAAGGTGGTGTGTCAACCGATACTGGCAAATATTCTTCCAGGTCCTCGTCAAATTCCAACCGAGGTTCATCGGCTGGAATCTTGCTAGGTGCACTTACGGACACGGTAGGGGTTTCTCTCGATGTTGATCTGGATAAAGATATCCTTATTCGGCTCGGCCCCGAAGGCGATCTCGTACCACTACCTAAAGCGGTAGCAGCGATAGCAATCTCAAGCAGAGATTCTCCGGCACCGCCAGCCGGAACTGTAGAGGTTCCCTCTCTAAAAGGCGAGGAACCTCCAATCAAAGAATCATCCCCGACAGGGGAGACAGCAGGATCACTCCTAGGAGCCTCATGGCCGGGAATCCTGAGAGGACGACTAACCGCCTTCTTCTTCTTCTTGCGAGGGGAAGTCTCCTTCGGAGCAGGAGCCCTTCGCTTACCAGAGATGACCAGAGGTCCTGCAGGCAGAGGTATTTCACCCCTCGGTACCGCCAACAGAGGATCATCTGGATTGACGAACTCTTTACCCTCGTCAGAGGAGACTGAGGGGATTTCGACTCTCCCCCCAGGCTTAGACGAGGGCATCCTGAAACTTCCACGCATATCAAAATCACGATGGAAGGTGTTGGTTCCCACATAAAACTTGGCATACGAGTGGAGGATGTGCAGCTCCGTGGAGAGTGAAATGGTGGGCACAGTAAAGGTTGCTTCAGTACAACCCATGATGAAGTACCGCCACCCTCTCGCTCCATCAATAAGTCCACCCCTAGACTTGAAGCTTGTGACGGCATTGCCCACATGCAACTGGTCATACCCAAACTGCCTGGCGAACCGACTAGGTAGGTAGGGTTCCAAGAAGCATTGGTCTTCACTTCTGTACAGTAGATGTGAAGGTCTAATGCAGACCAACCAATTAAAAGCCTCACGAAAAAGAACGGTCTTTCCGTCGCCCACATCCTGAAGTCTGCGCCCCTATTGATTGAGTTGAACAGAGGGGATAGTACAGAAGATCTTCCAGCTGTGACCGAAATTCAGTACCCGCCGACAGTCTAAAACTGTGGTCACGTTCCATGAGGAATTCTTATAATTCAGCAAGAAACTACCCCCCGAACTGCTACCAGAGCCGGGAGACATCACCCTGGGGTTATGGAGAATTAACAATCCCATCAAATACAGGTATGGCAATTCTACCCTAGGAAATCTATCACGCCGAGTTTCATCAGCTAGCAGCCCATCAGTAATGGCCCTCAGGCCAGCTTGTATACGGCACACCAAGGCAGGAAGCAAACCCAGTCTTGCCCCGAACACCAGACGGATAGCAGGCCATAAAGTGTTACGGTGAATGAGATCCGAGCATGCAATACCGGGTACCACCAGTCGGTGCAGCCATATAAAAAGGAAGCCAGCCAGTTGACCTTCTTTGACAGAGGCCTACGACAATGCCTCAGATAACTGTAGGCCTTAGTGCCTGCAGGATACTTCCCTATCCCTTCGTCGAGAATCTGATCTGGAGCCCCAGCATCTTCCATGAGATCGTCGACTATCTGAGCACTAAGCACGCTCAGAAAGCTCAGAGGCTGATCCTTAGTATCCAAGACCTTCTCTGGCTTAGCAGCCCTGGCTCGGTGAAAGAAGAGATAGGACACCCATTTATTGGTATGAGCCAAATCTGAAGGCTCGCCATAAAAGGCGGTGCAAACAAGGTAGTGGCACATCAGCTCCTGGTACACTGCCACTACCCGAGGGTCTGAATCCTCTAGCTCCCGGTTTGTGGGAACATACTCTTCATATGGAGTATCCACCATCGGTAGTCTCGAGATCTCTGCCATCTCGTGGAGGGCCAATCCCAACTCCCCCAGTGGAGTGGCGAAAGTCCCAGTGAATGAGAGATATCGCTCCATTAAAGCCAGAAATAGGCTGAGGTTGAGAGGTAACCCAACACTGGTGGCCATCACAGCTGCGTACAGACCAATGCTCTCCAGCTCGGTCTGAAAATGCTTCAGGGCCCAGTCAGCTAAACGAGCCCATCGAAGATTTGTGGGGGTGATCCACCCTCCTGTTCGAGGATTCACCTTAGGGTATACTCCTCCGTGCCCCATAAAATCATTGCAGAAAGTCGATATTTGGATTGGCTGAAAGGGTATGTTTTCCTCACTCGGGACAACGCCCGGGAATAATTCCCTGAACGGCATGACTGGACCCGAAGGACGGCTGACAAATGACCCCTGGTCAGATCCCTTCAGATGAAATATCTTTCTCGGCTGGCCGTGAAGATCGGGAGTCAGTGTCCACGACATCCTCCTGGGATGTGTGGCATGGAAGAACGCCGAGATGGGATTGTCCCTCGGCATCTTGGGCAGATACAGAACCAAGCCCCCGGCAGGGAAAACCCAGAGCTCTTTCTTGGGCTTCGTCTGGGACTGCTTGTCAATCATGTCCCCTAAGAGAAAAGCTGGTTTTATATACTGTGCCTCGTCTATGGACGCCAGGGGCTCTCCGTTGATCATGCTCAACAGCATTCGCTCGCCTTGAGCCAATATCAGGATTCCCCTTCCTTCAGGATATTGGGGTCCGGAGATAGGAAATGTCACGTGGGACAAATCCTCCAAGTAGTTGGAATAAAGCATCCTGGCAGCGGAACCCATCACCTCGGCCAGCGGAGACGCATGGAAGTTGAGCTTTTTACGCTGGAATATGCTAAAAGCAACAGTCTGTCCTTTACGCCAAGACTGTAAAAAACTTGAGCTTTTTACGCTGGAATCGCATTCCAAGGCATAAAATTCAAGGACTAGCACTATACACAAAAAATCAGACAGTCTGTGCTTTTATGCCAGACTGCCAAAGTTTGAGTCATTACGCTGGGATTTTCATCCAGAAGCGTAACACTCAAAATTTTATGGTATACGCCAAGTTTCGACAATCTGTGCTTTTACGCCAAACTGTGAAAATATGGAGTTTCTACGCTAACACATTAGAAATATGGGCGTAAAAGATGAAACATCTCTGTGCATCATCTTCCTCAGAGAGGCTATCAGCACAGAAGATGACCTAGCACAATCACGTACGACGTGTACGAAGGATTTTTCTTCGTTCATTCTTATCGTCCCAAAAGATTCACCTATAACACCCGGTGCACAGCTCGTCGACGGGACACTTCGTTCAGAATGAAGCTCGCCGTGCCCGACGGAAGTTACCCTCGCTTGGGCAGAAGAGCGAGAAGAAGAGTCAACCTTCTTTCCCTTAGAGGAGGAGATTGGTTTCGCGGCCATTGCTGAAAACTCTGAATGCTCAAAGAGGAAACGAAGGAGAGAACTCGAACAGTCGAAAGCTTTCTTTTGCAAAAGACAGATGAAAAGTTTTTCTCTGAAAGCCTTGGGGTATATATAGAGTTCGAATGGACTCCTCGAATCCCGAACCAAATCTGACATTTAATATTCAGTTATGATTGGGGATTACGTCAGCCTATTACTCAGAGAAGGCGGACAGTCAGTGAATTCGAAAAGTTTTCGTACAAAGCAGATTCGTGGTTCTACTCCAAGGAGATTTCTACGCTCGGCAGCTACAAATCTACAGTTTTACGCTCATAGGCTACAAGTCTATGGTTTTATGCCCGGATGCTTTTATGCTTGGTAGCTTTTATGCTCGAGAGGCTACAAACCTACGACTTCACGCTCAGAAACTACAAATCTATGATTTCACGCTCGGTAGATTTTACGCTCAGAGGCAACAGATCCACAACTTCACGCTCGGAAGAGTTTCTTTACAGAGGCTACAGATCTACAGTTTTATGCCCGGATGCTCTCATGCTCAACAGTTTTTACGCTCGAGAGGCCACGAACTTATGGTTTTATGCTCATCTACGTTACAGATCTATGACTTTCCATATATCTGAGAATACGCAGGCCAGAGTATGCGTACATCTGAACCATTCTCAAGACGGTCAATTGTAAGAGTTCATACAGAAGATACTCCTTCTTGGCCGCAAAATATCCCAAGTACCCAAAGCATACAGAGTTCAATATTAAAAATTACTCTTCTTCTTGGGTCAATTGGAGGTTCATCCAGAATCCAGTCTGAATATTTCATCTACAGTTCAAGATGGCAACTCAGTTTTTGACAGCCATTTCTTGCCCTATTCCAAGGAATTTTTGAGAAATCATTCTTGAAGATGATGGTCTGAACAAAAATTCTGTTTATCAGAAGTGATAGTTCAGAATTCTACGCGGTTCCTCATTCCTAACAGCAAGACAGTTCGAATACTCGACTTAAATTCTAAGAGGCTTTTTGCGCATCGTCAGTTATGCGTAAAAGACAAGACGGGACCTAGCACTCTTTCTATCAGAGTCAGCATAAAGTTATCCAGACGTGTCAAAGCTATACATATTCAGACTTCATCACAGCAAAATATATGGCAAGATGATTATATGCACAGAAGAAGACGATCTTATTAAAATTATGATTACATATAAGGAAAATCTAGTCTACAAAGTGTTTTTTCTTCATTTTCATGATTACATATGAGGAAAATCCCGTCTACAAAGGGTTTCTCATTTTCATTTAAAGATCGCGCCCAAAATCTGTTCTGCCAGGTTCTCGCATGGGTGGACTTCTTCATCCAACTTCTCCAACAGTTAGTCGGTTTCCGCAACCGACTAACAAGAAAATGATCAATGGCAGGAGGGTACAAAACTGGGCCTGCCTAAATTATACAGATCCCATCCTCCGTACGCCATAACAGATTGAGTTGAGGTATTTTACCCAACTCAATACTCGAGGACAGAACTAGTTTATCTGCTCTCGTCATTGAACGGCAGGGCTAGTTCGTCCCTCGTCCACGAACAACGGGAGAAGATACAGCTTGCAAGCTGTCTGGTCGAAGGTGACCCTTTCTCTATCCGAGACGAACCGCCATACAAAGTTGTTGATTATCCCGAGCAAAGGAAGCTATGATATTCTTCCATGATCCATCGTTACAGAGGATATTTGCTCGAAGATGCCTTCTTTTTTGTCTCCTTACATGCTGGAAGAACATGGTCTTCTTCTTCCTCCAGTCGACCCGACGAACTCCGGCGATCATCTCTGTGTGGTGAAAGAAAACTGGGAAGAACAGGTTAAACTCCTCAGCCTTTATTTTGGCAAAAGAGATCACACCAAATCCCAACAAATCCCCAATAAATCCACCAGGAAGTCAGCCTTGAAGAACGTGTCAGGCATGACCATTTTATGCTTCATTCAAAGCATTTCAAATTACGAGGAATTTGAAAGCTTTGAAGGGGGTCTTCTAGAAGCATGAAAAATATGATGGATAGCTATACGCAGCATGCTGATACTGGGCAGCATAAAGAGATGACTTCGGAGCCATCAGCATACAAACAGAGCTTTTTTCGCTAAAAATAGCGTAAAATATAAGCTCAAGGACTATCCGCGTAATGCAGTATGTCCAAGCTGCTTCAGCGTAAAAAAAGGGGTGTTATGTTGTTTGATAAAATAAACGAAAGAGATATGTGGAAACGAGGTTTTATATGAAAACCCGCCATTCTTGGGTTTACAAACAATATTGTACAATTTAATCCTATACGAGGATGTCGAGTATAATTTATTTAATCTGGGTAAATATTGCTATAGGAGTCTGATCTGCAGTCGATCACTTTGTACCTTGGACCACACGATGATGAAGAAATGTCGTAAAAAATAGAAAGCAGCTTCGAAGGTTGCTAAAGAGAGTGGATGCCCGATGCCAAAGTTGTCGATCACTTCTCTTTGCCTGAGCCCTGGATTCTTCTCTCTCTCGACCATTTTCTCTCCCAATTTCTCGACCGTTCGACCTTGGATCTGATACTGGATTTCTTGACCAATTTTCGACGATCCTTCCACATTTTCCTCTGTTGATTGAGGCCTCTATTTATAGAGTTTTAGTGACAGTAACCACTCAGTCGGTGTAGAAACTGAGTAGTAGAAAGTATAGCACCCTTTTACACGATGGTTACAATAACCCTTGCCCGCGTATAGATGACCTTTTGAATGAGCGTGTGACGTGTGTCCAACTAAGGGACAACGCGTATAACTGCTGCGAAGATCACGGCGTAGAAGCCACGTAGGTAGTTATCCTTTGTGTAGAAGGGGTTGGTGTAGAAGCCAATAACTGTCACCATGGCGTAGAAGCCAAGTAGGCATAGAAGCCGAGTAGTCGTAGAAGCCGATTAGGCATAGAGGCCGAGTGGACGTAGAAGCCGAGTGGGCGTAGAAGCCGAATGGGCGTAGAAGCCGAGATGATGTGGATGTTTTAGCCGAAATTATAGCTTTTGGAGATATAATCAAATCTCTTGCATTAAATACAGAGATCTGCCCCCATCCTGCACATTAAATGCAGAGGCGTGTCTTCGAAGAGTTGCCATCATTCCGCACATTAAATACAAATACGCGCCTCGAACCCTGTACGAAGAGCAACTGATGACGTGGCAGTCTGTTTGCCTTCTGCGGAGCGTTAGAAGCTCACGTCTGCCTGTGTAAAACTAGGCAGCGTATTCCCTTGTGTGCGTAAGAGCAGTCTACGCAAAGGGAATGTCACTAAACGACGGTTCGGTGACATTTAATTAAATCTCCTGCATTAAATACAGAGATCCGCCATTATCCTGCGCATTAAATACAAAGGCATGTTTTGAAGGTCTGCCACCCTTCTGTGCATTAAATGCAGAGACGTGCCTCGGGCATCTGTCAGTATTCTGCGTATTAAATGCAGAGATGTGCCTCGAGAACCCGTCACCGCTCTGCGCATTAAATGCAGAGACGTGCCTCGAGCCCTGTACGAAGAGCAGCTTTTGACGTGGCAGTCTGTTTGTCTTCTGCAGAGCGTAAAGAGCTCACATCTGCCTGTGTAAAACTAGGCAGCGTATTCCTTTGTATGCGTAAAAGCGGTTTATGCCAAGGAAATGACAGTAAATGACAGCCTGGGTTGCAGTACCGTGCCATCATTATAGCCGTCGCCTGGGTAGTCGTGCAGTACTCTTTGTCAGGAGTTCAGACGTCAGGTTCATTGCATAATTTGACAGGTTCATTTTGGGAAAGATGAAGCGTTCCTCGTACACTTCAATGCTGCATTGAAAGCGGATGAGTTTTACGCCATAAAGGCGATATAGCACCCTTTTTACGCCCAGGTAGCCTGGACATACTGCTTTACGCAGATGGTCCTTGAGCCTATTTTTTTACGCTGTGCTTAGCAAAAAAGCTCTGTTTGTACGTCGACGGCTCTGAAGTCAACTTTTTACGCTGCCCAACATCAACATTCTGCGTAGAGCTATCCAGCGTATTTTTCATGCTTCTACAAGACCCCCTTCAAAGCTTTTAAATTCCTCATAATTTGAAACACTTTGAATGAAGCATGAAACGTTCCTCGTAATTTGAAATGCTTTGAAACGGTCAAGTCTGACACGTTCTTTCAAGGCTGACTTTATGGCAGAGTTATTGGAGATTGGTGTGATCTCTTTCGCCTATAAAAAGGCTGAGGAGTTAACTTGTTCTTCCCAAATTTCCTTCACCACACAGAGATGATGGCCGAAGTTCATCGGGTCGACTTGAGTGAGAAGAAGACCATGTTCTTCCAGCATGTAAGGAGCCGAAAAGACGTCTTCGAGCAAATGTCCTCTGCAACGATGGATCTTGGAAGGATATCATAGCCTCCTTCGCTCGGAATAATCAGCAACTTTGTATGGCGGTTCTTCGGGAGAGAGGAAGGGTCGTCTTTGACCACACAGCTTGCTAGCTGTATCTTCTCCCGTTGTTCGTGGACGAGGGACAAATTAGCCCTGCTGCCGTCCGAGATTAAGTTGGGTCAAATACCTCAACTAAATCTGTCTTGGCGCTGGATGCAGGAAAGCAGATTGACCCTGCTTTCCTGTATTGGAGGATGGGTCTAGTCCCATTTCTGTATCCTCCCGCCATTTGATCATATGTCAGTCGGTTTGTGGAAACCGACTAACTGCTGGAGAAGATGGATGAAGAATTCCGCCCATGCGAGAACCTGGCAGAACAGATTCTGGGCGCGATCTTCAGACGACGATGTGGAAGTCCTTTGTAGACGGGATTTCCCTCATATGTAATCATGAAAATGAAGAAAAACCCTTATAGACTGGATTTCCCTCATATGTAATCATGTTTTAATAAAAATCGTCTTCTTCTGTGCATATGATCATCTTGCCATATTTTGCTGTAAAGTCTGAATATGTGTAGCTTTGATACGTCTGGTAACTTTATGCCGACTCTGTTTAGAAAGAGTGTTACGTCCTGTCCTATCTCTTACGCATAACTAAGGATGCGCAGAAAGCCGCTTAGCAGTAGAGTGTTTGAACTGTCCTGCTGTTAGGAATGAGGAACCATGTAGAATTATGAACTGTCACTTCTGACAAACCAAATCCTTGTTCAGACTATCATCTTTAATAATGGTTTCTCGAAAATCCCTTGGAACAGGGCGAGAAATGGAGGTCAAAAACTGAGTCGCCATCTTGAACTGTAGACGAAATATTCAGACTGGATTCTGGATGAACTTCCAATCGACCTGAAGAAGAGTAATTTTCAATGTTGAACTCTGTATGCTTTAGGAATTTGGGATAGTTTGAGGTCAAGAAAGAGTATCTTCTGTGTGAACCCTTGCAATTGACTGCCTTGAGAATTGTCCAGATGTACTGTACTCTGGCCTGCGTATTTTTCAGATATACGAAAAGTCATAGATCTGTAGATGAGCGTGAAATCATAAGTTCGTAGCCTCTCGAGCGTAAAAGCTGCTGAGCATGAGAGCATCCGGGCATAGAACTGTAGATTTGTAGCTTCTGAAAAGGAAATCTTCCGAGCGTGAAGTTGTGGATCTATTGCCTCTGAGCGTAAAAGCCACCGAGCGTGAGATCATAGATTTGTGGCTGCTGAGCGTGAAGTCGTAGGTTTGTAGCCTCTCGAGCGTAATAGCTGCTGAGCATGAGAGCATCCGGGTGTAAAACCATAGACTTATAGCCTCTGAGCGTAAAACCGTAGATCTGTAGCCGTCGAGCGTAGAAAGCTCCTTAGCGTAAAAACCACGAATCTGCTTCGCACGAAAACTTTTTGAATTCGCTGACTGTCCGCCTTCTCTGAGTAAATAGGCTGACGTAGTCCCCAATCATAACCGAATATTAAATTTGAGATTTGGTTCGGGATTTGAGGAGTCCATCTGAACTCTATATATATTCCAAGCTTCTGAGAGAAAAACTTTTCATCCGTCTTCTGCGAAAGAAATCCTTCGATTGTTCGAGTTCTTCTTCGTTTCTTCTCCGAGACTTCAAAGTTTCCAGTAATGGCCTCGAAACAACTCTCCTCCTCTAAGGAAAAGTAGGTTGATTCTTCTTCTCGCTCTTCTGCCCAAGTGAGAATGTCTTCGGTCGGGCAAGGCGAGCTTCATTCTGAGCGAAGTATCCCGCCGACGAACAGTGCACCCGGCCTTAAAGGTAGAGCTTTTGGGACGAAAAAGAACGACTGAAAATCCTTCGCACACGTTGTACGTGAACGCGCTAGGTCGTCTTCTGTGCTGATAGCCTCTTCGAGAAAGATGATGCACAGAGATGTTTCATCTTTTACGCCCATATTTCTAATGTGTCAGCTCAAAAACTCCATATTTTTGCAGTCTGGCGTAAAAGTTTTGACTGTCGAAAGTTGGCGTATACTATATAATTTGAGTGTTACGCAGGGATGGAAATTCTGGCGTAATAAGTCAAATTTTGGCAGTCTGGCGTAAAACACAGACTGTCGAAAACTTTGCGTATACTGCCAGTTTTGAATTTTATGCCTCGGAATGGGATCCCAGCATAAAAGCTCAAGTTTTTGCAGTCTTGGCATAAAGCACAGACTGTTGATTTTTGGCATATGCTGCAAGATTATAGAAACTGACTTGTCTTTCTTGTATTTTGCAGTTAACTTGCATGCGTCTCCATTGGCTGAGGTGATAGGTTCTGCTGCCGGGATGCTGCACTCCAACTACCTGGAGGATTTGTCCCATGTGACATTTCCCCTCTCTGGACCCCAGTATCCCGAAGGAAGGGAAAGTTTGATATCGGCTCAAGGAGAGCAGATGCTGCTGAGAATGATCAACGGAGAGCCCCTGACGTATATAGACGGGGACCAATACATAAAGCCGGCTTTCCTCTTCGTGGACATGATTGACAAGCAGTCCCAGACGAAGCCCAAGAAAGAACTCTGGGTTTTCCCTGTCGGGGGTTTAGTTTTGTATCTGTCCAAGATGCTGAGAGACTATCCCATCTCGGCATTCTTCCATGCTACACATCCCAGGAGGATATCGTGGACGCTGACTCCCGATCTTCACGGCAGGCCGGAGAAGATATTTTATCTGAAAGGAGCTGACTAGGGGTCGTTTGTCAGCCGTCCTTCTGGCTCTGTGACGCCGTTCAGGGGACTGTACCCGGGCAGTGTCCCGAGTGAAGACAGTTTAGTGATCCAGCCGGTCCAATTACCGACTTTCTGCAATGATTTCATGGGGCACGGGGGAGTATACCCTAAGGTGAACCCTCGGACAAGTGGGTGGATCACCCCTATAAATCTTCGATGGGCTCGCTTAGCTTATTGGGTCCTGAAGCATTTTCAGACCGAGTTGGAGAGCATTGGTCTATTTGCAGCTGTGAGTGCCACCAGTGTTGGGTTACCTCTCAACCCCAACCTGTTTCTGGCACTGATGGAGCGATATATCTCGCTCACCGAGACTTTTGCCACTCCACTGGGGGAGTTAGGATTGGCCCTCCACGAGATGGCAGAGATCTCGAGACTGCCGATGGGGGATACTCCATATGTAGAGTATGTTCCCATGAACCGGGAGCTGGGGGATTCAGACCCTCGGGTAGTGGAAGTGTACCAGGAGCTGATGTGCCACTACCTCGCTTGCACCGCTTTTTATGACGAGCCTTCAGATTTGGCTCACATCAATAAATGGACGTCCTACCTCTTCTTTCACCGGTCCAGGACAGCTAAGCTGGAGAAGGTATTGGAAGGCAAGGATCAGCCTTTGAATCCTCTGAGCGTGCTTAATGCTCAGGTAGTCGACGATCTCATGGAAGACGCTGGGGCTCCAGACTGGATCCTCGACGAAGGGATAGGGAAGTATCCTGTAGGCACTAAGGCCTATAGTTATTTGAGGCGTTGCCGCAGCCCTCTGTCCAGGGAAGCTCAACTGGATGGCTTCCTCTACATATGGCTGCACCGACTGGTGGTATCCGGCATCGCATCTGCGGACCGTATTTACTGCAACACGCTATAGCCTGCTGTCATGCCCCAGTCCCAAAATATATGGAACCAGGCCACGTAGCATTGGCCAGCTGACACATCTCCGAGGATATCCCAATTTAATGGATCCTGGCGAAGCGTGCTACGCTGTCCTAAATCTAACAAGTCTAATATCAACAACAGGCAGTGACTAATCTTATCCACAAACAACAAGTAAAATACTAAAATAAAAGACTGGAATATAAGGACATAGTCGAATGACATAGTACAACTGAAATATGTCTGGTGGGAACAAACCCACTACAAATGTTGGAGATAAAGTACTGATAGTCTAAAATAAGAGTACTGATAATAAGAGTGACTGAAACAACTGCTAACTAGTTAAGGAGCTCCAGTCATAGGCGGGAGGCCTACCAAGATGATCAGTCCGATGGGTGTATCCCATACGTTTATCAGTTGTCCTTTCCGCCCAATGTAGATACGCAAGTCGAATACACGACATGAGTGTCTCGTATCTATATGCCAAGTCTCATCTAACTATATTACTCTAGAATACATGCTAATCCGTGATGCATGTCGTACGTACCGATAGCGAATCGGGTATGCGGACCCGCATCCCAATATGAATGTACTATCGTGATACGTGTAAGTGTCATGGTCTAGGAAGATATTAAAATATTCTCATAATAGAAGGGGAGTCAGCTAGCAACTAGGTCAAGTATACTATTCATCGACGCATTGTCGACTGCACCCGAGTCAATCTCGGACGCGCACAGTTTTATGCATATTTGCAATATTTATCATTTTAATTTTAAGCAGTAAATCAGCAAGGTATACTTGCCTGTCCAGGGTAGCTGCAAAATCCAAAGTCCTGCTCCTGATGCCTCGGCGGTACTGTCCAGTAGTCCTATATATGATATAATAATGACAATATTAGTCGCTACAATAGCACGACTAAAACACACTGCTTGTATCTACAACTGACACAGGGTCTGGACTGTACAACTAGTGGGACCCCTTAGTACATATATTTTTATATGGATATCACATATATATTTATGTGTACACTCATACATATTTAAATATACTAAAATAATATGTATGTTTAATTGTACATTTAAATTTAGTATCTTTACATTTTTACTTAATAGCACACCAGTACATATGTATATATACACATATTAATTATTACCTTTATATGCATATAATAGATAAATACATAGTCTCATATATCTATACATATACATATATTTAGATAGAAATTATGTACACAACACAAATGAAAGGTATATAAAAAATATATATATACATACATGCAGATATCTATATATATATATAAACCTTACAACCTAAAATACATGTATAAATACTAACATTTATACATAAAATATTGTACCGTATTGAAGCTCAGGTCGATGGGGTCACGGTGGCTGGCCGTCGCCGGCGGGGGTGGCCGGTCGGAGCTCCGACGAAGATCGGGGTGTTCGGCAACAGCAGCAGCGGTTCTGGACTTTCGACGCTGCGGGGGTGAGGGCGGCTAGGGGCGTCGTCGACCAGGGCTGAAAGTCGACAGGGAAGACGGTAGTTGGCCGGGGAAGGGGTCGGTGAAGTTTGGCGGTTGGCGGTTCATGGGTGGCGGAGTAATCAGAGGTTGGGTGGTCGGCTGTGTGTGCGGGAGGGGGATGCTCGGGTTGAGGACGGGCTGCTGGGGGGTTGCTGCCGGCAGGTGGCGGTTGTAGAAGCATAAAAAATACGCTGGAAGGATCTACGCAGCCTCTTGATGCAGAGCAGCGTAAACAGATGCCTTCAGAGCCATCAAGCGTGCAACAGAGATTTTTCTGCTAAAACACAGCATGAAGTATAATCTCAAAGGACCATCCGCGTAAGTGTAGTACGTCCAGGCCGCTCCAGCGTAAGACAGAGTTCTTCATCGCCTCCATGGCGTAAAACTCAGCCGCTCTCAAAGCAGCGTTAATGCGTACGAGGAACGCTTCGTTTTCCCCGAACTGAACCTGTCAAGTCACGCAGTGAACTGGCCTCTGACTCCTGACAAAAAGTGCTGCACGGCTACCCAGACGACGGCTGGAAACGATGGCAGACCCCTCGGGACGCATCCACAGTATGATGGCGGATCTCGGCATTTAATACAGAGAATTTGGTTAAAATATCACCAAACCGTCGGTTACCAAAGTCCCCCCAGCGTAAACCGCTCTTTCGCGTACAAGGGAATACGCCGCCCTGTTTTACACAGGAAAACATGAGCTGTTTTACGCTCCGCAGTAGACAAACCGCCTGCCACGTCAAAAGCTGCACTTCGTACAGGGCCCGAGGCACGTCTCTACGTCAAATTGCACAAAGCGGTGACAGTTTTCCTCAAGACACGTCTCTGCGATGGATGCACAGAAGGGCTGCAGACCTTCAAAACACGTCTCCGCATTTAATGCACAGGATGGTGGCAAATCTCTGTAAGAGATTTAATTACACCTTCGAAAGCTGTAATTATGGCGAAGATGTCCACATCAACACTCTGGCATGGTACGCAGGGGCTTCTACGCCCATCCAGGATCTGTGCTCATTCGGCTTCAAACGCCCACTCAGTCTCTACGACCATTCGGCTTCTATGCCTGTTCGACTTCTATGCCTGTTCGGCTTCTATGCCCATTCGGCTTCTACGCCTGTTCGGCTTCTATGCCTATTTTGGCTTCTACGCCAGGGGTGACAGTCATTTGGCTCCTACGCCAACCTCTTCTACACAAGGGATACCTACCTACGTGGCTTCTACGCCGTGATCTTCGCAGCAGATATACGCATTTTGTCCCCTTAGTTGGACACGTATCACATGCTCACTCAAAAGGTCATTTATGCGCAGGCATTGGTTATTTTAACCGTTGTGTAAAAGGGTGTTGTACTGTCCACTCCTCGGTTGTTACACCGACGGAGGGGTCACTGTCACCAAAACTCTATAAATAGAGACCCCTATCAATGGGGAACAAGGTCGATAATTTGGAAGATCGAACCAGGTCGAAGAATTGGTAGAAAAAAAGGGAGAGAGAGAGAGAAGGAGAAGAAGAGAAGAGTCCGGAGCTCAGGCAAAGAGTAGGGGTCGACGGCTCTGGCACCGTGCATCCACCCTCCTTCGCAACCTTCAAAGCCGCTACCCGTCTTCCACGACACTTCTTCAACATCGTGTAGTCCAAGGGCTAAAGTGATCGACTGCAGATCAGACACCTATAGCAATTTATACCCAGATTAAATAAATTGTACTCCCGCATCCTCGTATAGGATCTAATTGTACAAGTTTGTTTGTAAACCAAAGGGCATGGGTTTCGTATAAACCCTGTCATTAAAATACACTTTCATTCTTTTGTTTAAAACCACAAACAAGACGGCGACTCTGCTGGGGACATCTTTCTCTTCTGACAAGGAAGTAATTGCTCAACATGATGCGGTATCCGTGGGATCCGTAAAGAAGACACTGGTCGTCCAATTCGACCAGTCTGCCTACGAAGACATGCTTCGGACTGGGGCTAGCTCTCACTCTCTCTCCGTCCGAGACAACAGGAAGCTGCGCAAAGTGTGGATGCCCAAGACATCCTCCGCCGTTCCTGTGGACTCTCCGATCTCTCCGATCTCTCCGACCAATGAGGTGGTAGCATCGCTCCCTCCGTGCCCCGCACGTAAAATTCAGTCTCCCGCTACGCGCGGTACAGATAAAACTTCGAGCAAAGCCTCAGCGCTAACCCAGGAGTATCCACTGCGCTTTATGCGCAGAAATTAGTCTCCCGCTACGCGCAGTACAGACAAAACTTCGGGCAAAGCCTCAGCGCTAACCCAGGAGTACCCACTGTGCTTTATGCGCAGAAATCAGTCTTCCACTACACGCGGTACAGACAAAACTTCGGACAAAGCCTCAGCGCTAACCCAGAAGTATCCGCTGCGCTCTACGCGTAGGAACCAGTCTCTCGCTACTCGCGGTACAGACCAAACTTCTGGTGATGCCTCAGCGCCAGGACAGACAACATCTGACCTCTACGAGGAACCAGGTGAACGCCGTGATTTTCATGAAGGGAAGCAGGCAGCGAAAACTCGACTCCTCGGCCGTTACGCCAGCGAAGGAGCAATCTGCCTACCCTCCGGATTACACGGGAAGCCGACGGACAGCTGAGGACCTCTTCAGCCTTACGCCACTCTGAGCGAATGTCCAATTTACGTCGGGCAAAGTCCAACGACGTAAAACAAGCTCAAGTTGCTACTCCCCCTGACCTGCGCAAATATTTAATCTAGAAGCGTAAGGAGAGGGGACCTTCCAACGTGTCTATTACGCCCCCTAGCGAGCAATGTTGTAATAGTCATAAAATTGTGAATGACTGTTGCTGTTCTAAGGCAAAATGGCCTATTTTTGACCGATTGAGCTACTCTCAGTCTTTCCCGGAAGAAGAGCCAGCGTATGCGTCCGTGAACATGGCTTCTCACATACCTAGGGGAGGGCCGAGCTCAAGACGTCATCCCGCAGGGCCTCCGAGCCGAAGAAGATTCGAAGACCTCCTCAGGAACACTGAAGCTGGGGTATTCCAAAACACCCGTGCAAGGTCACAGCACCCGGCTTCGTACTCATCTGATTCCGACACTGGGAGTCGCCAATCTCCCAGATCAGATGCTGAGAGTATAGAGTCGACTTCTGCAGTGACCTATACTTGTCCTTCGAGGATGCCCAGGGAAATGGGAGTCTACGCCATTGAAGATGAACGCGAGGAAGCTTCGCCGTCAGGAAACGCGGGACGCATCACTATGCTAGAAACATCTCTGGGACAAATGCAATCCACGATGGAGAACATGCACCGGATGATGCTAGCTCAGCACGCCACTGCCGTGGCTCAAGCATCGTTCCTGCCAACTCAGATATGTGTGGGGGTGGACTTACCACCATCTAACCCGGGCCAAGAGCCTATGCTAGATCAAGAGTCAGCAGTTCCTCCGCTTCCTCACTCAGGGAATGCCTTACCTCCCGCTGGAGTTACGATACAACCAACTCCGCACCACTCCGTAGCCCCGCTTCCGACCGAAAATCCGATGCAGGCAGTACGGGAATTGAAAGCCCAGTTCGACGCCTTGAAGCACAAAGATCAGCTCAAGAAACTGGGAATCAACCAACCCTACCCAGCTATCTGGGAAGAAGTCCCTTTTCCTCCAAAGTACAAGCCCCAGACTATGGCTCTGTTCGAAGGAAAAACATCTCCCAGTCAATACATGAACTATTTCAGTATGATGACGGTGTTGCTACAAGGGAACGACGCCCTCCTCACTCGGGTGTTCAAAGGCTGCCTCTCATGGTAGCCTACCAGTGGTACCGTAGCTTGGCGGACAACTGCATTACTTCCTTCGAAGAGTTCAAAGCTTTATCCTTCACGCGATTCTACGAGGGTGGGATGGACATGTCTATGTCCTCTCTCATCGAAGTCAAACAAAGGGAAAAGAAGGACGTTCGCACCTTCGTCGAACGTTTTCGTCAGGCCACCTTACAAATGCCTCCAGGAGTTTCGGACTCGGCGTTAGTAGACATTTGCAGGAAAAACCTCTTTCCTGTAGTCTCGGTGTTTACAGGACCATATCAGTTCCATGAGTGGCCTTCGTTCATCGTCTTGGCAGTGGCCGTCGAAGACAACAGTCGCAAGGCGTGCGATAATGGCATCATGATCTTCGCCTCCGATAGAGGCAAAAGGTTATCTCCCAGCAGCGACCATCCTCGCAGCTCCAAGGGAAAAGAAGCTCTGACAGTCAATACGTCTAGACAAAAGACTGCGGCGACCACGCAGACGAAACCCGGGACTTCCGGGCCCGTCGAAGTCTACTCTTTCGACGATGACGATATCCCTAGTATATTCGAATGTCTCGTCAAAAGCGGCAAGATCACCCTTCCAGAGCTAAGGCGGCCCCAAGAAGCCGACAATACTGACGACCCCAAATACTGCATCTTCCACAGATACGTACACCACCCAACAAAGGCGTGTTACATACTGAAGAGGAGGATCCAGGGGTTGATCGATGCCAAGGCCATCACTCTGCACAACACCGAGAAGACGGTCACGGCCAACATGATCTCTCTACGATTCGGTGATCTGCCTTCCCAAGAGGTCATGAACGGTGTCACGCCCATTTCTCGAGCTACGATGGACATCGTCAATCTTCCTCCCTCTAGAGATCAAAATCGAGACCTAGTACCCCTGACCACCCGGCAGGGCAAAATCATGTGGGTTCATCCAGATTTGGTATCAGAGCTCAAGGAAGAGACCAAGAAGAGCCCCAAATACAGACCATGCCACATGGTCGCAACTTCTTCTGCATCGGACGAAGACGAAGTATTTGCCGCAACCCGTTCGGGGAAGGCCTACCTCAACGACAACGGAGCAGGTCAGGAAGGTGCGCCGGCTGACGCTCCAGCCGACAAACCTTCAGAACAAGGTCCCGCCATACAAAACCTCAGCCCTGCGAAACCTACTCCAGCGGAAAAAGGGAAGCAGAGAGAAGTACGCTTTGATAAACCTGTGAAAAACATTCCAAGCAATGGTTTAGAGAAGCCGTACGAATTTGACATCCTGGCCCAACTAGCCAATACGCCGGCCATGTTGTCCATCTTTGAACTACTCAGGCTCTCCCCAGACACTCGGCTAGCCCTGAGTGAAGCACTGATGCAGGCGGAGGTATACTTGACCCAGCTCAAGTCCCCCGACGAAGAGCCAGTGGCGTGTCCTCAGTGCCACAGCTTGATGGAGGTGGTCCCAAATATCACTTTCACTCAAGACGACATGCTGTTAAAATATAACAGACATGACAAGCCCCTCTATTACACCGGGTACGTCGGTTCCATGGAGGTCGACCGGATTCATATAGATCCGGGGTCGTCGATCAGCATCATCCCTCACAGTCTGCTCAGGCCGCTAAGAATTCCTACCAGCGATCTGGCTTACACTACCACTACAATCGTGGGTTTCAACGCTGGAAGAAGTAAGCCATTGGGGAAGATCCGCTTGAGAATCCAGATCGGCAACCTTAGATCGGTGGCCACATGTTACGTCATCGATTCAGAGGTGTCCTACAACATTTTGCTGGGAAGACCGTGGATCCACGACCACAACATCGTTCCTTCAACCCTACATTAATGCCTTAAATATGTAGACGCACAAGGAACCGTACAAACGGAGGTGGCTGACCTAAACCCGTTTAAAGGAATATAATCCAACCATTCTGATGCCGTATTGTACTCCCAAGACCACACGAATGAAGCACCAGGCGAGGCCAAAAACGGACCACTCGTCCAAGAGCCAGAAGAGCCCTCTACCACACTGTCGCTGTCGATCAAAGTGAAAGAACGCACCACTCGTCCAAGAACCATAGAGCCATGGCTATTCACCTTAACAAGACCAAGTCAGGAAAAGGGAGTGATCCTCTGGTAATCACCTTGAACCGGTAGCCTCCACCCTTGGCCATCAACCTTCGGCACAACAGGCAGCCGACTGATGTAAGCACAACCAGGAACGAGATTCCAGATGATAATAAACATCCTCTTTTCCGGTACATCGGTGCTCAAATTCCGAAACAGGAATCCACTCCCCATGACGAAATAGAACCAACAGCACGAAAATTCTTGGAAGCTATAAACTCCTACCGTCCGTATGTCTGGGAAGTGGCGTCATCGTCCAATGTCGTCACGACATATGGGCCATACGAGGATTCTATCTTCATCGTCCCACCTACCTGCAGCAGCCAGCGTTCGATAGTCATTGGCCGCGTGCGCAATCAACCGACTGCCCAGGAAGATCCTTTCGATAACGATACTGGGAGAATACAGGTTCATCGATACAGCCCTCAAGCGCTGAAGATCATGCAAAACATGGGCTACGACTTAAAGTGGAAGCCATGCCTCAACTACGGAAGAGGCAGACGAACATCGCCGCGCGGCAACACCCGCTATCAACAGACCCGTTTCGGATTAGGATATGCCACCGCCCATGCGACTTCTAAGTCAGACGAGGACATCTCTTTCTCCTCCCAGAACGGCTTGTCGCCCCCCGACTCACCTGATGCTCTCGAACAAATACTATCAGTAAATATGGTGGTGATAGATCCCTCAGGAGCAGATGAGCAGGATTCGGAGCCGTTTGAGAATGACTCTTGAGCTCAGCAAATAGATACACAGTGGGAATTCCACTTCGTGCAAAGAGAACCTCCCACCAAAGACGAAGTTATCCAGATCGATGTTGGGGGTGAACTTTCACCGAAGCCAATATTTATTAGTAACAACCTTCCCCCGGCTGAAAGGGAAGAAGTTATATAGCTGATAAAGGAATACATCCACGTCTTTGCATGGAATTATGAGGACATGCCAGGACTGGACCCGAAAGTAGCTACTCACAAGCTCAATATATTGATCGATTCAAAGCCAGTAAAGCAGTACCAACGACGGTTCCGCCCAGATATGATGGACACCATCGAAGCTGAAGTCAAGAAGTTGATAGCCTGCGGTTTCATCCGGGAAGAACAACATCCCGACTGGGTCGCCAATGTTGTCCCAGTCATGAAGAAAAATGGAAAGGTACGTATTTACATCGATTACCGAGATCTGAATGCGGCCTGCCCCAAGGATGAATTCCCTCTGCCCATCACGGACATCATGATCGACAATACCTGCGGCTTTGAACGCATGTCTTTCATGGACGGGTTCTCAGGGTACAATCAGATCAAGATGCATCCTGAAGACGAGAAGCACACCGCCTTTCGGACACCATTGGGAGTATATTGCTACACGGTCATGCCCTTCGGATTGAAGAACGCTGGGGTTACATACCAACGAGCTATGAGTAACATATTCTACGAGCATTTACGTAAAACAGTAGAATATTACATGGACGACATAGCCGTCAAGAGCCGCCTCAAAGGCAATCACATTCAAGACCTGAGGACGGTATTCGAGTTAATGCGCCAACATCAACTCAAGATGAACCCTACGAAGTCCTTTCTGGGTGTATCTAGTGGCAAATTCCTGGGATTTGTCATTACCGCCAAAGACATCCAAGTGGACCCTGATAAAGTCCAGGCAATCGTGGAAATGCGACCGCCCCGTAATCTGAGGGAACTCAGGGGATTTTAAGGACGTCTGGCTTACATCCGGCGATTCATATCCAACCTCTCGGGGAGATGTCAGCCCTTCTCTCATCTCATGAAGAAATGTGTATCCTTCGTATGGGACGAAACCTGCCAGCAAACGTTCGGAGATATCAAGCGCTACCTCACCATTCCACCAGTTCTGGTGCCTCCCGTTATGGGAAAATCGTTCTTGCTGTACGTCCGAGCAATGGATCATTCGCTAGGAGCTCTTCTCGCACAGAAGAACGATGTAGGGCATGAACAGGCTATCTACTACCTCAGCAGGATAATGGTCGGAGCCGAACACCGGTACAACCCAGTGGAGAAAGAATGCTTGGCTCTGATGTTCGCTATCCAAAAGACGCGGCACTACGTCACCGGCCAGACTATCCACATCATCTCCAGGATTAACCCTCTTCGAGTACTGATGAGCAAGCCGAGCATTCTTAATTCCCGACTCGCAACTTGGGCGATGCTGTTAACACCATATGACATGGTATACGTACCGCAGAAGTCCATCAAAGGCCAAGCGCTGGCCGACTTCCTAGCTGCTCACCCGATCCCGAAGACCTCCAAATTATACGAAGACATTCCCGACGAAGTTGTAGAATATAATTCCGCAATGAAAGGTGACGCATGGCAACTGTTCTTCGACGGCGCCTCCAGAACCGGTCCTAAGGGAAACATCATTTCGGGAGTGGGAGTCATCCTGGTCGCCCCTGATCAGCTCGTCATCTACCGAGCATATTCTCTTAGCGAGCCCTGCTCCAACAATGTGGCGGAGTACAACACCCTACTAATAGGATTCCAGGTTGCTAAAGAGCTGGGGGTAGAGTCCCTGGAAGCTTTCGGTGATTCTCTGCTTATCGTCAATCAAGTCAGGGGAATATATGAAGTCCGAAATCCAGACCTAATCCCATATCACCAAGCGACGGTCGAGATAGCCATGACATTCAAGGAGTTCTTCCTAGAGCATGTACCTCGATCTCAGAATCAGGAAGCTGATGCCCTAGCCAGTCTAGCGGCAGATTTAGCTACTCCCGTAAGAAGGCAGGATTCGGTAATCCTTCTTAACAGAGACTTGTTCTGTGTGAAGAACAGCTGTCACATAGAACGCAGCTACGCTGTCAACACTGATCCTCCTACGAGAGATTGGACAAGTCCCTTCATAGATTTTGTGGCATACGGAATCTTGCCGGAGGACCCCAAAGAAGTAGTATCCGTCAAGAGACGATCACTACGCTTCTACTTCGATGCATCTTCACAAAGCCTATATCGCCGGACCTACGACGGATTACTATTGAGATGCCTTTCTAACGATGAAGCACAGCAGATTATCCGTGAAGCTCACGACGGCGTGTGCGGAGCGCATCAACCCGGTTCTAAGCTACAGGATCTCATCAGGAGAATGGGCTATTACTGGCCTACTATGATCGCAGATACAATACGGTATGCAAGACATTGCAGAGCCTGTCAGGTTCATGCAGACTTCATACATTAACCGTCCGAACATCTATATCCCACGGTCGCATCCTGGCCTTTCGAAGCATGGGGTATGGATATTATCGGTCCTATTCACCCGTCTTCTTCCAGGGGTCACCAGTTCATACTGGCCATCACGGATTACTTCTCCAAATGAGCAGAGGCAATCCCTCTCGCTGAGATAAAGGCATCTAATGTGATCAGCTTCATCAAGCATCACGTTATTTATCGCTTTGGGGTACCCCGGAGGATAATTCACGACAATGGGCCTCAGTTCATCAGCCAAGCATTTTATCGGTTTTGCGATAAAAATCGAATACGCAATATTGCCTCTACGGCATACTACCCAACTGCTAATGGTTTGGCGGAAGCTTTCAACAAAACCATTATCAAACTCTTGAAGAAATTTGTCTCTTCAAACAAAAGAGACTGGAACGAGAAGCTGGGCGAATGTCTCTGGGCATACCGCACAACGATACGGACACCGACAGGCTGCACCCCGTTCTCGCTGGTCTACGGGAGCGAAGCGGTTCTCTCCATTGAAATCCAGATCCCGTCGCTCAGGATAGCCGTAACTAATGAGCTGACTCAAGAAAAGAATAACCTGTTAAGGCTCCAAAAGCTGGAAGGATTAGACGAGAAATGCCTCCAAGCTCAACAGCGCATCGCGCTCTACCAAGCACGCATTTACAGAGCTTTCAATCATAAGGTGAAGGAAAGGGTATTCAAAGTCGGCGAGCTAGTTCTAGCCGTAAGAAGGCCGGTGATTCTTACTCACAGAAGTAAAGGCAAATTCCAGCCCAAGTGGGAAGGCCCTTATGTGATCGAGACAACGTTCTCGAATGGGGCTTACATGTTAGCCCAGCCTAACGGAGACCTGTTAATGGCTCCTATCAACGGTAAATTTCTGAAGAGGTACTATGCTTAATCTCCCCCGCTCGAGTAGAATATAGCAAGGATCTCAATTCTGACAAAACTACTTCCAGAACGTAATTAGTTGGGTTACACTCTATCATGTCCGTAAGGCCTCTGAATAGATGTCCCGCTAAAAGGTTATCGAGAGTTTATCATGTCCATACTACCTCTGATATTACTCTCGCCTAAAAACTATCATTTATATTTCGAAATGATGGGTCCACAAAAGTCAGAAAGGAGTCGCCTTTATTTATTCCCAAAAGGGAGGCAGAATTACATCTAGGCAAGCAAAAAGGGAAAGGATACATCATAATGGCGGAGTAGTCAGATGGCGAATCAGCCGCTCCAGTGCAGCTATCCTCTCATTCCTAAGAGCCAAGGCGTCGACGCAAGCCTGCTCCAGCCTTGCCTCGGGAGTGTTCGTAAGGGTCAAATCGGCCTTCGCCCGAAGACAGCCCGCACGAGCAGCTTCTGCACGGTCCAAATCCTGTCGCGCTGCGCTCAGACGACCAGCTGCTACCTCTAGACCCGCCAGCGACTGAGAAGCCCACTCCTCTGCCCGAGCGAGTTTTTCCTTCAGCTTGGAGACCCTCGCCGCATTTCCTTCATGCTCGGATCGACACTGAGTCTCAACAGCAAGAGCCTCTTCCACGATAGCTTTTCTTCTATCCATCTCCAACTTATGCTTCTGGATGGAGTTGTCTAGGCCTTCCAGCTTTGTAGCAAGCCGCACAGTCATGAGGTCAAACCGAGCCTGGACATCAGTATTGAGGCTGCCCCGAGTCAGCTGTGAGTATTTAGTAATGGGTTGCTCTAACCAATTAACCACCGCCTCCAGGGCGTCGGCTACCCCAGAATTGCCGAGCTCCCTGATGACCCCGATCGAAGCAAGAGAAGTCTTCTTCAGGCGCTCGAAATCTAGACTCTTCGCTAACACCATTGATATCATCGTTCTCAAACCGGTGTAGAAGAGGCTGGTATGTTGCTCGGTCAACGCAACTAGGTCCGACGGGGCGTCGGGAGTGGCCGCAATATCAGCAAGTCCCTCTCCAGGGATAATTGCAGACGAGGTGGCCACAGGCGTCGCATCGACGTATGATGCGACCGAAGAAGGTGCGGCAACGGCGGTCGAAGTTATCGCCACACTCACAAGAGGCAAGGTCACGACGACGGGTTCATCCTCCTCTTGAGGTGACGAAACTACTCCAGGCGTACTGGCCCCCGAAGCCACTTCCTCATCGAAGTCGGACGCCTCTGTATTATCGTCAGGAGCCCGAGCGGAGCCAGAATGCGCTTCAACGCCATACTCCCCGTGGGCGCTATCCCCTGAAAAGAGGACAAGAAAGTTAATATCAGTATAATGATAATCTTTCTAAAAGGAGACATAAAGACGACATTTACCCGGAGCCAACGGCATATACGACGCATCCACACCCGAGGTAGCTAAACCACGCCTTAGTGATGCAATGCGAACCATCATACCTGGCGAAGGAGGTGGGCTGACCGATATCACCAAGAGTTCCGTCAAGCCTCCACCGAGATGCGGTCGAGGTTCATTAGCTGGAATCTCGCCAGACGTGCTCGCTGACACGACGGGAGTTTTTCCCGCTGCTGACCTCGGAAAAGATTCTCCCATCTGCCTCGGCCACATAGGCCACCTCGCTCCGCTACCTGGAGCAGCAGCCACGATAGCGACCTCTAGCGAGGATTCTCCGACGCTGCCGGCCGGAACTGTAGAAGGTCCCTCTCTAAAAGGCGAGAAACCTTCAGCCAAAGAATCATCCCTAATATGGGGAAAGGCAGGCTCATTCCCGGGAGCCTCAACACCAAGAATGCGGAGAGGACGAGCAACCGCCTCCTTCCTCCTCTTACGAAGAGAAACTTTCTTCGGAGCAGAAGCCCGTCGCTTCCCAGAAGAGACTACCAAAGCCCCCGCAGGCAGAGGCACTTCGCACCTCGGCACCGACACTAGAGGCTCATCCGGAGTACCAGACTCCTCGCCCTCGTCCGAAGAAACCGAGGGGACGTCAACTCTGCCCCCAAGCTTGGGAGAAGGCACCCTGAAGCTTCCACGCGTGTCAAAATCACGATGGAAGGTGTTAATCGCCACATAGAACTGGGCGTAAGAATGGAGAATACGGAGCTCCGTGGAGGTTGTAACGACCGGCACGATAAAGATTGCCCCCGTACAACCCATGAGGAAATACCGCCACCCTCTGGCTCCATCAATGAGTCCGCCCCTGGACCTAAAGCTGGTGACGGCATTGTCCACGTGCAACTGATCGTACCCAAACTGTCGGGCAAACCGACTAGGCAAGTAGGGCTCGAAGAAACAATGGTCTTCGCTCCTATACAGCAGATGGGAGGGTCTAATACAGACCAACCAGTTAAAAGCTTCTGGGGAAAGGTCAGAGGGGACAATGCAGAGGATCTTCCAGCCGTGGCTGAGGTTCAACACCAGCCGACAGTCTAAGACTGTGTTCACATTCCAGGAGGAATCCTTGTAATTCAGCAAGAATATACCCCCCGAGCTGCTACTAGAGCCAGGAGACATCACCCAGGGATTATGGAGAATTAACCATCCCATCAAGTATAGGTATGGTAACTCCACCCTGGGAAAACTCTCACGCCGAGCTTCGTCGACGAGCAACCCATCAGTTATGGCTCTCAAGCCAGCCTGTATACGGCACACCATGGCGGGAAGCAAGCCTAGTCTTGCCCCGAACACCAGGCGCACTGCCGGCCACAGGATGTTCCGATAAATACGGTCCGCGGACGCTGTGCCAGGCACTACTACTCGACGCAGCCATATGGAGAGGAAACCAGCCAACTGGGCTTCCTTAAACAGAGGCCGGCGACAGCACCTCAAGTAACTACAGGCCTTAGTGCCTTCGGGGAACTTTCCTACCCCCTCGACGAGAATCTGATCCGGAGCTGCAGCCTCCTCCATAAGACCCTCGACGACCTGGGCGCTAAGCACGCCCAAATAATTCACGGGCTCATTTTTGCCCCCCGAGGCTTTCTCCAACTTGGCAGCCCTAGCTCGGTGAAAGAAGAGGTAGGACATCCACTTGGTGGTATGAGCCAAATCAGAAGGCTCGTTATAAAAAGTGGTGCACGCGAAGTATTGACACATCAGCTCCTGATATACTTCCGCCACCCGAGGGTCCAAATCCCCCAACTCCCGATTAGTGGGAACATACTCTTCATAGGGGTATCCCCCATTGGCAGTCTCGAGACAACTGCCATCTCATGGAGCCCAAATTCCAACTCCCCCAGTGGAGTGGCAAAGGTCCCAGTGAGCAGAATGTACCGCTCCATCAGCACCAGGAACAAGTTAGGGTTCAGAGGCAACCCGACGCTCGTCGCACTCACAGCGGCATATAGCCCAATGACCTCCAGCTCTCTCCGGAAGTGCTTCAAGGCCCAGCCCACTAGGCATGTCCATCGAGAGTTTATTGGGGCAATCCACTCATTACATCGAGGATTCTCCTTGGGATATACCCCGCCTCATCCCATGAAGTCATTGCAGAAGGTCGGCAATTGGACCGATTGGATCACCGAGCTGTCTTCACTCGGGACACTACCCGGGCACAGTCCCCGGAACAATGTCACAAAGCCGGAAGGGTGACTGACAAACGACCCCCGGTCAGCTCCTTTGAGATGAAAGATCTTTCCCGGCTTACCGTGAAGATCAGGAGTCAGCATCCACGACATCTTCCTGGGATGCGTCGCATGGAAGAAGGCCGAGATGGGATAATCTCTCGACATCGTTGGCAAATACAAAACCAAATTCCCGGCAGAGAAAACCCAGGGATCCCTCTTGGGCCTCGTCTGGGACTGTTTATCAATCATGTCCCCAAAGAGGAAAGTCGGCTTTATGTACTGCTCCCCGTCTACGTAGGTCAGGGGCTCGCCATTAATCATGCTCAGCAGCGTCCGCTCGCCCTGAACCGATATC
Source organism: Iris macrosiphon (assembly GCA_036927795.1). Taxonomy (NCBI): domain Eukaryota; kingdom Viridiplantae; phylum Streptophyta; class Magnoliopsida; order Asparagales; family Iridaceae; genus Iris; species Iris macrosiphon. The sequence continues at coordinate 66,582,347 of JAYESA010000006.1, read as the reverse complement.
AGAAACCCCCTTCCCTCAGGATACTGGGGTCCGGAGATAGGAAATGCCACGTGGGACAGATCCTCCAGGTAGTTCGAGTGCAGCATCCCAACAGCGGAGTCCATCACCCCGGCCAGTGGAGACTCGCCCAGATCAACTACAAAAGTGCAAGGGAAATATGTCATTACAAATCTTGCACAAACGTACAGACCAAGGCAACGACAGTCTGTGCTCTACGCAGGATCGTAACCATTTGGTTATTTTATGCCGGAAGTCCCCTCCACAAGCGTAAAACTCAAATTTTACGATATACGCCAACTTTCGGTAGCCAGAGCTTTTACGCTCAGGGCTACGAAAATATGGAGTCTTTACGCTGGCACATTAGAAATGTGAGCGTAAAAGATGAAAATGCCTCCGTGCATCATCTTCCTCCAAAGAGGCTCTCAGCACAGAAGACGACCTAGCGCGATCACGTTCAATGTGTGCGAAGGATTTTTTGTCGTTTTTTGTCACCCCAAAGGCTCTACCTCTAAGGCCGGGTGCACTACTCGTCGGCGGGATACTTTGCTCGGAGGGAAGCTCGCCTTGCCCGACCAGAGACTCCCTCGCTGGGGCAGAAGAATGAGAGGAAGAACCTATGCTCTTTCCCTTAGCGGAGGGGGTTTGTTTCGGCGCCATTTCTGAAAGACTCGAAGTGCTCGGAGAAGGAACGAAGAAAAACTCGAACTGTCGAAAGCTCTCTTTCGCAAAAGACAGATAAAAAGTTTCTCTCTCAAAAAACTTGGGGTATATATAGTCCGGGTTGACTCCTCGAATCCTCGGACGAACTCCTCGAAACCCTAACCAAATCTCGTGGATTGGTTATGATTGGATGCTACGTCAGCCCACTACCCTTGGAAGACGGACAGTCAGCGAATTCGAAAGGTTTTTCGTGCAAAACGGTTCAGCAGGTTCTACGCTAAAAGAGCTTTCTACGCTCGACAGCAACGGATCTACGGTTTTTTACGCTCGCAAGCTACAAGTCTATGGTTTTATGCCCGGATGCCTTTGTGCTCGGTAGCTTTTATGCTCGAGAGGCCACAAACCTACGACTTTATGCTCAGCAGATAACAAATCGTCGATCTCACGCTCGATGGCGCTCAGTTTACGCTCAGAGGCAACAGATCCGCAAACTTCACGCTCGAAGAAACTTTCTTTTCAGGAGCTACAAATCAAACAGTTCTACGCTAAAGGAGCTTTCTACGCTCGACGGCTACGAATCTACAGCTTTACGTTCGACAGCTATAAGTCTATGGTTTTATGCCCGGATGCCTTTGTGCTCGGTAGCTTTTATGCTTGAGAGGCAACAAACCTACGACTTCACGCTCAGAAACCATAAGTCTACGATTTCATGCTCGATGGTGTTCTACGCTCACAAGCTACAGATCTCCAGTCCTATGCTAAAGGAGCTTTCTACGCTCGACGGCTACGAATCTACAGCTTCACGTTCGACAGCTATAAGTCTATGGTTTTATGCCCGGATGCCTTTGTGCTCGGTAGCTTTTATGCTCGAGAGGCAACAAACCTACAACTTCACGCTCAGGAACCACAAGTCTACGATTCTGCGCTCGATGGTGTTTTACGCCCAGAGGTTACAGACTGATGATTTCATGCTCCACGACTTTTCGCATATTCAAAACAGTCCCCAAAGCGGTCAATTGCAAAGAGTTCACACAGAAGATACTCGTTCTTGACCCAAAGCATCCCAAGTACCCGAAGCATACAGAGTTCAAACATTAAGAAATTACTCTTCTCGGGTCTAAAATTGGAGGTTCATCCAGACTCCAATCTGAATATCTCGTCTATCAAAAGATGGCAACTCAGTTAGATAGCCATTTCTCGACCCCGTTCCAAGGGATTTTTCGGGAAGTCATTCTTGAAGACGAAGTCTGAACAAAAATTCTGTTTAACAGAAGTTCAGAGCTCTACACGGTTCCTCAGCAACAGGACAGTTCTAAATGTTCAAAATGCTCTACAGCGTTCTATGGACTATTCGCTATGCGTAAAGGACAGGACCTAGCACTCTTTCTACAGAGTCGACGTAAAAATTCAGACGTGTTGAAGCTACACATATTCAGACTTCACAGCAACATATGGCAAGATGATAATATGAAGAAGCAAGACAATTTTATTAAAAGATCAAAGTCATGATTACATCTGAGGGAAACTCCGTCTACAAAGGAGATACCCCCTCGTCGTCGGAAGATCGCCCCCAGAATCCGTTCTACCGGATTCTCGCATCGGTGCAGGTCTTCCTCTTCTTCGAAGGAGATGATCAGTGGCGAGAGAACGACAGAGTTGGGGCTTGCATAAATTATGCAGATCCCATGCTCCGTGCGCCACGGCAGATTGGGTTGAGGTATTAAACCCAACTCAGTCCTGGGAGACGGCTGGTACAGCTTGTCTTCTCTCTCATCCCCGAGAGTATAACAGGAGAAGACACCGCTTGCAAGCAGTGTGGTCTAATACGACCCTTCCTCTCTCCTGGGGCAACGCCATATAAAGTTGCTAATTATCCCGAGCAAGGGAGGCTAAGATATCCTTCCATGATCCATCGTTGCAGTGGACATTTGCTCGAAGATGTCGTCTTTTTCGGCTCTCTAGATGCTGGAAGAACATGATCTCCTTCTTCCTCAGGTCGACCCGACGAACTCCGGCGATCATCTCTGCATGGTGATGGGAATGTGGTGAGAACAGGTTCACCCCCCAGCCTTTTTATAGGTAAAAGAGATCACAGCGGTCCCCAATAAATCTGCCATAAAGTCCGTATCGACCGTTTTAGTGCTCCATTCAGAAATGTTTCAAGTTACGAGGGGCCATTCATGCTTTATTCAAAGCATTTCAAATTCCGAGGAATTTAAAAGCTTCAACGGGGGTCTTGTAGAAGCATGAAAAATACGCTGGGAGGATCTACGCAGCCTCTTGATGCGGAGCAGCGTAAACAGATGCCTTCAGAGCCATCAAGCGTGCAACTGAGCTTTTTCTGCTAAAACACAGCATGAAGTGTAAGCTCAAAGGACCATCCGCGTAAGTGCAGTACGTCCAGGCCGCTCCAGCGTAAGACGGAGTTCTTCATCGCCTCCATGGCATAAAACTCAGCCGCTCTCAAAGCAGCGTTAATGCGTACGAGGAATGCTTCGTTTTCCTCGAAATAAACCTGGCAAGTCACGCAGTGAACCTGGCCTCTGACTCCTGACAAAAAGTGCTGCACGGCTACCCGAACGACGGCTGTAAACGATGTCAGACCCCTCGGGACGCGTCCACAGTATGATGGAGGATCTTGGCATTTAATGCAGAGGATTTGGTTAAAATATCACCAAACCGTCGGTTACCAAAGTCCCCCCAGCGTAAACCGCTCTTTCGCGTACAAGGGAATACGCCGTCCTGTTTTACACAGGCAAACATGAGCTGTTTTACGCTCCGCAGTAGACAAACCGCCTGTCACGTCAAAAGCTGCACTTCGTACAGGGCCCGAGGCACGTCTCTACGTCAAATTGCACAGAGCGGTGACAGTTTCCCTCAAGACACGTCTCTGCGATGGATGCACAGAAGGGCTGCAGACCTTCAAAACACGTCTCCGCATTTAATGCACAGGATGGTGGCAAATCTCTGTAAGAGATTTGATTACACCTTCGAAAGCCGTAATTCCGGCGAAGACGTCCACATCAACACTCTGGCACGGTACGCAGCGGCTTCTACGCCCATCCAGGATCTGTGCTCATTCGGCTTCAAATGCCCACTCAGTCTCTATGACCATTCGGCTTCTATGCCTGTTCGACTTCTATACCTGTTCGGCTTCTATGCCCATTCGGCTTCTACGCCTGTTCGACTTCTATGCCTATTTTGGCTTCTACGCCAGGGGTGACAGTTATTTGGCTTCTACGCCAACCTCTTCTACACAAGGGATACCTACCTACGTGGCTTCTACGCCGTGATCTTTGCAGCAGATATACGCATTTTATCCCCTTAGTTGGACACGTGTCACATGCTCACTCAAAAGGTCATTTATGCGCAGGCATTGGTTATTTTAACCGTTGTGTAAAAGGGTGCTGTACTGTCCACTCCTCGGTTGTTACACCGACGGAGTGGTCACTGTCACCAAAACTCTATAAATAGAGACCCCTATCAATGGAGAACAAGGTCGACAATTTGGAAGATCGAACCAGGTCGGAGAATTGGTAGAAAAAAGAGAGAGAGAGAGAGAGAGAGAGAGAGAGAGAGAATGAGTAGGAGAGAAGAGTCCGTAGCTCAGGCAAAGAGTAGGGGTCGACGGCTCTGGCACCGTGCATCCACCCTCCTTCGCAGCCTTCGAAGCCGCTATCCGTCTTCCACGGCACTTCTTCAACATCGTGTAGTCCAAGGGCTAAAGTGATCGACTGCAGATCAGACACCTATAGCAATTTATATCCAGATAAAATAAATTGTACTCCCGCATCCTCGTATATGATCGAATTGTACAAGTTTGTTTGTAAACCAAAGGGCACGGGTCTCGTATAAACCCTGTCATTGAAATACACTTTTATTCTTTCATTTAATACCACAAACAGCGGTGGCTGGAGGTTAGGGAGAGGTTGGCGAAGGTGGTCGGGTGGCTATGGGAGTGGTCGGAGTTGGTGGCTGGCCGGAGTAGGGCGGCGGGAATGGAAGGCAGGGGTAGGGCTGTGTAGTGAAGGGTTTATGAAAATAGGGTTTAGTTTGGTTTTCTAGGTTTGTGTGCAATACAAGTGATGTAAATTAATGTATAAGTATGGGAGAGAGTGAGGGGGGCTGCCTTGGGATTAGGGCCGGCTGGACATAGTTTTTGGGGAGTTGGGGATGTCCATCAAGATGAGGGGAGGGCTAGGAATGTAGCATTTTGAATGAAGGGCCAAGATGTGCCCTTCATAAAGGGGTGCAAGTACACTATGAATGGGGGGAAAACGAATGGATACGGTTAGGGAATGACATTCTTTTCTCCATGATGTTTGGCCAATGAGAGGGGGACACCTCATTGCAATTTTGCAAAAAGGACCCTGAACAATTTGGTATTTGCATAATTTCTGAAATTGGTGATTTAATGTAACAAAACACCATATTTGGTGTTCTATATTGGACTAGGATGGTGTATGGTGTTTTGTATGAGGCTTGTGGGTGTGGGTGTGGGTTTGAGTTAGAGTTGGGTCCAATTTAATTTAGGTTAGGTCACCACGTAAATAAATTCATAATTAATTCACCGGTGACTCTAATTTCATTTAATAAAACCCGGGGGTCTAAATTGGGTTGGACAAGGGTCATTAATGTAGTAGGCTCAGAGTACAATATTATCATGATCTGGGTTGGTCAAATCGGATCGAGATGGGGTCTCTATTTCGATTGGAACGGACAACGAACGTAATTACGCAATTTATTTAAATTGCGTACGGACGTTTGTAACGACTTTTGTACGACCAAAATCAGGCACAAAAATCAATATCCGGGGTTCGTCCTAGGTTCAATATGATAGGTTAGCATGTCTAGGCCAAGTATATGGAATTTGTTTTAGGGCAACAGCTAGGGTAGTATCCTAAAATAACAAATCATTGCACAGGTATTATAATACTATATAATAAATCTTAATTATATCAAGTTAACCCTAATTAGACTAGTTAAGTTAATTAACCCTAATTTTTGGTCGAGGGGGTTTACAACATACCCTCCTAAGAGCATTTCATCCTCGAAATTAAAACAGACATATATCAAAACTATTGAATGAAATAAATACTATCACATACCTAGGCCTTAGAAGAGATGGGGAAAGCGTTGCTGAATATCGTCCTCTCGTTCCCAGGTTGATTCACCTGGTGCATGATGCCTCCATGCGACACGAACTAGAGGGATAGTCTGGCCTCGCAGTACCTTCTCGCTTCGGTCTAGGATCTCTACCGGCTCCTCCTGGTATGACAAACTTGGACCAACGGTAATCTCCGAGTGGTCAAGCACATGACTTGGATTCGGTATGTACCTCCTCAGCTGAGATACATGGAAGACGTCGTGAACTCCTTCCAGTGTCTGCGGCAAGGCCAATCTGTAAGCAACTTCTCCGACGCGCTCTAGCACATCGAAGGGTCCGATGTACCTCGGACTCAGCTTCCCTCTGCCTCCAAATCTGATGGTTCCTCTAGTAGGTGAAATCTTCAGGAATACATGTTCTCCCACCTGGAACTCTAGGGGTCATCGATGCACATTAGCCCAATGCTTCTGCCTGTCCTGTGCTGCTCATAGATGCCCCTGGATCTTCTTCACCTTCTCCACTGTATGGATGATCAGATCTGGCCCTAGAATCTGCCTTCGCCCACATCGCTCCAACATACTGGGGAACGGCACTTTCTACCATACAATGCCTCATAGGGAGCCATCTGAATGCTCGCCTGATAGCTATTATTGTAAAAAAATTCGACCAAGTGCAAGTGGTCCTCCCATGAACCGCTGAAGTCAAGCATGCATGCCCTCAACATGTCCTCCAGCGTCTGAATGGTGCGCTCGGATTGGCCATCTGTCTGGGGTGGTACAAAGTACTGAACTTAAGGCGGGTACCAAGACTCTCTTGCATACTCCTCCAAAAGTATGATATGAACCTCGTATCCCGGTCAAACACGATACTGACTGGCACTCCATGCAATCATACAATCTCCCTCATATACATGTCTGCCAAGACTTTCGTAGATTGCCCAACCCTGAAGGATAAAAAGTGGGAAGACTTGGTGAGTCTATCTACGATTACCCATACCGCATTGCGACCACTAGGACTTCTCGGGAAACCCGTAACGAAGTCCATGGTGATGTGCTCCCATTTCCACTCCGGTATCGGGAGCAGTTGAAGTAATCCAGCATACCTCTTATGCTCAGCCTTGACTTGTTGACACACCAGACACTTAGCCACGAAGCGGGCTATCTCTTTTTTCATCCCGTGCCACCAGTAGTACTGCCTCAGGTCTCGGTACATCTTCGTGCCTCTTGGATGTATATAATAGGTCGAACTGTGCGCCTCCGTTATCAGCTCCTGGCATAGCTCTCTACTCGGAACATAGAGACGATCTCCACATCTCAAAGTCCCATCCTCGTGTATATGCAGTCCCGTCTATATTCCAGCCTCTGTCCTCTGTCGAAGCCTCTGAAATCTGGCGTCCGTCGGCAAAGCAGCCTTGATTCTCTCCACCAATGTCGATTGTACCTGGAAACTCGACATCTGGCCGTCTACTTCGGGCATAATGACTTCGATACCCAACTATTCTAGATCTCTCAACAGATATTGTTGGGTAGTCAGGAAAAATGCTATGGGCTTCGTGCTTAAAGCATCGGCTACCACATTAGCTTTTCCCGGATGGTACTGCAGCTCAATCTCGAAGTCCGCCATCACTTCGAGCCAATGTCTTTGCCTCTGGTTCAGGTCCTTCTATGTGTAGACGTACTTCAGGCTCTTGTGATCGGTGAATATCTCCATGCGCTCTCCGTACAGGTAGTGCCTCCAAAGCTTCAAAGCAAAGATCACTGCGGCAAGCTCCAAGTCGTGGGTAGGATAGTTCTTCTCATGGGTCCTCAACTGCCTAGAGGCATAGGCCACAACCTTCCCATGCTGCATCAAGACGCATCCTAATCCTTTTCCTGGACGCATCGCTATAGATCACGAATCCTCCGGGTCCAGAAGGTATGGTCAAGATAGGTGTTGTAGTCAGACGCTTCTTCAGCTCGTCGAATGCCGTCTGACACTCCTCTGTCCAGGTGAACTCCTGATCCTTGCGGGTCAAGCGGGTCATCGGCTCTGCGATCCTTGTGAAGTTCTCTACGAACCTCCGATAATATCCGGCAAGTCCTAGGAAACTCCTCACCTCCGAGACGTTGGTAGGGGTCGGCCACGTCTCTACTGATGAAATCTTCGCGGGATCTACTGAAATGCCATCTCCCGAGATAACGTGTCCAAGAAATACGACACGATCTAAAAAAAACTCGCACTTGCTCAGCTTGGCATAAAGCCTCTCTCGTCTCAGCGTCTCTAGCACTAGCCTCAAGTGCACCCCGTGCTCCTCGTGGCTCTTCGAATACACCAATATATCGTCGATGAAGACTACCACGAACTGGTCCAGATACTCATGGAAGACTCGGTTCATCAGGTTTATAAATACAGCAGGCGCATTTGTCAATCCAAAAGGCATCACTAAGAACTCGTAGTGACCATAACGAGTCCTAAATGTTGTCTTTGGAATATCCTCCCTTCGCACCTTCACCTGATGGTAGCCCGATCTCAAGTCGATCTTTGTGAACACCACTGCTCCTGTCAGCTGGTCGAACAGATCGTTGATTCACGGTAGAGGGTACTTGTTCTTGATAGTCAGAGCAATAAGGGCTCTGTAATCAATGCACATCCGGAACGTCCCGTCCTTCTTGGGTACAAACAACACTGGTGCTCCCCAGGGTGCTGTACTAGGACGAACAAATCCCTTGATCTGCAACTCCTCTAGCTGTAGCTTCAGCTCGTCAAGCTCCTTTTTTGCCAACCGGTACACATTTGATGATACCGGTGCTGCTCCAGGTACTAGCTCAATGGTGAACTCCACCTCTCTATCAGGCGGTAGGCCTGGCAACTCCTCTGGGAAAACGTCCTCGAACTCTGCAACGATTTCTGGGGGTGCCGTCTCCATTGCCATGTAAGCTCCAGCGGCGTGTCCTACTCCTCGCTCGATGGTGCCTCGCATGAATTCGAACTCCGGGTGTCCTGGCAGTCTAAAAATAATGCTACCCTTCCGGCAATCTAGTACGGCATTGTACTGGCTTAACCAGTCCATGCCCAGAACTACGTCGAAAGCTGGCATTGGGAGTACCAACAATTGCGCTCTCATCTCCCTACCACTAACTACTACCGAGCACGTTCTAATGGTGCTGGTAACCGGTACGATGCCTCCTCCGGTAAGTATTCTCCAACTCTTAGGTAAAGGGGAAGTTGCTACTCTATGCATTGCTACAAAGCTACTAGATATAAATGATAGTGTAGCTCCAGAATCAAACAGTATAGTTGCAGGTAATGATGTAACTAGAATTGTACCTGCGATAGCCTCTCCTTCTGGTTCCTCCTTGATAGATGCTAAAGCAAAGGCTTGTCCGCGCCTCTGCCCTCCTGCCTGCTGTTGGGCCTGGTTGAAGTGTGCCTCCTGTGGGGCCAAGGGTGGTCCTTTCTGCTGTCCTCCGGTAGCTGGTGGACGCTGACCTCCTGCTGGGGGGTAGTATCCTCAAGGGTGCTGCTGGTGGTCTCTGCCCAGTCTGGGGTGCTGCATCTCTGTGCTGGGGGCAGTCTCTAGCAAGGTGCTGGCTGGCTCCACAGACCATGCAGAGCCCGAGCTTCTTTCGGCAGTCTCTGACAATGTGTCCCCTCTTGCCACAGAAGTGACAGGTCGGAAGCTCCTTCTGCTGGTACGGCGCTGTCCTCTGCTGCGCTTGCGCTCCTGGACGGCGGATCGGTCCTCCTGCTCCTTGCTGGGTCTTGGGTGGTATGTTCACGCTGGAACGTCTCGCTCCTCCTCCTATAGCCTCCTGGATCCTCGCCTATGATAGGACCTCTTCATAAGAGACCCTCGCCTGGGTAGTGGTGTACCTCTGCAACTCGTGAGAGAGGCCATGGTGGAATCTTCTGGCCTTCTCTAGGTCGTTGGGGATCAGGGCTACACCAAATCGGCTGAGTCTGCTGAACTCTCCGTCGTAGGCGTCCACGGTCAGGTTCCCTTGCTCCAGGTGCAGGAACTGAGAGTACAGGGTGTTCCTCACCGTAGCGGGGAAATACTTCGTATTAAAGTGTTCTAGAAACTCCTCCCAAGTCTGCTGTCTGCCGATGCTGTGCTCCATAGAGTCCCACCAGTGATGGGCGTTGCCTGTGAGTTGATCCCTCACCGCGGTCATCCAGAGGTCGGGGTGTAGCTGCGAACCCTCTAACAGCATCTCAGTGTTGGAGACCCAGTCTGAGATCTCCTCAGCCGTCTTCTTGCCCGATAAGGTTCCCGGGCCCATCTGTCTGAAGCCTCGAACAGTGCCTGCTTGCTGGACAGGTGCAGGTGATGGTGCTGCTGCTTGGACAGGTGCCCTCTCCAGTACTGCCATCAGGCCCTGTCTCAGAGTCTCCGTCTGTTGCCATTGGGCCTGCATCATCATCTGGAAGAACTGCATCATCTGGGGCTGTCCCTCCGCTGGTGGCATCTGAGGTAGAAACGGTGGAGGTGGTGGAAGTGGTACCTTCGGCTGTCCCCTTGGTGGCTCCTCAGGTGCCGGCCTCTCGAATTGCGGCATCGGTGTCGCCCTCGAGGTCTGTCCCTCGTAGTACTGCCTCGGGATCGTCTGAGATGTCTGGCCCTCTGGCTGCTGCGTCCCTTCGTCGGGAGAGACCTGATGCCAGTGCATCATCGGGGCCTGGGGGATCACCTGTGCCTCTGGCTGTGGCAGCTCTCTGGGTGGTCCCTGAGTCGTATCCTCCCTCGGTGCTGTAGGTGGCACTATGGCACCAAGTATCTCACGTCGGCTACGAAGGTTCATCTCGCTGTAAGAGATAGAACGATATTAAAAGAGTACAGAATCAATCAAACAGGATGCAGATATTTTAAAGTATGGAAGAGGTTCAAAGGCGTAATCAAGTGGATGAGACCTAGTAATTTCTATCCTATTGTAGGCTCGCTGGACACGTTACCATACCACAAGCGATAAATATTTGGTGTTTCAGACCTGCATGGGCCACCACTAAAACCATGTCATGCCCCAGTCCCAAAATATATGGAACCAGGCCACGTGGCATTGGCCAGCTGACACATCTCCAAGGATATCCCAATTTAATGGATCCTGGCAAAGCGTGCTACGCTGTCCTAAATCTAACAAGTCCAATATCAACAACAGGCAGTGACTAATCTCATCCACAAACAACAAGTAAAATACTGAAATGAAAGACTGGAATATAAGGACATAGTCGAATGACATAGTACAACTGAAATATGTCTGGTGGGAACAAACCCACTACAAATGTTGGAGATAAAGTACTAATAGTCTGAAATAAGAGTACTGATAATAAGAGTGACTGAAACAACTGCTAACTAGGTAAGGAGCTCCAGTCATAGGCGGGAGGCCTACCAAGATGATCAGGGGTACTCCGATGGAAGGACCTCTAGCTCCTCGTTAAGAGCATATCTGGTCTCCACTCCTGGCCCGTACACTATAGGATAATAGGCCTCGTCTTGATCTGGAAGATAACCAGGTCCTCAGAGGGACGTAAAAAGATACAATATGCATGCCAGATATAGTACTGAATAAAAGTAAAGAGGGTGTGCTAACCATCTAAGTGAATGCAATGTAAGGACAACCTCGGAACGTATAGGTAGGTATAGGCATAACGTCCAACGTCCTCTAGAGTGTGGTATCTGCAACGTCCATCATTCCGAAGAATGAGGTATCTGTATATATATAACGTCCACACTCTAAGGGACATGTTATCTGCAATGTATATACGTCCGTAACACTCCGAAGAGCGCGGTGTCTGAATATAGGGAGTCACCGGGTCTGTGGTTCCTCTGGATACCACGGAGTCCGATGGGTGTATCCCATATATTTATCAGTTGTCCTTTCCGCCCAATGTAGATACGCAAGTCGAATACACGACATGAGTGTCTCGTATCTATATGCCAAGTCTCATCTAACTATATTACTCTAGAATACATGCTAATCCGTGATGCATGTCGTACGTACCGATAGCGGATCGGGTACGCGGACCCGTATCCCAATATGAATGTACCATCGTGATACGTGTAAGTATCACCGTCTAGGAAGATATCAAAATATCCTCACAATAGAAGGTGAGTCAGCTAGCAACTAGGTCAAGTACACTATTCATCGACGCATTATTGACTGCACCTGAGTCAATCTCGGACGCGCACAGTTTTATGCATATTTGCAACATTTATTATTTTAATTTTAAGCAGTAAATCAGCAAGGTATACTTGCCTGTCCTGGGTAGCTGCGAAATCCAAAGTCCTGCTCCTGATGCCTCGGCGGTACTGTCCAGTAGTCCTATATATGATATAATAATGATAATATTAGTCGCTATAATAGCACGACTAAAACACACTGCTTGTATCTACAACTGACACAGGGTCTGGACTGTACAACTAGTGGGACCACTTAGTACATATATTTTTATATGGATATCACATATATATTTATGTGTACACTCATACATATTTAAATATACTAAAATAATATGTATGTTTAATAGTACATTTAAAATTAGTATCTTTACATTTTTACTTAATAGCACACCAATACATATGTATATATACACATATTAATTATTACCTTTATATGCATACAATAGATAAATACATAGTCTCATATATCTATACATATACATATATTTAGATAGAAATTATGTACACAACACAAATGAAAGGTATATAAAAAATATATATATACATACATGTATATATATATATATATATATATATATATATATATATATATATATATATATATATATATATATATATATATATATATATATATATATATATATATACATACTAGAGGTTTAATACGTATAAGTATTTAATATATAATATTATATTACATATAATATTCTTAATTCCAGAAAATATATTTAACCACAATATATATTATATCTTTAATATTCTTCATATATATTAAATATACATCATACATACATACATACATACATACATACATATATATATATATATATATATATATATATATATATACTAGAGGTTTAATACGTATAAGTATTTAATATATAATATTATATTACATATAATATTCTTAATTCCAGAAAATATATTTAACCACAATATATATTATATCTTTAATATTCTTCATATATATTAAATATACATCATACATACATACATACATACATACATACATACATCCATATATATATATATATATATATATATATATATATATATATATATATATATATATATATATATATATATATATATTATATGCCACATAGGTATACATTTTTAATATGAAGAATATAATATATATATATAAAATATACAGTATTATTTTACATATATAATACTAAATCACAGAAAAACATTATTTAACTTTGATTTATATTAACTACATACTATTTTTGTAATACAATATATATACATAGTTCTATATACTTATATATACATATACACATATATACGAAATAGGTATTTATAAATAATATCAGTATATTATTAGTGTAACATATATTTATATTTACTGATATATACACAGTATACAAGGAAATATAGCAGGTATATATATATATATACATGGTATTTATATAATTCAGAAAATACGTATTAAATACAAAAAAATACGGGATCTATATATATAAACCTTGCAACCTAAAATACATGTATAAATACTAACATTTATACATAAAATATTGTACCGTATTGAAGCTCAGATCGAGGGGGTCACGGTGGCTGCCCGTCGCCGGAGGGGGTGGCCGGTCGGAGCTCCGGCGAAGATCGGGGTGTTCGGCAACAGTAGCAGCGGTTCTGGACTGTCGACGCTGCGGGGGTGAGGGCGGCCAGGGGCGTCGTCGACCGGGGCTGAAAGTCGACGAGAAAGACGGTGGTTGGCCGGGGAAGGGGTCGGCGAAGTTTGGCGGTCGGCGGTTCAGGGGTGGCAGAGTAATCAGAGGTCGGGTGGTCGGCTGTGTGTGCGGGAGGGGGATGCTCGGGTTGAGGACGGGCTGCTGGGGGGTTGCTGCCGGCGGCTAGGCGGCGGGTGGCGGTGGCTGGAGGTAGGGGGAGGTTGGCGAAGGTGGTCGGGTGGTTATGGGGGGGGTCGGAGTTGGTGGTTGGCCGGAGTTGGGCGACGGGAATGGAAGGCAGGGGTAGGGCTGTGTAGTGAAGGGTTTATAAAAATAGGGTTTAGTTTGGTTTCCTAGGTTTGTGTGTAATACAAGTGATATAAATTAATGTACAAGTAGGGGAGAGAGTGAGGGGGGCTGCCTTGGGATTAGGGCCGGCTGGACATAGTTTTTGGGGAGTTGGGGATGTCCATCAAGATGAGGGGAGGGCTAGAAATGTAGCATTTTGAATGAAGGGCCAAGATGTGCCCTTCATAAAGGGGTGCAAGTACACTAGGAATGGGGGGAAATGAATGGATACGGTTAGGGAATGACATTCTTTTCTCCATGATGTTTGGCCAATGAGAGGGGGATACCTCATTGCAATTTTACAAAAAGTACCCTGAATAATTTGGTATTTGCACAATTTCTGAAATTGGGGATTTAATGTAACAAAACACCATGTTTGGTGTTCTACATTGGACTAGGATGGTGTATGGTGTTTTGTATGAGGCTTGTGGGTGTGGGTTTGAGTTGGAGTTGGGTCCAATTTAATTTAGGTTAGGTCACCACGTAAATAAATTCATAATTAATTCACCGGTGACTCTAATTTTATTTAATAAAACCCGGGGGTCTAAATTGGGTTGGACAAGGGTCATTAATGTAGTAGGCTCAGAGTATAATATTATCATGATCTGGGTTGGTCAAGTCGGATCGAGATGGGGTCTTTATTTCGATTGGAACGGACAACGAACGTAATTATGCAATTTATTTAAATTGCATACGGACGTTTGTAACGACTTTTGTGCGACCAAAATCAGGCACGAAAATCAATATCCGGGGTTCGTCCTAGGTTCAATATGATAGGTTAGCATGTCTAGGCCAAGTATGTAAAATTTGTTTCAGGGCAACAGCTAGGGTAGTATCCTAAAATAACAAATCATTGCACAGGTATTATAATACTATATAATAAATCTTAATTATATCAAGTTAACCCTAATTAGGCTATTTAAGTTAATTAACCCTAATTTCTGGTCGAAGGGGTTTACACCTGCAGTATGTCTGGTGTTCGGGGCAAGTTTAGGCTTGCTCCCGGCCATGGTGTGCCGCATACAAGCTGGCCTGAGGGCCATGACTGACGGGCTGCTCGCCGATAAAACTCGACGTGATAGCTTTCCTAGGGTAGAATTACCAAACCTGTATTTGATAGGATGGTTAATTCTCCATAACCCCAGGGTGATGTCTCCCGGCTCTGGCAGTAGTTCGAGGGCTATTTTCTTGTTGAACTACAAGAATTCCTCCTGGAACGTGACCACAATTTTAGACTGTCGGCGGGTGCGGAACTTCGGTCACAGCTGGAAGCTTTTCTGTACTGTCCTCCCTGTACATCTCAATCAACAGGGGATCAGACTTCAGGATATGGGCGACAGGAAGACCATTCTTTCACCTGAGGCTTTTAATTGGTTGGTCTGTATTAGACCTTCCCATTTACTGTACAGAAGTGAAGACCATTGCTTCTTTGAGCCCTACCTACCTAGTCGGTTTGTCAGGCAATTCGGGTACGACCAGTTGCACGTGGGCAATGTCGTCACCAGCTTCAGGTCCAGGGGCGAACTCATTGATGGAGCAAGAGGATGGCGATATTTCATCATGGGTTGCACTGGAGCAATTTTTATCGTACCCGTCATTGATCTCTCTACGGAGCTGCGCATTCTTCACTCGTATGCCCAGTTCTATGTGGCAACTAACACTTTCCATTGCGATTTTGATATGCATGGAAGTTTTAGGATACCCTCTTCCAAGCCTGGAGGAAGAGTCAAAATTCCTTCAGTTTCTTCTAACGAGGGTGAGGAGTCCGTCAATCGAGATGAGCCTCTGTTGGCGGTATCGAGGGATGAAGTACCTCCGCCCGCAGGGGCTTTGGTAATCTCTGGGAAGCGAAGGGCTCCTGCTCCGAAGAAGACTTCCCCTCGCAAGAGGAAAAAGAAGACGGTTAATCATCCTCTCTGGATTCCCGGCAATGAGGCTCCTAGAAGTGAGCCCGCATCTCCCAATGTTGGGGATAATTCTTTGATTGGAGGTTCCTCGCCTTTTAGAGAGGGAACCTCTACAGTCCCGGCTGGCGGTGCCGGAGAATTCCTGCTGGAGGCTGCTGTCGCTGCTACCGCTTCGGGCAGTAGAACAAGATCGCCTTCGGGCCCGAGCCGGATAAGGATATCTTTATCCAGGTCAGCATCGGAAGAAACTCCTGCTGTATCTGTAGGTGCACCCAGCGAGATTCCACCTGGTGAACCTCGAGTGGATCTCGGCAAAGATTCGGAAGAGTACCTGTCGATGTTCATTAGCGCACCCCCTTCTCCAGGTATGACAGCTTGCCTAGCATCACTAAGAAATGATTTAGCTGTACTGGCCGCGGACGCGACATATACACCATTGGCCATGGGTAAATGTCGTCTTTTATGCCTCTTCTTTAGGAAAATTAACATTATATTGATATTAACTTCCTTTTGTCTTCTTTTCAGGGGAAGACATCTTCGAGGAGGGTAGTGTAGATGCGCCCTTTTGCTCTGTGTCAGGTCCTGGCGGCGACATGGAGGTGCCTGACTTTGAAGAGGAGACACTTTCGGGTGCTGGCTCGCCTGTCGAAGAGATTCTGATATCTCAAGAGGAGGACGAGCCTGTCATTACGACAATGCCTCCTTTGAGTACGTCGGTCACTTCTTCCGGTGTTGGCGCTTCTTCTTTTGTCGTGCCACCTGTTGAGGCGACGGCCGTGGCAACATCGTCTGCGATTGTTCCTGGAGGGGGATTCACCAATATCGCGGCCACTCCCAACGTCCATTCGGATCTAGCTGCGCTGATCGAGCAGTACACTAGTATCTTCTACACCACCTTAAAAATGTTAATATCAATGGTATTGGCGAAGAATCTGAGCTTCGAGGTGCTGAGGAGGTCCTCCCGGTCCGCGATAGTGCCAATCCGAGAATTCAACGACACTAGGGTAGCTGACACACTGGAGGAGATAGTTAATGGTTTGGAGCAACCCATTAACGAATACTTGCAGCTAGCTCGAGGCAACATTGATGGTCTCGTTCAAGCTAGGTACGACTCCCTGACTGCGCATCTTGCTGAACAGATAGAGTCTCTGAATAAGTCCATCGAGGCTCAACAGCAGGAGATGGATCGTGAGCGTGTCCAATTGGAGTATGTCGTTCTCGAGTTGACCCAGTACGAAGCCGAATATGAGGAAGTGGCAGCGAAGGCCCGTATATTGAAGGAGGAGCTCGTTCGAGTAGAGGCGAAGGCTCTCTCTTTGTCGGCAGCCCGAGATGTGCTGAAGGAGCGACGGGCGACTGTTTAGCAGAATCTAACGCGTGTGGGTGCTTTCCACTCAGGTTTTGTGCGGGCTCGGTCTGAACTAGCTGCTTTGAACAACAATGCGGTAAGGTTGGAACGGGCTCGCGCTGACGTCTTAAACTCCCGAGATGAGAGAATGGTTGCTCTGGCGCAGCAGATTCGCGACCTAACCGCTACCCTCAAATGATATACCTTTTTGTTTTTTGATGTACTTACGCTCTTTTTTGGGAATAATAAAGAGGCTTTCATCTGACTTTGTGGACCCATCATTTTGGAATATAAATGACAGGTTTGGGTGAAAGTGATATCAGAGGTAATATGGACGTGATATACTCTCGGTAAGTTTTAGCAGGATATATCTATTCAGAGGTTATATGGACATGATAGAATATGCTTTTAGCTAAAATTTGTACACAAAATACTATCAGAGGTAGTATGGACGTGATAGGTCTTGAAGTTCCAAATTAGTTAAACATATCTATTCAGAGGTAATATGAACATGATAGAATACGATCCAAGTAGTTTCGTTTTGGAAGTAGTTTTGTCAGAATAAGATTTTTGCCTTATTCCACTTGAGCAAAGGAGGTTAAGCATAGTACCTCTTCAGGAATTTGCCATTGATGGGAGCCATCAACAAGTCTTCGTTAGGCTTGGCTAACCTATAAGCACCGTTTGAGAATGTCGCCTCGATCACATAAGGACCTTCCCATTTGGGCTGGAATTTACCCTTACTTCTATGAGTAAGAATCATCGGCCTTCTCACAGCTAAGACTAGCTCGCCAACTTTGAACACTCTTTCCTTTACTTTTTGATTAAAAGCTTTGGAAATACGTGCTTGGTAGAACGCGATACGCTATTGAGCTTGGAGGCATTTCTCGTCTAATCCTTCTAGCTCTTGAAGCCTTAAAAGGTCATTCTTTTCTTGAGTCAGCTCATTAGCCACGGCTATCCTGAGTGACAGAATTTGGACTTCGATGGGGAGAACTGCCTCGCTCCCGTAAATGAGTGAGAATGGGGTACAACCTGTCGGTGCTCATACCGTTGTGCGGTATGCCCAGAGACATTCTCCCAGCTTCTCATTCCAATCCCTCTTATTCGAAGAGACAAACTTTTTTATGAGCTTGATAATGGTTTTGTTGAAAGCTTTCGCCAAACCATTAGCCGCAGGATTATATGCCATAGAGGCCACATTTTGTATTCAATTTT
Source organism: Iris macrosiphon (assembly GCA_036927795.1). Classification (NCBI taxonomy): domain Eukaryota; kingdom Viridiplantae; phylum Streptophyta; class Magnoliopsida; order Asparagales; family Iridaceae; genus Iris; species Iris macrosiphon. The sequence continues at coordinate 66,563,929 of JAYESA010000006.1, read as the reverse complement.
TATCGTAAAATCGATGAAACGCTTGGCTGATGAACTGAGGTCCATTGTCATGAATTATCCTTCAGGGTATCCCAAAGCGATAAATGACATAATGCTTGATAAAGTTGATCACATTAGATGCCTTCACCTCAGCAAGAGGGATCGCCTCTACCCATTTGGAGAAATAATCCGTGTGGCCAGTATGAACCGGTGACCTCTGGAAGAAGACGGGTGAATAGGACCAATAATATCCATACCCCATGCTTCGAAAGGCCAGGATGCAACCGTAGGAGGTAGATGTTCAGGAGGTTGATGGATAAAGTCTGTGTGTACCTGACAGGCTCTGCACTGTCTTGCATACTTTATTGCATCTGTGATCAAAGTAGGCCAGTAATAGCCCATCCTCCTGATACGATCCTGTAGCTTAGGACCGGGTTGATGCACTCCGCATATGCCGTCATGAGTTTCACGGATGATCCGCTGTGCCTCATCATCTGAGAGACATCTCAATAGCAGTTTGTCGTAGGTCCGGCGATATAGACACTATGAGGACGCCACAAAATAGAGGCGTAATGATCGTCTTTTGATGGATACTGCTTCTTTAGGGTCCTCCGGCAAGATTCTGTATACCACGCAATCTATGTGAAAGTTATTTTTCACACAGAATAAATCTCTGCTAAGAAGGATTACCGAATTCTGCCTTCTTATAGGAATAGCTAAATCTGCAGCTAGACTGGCTAGGGCATCAGCTTCCAGATTCTGAGATCGAGGTACATGCTCTAGGAAGAACCCTTTGAATGTCATGGCTATCCCGACCGTCGCTCGGTGATAGGGGATGAGGTCTGGATTCCGGACTTCATATATTCCTCTGACTTGATTGACGATCAGCAGAGAGTCACCGAAAGCTTTCAGAGATTCGACGCCCAATTCTTTAGCGACTTGGAGCCCAATTAATAGAGCATTATATTCTGCCACATTGTTAGAACAGGGCTCGCTGAGAGAATACGCTCGATAGATGATGAGCTTATCGGGAGTAACCAGGATAATTCCTACTCCTGAGACCACGTTTCCTCTGGGACCAATTTTGGAGGCACCATCGAAGAATAGTTGCCATGCATTACTTTCCATTACGGAATTACACTCTACAACTTCATCGGGAATGTCCTCGTATAGCTTGGAGGTCTCCGGGATCGGATGAGCAGCTAGGAAATCAGCCAATGCTTGGCCTTTGATGAACTTCTGAGGGACGTACACCATGTCATACGATGTTAATAACATTGCCCAAGTCACAAGTCGAGAATTAAGAACGCTTGGCTTGTTCATTAGTACCCAAAGAGGATTGATCCTGGAGATGATGTGAATAGTCTGGCCCGTGACATAGTATCGCGTTTTCTGGATAGCGAACATCAGAGCCAAGCATTCTTTTTCCACTAGATTGTACCGGTGTTCGGCTCCGACCATCATCCTGCTGAGGTAGTAGATAGCCTGTTCATGTCCCATATTATTCTTCTGTACGAGAAGAGCTCCCAGAGAATGATCCATCGCTCGAACATACAGCACGAATGGTCTTCCTATGACGAGAGGCACCAGAACTGGCGGACTAGTGAGGTAGCATTTGATATCACCGAACGCTTACTGACAGGCTTCATCCCATACGAAGGATACACCTTTCTTCATGAGACGAGAAAAGGGCTAACGTCTCCCAGAGTGGTAGGATATGAATCTCCGGATATAAGCCAGACGGCCTTGAAATCCCCTGAGTTCCCTCAGATTATGGGGCGGTCGTATTTCTAAGATGGCCTTGACTTTATCAGGGTCCACTTGAATGCCTTTGGCGGTAATGACAAATCCCAGGAATTTGCCACTAGATACACCCAGAAAGGACTTTGTAGGATTCATTTTGAGTTGATATTGGCGCATCAGCTCAAATATTGTCTTCAAGCCTTGGATGTGGTTATCCTTGAGGCAGCTTTTGACAGCTACATCGTCCACGTAATATTCTACTGTCTTGCATAAATGCTCATGAAATATGTTACTCATAGCCCGTTGGTACGTAGCCCCGGCATTCTTCAATCCGAATGGCATGACCGTATAACAATATACCCCCAATGGTGTCCGGAAGGCAGTATGCTTCTCGTCTTCAGGATGCATCTTGATTTGGTTGTATCCTGAAAATCCGTCCATGAAAGACATACGTTCAAAATTGCATGTATTGTCAATCATGATGTTTGTGATGGGAAGAGAAAACTCATCCTTGGGGCAAGCTGCATTCAGATCTCGAAAATCGATGCAGACACGTACTTTCCCATTTTTCTTCATGACCGGGACAACATTGGCGACCCAGTCGGGATGTTGTTCCATGCAGGCTATCAACTTCTTGACTTCAGCTTCGATGGCATCCATCATATCCGGGCGGAACTGGCGTTGGTACTGCTTCACAGGCTTCGAATCGGGCAATATATTGAGCTTATGAGTAGCCACCTTTGGATCAAGACCTGCCATATCCTCATAATTCTACTCAAAGACGTCGATATATTCTTTTATCAGCTGGATAACTTCTTCCCTTTCTGCTTTAGAAAGATTGTTACTGATAAATATCGGCTTTGGCGAAAGTTCATCCCCAACGTCAATCTGGATAACTTTATCTTCAGTGGGAGGTTCTCTCTGCTCGAAGCGAAACTCCCATTGTGTATCCATTTGTTGAGCCCAAGCGTCATTCTCAAATAGTTCAGATTCTTGTTCGTCAGCTTCAAAGGAATCCGTCACTACCATATTTACTAATAATGTTTGTTTGGGAGCATGAGATGAGTCGGAGGGCGCTGAGCCATTTTGAGAAGAGAAAAAGATATCCTTGTTCGACTCAGGAGCTGCAAGGGAGGTGGTATACCCTAACCCGAAACTGGTTCGTTGATAGTAGGGATCTCTATGCAACGGTATTCGTCTGCCTTTCCCGTAGTTGAGACCTGGTTTCAGCTTCAAGTCATAACCCATACTCTGCATGATCTTCAGAGCTTGCGGGCTGTATCTGTGAACCTGTAATTTACCAACGTCGTCGTCGGGAGAATCCTCTTGTACAGTCGGTCCATTGCGCATGCGGCCGAAGACTATTGAACGCTGACTGCTGCAATTAGGCGGGACAATGAAGATAGAATCCTTATGTGGTCCATACATCGTGGTGACATTGGATGATGACGCTACTTCCCACATATACGGATGATAGGAATCTATAGCTCCCAAGAACTTTTGTGCTATATGTTCTATATCGTCATGGGGAGAGGATTCCTGATTCAGAATTTGAGCGTCAATATACTGGAAAAGATGATCTTTATTATCATCTGAAATCTCGTTCTTGGTTGTGTTTACATCAATCGGCTGTCTGCTGCGCCGAAGGTTGATGACCAATGATGGAGGCTTCTGGTTCAGAGTGATCACTAGAGGATCATCCCCTTTTCTCGACCTGGTTTTCTTCAGGTGGATAGCCATAGGCTCCATGGTTTTTGGACGAGTAGTCTGTCCTTTTACCTTGATTGACAGAGGTTGTTCGGCAGAGGGTTCTTCTGGCTCCCGGTGGGATTCCTTATCTGCTTCGCCTGACATCTCTTCCATGTAGTCTTGAGAGTACAACACGGCATCGGAGTAGTAGGATTCTACTCCTCTAAACGGGTTCAGGTCAGCAAACTCCGTTTATACTGTTCCTTGGACGTCTACATATTTAAAGCATTGATGTAGAGTCGAAGGAACGATGTTGTGGTCATGGATCCAAGGTCTGCCCAGCAGAATGTTGTAGGATATCTCTGAATCAATGACATAACATGTGGCCACTGATCTAAGGTCGCCAATCTGGATCCTCAGACAAATATTTCCCAACGGGTTGCTTTTTCTGGCGTTGAAACCCATGATTGTAGTGGTGGTGTAGGCCAATTCGCTGGTAGGAATCCTCAGAGGTCTGAGCAGACTATGAGGAATGATGATGATTGATGATCCCGGATCTATGTGAATTCGGTCGACCTCCATAGAACTAACGTACCCGGTATAATAGTGGGGTCTGTCATGCCTGTTATGTTTTAACAGCATGTCATCTTGAGTGAAGGTGATATTCGGGACCACCTCCATCACACTGTGGCATTGAGGACATGCCACGGGTTCTTCGTCAGGGAACTTGAGCTGGGTCAAGTGTGCATCCGCCTGCATCAACGCTTCACTCAGGGCTTGACGAGTGTCTTGAGAGAGCCTGAGTAGTTCGAAGATGGACAACCTGGCTGGTGTATTAGCCAATTGGGCCAGGATGTCAAAGTTGTATGGCTTCTTTAAACCTTTGTTTTGAATATTTTTCACAGGTTTATCGAAGCGCACTTCCTTTTGCTTCCCTTTGTCCGCCGAAGTTGGTCTCGAAGGACCGGCCCCTGGTAAGGCGGGCTCTGGTTCTGACGGCTTGGTAGCTGAAGCGTCTGCCGGTGCATCTTCCTGACTTGCTCCATGGTCCTTGAGGTAAACTTTCCCTGAACGGGTTCCAGTGGCCAAGACCTCATCTTCTGATGTCGAGTCTGCCGTAACCATGTGACATGGTTTACGCTTCGAGTTCTTCTTAGACTTTGCCTTAGCAGCTTGAGTCTCTTTCTCGATCCCGGGCACCAAATCTGGATGAACCCACATAATCTCGCCTCGCTGGGTAGTTAGGGGTACCAGGTCATGATTTTGACCTCTAGTTGGAGGGAGATTAAAGATGTTCATCGTCATTCGGGAAATAGGTGTAACACCATCCGGGACTTCTTGGGGAGGCAGATTGCCAAATTGTAGAGAGATCATGTTGGCTGTGACCGTCTTCTCGCTGTTGCGCAGAGTGATGGCCTTAGCGTCGATCAGCTCCTGGATCTTGCTTTTTAGTACATAACACGCCTTTGTAGGATGGTGTATGTACCTATGGAAGACGCAGTACTTGGGGTTATTGGTATGCCGGCTTCATTGGGTCATCTCACCTCAGGAAGGGTAATCTTGCCTCTTTTGACGAGACATTCGAATATGCTTGGAATATCGTCGTGCTCGAAAGAGTACACTTCTATGGGCCTGGAAGTCCCAGGTTTCGTCTGCGTGGTTGCCGCAGTCTTTTGCCTGGACGTGTTGATCGCCAGAGCTTCTTTACCCTTGGTACCACGAGGATGGTCGATATTGGAGGATGGCCTCTTGCCTTTATCAGAGGCCGAGATCATGATGCCATTATCGCACGCCTTCTGACTGTTGTCTTCCGCGGCTACCGCTGAGATGATGAATGAGGGCCAATCATGGAACTGATATGGTCCTGTGAACACCGAGATCACGAAAAGAAGGTTCTTCCTGCAGATGTCCACCAATGCCGAGTCTGGAACTCCTGGAGGCATTTGCAAAGTAGCTTGACGAAAACGTTCGATGAAAGTGCGAACATTCTCTTTTTCCTTCTGCTTGACTTTGATGAGAGAGGACATAGACATGTCCATCCCTCCCTCGTAGAATTGTGTGAAGAATAAAGCCTTGAAGTATTCAAAGGAAGTAATGCAGTTGTCCGCCAGACTTCGATACCACTGATAAGCTACCCCCGAGAGACAACCCTTGTACACCCGAGTAAGGAGGGCGTCGTTCCCTTGTAATAACACTGTCATCTTACTGAAGTAGTTCATGTACTGAGTCGGTGATGTTTTTTCCTCGAACAAAGCTATAGTCTGTGGTTTGTATCTAGGAGGAAAAGGGACTTCTTCCCAGATAGCTGGGTAAGGTTGGTTGATTCCCAATTTCTTGAGCTGATCCTTGTGCTTCAGGGCATCAAATTGGGCTTTCAACTCCCGTACTGCCTGCATCGGATCTTCAGCCGGTAGCGGGACCACGGAGTGATGAGGAATCGATTGCATCGCGACTCCAACGGAAGGTAATACATTCTCCGAGTGAGGAAGTGGAGGAACTGCTGACTCCTGATCTAGAGCAGGCTCCTGGATCACGTTGGATGGTGGTAAGTCTACCTCCACACGTATCTGAGTTGGAGGGACCGATGCTTGAGCCATAGCAGCTGTGTGTTGAGTCAGTATCATCTGGTGCATGTTCTCCATCATGGATTGCATTTCTTTCAGAGATGTCTCTAGTATAGTAATGCGTTGCTCAGCGCTCCCCGATGGGGAAGCTTTCTCGTATTCATCTCCAATGGCATAAACTCCCATCTCCCTGGGTGTCATTGAAGGATTAGTATAGGTCTCTGCAGAAGTTGACTCTATACTTTCAGCATCTGATTCGGGAGACTGGCGACCCACAGCATCTGAATTAGAAGAGTACGAAGTCGGTTATCGCGACCTCAAACGGGTATTTTGGAACACCCCAGCTTCAGTGTTCCTAAGGAGCTGGTTGAATCTCCTTCGGCTCGGAGCTCTAGAGGGATGACGTCTTGAGCCCGATCTTCCTCTAGGTATGTGTGAAGCCATGAACACCGATGCATGTGTGGGCTCTTCCTCTTGGAAAGACGGAGAGTAGCTCAACCGGTCGAAAATTGACCGTTTTGCTTCAGAACAGCAATAATTAATTACAATCCTATGACTATTATAATAGTGCTCGTTAGGAGACGTAATAGACATGCTGGAAGATCCCCTATACTTGCGTTTATGGATGAGGTACCCACGCAGGTCAGGAGGATTTACAGAAGAAGAAGATGGCTTATTCCTTCTGTTCACGTCAGTGGGCATGCGGATGTTGGGAACCATAGTTTTCCCTGTGCCACCTGTATACAACAGGTTGGCCATCTGGAAGGCGGATAATCCCCGAGGAGGGTGTCTTTCCGTGAATTGAGCCTTCTTTACGCTGAGGGACTTCTCCTAGCATAATTTGGGCTGGCGTAAAGCCGAGAAGATCCTCAGTCGGCCGTCAGCTTCTCGCGTAATCCGAAGGACTGGCAGATTCTTCCCTTGCTGGCGTAAAGGCCGAGAAGTTGAGCAGTCCGCCACTTGCTTTCCCTTGCATAGATTGTCGGGATCATCTGCTTTTTCGTGGAGGGCAGATGCTTCCATACGCGCAGAGCGCATTTGAAACTTCTGATTTGGCGCTAAGGCATTGTCAGAAATTTTGTCTGTTCCACCAGGGACGGGAGACTGGTTTCTACGCGCAGAGCGCGGTGTAGGCTTCCGGACTAGCGCTGAGGCATTGTCCAAAGTTTTGTTTGTTCTGCCAGGGACGGGAGACTAAATTTTATGCGCAGAGCGCGTAGTATACTTCTAGATTAGCACTAAGGCATTGCCAAAAGTTTTGTCTATTACGTCAGTGACGGGAGACTGAATTTTATGTGCAAGGTACGGAGTATACTTCTGGATTAGCACTGAGGCATTGCCAGAAGTTTTGTCTTTTCCGTCAGTGATGGGAGACTGAATTTTACACGCAAGGTGCGGAGTATTCTTCTGGATTAGCACTGAGGCATTGCCAGAAGTTTTGTCTATTCCGTCAGTGACGGGAGACTGAATTTTACGCGCAAGGTGCGGAGGAAGCGATGCTACCACCTCGTTGGTCGGAGAGGTCGGAGAGTCGACAGGAATGGTAGGGGATTTCTTGGGCATCCAGACCTTACGCAGCTTTCTGTTGTCTTGGACAGAGAGAGTGAGAGCTACCCCCTGTTCGAAGCATGTCTTCGTAGGCAGACGGGTCGAACTGGACAACCAGTATCTTCTTTACGGATCCTACGGATACCGCATCGTGTTGAGCAAGTGCTTCCTCATCAGAAGAGAAAGATGTCCCCAGCAGAGTCGTTATCTTGTTATTTGATAAATTAAACGAAAGAGATATGTGGAAATGAGGTTTTATACAAAAACCCGTCCTTCTTGGGTTTACAAACAAGATTGTACAATTTAATCCTATACGAGGATGTTAAGTACAATTTATTTAATCTGGGTAAATATTGCTATAGGAGTCTGATCTGCAGTCGATCACTTTGTCCCTTGGACCACACGATGATTAAGAAATGCCGTAGAAGACAGAAAGCAGCTTCGAAGGTTGCTAAAGAGAGTGGATGTCCGATGCCAAAGTCGTCGATCACTTCTCTTTGCCTGAGCTCTGGATTCTTCTCTCTCTCGACCGTTTTCTCTCCCAATTTCTCGACCGTTCGACCTTGGATCTGATACTGGATTTCTTGACCAATTTTCGACGATCCTTCCACCTTTTCCTCTGTTGATAGAGGCCTCTATTTATAGATTTTTAGTGAGAGTGACCACTCAGTCGGTGTAGAAATTGAGTAGTGGAAAGTACAGCACCCTTTTATACGATGGTTACAATAACCATTGCCCGCGTATAGATGACCTTTTGAATGAGCGTGTGACGCGTGTCCAACTAAGGGACAATGCGTATAACTGCTGCGAAGATCATGGCGTAGAAGCCACGTAGGTAGTTATCCTTTGTGTAGAAGAGGTTGGCGTAGAAGCCAATAACTGTCACCATAGCGTAGAAGCCAAGTAGGCATAGAAGCCGAGTAGGCGTAGAAGCCGAGTAGGTATAGAGGCCGAGTGGGCGTAGAAGCCGAGTGGGCGTAGAAGCCGAGATGATGTGGATATTTTAGCCAAAATTACAGCTTTTGGAGATATAATCAAATCTTTTGCATTAAATACAGAGATCTGCCCCCATCCTGCGCATTAAATGCAGAGGCGTGTCTTCCAAGAGTTGCCATCATTCCGTGCATTAAATGCAGATACGCGCCTCGAACCCTGTATGAAGAGCAACTGATGACGTGGCAGTCTGTTTGCCTTCTGCGGAGCGTAAGAAGCTCACGTCTGCCTGTTTAAAACTAGGCAGCGTATTCCCTTGTGTGCGTAAGAGCAGTCTACGCAAAGGGAATGTCACTAAACGACGGTTCGGTGATATTTAATCAAATCTCCTGCATTAAATGCAGAGATCCGCCATTATCCTGCACAGTAATACAGATGCGTGTTTTGAAGGTCTGCCACCCTTCTGCGCATTAAATGCAGAGACGTGCCTCGAGAACCCGTTTCCGCTCTGTTCATTAAATGCAGAGACATGCCTCGAGCCATGTACGAAGAGCAGCTTTTGATGTGGCAGTCTGTTTGTCTTTTGCGGAGCGTAAACAGCTCACATCTGCCTGTGTAAAACTAGGCAGCGTATTCCTTTGTATGCATAAAAGTGGTTTACGCCAAGGAAATGGCAGTAAATGACAGTCTGGGTTGCAGTGTCGTGCCATCATTATAGCCGTCGCCTGGGTAGTCGTGCAGTACTCTTTGTCAGGAGATCAGACATCAGGTTCATTGCATGATTTGACAGGTTTATTTTGGGGAAGATGGAGCGTTCCTCGTACACTTCAATGCTGCATTGAAAGCGGATGGGTTTTACTCCATAAAGGCGATGTAGCACCCTTTTTACGCCAAGGCAGCCTGGACATACTGCTTTATGCGGATGGTTCTTGAGCCTATTTTTTTACGTTGTGCTTAGCGGAAAAGCTCTGTTTGCACGTCGACGGCTCTGAAGTCATCTTTTTACGCTGCCCAACATCAACATGCTGCGTAGAGCTATCCAGCGTATTTTTTATGCTTCTACATGCTATATCGCCATTATGGCGTAAAACTCATCCGTTTTTAATGCGGTATTGAAGTGTACGAGGAACGCTTCGTATTCCTCGAAATGAACCTGTCAAATCGTGCAGTGAACCTGATGTCTGACTCCTGACAAAGAGTACTGCACGACTACCCAGACGACGGCTATAATGATGGCGAGGCACAGCGACCCAGACTGTCGTTTAGTGTCATTTCCTTAGCATAAACTGCTTTTACGCATACAAAGTAATACGCTGCCTAGTTTTACACAAGCAGATATGAGCTTCTTACGGTCCGCAGAAGACAAACAGACTGCCACGTCAAAAGCTGCTCTTCGTACAGGGCTCGAGGCACGTCTCTGCATTTAATACGCAGAATGGTGACAGAGCCTCGATGCACGTCTATGTATTTAATGCGCAAAATGGTGATAGAGCCTCGGGACATGCCTCTACATTTAATGCGCAGAATGATGGCAGATCTTTGAGACACGTCTCTGGAATACGCTGCCTAGTTTTACATAGGCAGACGTGAGCTTCTTACGCTCCGCAGAAGACAAACAGGCTGCCACGTCAACAGCTGCTCTTCGTACAGGGCTCGAGGCATGTCTCTGCATTTAATGTGCAGAATGATGGCAGATCTTCGAGATACGCCTCTGTATTTAATGCGCAGGATGGGGGTAGATCTCTGCATTTAATGCAAGAGATTTGATTATATCTCCAAAAGCCGTAATTTTGGCTAAGACGTCCACATCATCACTTTGGCACATTATGCCATCAGGCTATGGGAGCACGCTATACGCTATCCCCTTGGAATACGCCAACTCAGGCCACATTTGCATTGGTGCATATTAAAGCTATTCGGTCTAGAATTCGTTCAAAGCCTCAGTCAGGGGAGGAGGATCAGCTATCTTCTATGCCCACTCGGCTTCTACGCCTACTCGGCTTTTATGCCTACTCGGCTTCTATGCCTACTCGGCTTCTACGCCTGTCCGGCCTCTATGCTGGTTTGATAACTCTTTGGCTTCTACGCCATGGTGACAGTTATTGGCTTCTATGCCAACCTTTTTTACGCAAGGGATAACTACCCACGTGGCTTTTATGCCATGATCTTCGCAGCAGTTATACGCGTTATCTCTTAATGATATGCGTCACACGCTCATTCAAAAGATTATTTATACGTGGATAATGGTTATTGTAACTGTTGCGTAAAAGGTGCTATGCTTTCCACTACCCGGCTTCTACGCCGACTGAGTGGTCACTGTCACTAAAACTCTATAAATAGAGACCTCTCTCCACAGAGGTCCAGGGTCGAAAATTCTGGGGTCGAGAAAACCAAGGTCGAGAAGGAGGTCGAAAAACTGAAGATCGGAACCAACGTCAAAGATTCCAAGATCAAAAGAGAAGGTCAAGGAACTAAGAGTGGAAGAGTCTTTGAGAGAGAAGAATCCAAAGCTCAGGCAAAAAGTAGTAATCGACGACTTTGGCATCGGGCATCCACTCTCTTCTACAACCTTCGAAGCTGCTTTTTATCTTCCAAGGCACTTCTTCGTCATCGTGTGGTCCAAGGGACAAAGTGATCGACCGCAGATCAGACTCCTATAGCAATATTTACCCAGATTATAAATTGTACTCGACATCCTCGTATAGGATTAATTGTACAATCTTGTTTGTAAACCAAAGAGCGGGTTTCGTATAAACCTTGTTACCATTTCTTTCGTTTATTATCAAACAGTTTATATTTAATAATAAATAAATACGACTTTGTATCCTTGTGCGTTCCAATCAAAATTGGAGACACAATCTTGACCCATTTCGTGCAACTCAATTTATGACAAAATTTTACTTTGAGCCCTCTATGTCCATGACACTTGTGTCCCACCTAATTTTAGTCCCATGTACTTCTAATTAATTCCAGAACACCATGCGCATTTATTTTAATTAATTTAAATCTAATTTCTATCTTTGTGCAATTTTCTAATTGTTGGGCACTTTTATGCAAAAGTGCATTGAGGTGTCCACACCATTGGACATGACACATAAAGAAACCTATTTTTCGTTCATACGATTTTTTCTCATAATTTTCGGAATGTGCAACGCGCAACATCGCCCCTTATTTTAAACCTATCCTTGCATTAATTAATGCAAATTATAGCCCTCCCAAACATCCCCATGTGAGCCCAAGGCCCAACCCAAGAGGATGTTGACCAAAGTCAAATTTTTCTAGGTCAAACCAACCCCCCTTACATGTATATAAATACAACCCTTCCTTCATTTTTTTTTATTTCTCAAAACCAAAACCTAAAATGACTTCTCAGCCGACCCTAATTATTTTCCATCCTACTGTTTATCATCACTTCCCTGACTCATTTTGCTGATCCCTGCCGACTCTCCCCCGAACAACATGCCGAAACAACGCCGGAGTCATCCACAACTCCACCCGCAGCACCCGCCTGCACACCCTCGACGACCGCTGCTGAAGTCAAGCGTCGCTGCCCTCATACATCTCCACTGAACCAGTTCCCCACCCGCTGCCATTAACGCCGGAGCTCGACCTAGCTTTCGTCGACCGGACCACGAGCCGCCGACCTTGCCATCTCGACCCCGCTCACAGCAGACTCTGAATTCCCGGCCCTCATCTCCTCCACCGCAATGAGCCTCGACCCGCGGCCATCGTTTCCGGCATGCACCTCTCTACCCTGTTGCACGAACCACCTCCACCATCACGACAACCCGCCAGATCCCATCGCCACCACCACTACCTTTTACACCTTCTTCTCCGACTTTCCCCCCGCCTCTACACCACTCCTCGACGACCGGAGTAACCCCACACCACCAGTACCACCACAAACTCCTCCCTCTTTCCTGTCCCAGTCCGACCTTCTCCCTGAGTCACCTATCCTCCTCCCCATGTCCTTGCTCCTCCTCCTCGACCACAGCCCCTCCTCCTTGATCGGACCTCCCCCTTGGCCGGACTCCAGCAGCCCACATCCCTTCATCATCCATGTCATCATCATCATTATCATTATCCTCGTCATCACCATCGTCCACATCATAATCCTCATTATCACCATCATGTAATCAATATCATGATAATCACTATCATCTTTACCAGGAGCATCACAATCATCACCATATCATAGCCATCATCGTAGTTATTATCTCATCGTAACCCCAATCATCGTCGTCATCGTCATCAACCACATCATCGTCATCGTCGTCAACCTCATCGTTATCACCGTCATTCCCATGCGCGTACCCTGAGGGTCACTGAACCAGCCAGGAGATACTTCAGGAGCAGGCTATTGGCATTCGCAGCGTGAGGACCCAGGCAAGATACCTTGCCATATTTACTGTTTAATTTAACTTATGCATATGTTGTATGATATCTTATTGTTTTATTTTATATAACTGTGTGCGTCCGAGATTGACTCGGGTGCAGTCAACGAAGGCGTTGACGTTAGGATTGTGTCTGACCTAGTGTCTAGTGGACCCACCTAAAGTTGTGGAGTTATCGGTATGACTCCCCAGGCCTTGACACATTTCTTACACGTGTTGTGAGTCTCATGTAGGGCACGGACTTGCGTATGCGGTTGGCCACCTATACGTGTAGGTTGTGCAACGGATAGGGTATAACTACTAATAGTGATGCATGTTAGAAGACTTAGCAGTTATTAGTAGTCGAAGCATAGGCTATTGTAGTACGAAGGTCCAATCCTTGTCCTTGTTTGGTTGTAAGGTTGGACTATTGTTCTAACGATAGACTATGAGCCAGAGTTACGACGCCGATACTTGCACTCCGTCTCGGTATAGTAGCTACAGCGTGTTATGGATACAACGTACATAGAGCATTGGGCGGGGAGGACAACTAGTAGGTGTATGGGACACCCACTTTCTTTATTCAGATGCCACTCTCGATGGAGCGATATGGACGATATATACTATGCAGATGCCACATTATTCGGAACGATATGGACGTTATACTATTCAGATGCCACATTCTTCGGAGCGATATGGACGTTATATTATGCAAATGTCATGCTCTTTGGAGCTGGACGTTATTATATTACATAGCACCCTAGTATGGGGGCATATGTGGCATATACTATCCAGTTGTCACGATTGGTGAATTATGTCAGCATATGTCTAGCCTATACTGTCACGACCCGTACCCGATATAAGGATACTAGTCAGAAACAACGCCCAGCCTACGCCACAGAATCGGCGGTAGAACGTTGTCTAGATAGTCTATCTAAAGTAATGAACCACCAATAATGGTAGAATACTCAATCACAGAACTAAGATAGAATGAGCACGAATCAGATAAGAATAGAATAGTCATCATACAACTCATGAGTTTAAAATAATACATCAATGAGTCTGAAGAGTAACAAATAAGCTGGAGACAAATCCAGTATAAAAGAATACTATCATACTACAAAGCTACACTCCAGGGTCAACTGTCTCAGTTGGGATAAGTCCCTCTTAAGCCAGGGTCTCCGAATCTAAACCCACAATATCCTGGGATCCATAATAGGTAGGGTACTCCTCAGTGTCATCTGGAAAAATATATCCTGTCAGGAAAGGAGCAGAGTACATCTCTAACAGCAGTTCTAATCCATGATAAAAACTATGTAACAGTAAATAGCTGTGGATAAACAAGATGCACAAAATAGATACAAGAGATATATAGACAATAAGGAAATACTGGAAAGAAATACAATAATGAACAATATGCCAATGAAACAATAATACTAATGACTAAGTGTGTGAGTACTAGCTTAACATATGATCGGCTTGGGCAAGATACAATGCGGCCTGGCTAATCATACGTGCGGTGCATGATCAACACTATTCGCTTACCAATACTTTATTCAATAGGGATTTGATCACATATCTATACTAATACTCCCTACCCCCAACTGGTATAATAGATCCAACCACGGTATGCTATGGCACAAGATTCCCCAAGAAGATAGCTAGTCTCCCCGAGAATCGGTATCTGTACATGTACAAGATAACCAATGAAATAATACTTGCACCATATACACCATATACCAAGGAATAACATCTCATGACGAGATCCGGATATACCAATCCGTGTAACCATAGTGTCAAGAGAAACATGTATATCTACACTAGATACAACAAACATAGAGGATATCATAAATGAGAAACTATCAGAGAATATACTCGCCTGAAGTCCAAAGAACAGTCTCACAGATGTCTGACTCGGTACCTCGAAGACCTAGATATGGAATACAACATTAAAACAAGGTCCCGGAAAGAGAACAAATCAAACTAGGCAACTTCTAGGTCAATAAATCAATTCTAAATCAAAAGTCAACTATGGTCAACTCTAAAGTCAACTAAAGTCAAACATGGTCAAACCAAGGTCAACCTCACAAGAAATCTATATAAATAATATAGAAATAAAATACAACAATTCAGGAATCAAAATTAGATCCCAATTGGTACCCACACAAAGTATACTAATAATACAATTAATGCACACTCTAATAATGTATATACAAACCAATATTTATACAAATAAAATAATATATTATTATTAGTATTATACCTCACAAAAACACCTATATATATACATATATAAAATAATTTAATAAATATATATACTTATATATATATACACATAAACTTTACACAATCAAATACTAATAGTTACAAAACACATTGCACATATTAATGTACATATTTTACATGGCTAGAAGCACACATAAAAATACATTCATTAATATCCAAATAATTACATAATAATTATAAATAATATAATTACACATTTAAACACATAAATATATTTTATAAAATATTTATGTATAATTTATGTTATTAACATAAGTACATATATAATTGCATGCAAGAAAGCTACATACATATATTTATACACCACATTAGAACACATAGAAATATTTATAGATCTATACTACAATAAATACCATAATAAATACACTAAAATAATATATAATATCTATATATATTTACTAGTTATAAATGAAGAATTTAAAGCATAATTAATTAGATCTACACATAAACACACCAAATTGGAAAGTTTTACACCGTATCCCACTAGATCTAGGATACGCATGTGACACGAGTCCAACACACAACCAAATGTACCCCGAAGGACACAAACAAGTCACAAATAATATTTATGAATAAATCAAAGTGTCAAATGTAGATCTATGTGTCCGTGTCAAAATACGACATGTACAAAGTCCCGTGTCGGAGGAAAAACCCCCAAAATGACACGTATCACCAAATAGTTGGGATACGAACCACAAGTACCAAATATAGATACGACATAAGCCCCAAACACATAAGCACATGCCCAATTGATCTATAGGATCAATTGACACATACAACAAAATATAAATTCGAAATTACAACAAAATTGACCCAAAAAACACCATAACTTTCTCCATGGGTCTCCTATGAACATAAAACAAAGTCCTATGGATAGTACATACATATAGGTTGATTTTACATGATTAAATCTCAGATTTAGAAGCTATTTAAATGGGAAAATCTGAATTATACCTATTGGGAGATGGATTCCCAATGAAACCTCCAATTGAGAAGAACTTGCTTCCAAATTGTAGATCCTTGCTTCCTTCTTCTAGATCCTTACTTTTTCCTTCTCTAATGGTGAATTGGGAAGAATTTGGAATGAATTTGGTAGGGAATTGGAATGGAAATGGAGGGAATTTGGGAGTGGGAAATTCTAGATCTAGATTTGGAATGAGAATGAGAGGAGAGAGAAATTTCCCCCCCCCTCTAATATAGGCCGGCCATGCCCCCTTCCCCAAGAAATTATAAAATGTCCAATGTACCCCTTGGGACCTCTCATGAAGAAATAATTAAGGAAGGAAGCTTCTAGTCTAATCACTTAATTAATTTAATCCATCTCCTTAACCATGGGCTTTCTAAATGGTCCAAGTCTAACTATTTAATTCATGTTGGTCCATGGGTCCAAACTACACTAGTTGGGTCCACTAAAATAAGTCCAAAATAATTAAATAACATCCAACAACAATTAAATAATACAACAAAAATTATTTACCATGCACAATATTTATTAAAATAGAAAATTACTAAAATACCCTTTTTCCTAAAATGTGGTAGTGACATACACTTTCCCATACACTAAAAGTTGTCCTCAAATTGCATTCACTTAGATGGTTAGCACACCCCTTTATTTATTCAGTATTTACTTTATGGTATGCTTCTATGTATCGTGTTATGTCCCTCTGAGGACCTGGTCCCTTTCCAGGTGTAGTTGTTCATAAGTATTCGCAGGAGCGCAGATCCGGATTGGCTACTTGTATTTCGAGGAGGTCTTCTCTTTGAGTCTCCGTAATTATTGGTTGATGTACTTATATTGTGGTTGTTTTTATATTCTAGTTAGTAGTAGATTTGTTTCCATCCGACTATCATCTTTAGATACTTTATATTGAGATCTAGTTTCATAGATATTGGTTATTTACTTATATATGATTTTTGTAGATGAGATTTAGTTATGCCCTGTGACTTATGATAAATAGATACCAATTATGAATTATTATTCATGATACAGCGTACGCATGGGTTATAGTTTCTATATATTAGAGTTGCCATATACATGCGGCTGGCATGCTTACGTGTCCTAGTCCTACGTATTTTGGGACTGGGCCTGACACCTAAAAAATGTGGTAGTGACACATCGACCCTAGATTTTTGGGTCCTAGAGATGAGGCTCGACTATCGCTTCTTCAGACGATCCAGTACTTGCGAACAAGAAAACTGGTAGGGATTTAGCACTTTGGAGAAAGTATTGGTGAGTATAAAATCAACGAACAGAAGCAACACTCTCTAAAACCAACACTTAGTAAGCATGTGGCAAAACCTAATATTACTAATGATCTTGCTACTTTTACCTAGGTTCATTTCATGCAATACAAGATTAGAGTCAGATTACTTCTTTCGAAAATATATCTTTGAAAATGGTTTGCATAAAAAATACATTCAAAAATGCTATAGGGACAATGTACTATCGTGCGATGCGCAGCATGTATCGTGAGCCAATTCTATTATCTCTAGGGACAATAGCAGTGATCTAGTAGACTATTCATATTCTATAAGGGGGCAACAATATATTCAAGTTAAACATTCAAGTCTAGGAGCAATATGAGATTCAAGCATAATCAGAAATCAGTATATCACTTATTAAGTGATTCTTACCCTTTGTCAAACAGTTATCCCTGCAACAGACATACAAGTTAGCAACAATTTGTATAACTATAAGGGTTATATTTCTTCTTTGTCCTTGCATCAAACAGTTAGCTATGCAAGAAGGCTAAAGTCCTAGCATGCGCCCTAACTATATGATGGTCCCTGAGTATTGGATCCTCGGGATCAGCAAGTGGATCTTCATGCCCTTCTTGCTAATGACTTATTATCCTTCTCATAAATCAAGGACGCCATGCCTCAGGGTATCCAGATCTCTCCCAGGCTGAACGATCTTCAGTGCCCCAGGAACCGCTCGAGAGATAAACCTTATGCACAAGTTGTCAAACCAAAGCATGAATGCACTTCTATCAGATAAAACTATATGATGCAAGCAGACAATGAACAAGCAATTCTTCTATACTAGCTCTTCTTCGATCTGATCATATTGATGTAAGGCTGTTCATAACCATTGATGTATGGGACATGTATCCATCGATGTACGGGATTCGTAGCCATCAAACCAATGCATGAATGCACTTTTAGTTTGGCCGTCTTTTTTATTCATCGAAAATTATCTGTCTGTCTCCGAACTACTAAAAATAGTATATTATCCCGCATCAAAAATAGCCACCATCGCCACCATAATAGATTAAAATTTTAAAATTATATCAATCCTATGACTCCCGAAGGAGTTTACACATAATCTAGATTGAAAAAAATTAAATAAATAATCACGATCATCCCTCGTGATTTTAATTACATCTATGTACAACAACAGCCACGATATACCGTGGGTTTAATCATAGAAACAAAATATGCACACAGACCATAATAGTTAGATCTAAGATGCCTGCAAAACCAAGTTAGAACATATCTACATCTACCGACTATTTTTTAATATGAGTTTTATTAGACAATATGGATTTATCAATCGCTACGCAGATCCAATACTGGCTTTGATACCAATTGATTGAACAGGGGATCTCCAGGACCGTAGATTGGTGTGCTTATCGATCGATAGAAGATTAAGAAGTTTAATACGTGACCTAACCCTTCAAAGGCGAAAACTAGTGTTCACGAATTATACCTGAAGTAATAAGAAAAAGATAAAGATTTTCAATAACCTTGATCAGTTAGCGACCCCAAGATCTTCTACACGTATTCCTTCCTCGGATTGGACGTCGTTTGGGCGACGATCTTCTAACCTTTTTTTCTCCTTGGCACCCACTTTCTCTCCTTACGTAAAAAATGAATTTAGAGAAAGCTGCTTGCTTTTTATATATTTATGACGTCCAGAGAATAGAGGATATATATAGGCTACGGCAGGGACCATAAGAAAAAATTAGGGTTAGGTCTCCTAACGGATCTGGGTATCCCATGTTCAGCCTGAACACACAACCCTGGCCCGTTAATAATAGCTCGGTCCACTAACGATCTATTATTGCACTACCTACATAATCCCAAATTACGATTATGGGCTCCTTCTTATTATATGCTTGTTTGTCTTTCCATGTTAAGATATTGAATGTTCATTGATCAAAGTAAGTTACTAACAACTATATTGATCGACATCTTTTATCCTTAAGTAGTACCACTCAAATTTATTTGTCATGTCGGATATAATCCACATGCAGGGTTAACATGACAACCTTTATGAGTTCCTTAAAGGAACATCATCAACCTGATGTATCGGAACATGGATTCCTTTTATAATCAACAGTCCATCATACACACAATGTCATTACCCAATGTCACTACCACATTCTGAAAGCAGGGGTATTTTCGACTTTTTACAATATTTAATATTATTATAGTTATAATTAATTAATTGCATGAATAGTATATATTTAAATTAAATAACTGTGTGATGTGTACTTTAATATATTATATTATAGACAGTGTTCATTTGTGTTGTGATGGTAGACTTGACCTAGAAGCCAGTAGATGAGCACCTGTCAGAATTATGGAATTTTGAGGTTAATTGTTTTATTTTAGAATTTATTTATTGAGGTGTAATTAATTACCGTATTTTATTATTGCGCATTGCCTTTGCTTCAATAATTGGAGCAGTATCCTGACTTCTGTCTTCCAACAAATTTTACAATCTTATCCTAGACATGCCCGCCTTCCATTCTGCTATTTTTGCAACTCATAATTATGCTCTCTGTGCATTATTTCTAGCCGCACAAAAATCGTCGCGGACGTTATTTAATAAATCCCTATTTTGCATCGTTGTGCGTTCCAATCGAAAATTGGAGGCCATCTTGACCTATTTTTCGTACGGCCCAAATTAGGGTAATATGCTGTTCTGAGTCTTCTTCAATATTGGTATTGATGACCTGACCTGATTTTGGCTCCACGTACTCATAATTAATTGTTGAACACAACTTGTATTTATTTCTATTTAAATTGAGGATACTATTTTATCTGATTCTAAAATCCCAATTTAATTCCAGTACCCGTAAATTGAGCCCGTACCAAACTTACAGCGTCCCCTGACCCTACAAAACACCGGACACCGAATCGCCCGCCAAATTTTTGTCATTTCATGTGTTTGTGCAATTTCCCAAATTTAAGGGGGCTAAATTGCAAATTTGCATTTTGTGGCCTCACCCAATTGTTGAACAATGAGGGAACCTAATATTTTATTTAAACACTCACCCTCATTTCCCACATGAATTATTTTTTTCCCATGTCCAATCTGGACCACTCAATTAATGGGCCAATCCCCACCTTTCATTCAACACCCTCTTCATATATAATGTCACATCTACCCATTTCCCTAGAAAACCCTAATCCCCAAGCAAGCCCCATATTTCTTCTCCTACGTATGTAAACTCCTTCTTCCTTCTTCTTCTCTTTCTTTTCTTTTCTTCTTCTTCCCTTCTTCTTCCTTTAGTTTTTGAATTTTTTTAAAGGAGAAAGAAAGGGGGGGAAACCTGGAACTATTCATCTACTGTTCCAAGCCGACCTCATACTGTTCCCGGCCCCCTCTGGATTCTGGCGCCCGCTGTACCCGGCAGGCGCTGCTCGACTCCGGCGCTGGCGACTATCCCCGCCGGACAGCTCTCCACGGCGGCCCCGCTTCACGAGCTCCTCCTCCCGCCGAAGCCCGCTGCTCCTCCCCGGCGGATCTCCGAGCTCCTTTCCTTTCCATCTTCACCACTCATCATCCATCCACCCATCCATCTCTACACCGGCGGCCTCCCACCACCTGCCGACTGCACTCTCCGGCGGGCCGGTCAGCCACCCGAGCCCCCGCTGTCAATCCCCTCCGTCTGCTCCTCCAGACCGAGCCCTTCCTCCCTCCGCTGGACGCTGTCCCCTCGACTCCGGTCTGTACCCCGCTGGCAGCCGCTGCTCCCCTCTTCCCGAGAGGCCGACGACTCCGGTGGCCTTGCTCCTCGCTCCGACGGACTACAAGCTCCTCGAGGAGGTCGGCCATGGCGCCAGCGCCACAGTCTATAGAGCTATCTACGTTCCCGACGCCGAGGTCGTCGTCGTCAAGTGTCTGGATCTCGATCGATGCAACCGTAACCTCGATGACATGCGAAGGGAAGCCCAAACAATGAGATTGATAGATCACCCAAATGTGATAAGCGCATATTGCTCATTTGCTGTTGAAAACTGCCTATGGGTGGTTATGCCATTCATGGCAGAAGGTTCGTGTTTGCACCTTATGAAGATAGCATATCCTGATGGATTTGAGGAGGCTGTTATTGGATCTATTCTAAAGAAGACACTCAAGGCTTTGGAGTACCTTCACAGACATGGGCATATCCATCGTGATGTAAAGGCTGGAAATATTCTTCTTGATAGTTCTGGGCTTGTGAAGATTGGGGATTTTGGTGTTTCAGCTTCTATGTTTGACAAAGGTGATAGACAACGCTCAAGAAATACTTTTGTGGGCACACCATGCTGGATGGCTCCTGAGGTGTTGCAACCAGGAAGTGGCTACAATTTCAAAGCTGATATCTGGTCTTTTGGAATAACTGCTCTAGAGTTGGCACATGGTCATGCTCCCTTTTCAAAGTATCCACCAATGAGGGTTCTCCTGATGACCCCCCAAACGTGAGCCCTCCTTTCTCTTCCCTCTTTCTTCAACCCTGTAGATTATAAATCAGTTTATAAATATAATTAGTTTATATTATATAATTAGTTTATTTTATATAATTAGTGATATATTAATTAGTTTAGTTAATTAATAATTAGTTTAGTTAATTAATAATTAGTTTAATTAATCTATAATTAGTTTAATTAATTTATAAAATTAGTTTAGTTAATTTAGTAATCATTAATTAGTTATTAATTAGTTAATTAGTATTTAATTAGTTTAATTATATAATTAGATTAGTTAATTAATTTACTAATCAGTAAATTATTTGTTAATCAGTTAATTAATTTATAATCAGTTAATTATTTTTCAGTTAATTAAATTATTTAAACAGAAATTAGTTAGATGTATAATTAGTGTAATTAATGTTTAGTATATATATATATATATATATTTTTGCGTATTTCTCTATTTTTCTATATATATTAAAATGTATTTTAGTATAAATACGTATTAAATATATATGGGTATTAATTTAACTGTATTCATACAATTCATGTCAATGTATATATTCTTAAATAATGGGTAATGTATATTTTTCATAAATAAAATATATTTCCACTTATGTACATACAATTATACCTACCTTGTATATACTTTGGAATAACAATATATGTATTATATTTGATTATTAATAATACGTTTAATTGGTGAATCTACTAGGTGATCCTAGGTGATCAGTATCATACTTAGAGAAGTCCCGAACTCAGTATTTTTAGACTGTGTTTAGTGTAGCATCTGATGCAAATGTGGTTTGCTTGTGATATGTTTATAGGACTGTTGGTTCCTCCAGACGATACTCTGGGACAGGACATTGACATTACCAGCTAAGGACCCAAGGCGAGTACATTCTCTGATTAGTTTCTAATTTATGATATCTACTATATTCACTGTATCTAGTGTAAATATCCATGTTCTTGACACATTGGTTACACGGATTGGTATACACGGATCTCGTCATGAGATGTTATTCCTTATTCATGGTGTAGCTTGTACAAGACTTGTTTTCTTTGTTATCTTGTGCATGTACAGACACTAATTTCCGGGGAGATTTGCTACCTTCCTAGGGAATCCCGTGCCATAACGTACCATGATTGGATCTACTATACCAGTCGGGGGTGGGGAGTATTTTAGTGTAGATATGTGATCATACCCAACTTTACATGCATCATAGCTCACCCCACATCTCACGTCGGGTGCGGCCTGACCATCTCCGTGCCTCATAGCTGTTACGTGTGATTAGCCTGACCTCTACATGCACCATAGCTAACCAACGGTTAGCCTGACCTTCGTGAATCATAGCTAATCACATGTAACCAGCCTGATCAAGTTTCCAAGCCGATCACATGTTAAAACTAGTACTCACACACTTAGTCATAGGATTCTTGCTCATTGACATATTGTTCTTTCCTGCATTTACTTACAGTATTTCCAGTATTTCTCTCATTGTACATTTCTCGTACCTATACATGCATCTGGTATGTTTC
Source organism: Iris macrosiphon (assembly GCA_036927795.1). NCBI lineage: Eukaryota > Viridiplantae > Streptophyta > Magnoliopsida > Asparagales > Iridaceae > Iris > Iris macrosiphon. The sequence continues at coordinate 66,540,591 of JAYESA010000006.1, read as the reverse complement.
CATCTAGAACTGCTACATAGTTTATGTCATTTATATAGAACTGCTATTTAGAGATGTACTTTGCTCCTTCCTGACTGAAAATATTTTTCCAGACTGTGACCCTAGTAGACTGGGTTCAGACACACTTGGGGAATTGGATGTTACTGATTGCAGGTATGATTATTGTGTCCTTTGACTTGTGTTGTATTCTTTTGTTTCTTCAAATTCTTATCATGTTGTAGTTGTGATTGAGTATGTTGTTCATTTTATAGTATTATCCGTGTCTCCTTATGGAGTTGGATGCTAGTGTGAGATTATTTAGATAGTACTTGACCTAGACAGCGTTCTACCGCCGATGCTGTGGTGTAGGCTGGACGTACCCACGCACTCGTGCCCCTAAACCGGGTGCGGGTCGTGACACATTTTTAGTGGTGGCCCATGCAGGTCAGACTTCGCTAGTTGTGCGATATCGTAGTAGTGCGACGTCATAGTTGTACTACTACGTGCCTGCTATAGAATATAGGACATAGGATACTAGGATGAGAGAGGATACTCAATCACAAATTCTTGAGAGATTCCTGGGACGACCCCTTGAGAATCTTATTATAATTTCTAATTTAAATCTTTTTCCTTGTTTTCGTCCGCTCTCGCTTGTTGTTATTGAACTTGATTCTTGTTGATCAGTTATTAAATTAAAATCTTGGTATCATTATTGAGTTTATTTTGTTGATCAGTTGTTAACTTTAAATTCCTGGTATCATTGTTGAGTTAATTTCATATTGAGATGAATTTTACGGACTAGAATTTATGGTATCATCTGATGACATATATTAATGAGGACAGTGAGAAAGGTAAAACGTCTACTTTGGTTATGAAACCTAGAGTTTATCGCAGCCATATTAGCTGTCGTGACGAGAACGTAGGAACCTAACTTGGATGTACATACTTTAGTTATGAAATTTAGAGTTTCTCGCAGCCATACCGGTTGGCGTGGCGAGGATTCTAGATGACATGATTATAGGGTTGCATACCTTAGTTACGGAACCTGTCGTTTATCGCATCTATGCTTACTGGCGTGGCGAGGATTCTGTGTGTCATGATTTCTGGCAGACGTGTATGATTATCAGGTTGTATCTTAAATTGGTTCTTAAAGTATCATCTCAAGACCTATCTATTTATGTTATTCCAGGAGTTTGTTCCATCGCTTCTTTTCTTTACTAGCAGTAAAGATACCTTCCGTCCTCAATCCAGTTCTTTTGAGCTCCTATTCTCTAAGGATTCCTTGTTAAAATTTCCAATTTAAATCATTCCTTTGTTCCGTCCATTCTCACTTATTGATGTTGAATTTGATTGTTGTTAATTAGGTATTAAATTAGGATTTTGGGTTCATTGTAGGGTTTGATTTCATATCAAGATGAATTTGCAGACTGATTTATTGTATTATCTGATGACGTATGTCGATGAGGACAGTGAAAAAAGATAACACTAGGGCTATTGGACTACTAGATATGGATTTAAATTTTTAATTTAAGATTGAAAATGAATTTCAAATTTTTGAATTCTGAGAAGATTGAGATTGTTATAAAATTTTATTTTGAAGATTTCAATGAATTGCAAAATTTTGAAATTGAGGAGTTGAAATATGGTTATTAAAATTTTATTTTGAGAAATTCAGATTCAATTTATTGAACATAGACAAAAATTTGTAAGGATTTTTGGAAGTGATAAAGTTTCATTTCAGTATTTAAATAATTAACCTTGAGGAAAGTGTATGCATTATACTTTAACAGTTTATTCGAGGAGTTAATTTGAGGAATTTTATTTGAGGATAAGATCTTATAGTGAGAGAGATACATTAGTCTATAAGTAGATGAGATGCATATGTAAGGATCTGTTGGCTTGAGCATGATTGAGATCTCACTGCCAACTGGCTTAGGAGTTCATCTAGGATTGTATTGGAGAGAACAGTACTTAGTAGGGTGTGTTGCATTTGATATGCACTTGAGTGATAAGAATAACTGGTATCAACGATTGCAGAAGGTAAGGAAGCTAGCAGTGAGTATGCTTGTAGTAGAGTGTGGTACCTAAAGAGATAGAGGTATCAAACATTACATGCATCATTTGACCTATGATTATGTTAGAGATAGAAGATACTGCAAGTAATATGTTAGCAGGTTCTTTCTTTTCTTTCCTCGTGTTCTTTTGTCTTCTGATTGATTGATACCTTAGTACCGTAGCTTGTATGCATGATTTCTTGTTATAATGTAGTTAGTAGTACCCCTGATACAGAGACTGCAATACTATGACAAAAGACACCATGATCATACATATTTCCCTTAGGTTGCATGTTGTATGGTTGTAGGTAGAATTCTCTTAGACTTTGATTGTTGAGGATTTAACTGTAGTAAAGAGTAACGAAGAGGTTATGACTTGACAAAGAGAGACAATGTGCCTTAAATTTTGAGGAAAAATATTAAATCAAATAAAGAGTTGGGAATTTAATATGGAATAATTGAAGTTTTGTTAAATAATTGATTTTTAAGAAGATTATGAAATGATTGAATTTATCATTGAATTTGAGGAATTTAAGAAGGCCATCGATATATTTATTGGACTGCAAGTTGTGAACTTATATTTTGAATATTGTATTGGAGGTTTCATAAGTATTACATCGTTGCATATTATGCGGAAAAAAAAATCGAGGAATAAGAACACAAATGGATTAGTGTTGAATTCAAATTTTGGGGTGAGATTCAAGTTTAGAAATATGCATTGATTGGATTTCAGTTAGAGGATTGGATATTAAATTCTTGTATTTCGTTATTAACCTAAAAAAAAAAAAAAAATTTGGAGAATATTGTGATAAGAATGGGATTTGATTTTATATTTGAAGATTTTTAGGGATATGATATTTATAGAATTTTGAAGAAAATATTGTGAAATAACAATATGGAGTAGTTCATGATTATATGATTTGATGAATTTAATTTTGATGGTAGTAAATAAATAAATAAAACAATTGAGGAAAAAAAAAATCAAGGATAAACATTGATTTAAATAGAGGGTTAAGAAATTAACATTTCATAATTGGTGGTTTAATTAATTTCAGGAAAGATTATGACATGTTTAAGTTGGTTATTAATTTGGAAATTTTGGAAGATTTATCAATGTATTTATTTAATTGCAAGTTATGAATTTTAGAACTTTATATTTGGATGTTGCATTTGGAGAATCCTTAAGTATCGCATTGTTGAGTGTTTTGAGGAAGGGGAAATCGAGAAATAAAAATTTGATGGACTAATGTTTGAATTAAAAACTTGTGGGACGAGATTACAATTATATATGTGCATTGATTTGAAGAGTGGATATTAAATTCCGAGTATTGAATTAGTAACTAAAACTTTCAAGGAAATTTTAATAAAAAGGGACTTTGATTCTATTTCGAGGATTTTTCAGGAATACGAATAATTCAGAATTTTTGAAAATTGTGAGAGGACATTGTGGATTATTAACTAATTTCATGTATGATGAATTTAAAATTTGAGGGAATAATAATGTGTATGAATAAACGCTACTTTGAGGATTTTAATTTCGAGGACGAAATTCTTTTAAGGTGGGTAGACTTGTCACTACCACATTCTGAAAGCAGGGGTATTTTTGACTTTTTATAATATTTAATATTATTGTAGTTATAATTAATTAATTGCATGAATAGTATATATTTAAATTAAATAACTGTGTGATGTGTACTTTAATATATTATATTATAGACAGTGTTCATTTGTGTTGTGATGGTAGACTTGACCTAGAAGCCAGTAGATGAGCACCTGTCGGAATTATGGAATTTTGAGGTTAATTATTTTATTTTAGAATTTATTTATTGAGGTGTAATTAATTACCGTATTTTATTATTGCGCATTGCCTTTGCTTCGATAATTGGAGCAGTATCCTGACTTCTGTCTTCCAACAAATTTCACAATCTTATCCTAGACATGCCCGCCTTCCATTCTGCTATTTTTGCAACTCATAATTATGCTCTCTGTGCATTATTTCTAGCCGCACAAAAATCGTCGCGGACGTTATTTAATAAATCCCTATTTTGCATCGTTGTGAGTTCCAATCGAAAATTGGAGGCCATCTTGACCTATTTTTCGTACGGCCCAAATTAGGGTAATATGCTGTTCTGAGTCTTCTTCAATATTGGTATTGATGATCTGACCTGAATTTGGCTCCACGTACTCATAATTAATTGTTGAACACAACTTGCATTTATTTCTATTTAAATTGAGGATACTATTTTATCTGATTCTAAAATCCCAATTTAATTCCAGTACCCGTAAATTGAGCCCGTACCAAACTTACAGCGTCCCCTGACCCTACAAAACACCGGACACCGAATCGCCCGCCAAATTTTCGTCATTTCATGTGTTTGTGCAATTTCCCAAATTTAAGGGGCTAAATTGCAAATTTGCATTTTGTGGCCTCACCCAATTGTTGAACAATGAGGGAACCTAATATTTTATTTAAACACTCACCCTCATTTCCCACATGAATTATTTTTTTCCATGTCCAATCTGGACCACTCAATTAATGGGCCAATCCCCACCTTTCATTCAACACCCTCTTCATATATAATGTCACATCTACCCATTTCCCTAAAAAAACCTAATCCCCAAGCAAGCCCCATATTTCTTCTCCTACGTATGTAAACTCCTTCTTCCTTCTTCTTCTCTTTCTTTTCTTTTCTTCTTCTTCCCTTCTTCTTCCTTTAGTTTTTGAATTTTTTTAAAGGAGAAAGAAAGGGGGGAAAACCTGGAACTATTCATCTACTGTTCCAAGCCGACCTCATACTGTTCCCGGCCCCCTCTGAATTTCGGCGCCCGCTGCACCCGGCAGGCGCTGCTCGACTCCGGCGCTGGCGACTATCCCCGCCGGACAGCTCTCCACGGCGGCCCCGCTTCACGAGCTCCTCCTCCCGCCGAAGCCCGCTGCTCCTCCCCGGCGGATCTCCGAGCTCCTTCCCTTTCCATCTTCACCACTCATCATCCATCCACCCATCCATCTCTACACCGGCGGCCTCCCACCACCTGCCGACTGCACTCTCCGGCGGGCCGGTCAGCCACCCGAGCCCCCGCTGTCAATCCCCTCCGTCTGCTCCTCCAGACCGAGCCCTTCCTCCCTCCGCTGGACGCTGTCCCCTCGACTCCAGTCTGCACCCCGCTGGCAGCCGCTGCTCCCCTCTTCCCGAGAGGCCGACGACTCCGGCGGCCTTGCTCCTCGCTCCGACGGACTACAAGCTCCTCGAGGAGGTCGGCCATGGCGCCAGCGCCACAGTCTATAGAGCTATCTACGTTCCCGACGCCGAGGTCGTCGTCGTCAAGTGTCTGGATCTCGATCGATGCAACCGTAACCTCGATGACATGCGAAGGGAAGCCCAAACAATGAGATTGATAGATCACCCAAATGTGATAAGCGCATATTGCTCATTTGCTGTTGAAAACTGCCTATGGGTGGTTATGCCATTCATGGCAGAAGGTTCGTGTTTGCACCTTATGAAGATAGCATATCCTGATGGATTTGAGGAGGCTGTTATTGGATCTATTCTAAAGAAGACACTCAAGGCTTTGGAGTACCTTCACAGACATGGGCATATCCATCGTGATGTAAAGGCTGGAAATATTCTTCTTGATAGTTCTGGGCTTGTGAAGATTGGGGATTTTGGTGTTTCAGCTTCTATGTTTGACAAAGGTGATAGACAACGCTCAAGAAATACTTTTGTGGGCACACCATGCTGGATGGCTCCTGAGGTGTTGCAACCAGGAAGTGGCTACAATTTCAAAGCTGATATCTGGTCTTTCGGAATAACTGCTCTAGAGTTGGCACATGGTCATGCTCCCTTTTCAAAGTATCCACCAATGAGGGTTCTCCTGATGACCCCCCAAACGTGAGCCCTCCTTTCTCTTCCCTCTTTCTTCAACCCTGTAGATTATAAATCAGTTTATAAATATAATTAGTTTATATTATATAATTAGTTTATTTTATATAATTAGTGATATATTAATTAGTTTAGTTAATTAATAATTAGTTTAGTTAATTAATAATTAGTTTAATTAATCTATAATTAGTTTAATTAATTTATAAAATTAGTTTAGTTAATTTAGTAATCATTAATTAGTTATTAATTAGTTAATTAGTATTTAATTAGTTTAATTATATAATTAGATTAGTTAATTAATTTACTAATCAGTAAATTATTTGTTAATCAGTTAATTAATTTATAATCAGTTAATTATTTTTCAGTTAATTAAATTATTTAAACAGAAATTAGTTAGATGTATAATTAGTGTAATTAATGTTTAGTATATATATATATATATATATATATATATATATATATATATTTTTGCGTATTTCTCTATTTTTCTATATATATTAAAATGTATTTTAGTATAAATACGTATTAAATATATATGGGTATTAATTTAACTGTATTCATATAATTCATGTCAATGTATATATTCTTAAATAATGGGTAATGTATATTTTTCATAAATAAAATATATTTCCACTTATGTACATACAATTATACCTACCTTGTATATACTTTGGAATAACAATATATGTATTATATTTGATTATTAATAATACGTTTAATTGGTGAATCTACTAGGTGATCCTAGGTGATCAGTATCATACTTAGAGAAGTCCCGAACTCAGTGTTTTTAGACTGTGTTTAGTGTAGCATCTGATGCAAATGTGGTTTGCTTGTGATATGTTTATAGGACTGTTGGTTCCTCCAGACGATACTCTGGGACAGGACATTGACATTACCAGCTAAGGACCCAAGGCGAGTACATTCTCTGATTAGTTTCTAATTTATGATATCTACTATGTTCACTGTATCTAGTGTAAATATCCATGTTCTTGACACATTGGTTACACGGATTGGTATACACGGATCTCGTCATGAGATGTTATTCCTTATTCATGGTGTAGCTTGTACAAGACTTGTTTTCTTTGTTATCTTGTGCATGTACAGACACTGATTTCCGGGGAGATTTGCTACCTTCCTAGGGAATCCCGTGCCATAACGTACCATGATTGGATCTACTATACCAGTCGGGGGTGGGGAGTATTTTAGTGTAGATATGTGATCATACCCAACTTTACATGCATCATAGCTCACCCCACATCTCACGTCGGGTGCGGCCTGACCATCTCCGTGCCTCATAGCTGTTACGTGTGATTAGCCTGACCTCTACATGCACCATAGCTAACCAACGGTTAGCCTGACCTTCGTGAATCATAGCTAATCACATGTAACCAGCCTGATCAAGTTCCCAAGCCGATCACATGTTAAAACTAGTACTCACACACTTAGTCATAGGATTCTTGCTCATTGACATATTGTTCTTTCCTGCATTTACTTACAGTATTTCCAGTATTTCTCTCATTGTACATTTCTCGTACCTATACATGCATCTGGTATGTTTCCATCTAGAACTGCTACATAGTTTATGTCATTTATATAGAACTGCTATTTAGAGATGTACTTTGCTCCTTCCTGTCTGGAAATATTTTTTCAGACTGTGACCCTAGTAGACTGGGTTCAGACACACTTGGAGAATTGGATGTTACTGATTGCAGGTATGATTATTGTGTCCTTTGACTTGTGTTGTATTCTTTTGTTTCTTCAAATTCTTATCGTGCTGTAGTTGTGATTGAGTATGTTGTTCATTTTATAGTATTATCCGTGTCTCCTTATGGAGTTGGATGCTAGTGTGAGATTATTTAGATAGTACTTGACCTAGACAGCGTTCTACCGCCGATGCTGCGGTGTAGGCTGGACGTACCCACGCACTCGTGCCCCTAAACCGGGTGCGGGTCGTGACACCCAATTCATAGAGGATATTGACCCATAATGAATCTCACTATTTTATGAGTCAAAGTAATACACACTTCATATACATGTTATCCAGATTAAGAGCACAAGCATCCATAATAATAGAGGTATTTGTTCTCTTATGTAGTCAGTACAAAGAAAACAACCTCAAGTAGTCATGTTCAATACACACAAAGTGTACTAGTATAAATCTATAGTCAAGATAGACTAATACCATATTATAATACAATATTTCCAATGGTTTGTCCAAGTCCATCTAGGTTGTGTACTATTTATATATTCCACAGGGAACAAATAATATGATCTTTTGTGTAACATCACACCATATTATCTACAATATAGAATATCAGACACTTGCATTAACATTATAACAAATACAACATGCAAATATTTGTCCATATGATTCTCATTTAAAAATAAGGGAATGTAGTTAATACAAAGTGATGCTTTTAGTATATAACCCTAACACAACATTCTATACCTTTATTTAGCATGCCAAGGTTCATTCGATAGCGGTGATCATGTAACTTAGCATATAGCAATTCTATCTTTTCTTAGCGTGGCAAGGGTTCGTTCATTAGACAAGCAATATGAGTTCTTTTATTAAGCATGCAGAGTCAAGTTCTATCATTCTTCTTATGAAAACTAACTCCTTAGAACAAGTAGTATAAAACTCAGAATCATTATTAAGGTATACAAGAATCAGATAATAAAGTTCTTCCCACTCACCCAGATCAATCATCTTGTGTTTTGATCAAAAAACTATTTAAGAAGGCTTTCGCTCGAACCATCCAAACAATATCTCTTGTACATAGTGCCAACGCGAAGTGGGGCACTACATACTTACCTACCGAGAAAAAATTTGTCTCAAAACTCAAGGAGAAACTTTCGATATCCAAAGAAGTGATAGCCCTCATCCCTCACCATCCTCAATCAAAAACTCTAGCAATCAAGAACTCAATAAAACTCTAGCCTCCAAAAATCACAAATAACATCTCAAAAAATAAAATAATCCAGAAAACTTTTGCCAGCACCTTTGAGAATATTTACGGATTCATTATATGGAACTCTTATTGTGGCAACGATATTAAGTATTGTTGCTGCAATTGGAGTTCATAGAAGTTCGTGCGAGTCTAGAAAGGAGGTGACAACGAGTGTTCCAGAAGTTATACTAGAACTTGCTGGTTCCTGGAAGAAAATTGTGTGGAACGAATCTTGCTTTGAGCAATGGTGATCTTCATCACTCCAGCAAACAGAGATCATTTCTTCCTCTTTTCCTTGCTCTTCTCTCTTTGTATCTCGTTCTTTCTCAATTACAACTATATTTGCAAGGAAGAACAGAGTTTGTTTTTTATTATTGTAAACTTGTCTGCAAGTTGTTAATAGATTAATATATTATTGTTCTTTATTGGAATCGAGGATAATCAGAGAGGAAACTTTGTGGGTGAACCTCTGATCTCGACTTCAACTTCAGAATCCGACAGAGGAAAGATTTACATAAACTTCTATTCTTGGTCTCGCTTATCCATCTTTTGATCAGCATCGAAAATAACACTCTGTACTTGTGCACCAATGCCAGTCCATATGGCTCCAATCAAGAACATCGCATGATAAACAACTTGTGTTTTTGACGTAGTTCCAACTTGTATATTACCACATATCAGCTCTGATGTGAGGAACAGTTGTTCATTCTCTCTTTAATGAATTAACTCGTTTTGAAAAGAAAAGAAAAAAACATAAACAACCCTGATTTGAAACCCATACTAGGGGTGAGCATTATTCGGTTTTGGACCGAAAACAAAATCGAACCGAATAAGAAATTTGGTTCGATTTAAAAAAATGGTTCGATTTCGGTTTTGAAAATATTAAATTTTCTTATTCGTTTCGGTTTTGAATTTTGGTCCAAAACCAAAAACCGAATAAGAAAAATAAATTTTATATTTATTTATTTATTTATTTATTTATTTATTTACTACATATATTAACAAAAAATTACAAATAAACTAAAAAATTGAATAAACCAAAAATCGAACCGATTTAATTCGGTTCAGTTTGGTTCGGTTATGGTCTAATTCGATTTTGTTTCGATTTTTGCTTATTCAATTTTTTGTCAAATTTAATTTTTCTTATTTGGTTCGGTTTTGAACCGAACCGATGCTCACCCCTAACCCATATTACTATAATTTTAGGAAAAAAAACATAAACACTAATTTGAAATTGGTTTTTTAAATAAAGTAATATATTTATATATAATTAGAAAAAAAGGGAGGAGTTTTGGAAAATTATAGGAAGGGGGAGAACTCGCCAACTCAGTTGGTGGGTTGTTGGGGCCCGCCAACTGAATTGGCGAGATACATGCAGGCCGCCAACTCAGTTGGCGAGGGATGCTGAGTTGGAGGCTGTGCCCGCTAACTGAGTTGGCGAGTGAGGGTTTAGGGGGGAGGCTGTGACCGTTGCACTCTGCCCGCCAACTTATTTGGCGAGTAAGGATCTGTTGAGAAACATGGGAAGCATTATAGCCGTTGCACAATGGCTATTACATTCAACACTCTCACTCTATATATTTCCTATCTCAACCAAATCATCCAACACTCACTCTATTTTCTCTCTTCCCTCTAATAAAGTCTCCAACACTCTCTCTGTCTCTCTGCCTCTAGCAAAGCTTCAGTCAAAGTTTTGCCTGCAGCTAAAGTTCATCTGAGTTTCTTGTAGCAAAAGTTCTCAACCGTTATGGATCGTAGCGTAAGAATTGTATGCTCGCACGGCGGTAAAGTAAATGGGTTAAATTATGAAGGAGGAGAAAGTATAATTTTTCAACTTATCCGAATATTAGTTTTGAAAATATACGTAATCATATTATTGAACATTGTTCTATTCATTATGATTTTATTTTGAAAGTCTATTTTTGGTTTTAATTATTTTTTGATAGATAGTGAAGATGCATGGAATTATATTCTTGAGATTAATTCACAATCACGGTATATAAAAATATATGTTATTAAAGTAGCAGCAACATTAGATAATATAAATAATAAATATTTTTTTGAATATCAGCATGTTAGTTCGGGTGCTAGTTCTTCTCAACAAATTATTTCATTTATCCATGTAAACTCCCTCACCCAAAATTAGGTCTACTTGGCATAGATAGAGAAACTAGGGCTAGTTTGAATCCAAATAGAAATAGGACACGGTATTTATTTAATTTTGTATTGTTTATGACACGTAGCGCACCTTACCGTTGCTTCGATAATTGGAGCACTACACTAGCCATTGTCTTCCTATAAACTTCACAACCTTGTCCTAGACGTGACCGCCTACTATTCTGACCTTTATGTAACTTACAATTATGCTTTCTTGTGCTACATTTTAGTCGCACAACATTCGTCGCAGACGTAATCATTTAATTCTACATAAAATATGACTTTGTAGCCTTGTGTGTTTCAATCAAAATTGGAGACACAATCTTGACCGTTTTGTGCAACCCAAAAATATGATAATATTATACACTGAATCCTCTATGTCCATGACACTTGTGTCCCACCTAATTTTATTCCCATGTACTTCTAATTAATTCTAGAACACCTTGCGCAGTATTATAATTAATTAAAACTCAATTTCTATCTTTGTGCAATTTTCCTAATTGTTGGACAGTTTTATGCAAAAATGCATTGAGGTGTCCACACCATTGGATAATACATGAAGAAGCCCATCTTTTCCCTTCACATGAATTTTTTTCATAATTTTTCGTAGTGTGCAATGCACAAACATCGCACCCATTTAAATCTATCCTTGCATTTTAAACAAATGCAATTATGGCCCTCCCAAACATCCTCATGTGAGCCCAAGGCCCATCCCAAGAGGATGTTGACCAAGCCCACCTACATAGGTCAAACCCAAATCCAAACCCAAAGTCCACATGTATATAAATAACTTTCCTTCCCTTTTTTCATATTATTTTCCACAAAACCCAAACCCATCTCTAACCTAGTCGACCTTTCTTCCCTATACTGCTCAGCACCCTTTCATCTCGCCTAGCCTCCGCTGGCCGGAGCAGCCCTAACCGCCAACAGGAGCCCAGATCTCCCTGCTCTCTTCCCCGTCCACCCGTTCAACCGAAGCCGGCAACACAGCAACTGAACTCGACCATCACCCGACTTCCCAAGCCGACCACCCTCAACCGTCGTTTCCTCCTCCACCAGCACCATCATCTCCACCTCGCCAACCCGTTCTCCTCCCATCCCGTCGAACACTCCGATCTCATCGACGACTGGACCACCGGACATCTCCTCAACGTACTCCTTCTCCTCCTCCGCCGACTGCACCGTTCCCAGCACAAGCATGACCCGGCCAATACCACCACGCCACCAGTGCCGTACCTTCCTCTGCACACCACCACCTGCACGACCTCCATCTCCTTCCCCCAGCCCCCGCCGGTCGCCTGAACGACCACGACGACCAACCCGCGGCCGTCCCTAAACACCGTCGAGCCGCTAACCGCCTGAGAATGCCCCGCAGTCATCTCCTCCTCCTCGACGGAGTCGACACAGCGGCCATGACCCCGCTGCACGTCCTGACCCCGCCTGAGTTGCCCTTCCGTCGACTTCACCTCCACCACTAGCCGTCGAGTCTTCCCCCCCCACTGGCCGGATTTTGGCGAGCCTCAAGTAATCACCTCCATCATCATCCATGTTAGCATCATCATCACCCCCATCAACCCTCGTCGTCCTCGTCATCATCATCCTAGTCATCATCATTATCGTCCTTGTCATCACCATTGTCCACGTCATCGTCATCGTCGTCATCATCACCTCCATAGTCATCGTCGTTTTCATCGTCATCACCATCGCCATCGTCATCGACATCGTCACCATCCCCATCATCCTGATCGTCAATATTATCCTCATCCCTATCATCCTCATCCATGTAATCATCATCATCTCATCATGGTCATCATCATCATCTCATCATTGTCGTCATCATCATTAGCATCATCCCAGCCACCACCTAAAGCATCCTCCTCACCTCATCACCTAACCACCCTAGTCATCATCACCTTAACCATCACCCGTGTTAACCTCAATCATCGTCATAACCCTCGTCATCATCGACATCATAGACCCGTCACCCTTGCCCGACAACCCATTGTGTTTGATAATAAACGAAAGAAATTGAAACTAGGTTTATATAAAACCCTTTCTTTGGTTTACAAACAAGAAAAATAAGTATAATTAATCATATACGAGGATGTTAAGTGCAAAAATTTTATTCTGGGGAAATATTGCTATAGGAGTCTGATCTGCGGTCGATCACTTTGTCCCTTGGACCACACGATGACGAAGAAGTGTTATAGAAGACAAAAAAGAAGCTTCAAAGACTGCAGGAGGGATTGAACTCTCGTTGCCAAAACTCTCTATATGTGCTCTCTTGACCTTGACCTCTGTTATTCTCCGCCCTTATTCTCCGCCCTTGACCTCCGTGGCCAGAGGTCTCTATTTATAGAATTTGGTCGCAGTCGGCGTAGAAACCGAACAACGGAGAAAGCTACACCTTTTACGCGGTGGTTATAATAACTGCTACCTACGTATGAATGATCTTCTGAATAGGCGTGTGACGCGTGTCCCATTATGAGGTAATACGTATAATCGCTCATCGAAGATCACGGCATGCAAGCCACGTAGGTAACTGTCCCTCGCGTAGAGAAGGTTGGCATAAAAGCCAAATAACTGTCTCATAGGCGTAAAAGCCAATTAGCTATTCTGATGGCGTAAAGGCCAAGTAGGCGTAGAAGCTGAATAGTTGTCAAGTTGGCATAGAAACCAAGTAGCTGTCATGTTGGCGTAGAAGCCAAGTAGCTGTCATGTTGGCGTAGAAGCCAAGTAGCTATCATGTTGGCGTAGAAGCCAAGTAGCTGTCATGTTGGCGTAGAAGCCAAGTAGCTGTCGTGTTGGCATAGAAGCCAAGTAGCTGTGTAAAGCTTGATGTTGCACGGATAGGTAACCAGCGTAAAGATAGCCAGTTATTCCTCCTTGACTGAGCTCTTGAACGTATACTGGGCTAGATAGCCTTATCACGCATCTTTGCAAACATAGCATGGGTTGGTGTATTTCGAGGAGATAGCATACGGCGTACTTCTATAGTTGAAAATAGCCAGGTTGGCGTATTTCAAGGAGATAGCGTACGGCGTGCTCCTATAGTTGAAAATAGCCTGGTTGGCATAATATGCAGGGATAATGATGTGAGCATATTAGCCCTAATTTTAGCTCACCCAGTCATTAAAAGTAAAACCAAATCTCGTGCATTAAATGCAGAGATCTGCCCCCATCTCGTGCATTAATTGCAGAGACGTACCTCGAGTTCTGTACGAAGAACATCTTTTGATGTGGATGTTGGTTTTGTCTCATCCTGAGCATAAAGCTCATGTCTGCCTGTGTAGAATAGGCAGCGTATTCCTTGAATGCATAAACGACGTCTTATATCAAGGGTTATGACACTAGACGACAGTCTGGGGCTCTGTGCAGAGTCATCATTACAGCCGTCATCTCGATCGCCGTGTAGAACTCTTTATCAGGAGTCAGGTTCACTGCTTCAACTGACAGGTTTATTCGAAGAATATGAAGAGTTTCTCGTACAACTTCCCGCTGCATTAAAAGAAAATAGGTTTTACGCCGAAATGGTGCTGTAGCAACCTTTTTACGCCGAAGCAGTCTGGAAATACTGCATTACGCGGGTTGTTCTGGAGCTATGTTTTACACTGAATAGCGTTGAAGCTCTGCTGTACGCCAATGGCTCTGAAGGCATGTTTTACGCCACCCAGTATTAGAACTCTGTTTTACGCGAGCTTCCTGCATGTTGAGGGTTTATGCGTATACTTCCCTAGCATATTTTTTATGCTTCTATAAGACCCCCTTCAAAGTTTTCAAATTCCTCGTAATTTGAAATACTTTGAATGAAGCATGAAACGGTCAAGTTTGACTCGTTTCGCGAGACTGATTTTTTGGCAAATTTTTAGGAGTTTATTGGGATTTGGTGTGTTCTCCTCTGACTATATAAAGGCAACTGAGTAAACCTTTCTTTCCACACTTCCTTCACCAAAAAAAGAGATGGTTGTCGAGATTCATCGTGCTGACTTGAGGAAGAAAAAGAAAATCATGCTCTTCCAGCATGTAAGGAGTCGTAAAAGGAGGCATCTTCGAGCAAATATCCTCTGTAACGATAGATCATGGAAGGATATCATAGCTTCCTTTGCTCGGGATGATCAGCAATTTTATATAGCGATTCGTCCAGAAGAGAGGAAGGGTCATATTGGACCACACAACTTGCAAGCTGTATTTTCTCCCATTATGGTGCTGGACGGTGGTAGGCAGTTTGGCCCCGTCTTCAAGTATTACGTTGGGTCTGAACCCCCAACACAAATCTAGGGCATGTCTGCCATGGCGTATGGAGGGTGGGCTTGCGTAATTGATACATGCCCAGTTCTGTATCCTCCCGCCATTAATTATTTTCTTGCTAATCGGCTGCGGAAGCCGATTAACTGCTGTAGAAGAAGAAAAAGATCTCTACCAATATGAGAACCTAACACAACAGATTCTCGGCGTGATCTTAAATGAAAATGAGAAACCCTTTTGTAGAAAAAAGATTTCCATCATATGTAATCATGAAGATGAAAAAAACCCTTTATAAACTGGATTTCCATCATATGTAATCATGGTTAATAGAATTATCTTCTTTTACGCATCTGATGATTTGCCATATTTGCTGTGAGGAAGTCTGAATAATATGCAGTCTTCGGCACGTCTGAATAATTTTACGCCGACTCTGATAAAAGAGTATTTGATCTCATCCCATCTTTTATGCATAGCAGAAGACGCGTAGAAAACTCCTTAGCATTTAAGTTGAAGATCCAAACTGTCATGCTATTTTGGACGAGGAGTCGCGTAGAATTTTTGAACTGTCACTTCTTTGAGACAAAGAATTCTTATTCAGACCATCATCTTCAAGAATAGTCTCCCGAAAATCCCTTGAAATAGGGCGAGAAATGTTTGTCGAATAGGCCATACTTGAATTTTTTTGTAAAATATTCTGACTGGACTTTGGATGAATTTCCAAATGGTCCAAGAAGAAGAGTCATCTTCAATGCTGAACTCTGTGTATTTTCAGGCACTTGGAATATTTTGTAGCCAAAAAGGAGCATCTTTGCGTAAACCCTTGTAATTGGCCGTTTGTAGCTTCCGAGCGTAGAATCATAGATTTGTAGCCTCTGAGCGTAAAATCGTAGGTTTTTAGCCTCTCGAGCGTAAAAACTCCTGAGCATAAAAGCATGTCACGCCCTAGTCCCAAAATACCGAGGGACCAGACACGTGGCAATGACCAGCAGCACACACCGATGGACAAACCCTATTTAATGGATCCATCGGGGCATACTTAAGCTGTAATACAAAAATAAATAGGTCCAATGATATAAGTCACAGTCTATTCTAATCTCATCCACAACAGATAATCACAGATCAAATGTCAGAATAAATACAAATAAATATAAACTAGCATATCTCAATAAAAAGTATCTCGGAGAACAATCCGAGAATAAGTCTGATACATCAATGCAATAGACAGGAAATAAAGTAACTAGAAATAGAAATAAATGAGTATCTCAAGCCAATACTCAGGAGAAGTCCTCTGGTATGATCTCGTCCTCGGATCCTGGTTCTGCTCTAGTGTAGGCACCTGCTTCTGCTAATGCTAATGCTCCGGTCCCGTATACCTCGGGATAGATCTCGTCAGCTAATCCTGGGGACATAATCCGGATCCAGGTCCTCAGGGGACATAGCAAGGTACAAAATAACTCAAGCCAACATAAATGCAGTGAAATAGTAAATGAAATAAACAGGGTAAATATGTAACCATCTATGTGAAATGCAAGTTGAGAGCATCACTAAAACTCAGGCTGAGACCACTACAAGCTCTGTGTCTGGGAGCCGGTAGCAGTGTTACTATGTATTTTACTATGTAGTTTACTATGTATTATATATGAAATCAACCTGTAGCCTGTGTGTCTCTCCCCACCCCATGTAATCACACGTCTCATGTCCACGATGCCTCATGTCCATGTCACGCACGATCATATCTAATGCAGCAAGTCATCTAATGTCTATGAATATAATGTCTATGTCATAAAATTTATATCCTACACAGAATCACCATAAATATCTCAGGAAGATTCTGTCTCATGAATAGTGTCCTGGGTTATGATGTACTTGATAAGACAAGTACGAGAATGTAAAGGGTCACGATATCCATATCTATGTGACGTTACACAACTCCGCGTACGGTGTTGGCACCCGACTATTAATCGGACGCTAAGTAAAGTCACACGATCTTAGGTCAAGCATGTACAACAATATATATATAAATAAGACAAGGAAATATGTAACAAGAACTGCAATATTGGCAAGGTACACTTGCCTGTGGTTCTGGCTCCAATTGTAGCTTTGATCTCAGTGTGATTTAAAGGTACTACTCCGGTTGCTGAAATAAACATCACCATTAGATTCAAAAAATATTAAATAGCTAGAAACGTATGTCCTTGAGTCTAATTTGGACACAGGGGCAAAAATGACAGTTTCTGGTCAAAGCGGGGTCCACATGTGGGCCACTTTGCACCAAAAACCGTGTCAGGGCCAATGGTCTCCAAATTCGTCTAACTTAATGTCAACAAGTCAGGAACGATGATATGAACCCAACGGAACTTCCAGAACAGGATTTTGATGAGCCGTTCACAAAATCGCCCGTCAAGTGGAGCCGTGGGGCCCACGATACGCAATTTTGTCAACGTTCTCAGAATTGAACCAAACTTGGGTCACAGGACCAGCGTATTGCTACGAGTCCGATGGCGCAAGTTTCGTTTCGATCCGATATGTGTACACAAAGTTACAATGTATTTCAGAACAGGCAGATACGGGACAATGTCGATGGATACGCATTGATTCCGGTGCGCACGCACATCCAAATTAACTTCTGCAAAATCTTGCACGTCCATATCGACGGCACACACGTTTTGGTGAAGACCGCGCATGACCAAGTCGTCCCGTTTGGCGGGACGCCCTTAGTTCCGGGGTGAAACGGGGTATTATTTTTTCTGTTTTTGGATCGCGGTTTGCGATCACCACAGGACGTAACGCACCGAGCGGGTTACACGGGCATCGAGAGGGTTACACAGTCTACGCGACACAACTGACGGAACAGAAAAGGAATAATGAGGAGAGCGAACGGGTTACCTGAACAGGGCTCCGTGGAACGAGAATTTCTCGTGTCCGGGTGACTGTTTCGTGTCCTGGTTCGAATCTACCGTGTCCGGGTCACGGAGATGCTGCTGTGTCCGGGTTGGCCGTGTCCGAGGCTAGGGCAGCGGATTATGGCCGAGCTGGGAGAGGGCGGCCGACCTACGGTGTCGCTGAGTGCGGTGCGAGGTCGGGGCTGCTAGGGCAAAGCGGTGAGGGGGTGTTCTGGTCGGGGAAGACGAGGCGGGACTGGGCTAGGGCGGAAGGCTGTGGAGGCGGTGAGGGGATGGTGTTCGTCGAGGAAGAAGGCGGCGGGGATGAGTCAGGGGAGGAAGTCGAGGGCTGTTAGGGTTTTTTGGGTGGGGAGGTCGAGGGTTCGGTGGAGGGCGTCGACGGAGCGGTCAATGGAGTCCTCGCGGCGGTGGAGGGACGTTAGGGCGGAGCGGGGAGTTCTGGATGTTGGTCGAGCTGGGCTAGGGCGGAGCTGTGAGGGGATGGTCGAGGCGGAGGAAGACGGACGGGCCGAGGGAGCGGCGCTGCGGGTCTGGGACGAAGTTCTGGCAGAAGAAGGCGGCGGGGAGATTTGGGTTTCGGCCGGCTGGGCACGATTTTCGAGGGGTTTTAAAGGGGCCGGAACAGTATTTCCGGATAGATTGGGAATTAGGATTTCGGGTCCGGGTCGGGTTTGATTCGGATCCGACCCGACCTGACCCGTTAAGGTTGGGTTGGTCCGGTTTGGTTTGATAGCGGTTTGGGTCGGTTGGGTTTGGTTTAATTTCAATTAAACCGGGTTCAGTCAGGGTTTAATTAGGTTTAGTTATACATTGGTTTCTAGGGCTTTAAAAATATTTTCGGAGTCCAATAAATTCACAGAAAATTATTCTATGTCCAGTTTTCTATTTTACACCATAAAATATTATTTTCATAATATTTTAATATTATTTATCAATAAATAAAAATTATTTAAATTTAAAATACTTAGGTTTTAATTACAGAAAATT
This sequence comes from Iris macrosiphon, assembly GCA_036927795.1. Lineage (NCBI taxonomy): Eukaryota > Viridiplantae > Streptophyta > Magnoliopsida > Asparagales > Iridaceae > Iris > Iris macrosiphon. Next base: position 66,521,434 of record JAYESA010000006.1, on the reverse strand, counting down.
ACAGAAAATTATAAAAATCTAAATTAAAAATTCTTAAAAAATTAGGGGTATTATAATCTACCCCCTTAAGAGGATTGCGTCCTTACAATCAAAGAATAATTGGTCAACAGAGATGACACGGTTATAAACATTTGTTCGAAGTACATCTCGATCGAAGAGATTCAAGGTTGAGGGTGTAAGAATAATACAAAGGGAAAATTATTTCCCTAAGCATTAAAAGTTATACAATTTTCCGAATGAAGGAAATCTAGAAATCTACAGTTTAGAAAACTAGGTTATCACTAGGTTATCAATTAGTAGCAGGTTCAAAATTACTAGGTTAAGGCTGAGGTCACGAACCAACATGCAAAAACTAAAGCAAATCTTGAAGCAGATAACTATAAAACTTACGCGCATTAGCTACTCCATGAATTTGTGTGTCCTCCAAAGTTATCACGAAAGCTTGTCCGCGTCCTTGCGGTGGATTCCTCTGCTGTTGCTGGGCCTGCTGGAAGAGTGCTGCTTGTGGTGCCAAGGGTGGCCTTGGTTGATACCCTCCTGGTGCTGGTAGGGCTTGTCTGTTTAATATTAGTGCTCTATCTCGATGCTGAGGACAATCCTTGGCTAAGTGTTGATTGGTTCCGCAAATCAAGCATAATCCTAACTTGCGTCTGCAGTCCCTCTCAATATGGCCTACCTTGCCACAGTATTGACATGTAGGTAGTATCTGCGGAGAGGCTCTTGGTAGCTGGTGCATGTGAGGTCTCTTTGCGGCTTCTTCTTGTGGTGCTCTGGCTGATGTGGAAGACTGTTTTAGACTGGTCTTTCTCCTGGTGATGGGCACCATGCATCGTGCTACAGCAAGAACGTCCGAGTAAGAGATAGGTGCGACGGATCCGATCAGTCTCTGTAGCTCAAAGTTTAGTCCGTCGAAGAACTTCTCAGCCTTCTCTTCTTCTGTGGGGATCAAAGTAGGGGCGAAGCAACTTAGACGAATGAATTCTGCATTATACTCTTCTACTGTCATATTGCCTTGGATAAGGCGGTTGAACTTGTCTCTGAGTTCTGATCGTGCAACAGCTGGGATGTACATCTCTTGAAAGAGTCTAGAGAACTCTTCCCAAGTGACTCGGTCTGGTCCGAGACGTGTCTCCTCAGATAGCCACCAGTGATATACATTATCCATTAACTGCATTCTGACGGCAATCATCCAACGTTCTCTTGGAAGCTCAGCTACTTCTAACTGGTGTTATGTGTTGGTGAGCCACTCATGAACTTCTGTGGGCTCCTTCTTTCCTGAGAAGATACAAGGCTTCAGTTGGCAAAAATCGGTGATAGAGCCCGTCGTTGGCCGTCGTGCTGGTAGATTCGCCTGCTCCAGTACAAGTGCTAGGCGGCGACTCAAAGTCTCTTGTTGAATCTGCTGTTAAGCTTGCATCATTGCGTAGATCATTTGAAACATATATTGCCCGTCCATAGCTTGCCCTTGTGGGAATACGGCCATTGGTGGTGTGAATTGCGGCGGAGGTAGAATGTCGTCTTGTCGACCTCTTGAGGTATCTTGACTGTTTTGTTGTTCTAGTTGACCTCCACCAACTGGTGTCACTTCATCGTCATAGGTGACATCAGTAACTTGTGGTATTCCTGCAGGAGTCTCGTCGCGTGCTTGTGAATCCATTCTCTGCATCAAAAATAAACTATAAGAGGCGCACAGGAATCAAGGCAAGATGCAAGTCAAGAAATTAATTTGAATTCGATATAGATATCAAGAACGTTTCAAGCAAGTGGATGAGATCCTAAAAACTTATCCTATTCTTATTGCAGGCTTGCTCGGTCCCTAAGTTGAAACTGAAGCAATTTAGTCGTTGACCTGCATGGGCCACCACAAAAACTATGTCACGTCCCAGTCCCAAAATACCGAGGGACCAGACACGTGGAAATGGCCAGCAGCACACACCGATGGACAAACCCAATTTAATGGATCCATCGGGGCATACTTAAGCTGTAATACAACAATAAATAAGTCCAATGATATAAAGTCACAGTCTATTCTAATCTCATCCATAACAGATAATCACAGATCAAATGCCAGAATAAATGTAAATAAATATAAACTAGCATATCTCAATAAAAAGTATCTCGGAGAACAATCCGAGAATAAGTCTGATACATCAATGCAATAGACAGGAAATAAAGTAACTAGAAATAGAAATAGAAATAAATGAGTATCTCAAGCCAATACTCAGGAGAAGTCCACTGGTATGATCTCGTCCTCGGATCCTAGTTCTGCTCCAGTGTAGGCACCTGCTTCTGCTAATGCTAATGCTCCGGTCCCGTATACCTCGGGATAGATCTCGTCAGCTAATCCTGGGGACATAATCCGGATCCAGGTCCTCAGGGGACATAGCAAGGTACAAAATAACTCAAGCCAACTTAAATGCAGTGAAATAGTAAATAAAATAAACAGGGTAAATATGTAACCATCTATGTGAAATGCAAGTTGAGAGCATCACTAAAACTCAAGCTGAGACCACTACAAGCTCTGTGTCTGGGAGCTGGTAGCAGTGTTACTATATATTTTACTTTGTAGTTTACTATGTATTATATATGAAATTAGCCTATAGCCTGTGTGTCTCTCCCCACCTCATGTAATCACACGTCTCATGTCCACGATGCCTCATGTCCATGTCACGCACGATCATATCTAATGCAGCAAGTCATCTAATATCTATGAATATAATGTCAATATCATAAAACCTATATCCTACACAGAATCACCATGAATATCTCAGGAAGATTTTGTCTCATGAATAGTGTCCTGGGTTATGATGTACTTGATAAGACAAGAACGAGAATGTAAAGGGTCACGATATCCATATCTATGTGACGTTACACAACTCCGCGTACGGTGTTGGCACCCGACTATTAATCGGACGCTAAGTAAAATCACACGATCCTAGGTCAAGCATGTATAACAATATATATATAAATAAGACAAGGAAATATATAACAAGAACTGCAATATTGGCAAGGTACACTTGCCTGTGGTTCTGGCTCCAATTGTAGCTTTGATCTCAGCGTGATTTAAAGGTACTACTCCGGTTGCTGAAATAAATATCACCATTAGATTCAGAAAATATTAAATAGCTAAAAACGCATGACCTTGAGTCCAATTTGGACACAGGGGCAAAAATGACAGTTTCTGGTCAAAGCGGGGTCCACATGTGGGCCGCTTTGCACCAAAAACTGTGTCAGGGCCAATGGTCTCCAAATTCGTCCAACTTAGTGTCAATAAGTCAGGAACGATGATACAAACCCAACAAAACTTCCAGAACTGGATTCCGATGAGCCGTTCACAAAATTGCCCGTCAAGTGAAGCCGCGGGGCCCATGATACGCAATTTTGTCAACGTTCTCAGAATCGAACCAAACTTGGGTCACAGGACCAGCGTATTGCTACGAGTCTGATGGTGCAAGTTTCGTTTCGATCTGACGTGTGTACACAAAGTTACAACATGTTCCAGAACAGGCGGATACGGGGCGTTGTTGGCGGATACGCGTTGATTCCGGTGTGCACGCACATCCAAATCAACTTCTGCGAAATCTCGTACGTCCGTATCGATGGCACGGACGTTTCGATGAAGACTGCGCGCGACCAAGTCGTCCCGTTTGGCTGGGCGCCCTCAGTTCTTGGGTGAAATGGGGTGTTATTTTTCCTATTTTTGGATCGCGGTTTGCGATCACCACAGGACGCGACGCACCGAACGGGTTGCACGGGCATCGAGAGGGTTACACAGTCTACGCGACACAACTGACGGAACAGAAAATGGAATAATAAGAAGAGAGAACGGGTCACCTGAACAGGGCTCCGTGGAACGAGAATTTCTTGTGTCCGGGTGACTGTTTCGTGTCCTGGTTCGAATCTGCCATGTCTGGGTCACGGGGATGCTGCTGTGTCCGGGTTGGCCGTGTCCGGGGCTAGGGCAGCGGATCGTGGCCGAGCTGGAAGAGGGCGGCCGACCTACGGTGTCGCTGAGTGCGGTGCGAGGTCGGGGCTGCTAGGGCAGAGCGGTGAGGGGGTGTTCTGGTCGGGGAAGACGAGGCGGGGCTGGGCTAGGGCGGAAGGCTGTGGAGGCGGTGAGGGGATGGTGTTCGTCGAGGGAAAAGGCGGCGGGGATGAGTCGGAGGAGGAAGTCGAGGGCTGTTAGGGTTTTCTGGGTGGGAAGGTCGAGGGTTCGGCGGAGGGTGTCGACGGAGTGGTCGATGGAGTCCTCGCGGAGGTGGAGGGACGTTAGGGCGGAGCGGGGAGTTCTGGACGTTGGTCGAGTTGGGCTAGGGCGGAGCTGTGAGGGGATGGTCGAGGCGGAGGAAGAGGGACTGGCCGAGGGAGCGGCACTGCGGGTCGGGAAAGGAGTTCTGGCGGAAGAAGGCGGCGTGGAGATTAGGGTTTCGGCCGGCTGGGCACGATTTTCGAGGGGTTTTAAGGGGGCCGGAACAGTATTTTCGGATAGATTGGGAATTAGGGTTTCGGTTAGGGTTTCGGGTCCGGGTCGGGTTCGATTCGGATCCGACCCGACCCGACCCGACCCGTTAAGGCTGGGTAGGTCCGGTTTGGTTTGATAGCGGTTTGGGTCGGTTGGGTTTGGTTTAATTCCAATTAAACCGTGTTCAGTCAGGGTTTAATTAGGTTTAGTTATACATTGGTTTCTAGGGCTTTAAAAATATTTTTGGAGTCCAATAAATTCACAAAAAATTACCCTATGTCCAGTTTTCCATTTTACACCATAAAATATTATTTTCAAAATATTTTAATATTATTTAACAGTAACTAAAAATCATTTAAATTCAAAATACATAGGTTTTAATTACAGAAAAATCCCAAAAAATTATAGAAAATTATAAAAAATCCAAATTAAAAATTCTTGAAAAATTAGGGGTGTTACAAAGCATCTGAGCGTAAAACCATAGACTTATAGCCTCTGAGCGTAAAATCGTAGAATTGTAGCCTCTGAGCGTAAAAAGCTTTCGAGTGTGAAATTATAGATTTGCTCTGTGCGTAAATTCTGAATCCGCTGACTGTCCGTCTTCTTTTTTTCCCAAATAATAGGCTGACATGGTCCCAAATCATAACTGAATATTAAATATCGGATTTGGTTAGGGATTCGAAGAGTTATTCGAACTCTATAAATAGCCCAAGGTCTTGAGAGAGAAAACTTTTATTTGTCTTCACAAAACCCTTGCTTTCCAAGAACCCTTCTTCTTCGTCTCTTTCTTGAGAACTCAGAATCGCCATGGCACCTAAACAGACTTCCACTGCTAAGGAAAAGAAGGTCGCTTCCTCTTCTTGCTCCACTGCTCAAGCACGAGCAACTCCCCTTAGGTTGAACGAGCCTCGATCAGAACGCAGCGCTCCGCCGTCGAGCTGTGCTTTGGACATTACAGGTAAAGACTTCGGGAGGAAAAATCCTTCGCACACGTTGTACGTGCACGTGCAAGGTCATCTTTTGTGCTGAGAGCCTCTTAGAGGAGGATAATGTACGAAGATATTTTATTGTTATGCGCACATTCCTAATGTGTCAGCGTAAAAACTCTAAATTTTTACAGTCTGGCATAAAAACTCAGACTGTCGAGATTTGGCGTATACTACAAACTTTGAGTTTTACGTGCTGGATATGAATACCGACGTAAAAATTCAAATTTTGTCAATCTAGCGTAAAAGCTCATACTGTTAGATACTACCAACCTTGAGTTTTACGCAATGAAAAATAGTTTCCAGCGTAAGACTCAAATTTTTGCAGTCTTGGCGTAAAAGCTCAGACTGATAATCTTTGGCGTAAAAGACAAGAGTGTAGCGTCTAGTGTAGAAACTGACTTGTTCTCTTATATTTTGTAGTGGACTTGCAGATTCCTCTTTTGGCTGAGCTGATGGGCTCTGCTGCCGGGATGCTGAACTCGAACTATTTGGAGGACTTGTCCCATGTGACATTCCCCATTTCTGGAGCCAATTATCCTGAAGAAAGGGGAACCCTTATCTCGTCCCAGGGAGAACGCATGCTGCTGAGTATGATCAGTGGGGAGCCCCTGACATACATAGACGGGACGGAGTATAAGAAACCTGGTTTCTTATTCGGGGATGTTATCGACAAACAATCCCAGACCAAGCCCAAGAAGGAGGATTGGGTATTTACTACTGAGGGCACGGTGATGTATCTGCCCAGGATAACCAGGGATTACCCTATCTCTGCGTTCTTCCATGCCACACACCCTAGGAAGATGTCATGGACCCTGACTCCCGATCTTCACGGCCGATCGGGGAAGATTTTATATAACAAAGGATTGAACCAAGGAGCCTTTATGAGTAGACCTTCAGGCTCAGTTATGCCCTTTAGGGTATTACTGTCGGGTAGTGTCCCGAGTAAGGATACGTCGCTGATCCAGCAGGTTCAGATGTTGACCTTCTGCAATGACTTTATGGGACAGGGAGGAATGTACCCCAGGGTCAACCCTCGGACCAACGGATGGCTTAGCCCGGGGAATCTTCGATGGACCAGTTTGACTGTCTGGGCCCTGAAACACTTCCAAACAGAGCTGAAAAGTATTGGCTTGTTCACGGCAGTAAGTGCCACAAGTGTTGGGCTGCCTGTCAACCCCAACTTATTCTTAGCCTTGATGGAGCGATACAACTCGCTCAATGGGACTTTTGCCACTCCGCTTGGTGAGTTAGGCTTAGCCCTTCATGAGATGGCAGAGATTTTAAAGCTGCCAATGGGGGACGCTCCTTATGAAGAGTACATCCCTACAAACAGGGAGTTGAGGGATACAAACCCTCGGGCAGTGGCAGTATATCAGGAGCTGATGTGACACTATCTTGCCTGCACTACTTTCTACTAGGAGCCCTCTGATTTGGCTCATATCAACAAGTGGGCAACCTATCTCTTCTTCCACCAGGCCAGAAATGTTAAGCCGGACAAGGTGGTAGATAGCCGAGATAGGCCCTTGAACCTCCTGAGCATGCTCAATGCTAACACGGTCGATGACCTTATTGAAGACGCAGGGGCTTCAGATCATATTTTTGATGAGGAGACAGGGGGTTATCCCGCAGGCACAAAAGTCTTCAGTTATATGAGGCATTGTCGCAAGCCTCTGTCAAGGGAAGCTTAATTGGCTGGCTTCCTCTCCGTTTGGCTTCGCCGCTGGGTAGTGCCTGGCATCGCGTCTGTAGATCACATCCATCGCAACACCTTATGGCCTACAGTGCATCTGGTGTTCGGGGCAAGACTGGGCCTACTTCCTGCTATGGTATGTAGAATACAAGCAGGCCTGAGGGACCTTACTGGTGGGCTGCTTGCGGATGAGACGCAGCGTGAAGGATTTCCAAGAGTGGAATTACCCTTCCTATACCTGATGGGATGGTTAATCCTTCACAACACCAGGGTGATGTCTCCCGGTTCTGCCAGCGTTCCGGAAATAACTTCTTGTTGAATTACAAGAATTCCTCTTGGAACGTGGCGACCGTCATAGATTGCCGACGGGCGTTAAATGTTGCCCACAGCTGGAAGCTCTTCTGTATCGTCCCCTATGTACATATCAATCAACAGGGGAAGAAACTTAAGGATGGGGGCCATGGGAGGACCATTCTTTCTCCTGAAGCCTTCTACTGGTTGGTCTGTATTAGACCTTCCTATTTGCTGTACAGAAGCGATGACCACTGCTACCTGGAGCCTTATTTGCCCAGTCGGTTCGCCAGGTAGTTTGGGTACGACCAGTTGCATGTGGGGAATGTCATTACCAGCTTCAAGTCCGAAGGTGGACTTATTGATGGAGCCAGAGGATGGCGGTATTTCATCACGGGCTGTACTGGTACAACTTTTGTTGTGCCCGTGACTTCTCTCTCTATGGAGTTGCGCATCCTTCACTCATATTCACAGTTCTATGCGTCCATCAATTCCTTCCATCATAATTTTGATGTGCATAGAAATTTTAGAATACCCTCCCATAGGTCTACTGGAAGGGAGAAGATTTCGTCTGTTTCTTCGGATGAGAATGAAGATACCGCCGGGGCAGACAAGTTCTTGATGACAATACCGAGAGGCGTAATAGCTCCGCCAGCAGAGCCTCTCATTATCCCCCAGAAACGGAAGGCTTTAACTCAAAAAGAGCCTTCCCCCCGCAAGAAGAAGATTGCCAGAGGTCCGAAAAGGGCTTCCACCAAGGGGGCTTCTAGGAGCGAGCCTGTTGTTTCCCCTGTTGGGGATGATTCTTTGATTATAGGTCCTTTACCTTTTAGAGAGGGAACCTCCATAGCTCCGGCTGGCAGTACCGGAGATTCTTTACTCGGGATCGCTGCTGCTACTACTGCTTCTGGTAGTGCTACGAGATCGCCTTCGAGGCCGAGCATATTAAGGATACCTTTATCCAGACAAATAATGGGAGTAACCCCTACTTTGTCTGTAAGTATTTCCAACGAGATTCCACCCGATGAGCCACGAGTGGATCTTGGTAAAGACTGGGAAGACTACCCGCCAGTGTCAGTTGGTGCACCCTCTTCTCCAGGTATGACAGCTTGTCTAGCATCATTAAGAGATGATTTAGCTATTCAGGTTGCGGACGCGACATATATACCATCGGCCGTGGGTAAATATTGTCTTTACGCCTCTTTTAGGAAAATTAACATCAGGTTGATATTAACTTTCTCTTGTCTTCTTTTCAGGTGAAGACATCTCAAGGGAGGGCGGAGTTGACGCAATCTTTGACTTTGTTGTGGGTCCTGCCGATGAAACGGCGGCACTCGACTTTGAAGAGGCATGCTTTGAACTGCCGATCCTTCATTCGCAACATTTTTGGGTGTCGTCTCGCCAACTGCAATTCAGATATCTTCAGAGGAGGATGAGCCCATCATCGCGATTGTGCCTCCTTCGTTGAGTACGCCAGCAACTTCAACCGTTGCTGGTGTTCATTCTTTTATAGTGCTATCTATAGAGGCAACGGTCGTGGCAACATCCTCCGCGGTCATTCCTGGAAGGAGATTTCCCGGTATCGCAGCCACTCCTAGCGTGCATCCGGTCTTCGATATGCTGATTGAACAATATACCAGCCTGTTCTACCACAGTTTGAAGGAGTTAATTTCCATGGTGCTGGAGAAGAACCTGAGCTTTAATAATCTGCTGACGTCCTCCCAGCTTGCGATAGCGCCGATCAGAAATGTCAATGACGCTGGACGAGCTGATGCGCTAGAGCAAATAGTTAATGGTTTAGAACAACCCATTAACGAATATTTGTAACTATCTCGGGGCAACGTCGATGATATGATTCAGGCTGAGTACGACTTCTTGACTGCGAAGCTTGCTGAACAGATGGAATGCTTAAATAAATCCATCCAGACACAGCAGCAGGAGATGGATGCAGAGCAGGCCGTCTTGGAGGAGGTTATTCCTTATCTAACGAAGTGCGAGACCGAACATACGGGAAATGAAGCGAGGGTCCACAAATTGGAAGCTAAACTCGCTCAGGCAAAGGAGTGGGCTCTCCAGTCATCGGCAGCTCAAGATAAGTTGAAGGGCCGAATGGATACAGCTCAGCGGAACTTGGCACGTGCGGGCGACATCCGTGCCGATTTTGTTCATCTTCGGTCCTAACTATCCCTCCTGAGCGATGACGAGGTACGACTGGAACGGGCTGGCGCTAACATCTTGACCTCCAGGAATGAGAGGGTGGTTTGGCGGGACAGATTAGGGATTTAACTGCTCCTCCTCAATGATGTACCTTTTTGCTTCTCCTGTAATTTCTCAGAGATAATAAAGATACATTTTTTGACTTTGTGGACCCCTCACTTTTAAAATATGATAGGCTATGATGAAAGTGATCTTAGAGGTATCATTAACATGACATACTTTCGTTAAGGTTTTGCTGAATGTAAATCTATTCAGAGGCAATATGAACCTGATAGAATATAATCCAACTAAATTTGTATACCAAACACTATCAGAGGTAATATGAACATGATAGGTTTACAAATTAGTTAAGCATATCCATTCAAAGGTCATATGAATCTGATAGAATATGATCCAGCTAACCTTTGTGCATGGTATCGTCAGAATAAGATCTTCATCATGCTCTGTTTAAGCAAAGGAGATCAAGTATAGTACTTCTTCGGGAATTTGCAGTTGATAGTAGCCTTTATCAAATTTTTTATTAAACTTGGCTAATCTGTAAGTGCCATTTGCAATCATATAAGGACCCTCCATTTCTTTATGATTGTTTGGGCAAACTCTGGTTTGTTGAGGATATCCCAGTGGAGGATTCTTTGGTGGACCTATTATTTGTTGCGCACGAGAGTGCAAGTAATAAGTTTAGGACAAGCCCTGCCAGAGGTAATATGGACATAACAGTTTTTATGGATCTAACACCACTGGCGTACTTAGAATAAAGTATGGGTGCTAATTTGAGAGGACAACTGATATCAGAGGTAATATGGACATGATAATCGATAGCCGGACCAGGAAGGTTTGTTCAGAGGTAATATGAACATGACAAACTCAGCCTGAGAGAAATATTATGACAGCAATTCAGAGGTAATATGGACGTGAACTCATGTCCAAAAAACTCATTTGAGGAGTGATTCATTGAGTGTGGTCTATCCATCCATGAAGATAGACCAAAGGATTGCTCCGCTAGGGAGATTGAAGGGACGATAGCTCAGAGGTAATATGAACATGGCTAGCATAAAATAAGACTGGTTTAAATAGTCATTGTACGAATGTGCGAATAGACCTAAGGATTGCTCATCTGAGGAGACATTGTCTTCTCGTTATAAATGCAGAGTGATGGCCTTGGCGTCGATCAGCTCCTAGATTCTCTTTTTTAGTACATAGCATGCCCTTGTGGGGTGATGAATGTACCGATAAAAGAGACAATAATCTGGGTCATCGACTTTGCCAGCCTTTTCAGGATATCTGATGTTGGGTAGCTGAAGTTTGTGTTCTTTCATCAATATATTGAAGATTTTAATGATGTCATCTTCATTAAAGGAGAAAGTCCCTTTTGGCCTTCGGGCTCCTGATGCCTGAGTTTTACGGTCTTACGGGAAGATGGTCATCGTTGCATCATCTTCGAAATCAGAGGGAATTCTACCCCCAGCTTTGGATGCTGCCCTATTTTGTCGAGGTAGACTACCCCCAGACATATCGTGGCGTTTGTCCACAGAAGTTGATTTAGAAGGACCTGCCTCTGGTATTACAAGATCAGACTCTGAAGGTTTGGAGTTTGCAAGAGATGCAGTATACCCCAAGCAAAAACGAGTTTGTTGACAGTAAGGATTACCATGCAACGGTGTTCGTCTGCCTTTTCCATAGTTGAGGCCTTGTTTCAACTTCAAATCATAACCCATCCTTTGTATAATCTTTAAAGCCTGTGGGCTATATCTGTGGATTTGGATTTTCCCAACATCTGACTCGCGAAATTCTTCTTGTACAATTGGTCTTTTCCGCATTCGACCGAAGATTATTTTATGTTGGTCGTTGCGAGTTGGTGGAACAATAAAGATAGAATCTTCATGTGGTCCATATGTCATAACGATATTAGATGTTGACGCATCTTCCCACATGATCTCTCCATGCTTGGAAGTTAGGGGCGCTAAATCTTGATTTTGACCCCTGTCTTTGCGTTTCTGGATCAAGAAATCACACAAATCAGCGATATTAGCAGGAGAAGAACTAGAAGGCTTATTCTGCCTTTTTACATCATTGGGCATGTGGATATTAGGAACCAGAACACTTTCTCTGCCATATGAGTAGAGCAGTTCAGCCATGTGAGTAGCATATGATCCATGAGGAGCGTATGTTCCCGTGAACCGGGTCTTCTTTAGGCTGAGGGGCTTATCCTGGCGTAATCTGGAGCTCTGCGCAGGTTGGCATAAAACTGAGGAAGTCCTCAATCGGCCGTCAGTATTTCGCATAATCTGAAGAGCGGGCAAATTCTTCTCTTGATGGCGTAAAAGCCGAGAGGTCAGGAAATCTGCCACTTGTTTTTCTTTGCGGTGATTGCAGGGATTATCTGCCTCATCGTAGATGGGAGATGTATTTTTATGCGCAGGGCGCATTTGGAATTTCTGAATTGGCGCTGAGGCCTTGTCAGAAATTTTGTCTGTCACGTCACGGACGGAGACCAAGTTTTACGTGCGGGGCGCAGAGTAGACTTCTGGATTGGCACTAAGGCATTGCCAGAAGCTTTGTCTGCCACGTCACTGATGGGAGACAGAGTTTTACGCACAGGGTGCGTTGTAGACTTCTGGATTGGCACTAAGGCATTGCCAGAAGCTTTGTCTGCCACCTCACAGACGGGAGACAAAGTTTTACGCGCGAGGCGCATATTAGACTTCTGGATTGGCACTAAGGCATTGCCAGAAGCTTTGTCTGCCACATCACAGACGGGAGACAGAGTTTTACGCGCGAGGCGCACAGTAGACTTCTGGATTGGCAGTAGGGCATTGCCAGAAGCTTTGTCTGCCATGTCACAGACGGGAGACTGATTTTTACGCGTGAGGCGTGTAGGTCTCAATGTCAAAACCTTGTTGGTCGGAGAGAGAGAGTCCACAGGAATGGTAGAGGATGTCCGAGGCATCCATACTTTGCGTAACTTCCTGTTATCTTGGACAGAGAGAGAACGAGAGCCACCCCCTGCTCGAAGCATGTCTTCGTAAGCCGATTGGTCGAATTGGACGACCAAGGTCTTCTTCGTTGATCCTACGGATACAGCATCGTGTTGAGCAATGGCTTTCTCGTCAGATGAGAAAGTAGTCTCCAGCAGAGTCGCCATCTTGTGTTTGATAATAAACGAAAGAAATTGAAACTAGGTTTATACGAAACCCTTTTTTTGGTTTACGAACAAGAAAAAGAAGTACAATTAATCCTATATGAGGATGTTAAGTACAAAAATTTAATTCTGGAGAAATATTGCTATAGGAGTCTGATCTGCGGTCGATCACTTTGTCCCTTAGACCGCACGATGACGAAGAAGTGTTGTAGAAGACGAAAAAGAAGCTTCAAAGACTGCAGGAGGATTAAACTCTCGTTGCCAAAACTCTCTATATGTGCTCTCTTGACCTTGACCTCTGTTATTCTCCGCCCTTATTCTCTGTCCTTGACCTCCATGGCCGGAGGTCTCTATTTATAGAATTTGGTCGCAGTCGGCATAGAAACCGAACAACGGAGAAAGATGCACCTTTTACACGGTGGTTATAATAACTGCTACCCATGTATGAATGATCTCCTGAATAGGCGTGTGACGTGTGTCCCAGTATGAGGTAATGCGTATAATCGCTCATCGAAGATCACGGTATGCAAGCCACATAGGTAACTGCCCCTCGCGCAGAGAAGGTTGGCATAAAAGCCAAATAACTGTCTCATAGGCGTAAAATCCAAATAGCTATTCTGATGGCGTAAAGGCCAAGTAGGCGTAGAAGCCGAATAGTTGTCAAGTTGGTGTAGAAACCAAGTAGCTATCATATTGGCGTAGAAGCCAAGTAGCTGTCATATTGGCGTAGAAGCCAAGTAGCTGTCATGTTGGCATAGAAGCCAAGTAGCTGTGTAAAGCTTGATGTTGCATTGATAGGTAACCAGCGTAAAGATAGCCAGTTATTCCTCCTTGACTGAGGTCTTGAGCGTATTCTGGGCTAGATAGCCTTATCACGCATCTTTGCAAATATAGCCTGGGTTGGTGTATTTCGAGGAGATAGCATACGGCGTACTCCTATAATTAAAAATAGTCAGGTTGGCATATTTCAAGGAGATAGCGTACGGCGTGCTCCTATAGTTGAAAATATCCTGGTTGGCGTAATATGCAGGGATAGTGACGTGAGCATATTAGCCCTAATTTTAGCTCACCCAGTCATTAAAAGTTGAACCAAATCTCGTGCATTAAATGCAGAGATCTGTCCCCATCTCGCACATTAATTGCAGAGACGTGCCTCGAGTTCTGTACGAAGAACAGCTTTTGACATGGTTGTTGGTTTTGTCTCATCTTGAGCGTAAAGCTCATGTCTGCCTGTGTAGAATAGGCAGTGTATTCCTTAAATGCGTAAACGACGTCTTATATCAAGGGTTATGACACTAGACGACAGTCTGGGGCTCTGTGCAGAGTCATCATTACAGCCATCCTCTCGATCGCCGTGCAGTACACTTTGTCAGGAGTCAGGTTCACTGCTTCAACTGACAGGTTCATTTGAGGAATATGAAGAGTTCCTCGTACAACTTCCCGCTGCATTAAAAGCAGACAGGTTTTACGCCGAAATGGCGATGTAGCAACCTTTTTACGCCGAAGCAGTCTGGAAATACTGTATTATGCGGGTTGTTCTGGAGCTATGTTTTACGCTGAATAGCGTTGAAGCTCTGTTGTACGCCAATGGCTCTGAAGGCATGTTTTACGCCACCCAGTGCTGGAACTCTGTTTTACGTGGGCTTCCTGCATGTTGAGGGTTTACGCGTATACTTCCCCAGCATATTTTTTATGCTTCTACACCCGCAGCAGTCACCCTGATTCCCGTACCTGTGTATGCTGACCTCGAAGATCTGTTGGATTTATCTGCGCGACTTCAGAAGCAGGTTATTGGTGCTACGCAGCTCTCTTGCCAGGCAAGTATACCTTGTCTTGTTGTACTGTTTAAATTCTGTATTATTAGTTGCATGTTTATATTATATAACTGTGCGCGTCCGAGAGAGACTCGGGTGCAGTCAGCGAATGCGTTGATGTTAGGACTTGTGTCTGACCTAGTGTCTAGTAGACCCACCTAAAGTTGTGGAGTTATTGGTATGACTCCCCAGGCCTTGACACCTTTCTTACACGTGTTGTGAGTCTCATGTAGGGCACGGACTTGCGTATGGTTGGCCACCTGTACGTGTTGGCGTGCGACGAATAGGGAATAACTGCTATTAGCGATGCATGTTAGAAGACTTAGCAGTTATTAGTAGTCGGAGCATAGACTATTGTGGTACGAAGGTCCAATCCTTGTCCTTGTTTGGTTGTAAGTTTGGGCTATTGTTCTAACGATAAACTATGAGTCAGAGTTATGACGCCTCGGCGTAGTAGCTAAGGCGTGTTGTGGATACAACATGCTTAGATTATTGGGCGGGAAGGATAATCAGTAGGCGTATGGGACACCCACTTCTTTTATTCATATGCCACACTCGATGGAGTGATATGGACGATATATACTATACAAATGTCACACTCTTCGGGGTGATATGGACAATATATACTATTCAGATGCCACACTCTTCGGGGTGATATGGACGTTATATTTTGCAGGTGCCATGCTCTTCGGAGATGGACGTTATTATACAGCGCCCTTGTATTGGGGGCATATCTAGCATATACTAGCCAGTTGTCACGATTGGTGAATTATGTCAGCATATGTCTAGCCTACACTTTCTTATATACTAAAAGTTGTCCTCAACTTGCATTTCACTTAGATGGTTAGGTCACCCTGGAGTTTTTACAGTATTTACTTTATGGCATGCTTTTATATATCTTGTTATGTCCCTCTGAGGACCTGGTCCCTTTCCAGGTGTATTGTTTATGAGTATTCGCAGGAGCGCAGATCCATACCGGTTACTTATATCGGCAAGGAGGTCTTCTCTTCGAGTCGCAGTGATGGTAGTCGCTATACTTATATTGTGTTTGTTATGTTCGATTTTATATTCTAGTTCGGCAGTAGATTTGTTTCTATCCGACTGTCATCTTTAGATACTTATATTAAGATCTAGTTTCATAGATATTGGTTCTTTATTTATATATTGATTTTCGTGGATAAGATTTAGATTATACCCTGTGACTTGTGATAGATTGATACCACTTATGAATTATTGTTCATAATACAGCGTACGCATGTGTTATGGTTTCCATATATTGGAGTTGCCATATACATACGGCTGGCATGCTTACGTGTCCTAGTCCTATGTATTTTGGGACTGGAGCGTGACATATTTTTGTGGTGGCCCATGCAGGTCAAGAGCATATTGTCTCGGTTACATTACTGTACCGAGCAAGCCAGCAAATAGGATTAGAGTATAGGATCTTATCCACATCTGACTATGACTCATCTTCTTTCCAATCTATTCTATTTGAATAATTGTATCCTGCTTGATTCATGTGCTTCCCTATTAGTTCCTTGAGAATAGCCTTCTCTTAGAATATAGAAGTCCCTGTTGTTAGATGATAAGTAGGGTAACCTTCCTATTAAGAGTAAAACTAGAGTATTGACACATCACTAAGTTTAGAACATCTAATGAAACCCTAGCACCCTTACCTATAGATTGATGTACCATTACCCCTCGATATATGTATGAAGACTGGAGAGTGGTATAGACACTACTAGAGTAGTTAGAAAGATGACCATAAGGCTTGACCCTAGTATTAAGGAACCAATAGAAACATAAGGTTAAATATTAGGGCTAACCTAGCTTTTCATGGTAAGATAGTACTAGAGAACCACAACTTTAGCTTCTTGTCTTATAGTAGCCGAACAATATCTTAGGAAGCCAAGAGGAATGGATATAACATTATCCTCGATCATACCTCAAACATAGAGACTAGCATGCCATATTTTCCTTATAAAATCCATGATATTATCTAGAGACTTTCTATTTAAATTCGATCTTGTTCCTCTGAAAACTTAGCGCTCGCTGTTGTGCGACGACTAATTATGTTTTCTTCTCTTTATCTTTCAACTTGTGCCACCTGACACTTTTGATTGTAGGCCAAGTAATTTTATTTTATGTCAGGATATATAGTTTGTTAGAGTTATAGTTTGTTAATTTGAACTTTAAATTATATGATTGGTAGTTAGGACTTGATAGTTAAGTATTCTTTTAGAGTATAATTTTTATGGTTATACCATAGTTTTAAATCACGTGATTGTACCCCCACCTCGATACGAGTTATATCCTCTTTCCCTTGAAGGCCAGTAACTTTTCCATTCTTACCATTGACACACGTTCTATGAGCACTATGATTAAGACTCAAGGTGACCATTACCTATATAATGTAATAGAAGACCCTAATAAGTACCAAGATCTTCCCCTTGTATGCCCTAAAAATAGTTTCTACTTTAACTACAGGGACCAAATTATTTTGTAGATTTTCCTTAAGACAGTCACAGTATTAGTTTATTATTTTTAAGTTGAGTAGTATGCCCCATAACATAGCGTCATATAGACTTCGGGACCCATTAATGAAGTATAACTGAATGACAGTAACTGTAGACTAGCATAAGAAGATAATATTTATTCAGACTGTAGAACTTAGAGGCCCATACCCCTATTTTGTCGACTAGCAACTTAGAAAAGGAGTTAGTATAACAACTGTAGAGACTGTGGAGCCTTATTTTTTGTTTTATTTTGTGAACTTGAATTGTTTTGTACCTCCTTTCATCATAATCCAGCGTATTTATATTTCTAAAACTATCATGATTTATGCTGCTATTATAGCCTAGTGTTGCAAGCTTACTCTTCTATCGAGCTTGATCTTGATATATGTATTATTGGGTCGACATACTAATATATTTCAAAATCAGTGTATTAAGGTCTAGCTAACCTTAGTGCGCTTGGTTCGCCTTCGCATAACTACTTTACGTGGATTGAGATATATAGTGACCAGTAGACGAATGTACTTGCCCTCTAAGACATATCTGAGCATATCGTATCGGTTACATAACTGTACTGATATGAGCATGCAAATAAGAAATTATCAAATAGAATTTCAATCCACAGCTACCTTGACCATTCCTATTTGAATTCTTTAAATGCCTTGATCCCCATACTTGTATTCTATTATCTCCACCTTGAATTGTTTATTAGTGCTCTCCGTCTTCCCCTATTTCGGAAAGACGAAAACTCGTACTTGTTATAAGTTAATATACAGAGAGTACTAGATATACCTCATAGGTCAATCACCTTACTAGATGACTGCCTTTTATAACTGATTAAGGATATATCATATACGATATATTTGGTGTTTAAATTCTGAGGATTGAGTAACATAATTAAGTAAATTTGAGGAATAAGTATTCTTAACTGTAAAAGCCTTATGTGATAGATGGGTAAATTCTAAGTTGGGTAGCAGTTACATTGTCAACTTGAGAGGAATTTTTTTTAGGTTGTAATCGAGAAAAATTAGATGGAGAGGTTCAAGTCATTTTAATTTTTAGAATTTTGAAAGAATGAGTAAGATGATGAGGATCAATGAATTTCAAAAACCGGGATATGACGAACCAAATAATTATACTTTGAGCACTTGACTTAAATTTGGAGTATTGAAGGTTGAATCATCGATTTAAATCTAAAGGAAATAAAATAGAACTCTAAATGTGAACATGGTCGGATTGAATTCCAAATTCGATGATTTGAATTAAGAATTAAATTTTTGAGTGTTGGATCACCTATTGGAAATATCGAGGATGTAAATTAAAAGTAAAATTTGAAGAGTATGGAATTCATAAGTTGAAAATAGAAATAATATTTGATTATAATTGCTTTCTAGAGGAGATTATGATAATTGGAGATTGCGATATAAATTTTTAATATGGGATGTCATATAAATTTGAATTAGATTTGGATGTAGATTATTTAATTTAAAAATCAAAAAGATAGTGTAATGTGTTGAAGTTGATCTAAACAATGGTTAATCTAATTTAAAAGTGATTGCGATGGATTTGAATAAGTTTTAAATTTTTAGAAGAGATCGCGATTGGCTTGCCTGATGTACACATGTGAAGGATTTTAACCAAATTATGCCTTATTTTAATTTTGAGGACGAAATTGTTTTAAGTTGGGTAGATTGTAAACCCCCTCACCCAAAATTAGGTCTACTTGGCATAGATAGAGAAACTAGGGCTAGTTTGAATCTAAATAGAAATAGGACACGGTATTTATTTAATTTTGTATTGTTTATGACACGTAGCGTACCTTACCGTTGCTTCGATAATTGGAGCACTACACTAGCCATTGTCTTCCTATAAACTTCACAACCTTGTCCTAGACGTGACCGCCTACTATTCTAACCTTTGTGTAACTTACAATTATACTTTCTTGTGCTATATTTTAGTCGCAAAACATTCGTCGCAGACGTTATCATTTAATTCTAAATAAAATATAACTTTATACCCTTGTGCGTTCCAATCAAAATTGGAGACACAATCTTGACCGTTTTGTGCAACCCAAAAATATGATAATATTATACACTGAATCCTCTATGTCCATGACACTTGTGTCCCACCTAATTTTATTCCCATATACTTCTAATTAATTCCAGAACACCTTGTGCAGTATTATAATTAATTAAAACCCAATTTCCATCTTTGTGCAATTTTCCCAATTGTTGGACAGTTTTATGGAAAAATGCATTGAGGTGTCCACACCATTGGACAATACATGAAGAAGCCCATCTTTTCCCTTCACATGAATTTTTCCGTAATTTTTCGTAGTGTGCAATGCACAAACATCGCACCCATTTAAATATATCATTGCATTTTAAACAAATGCAATTATGACCCTCCCAAACATCCTCATGTGAGCCCAAGGCCCATCCCAAGATGATGTTGACCAAGCCCACCTACATAGGTCAAACCCAAACCGAAACCCAAAGTCCACATGTATATAAATAACTTTCCTTCCCTTTTTCCTTATTATTTTCCACAAAACCCAAACCCATCTCTAACCTAGCCGACCTTTCTTCCTTATACTGCTCAGCACCCTTTCCTCTCGCCTGGCCTCCGCCGGCCGGAGCAGCCCTAACCGCCGACAGGAGCCCAGATCTCCCTGCTATCTTCCTCGTCCACCCGTTCAACCGGAGCCGGCAACACAGCAACTGAACTCGACCATCACCCGACTTTCCGAGCCGACCACCCTCAACCGTCGTTTCCTCCTCCACCACCACCATCGTCTCCACCTCGCCAACCCGTTCTTCTCCCATCCCGTCGAACACTCCGATCTCGTCGACGACTGGACCACCGGACATCTCCTCCACGTACTCCTCCTCCTCCGCCGACTGCACCGTTCCCAGCACGAGCACGACCCAGCCAATACCACCACGCCACCAGCGCCGCACCTTCCTCTGCACACCACCACCTGCACGACCTCCATCTCCTTCCTCCAGCCCCCGCCGGTCGCCTGAACGACCACAACGACCAACCTGCGGCCGTCCCTGAACACCGTCGAGCCGCTAACCGCCTGAGAACGCCCCGCAGTCATCTCCTCCTCCTCCTCGACGGAGTCGACACAGCGGCCACGACCCCGCTGCATGTCCTGACCCCGCCTGAGTCGCCCTCCCGTCGACTTTACCTCCACCACTGGCCGTCGAGTCTCCCCCCCACTGGCCGGATTTCGGCGAGCCTCAAGTAATCACCTCCATCATCATCTATGTTAGCATCATCATCACCCCCATCAACCCTCATCGTCCTCGTTATCATCATCCTAGTCATCATCATTATCGTCCTTGTCATCACCATTGTCCACGTCATCATCATCGTCCTCGTCGTCATCATCACCTCCATAGTCATCATCGTTATCATCGTCATCACCATCGCTATCGTTACCGACATCGTCACCATCCCTATCATCCTGATCGTCAATATTATCCTCATCCCTATCATCCTCATCCATGTAATCATCATCATCTCATCATGGTCATCATCATCATCTCATCATTGTCGTCGTCATCATTAGCATCATCCCAGCCACCACCTAAAGCATCCTCCTCACCTCATCACCTAACCACCCTAGTCATCATCACCTTAACCATCACCCGTGTTAACCTCAATCATCGTCATAACCCTCGTCATCATCGACATTATAGACCCGTCACCCTTGCCCGACAACCCGCAGTAGTCACCCCGATTCCCGTACCTGTGCACGCTGACCCCGAAGATCTGTTGGATTTATCTGCGCGACTTCAGAAGCAGGTTATTGGTGCTACGCAGCTCTCTTGCCAGGCAAGTATACCTTGCCTTGTTGTACTGTTTAAATTCTATATTATTAGTTGCATGTTTATATTATATAACTGTGCGCGTCCGAGAGAGACTCGGGTGTAGTCAGCGAATGCGTTGACGTTAGGACTTGTGTCTGACCTAGTGTCTAGTAGACCCACCTAAAGTTATGGAGTTATTGGTATGACTCCCCAGGCCTTGACACCTATCTTACACATGTTGTGAGTCTCATGTATGGCACAGACTTGCGTATGTGGTTGGCCACATGTACGTGTAGGCGTGCGACGGATAGGGAATAACTGCTATTAGCGATGCATGTTAGAAGACTTAGCAGTTATTAGTAGTCGGAGCATAGACTATTATGGTACGAAGGTCCAATCATTGTCCTTGTTTGGTTGTAAGGTTGGGCTATTGTTCTAACGATAGACTATGAGTCAGAGTTACAATACCTCGGCGTAGTAGCTAAGGCGTGTTGTGGATACAACATGCTTAGATCCTTGGGCGGGGAGGACAATTAGTAGGCGTATGGGACACCCACTTTCTTTATTCAGATGCCACACTCGATGGAGTGATATGGACGATATATACTATGCAGATGCCACACTCTTCGGGGTGATATAGATGATATATACTATTCAGATGCCACACTCTTCGGGGTGATATGGACGTTATATTATGCAGATGCTATGCTCTTCGGAGATGGACGTTATTATACAACACCCTTGTATTGGGGGCATATGTAGCATATACTAGCCAGTTGTCACGATTGGTGAATTACGTCAGCATATGTCTAGCCTACACTTTCCTATACACTCAAAGTTGTCCTCAACTTGCATTTCACTTAGATGGTTAGGTCACCCTGGAGTTTTTATAGTATTTACTTTATGGCATGCTTTTATGTATCTTGTTATGTCCCTCTGAGGACCTGGTCCTTTTCCAGGTGTATTATTCATGAGTATTCGTAGGAGCGCAGATCCAGACCGGTTACTTATATCGAAGGAGGTCTTCTCTTCGAGTCGCAGTGATGGTAGTCGCTATACTTATATTGTGTTTGTTATGTTCGATTTTATATTCTAGTTCGGCAGTGGATTTATTTCCATCCGACTGTCATCTTTAGATACTTATATTGAGATCTAGTTTCATAGATATTGGTTCTTTATTTATATATTGATTTTCGTGGATGAGATTTAGATTATACCCTATGACTTGTGATAGATTGATACCACTTGTGAATTATTGTTCATAATACAGCGTACGCATGTGTTATGGTTTCCATATATTGGAGTTGCCATATACATGCGGCTGGCATGCTTACGTGTCCTAGTCCTATGTATTTTGGGACTGGAGCGTGACAATCCAAGAAGGTCATTCATCAGATTAATCTAACCATGATGATGATAGTGACAACGACGATGGAAATAGTGATGATTTAGTTGAAAATATAGATTATACGGTAGATGATGATGTTGTAAAAGCTATCACTGATGAAGTATTTAAGGTACAATCATTTCCTAGTCGTTCTCACTTTAGAAGCTTTATAAGTAATTTAGCAATTAAATATAATTTTAGTTGTTCAGCTAGTGTTATGAATAATGCTCGTGGAATTATATATAGTTGTGATCAACCGAATTGTAATTGGAGAGTATATGTCAAATCTATTGAAAATGGCGATATAGTTAAAGTTAGTACATTAGAAAATCGTCATTCTTGTTTAGGGAGACTTAGTATAGGATGTCATCGACTAGCTACCGCTGCATGGATTAAGACCATGATAATTGACATTATTAGAGATAACCAGTCCATCACAAATTGTTAAAGATATATATAGGGAGCACCGTATACAAGTTAGTTATTCCAAAGCCTAGAGAGCCCGAGAGACAGCATTAGCTTAAATTAATGGTAGTTATGATGAGGCATACGCAAGTCTTGAGGAGTATTGTTATAGAATTATGGAGACAAATCCAGGTAGTACATGTTTTTTTAAAACTGCCAAAAATAATAGCTTTCAACGAATTTTTATTTGTTTTAAGTCATGTATTGATGGATTTTTAAGCGGGTGTTTACCGATTATTAGTACTGATGCAACATTTCTTTCGTCTAAATATCAAGGTATCTTATTTATTGCTTGTGCTCATGATCCTAACTATCAATTATATCATATAGCTTATGTTGTTGCTGAAGATGAGAATAGTGATTCTTGGTCTTGTTTTTAAATTCTCTTCAAATATCTTTTAAAAGTTGTTTTAATGATTGGAGTACAATTTCATTTATATCTGACAAGCAAAAAGGATTAATAAATGTTTTTCGTGCTATTTTTCCTGTATCTCCTCTCTTTTTGTATTCAACATTTTAAACAAAACATGAAAAAAGTTACCAAAGAACCAGTATTTTAACACTTGTTAGACTCCATTGCTAGATCATATAATGAAACGGATGCAGAGAGTGTGTTTGATATAATTAAAGCCGAGAAAATAATTTTGTACGATTGGCTTATTGGTGTAAACGATGAAAGTCGTCGATTTGAACATTGGATAACAGCGTATGCTACTTGTCCTAGATTAGATATTAACACTTTTAATCTTGCTGAATGTTTCAATAGCTGGATTAAGAAATTACGAGATAAGCCAATAACAATACTTCTCGATGGTATTAGAGCCAAGATTATTACACTTCATGACAATCGTAGAAAGAATGCTGAAAATATAGACACAGATTATTGTCCGAAGATGTTAAAGACCATGGATTGTATTATCAAAGAGAAGAATCACCTAGAAATATTAGCTATTGATAGTTATAAGTTTGAAATAATAGACCGTGCAACAAGTAGAACCTATATTGTTAATATAACTGACAGATCTTGTACATGTTTTAGATGGTATCATACTTATATACCATGTATACATGCATGTTTTGTTTGTAGATATTGCAATATTAGTATTGATAATTTTTATCCTGCAGTATTTTCGACAGAGACCTTGAGAAGTGTATACGCACCAAAAATTGAGCCAATTCCAGTTCCCTACAAGATCCAAGCTCCTTTGGTTAGAGGAGAAATTGGGGTACCAGATGTAAGACGCAAAGTCGAAAGACCAAAGAAGAACCGCATCAAACCCCAGGATTCATCGACGAGAGATCTTCGTTGCAGTAATTGTGGTGCTATTGGACACAACCGAAGAAGATGTACTAGTCAACCGAGAGAGTAAAATAGAATTGTTCAATACAAACTTAAAAATATTGTAATAGTGAATCTGATAATGAAAGTCTACTTAAGAATTGTTCAATACCCAAATATTGCAATCAAATATTATTACAAATCATACAAATATTGCAATCATACATTGTTACAAATTATCTACTCATCCTCCTCCTCGTCTTATTGAGTTTGGGTAGGCAGCGGTGCTGATGGAGTCGAAAAAAATTGTGTGAATATCTGGTAGCTTTTATCTCCAACAGTCTGGTAACTCGGTCCCGCTCCAGCATACTAGTCAGTAGGGCCCGCTCCAGCATACTGGTCAGTCGGGCCCGCTCCAGCATACTGGTAACTCGGGCCCGTTCCAGCATATTGGTCATCTGCACCATCCCTCCTACGACGACGAGAGTGTCTCTGTTGTACAAAGCCGGTCGGATAGTCTGGTGGAAGACGTGATTGTACTGGAGGCATTTCAGATTCCCGTCCAATACCCAGATGATCAACACGAGTCACAAGTTCCTCCATAAGAAGTCGACTTTGTGGGGAAAGGTTTATATCAGGTTGTTGCAAATATTGTCGGTATACACCACTCTGAAATATGAAACTTGTAAATTAATATATTTATCATATCTATGTATATGTATTTTTTAAAGTATAATGAAGTCATACCAAATCATGCATGTCATCGGCAAAAGCACGCAGAGTAGAATCATCTACGGATCTACTCTTGAACCTTTGCTCCTCATATTGGTATACTCGGTTGCTCATAAGAGGGCATCCCCACCATTGTCTATAGTCCAGGTTACCTATGTCTGCATAATGTAAACAAAATTTTAGCAAACTATTTACACTAAATCAATACGAATAATGAGTAACTTAGAACTTATATTTCTCAGCAGATCTTAGTCCGGGAGACATGTCCCTCACACTATAATTCTCGAACCGATTATTCCAGTCAGCAACGAGACCAAGGATTCGTTGTAATGCATTTGTTGCCTCATAACCGACTGTCGGTGGATCATCGGGAATTATTGGGATCATTCCGAATTGTCGAAGAACACGGTCTGGCGGATGGTACATGGTGAACCGATCATATATAATATAAGATCTGCATAAAGTAAACGAATATGATGTCATCTTGATTTCTGGAGCATCATCTTCACATGTGTAAGGTAACCAGGTAACCTATTTAAAGATATTGTATCAAATAGATGTGATGTTTATCTACGATCAAAACTGTAATAATTTAAAGATATTTATTAGATATTTAAAAATTACCTCATGATATTGCAGTGTATCAAATTGGCTACGATAAAGTGATACACTCATGTATTGGTAGTGTTGATAATCTACTACATCTGTGGACCATTGCATAGCAACTGAAAATACTCCAACATCAATGAGAATGCTAGTAACAGGCCTACCAATATATAAGTGCTCGTAGAACCAGAACTATAAAACAAAAATATGACATTAGTACAAACAAAATTTGCGTATAAAATTACTCTAACTAATTTAGGTCTTTCATTCATACCTGAATCAGTGAAATACATCAAGAAATACTCGTGCGATTGGATCTCACAAATTCTGTCAAATTTGCGTATAAAAAGGCTAGAGTAGCAGCTCCCCATGCATGCTGAGTAGGTTTTGTCAAATCATCCAAGAATGGTAGAAGCTGCACATTTACCATATTTCCCGATGCATCGGGAAATAGAATTGCACCACATAACAGAGCAGATACGCTCTAGTGCAACGAATGACCTGAAAATATTAAGTGTTATATAAACACTAAATTAAGTCATAAACAAATATTACTAATAAAAATACATACCCGTATTTCATCTACATCAACCACCCCGTCAATAGTGTGATGTAGGTCCATGAAGTTGCCACGAAGCCATGTAAACTTGACAAAATTGCCGTCTTTTATACCATATGGAGGGCTAACACCGAGATACCTCCTGATCAGATCAGATCCCTTTAAGTGCGGATCAAAATATATAGCGTCACCTTTAATAGGTAACCCTAGTATATTTGCCATATCAAATAGGGTGATCGTCATCTCGCCGAATGGGAGTTGGAAAGTGTTGCGTTCAGGCCACCAACGCTCCGCAAGACTTACAACTAAATGAAGATCGTGGATTAAATATCTAACACGATCTATATAGTGGAATCCAAAGGATTCCACTAAAGCCTTTTGGACAGAATTTAGCTCCCACGTACGATAATTCCTTTCGGTCCGCCAATGTACATGGATTCGGGTTCGTAAACCAAGATCATGGTCGCATAACTATAAAAATTATATTTTGTGTGTAAATTACTTAACTTGGAAACTTATAATTTCAAAAATTATCTCGCCAGTAAATATCCGACTAGATATGTGGTCTTCACGTTACTTAATAATAAGTTGGGTAGTCGGTCCACCAGGAATACGACCGTCATTGTGGTTAGTCATCTCCAAAAATGTAGATTATAGGATGAAGGGGGGTTGCTATGAGGAGGAGTGCTGTGAGGAGGAGGAGAAGTGGTGTGAGGAGGAGGAGGAGGAGGAGGAGGAGTTGGGGTTTAGTTATAGGGAGGGGAGGGGGGAAAGTTGAGGGGAGGGGGGTCTCCAAGAAGGGGAGGAGTCGGGGGGGATCTCCGAGGCGTCCGGGGGGGGGGGGGGTTCTCCGAGGCGTCGGGGGGGTCGCCGAGGCGGAAAGGAGGGGAGGGTAGGGGCCCGCCAACTGAGTTGGCGAGCTTGCCCAGAGCCCGCAAACTGAGTTGGCGAGTTCCTCTCGAACTCTAGACCCCGCCAACTCAGTTGGCGAGTTCTCCTCCTCCTCCCTGTAAATACACCAAATTCCTCCCTTCTTTTGCAATTTTATATAAATATATTACTTTATTTTTATAAAAACCGATTTGAAATCCATACCTCTATAATTTTAGGATTATTTACACAGACTCTCTCTATGTAGTATACTTATTTACGCGAATCTCTCCTATTTTAGAAATAAATACACTGAAACCCCCTATATTTTCTGTTAAATACACGAACCATCCCTAAATTTTATAATTTATGTAAAATATTTTACACTAACCACCTTACTTTAAAAGAAATTATAAAGGACAAGTGGTGTCATTATATTTATTTTTAAGCTACAAAAAATCCGTATAATAAATACAAAATGTAGAAAATATCAGTGTAAATAACCCAAGATTTTATTTAGTATAGATAAGTGTAGATAACAGTGTATACAACAAATAATACATGCCCAAGCGCGCGCGTTCTCTCTCTCTCTCTCTCTCTCTCTCTCTCCTATCCAATTCCACCCCGCCTACAAGAATCCACTAGATAAAACATAAAACAAGAATAAACATTATGATAAAAAATAAAAAATTATCAGCGTGACGAGAAACGACAAAGTCCTCCTCCTTCACCGCTCCACCTTCCCCCTGCTCTGCCCCTGCTCCCGGAACCTCCTCAGCACCCCATCCACCGCCACGTCCACCGCGTCCCATACCCTTCCCCCCTCGATCCCGTCCTCCGCGCCTCCGTACACCAGCCTCGGAATCAGGCTCACCACCCTCTCCCTCATCCTCCTCACCTTCTCCTCCCCAATCCCTTCCAGAACCTTCCTTATGCTCACCTTCCCGCTCCTCACCTCCTTCCTGTCCACGAACACCGACCACTCCCTCGCCTCCGGCAGGTACCACACATACTGCACGTACGCGCTCCTCTTCCAGAAAATCACCGGCACCGCCCCCGCCACCATGCAGTCGAACATCGACCTCCTAGTAAAGCTGTCCCCCCTCGGCTGCAAGCAGAACTTGGAATCAAGAAACAAATTGACGGTCTCTCTGCTGCGGTTCCCGCACCTCCCCCCGCCGCAGTCCACCGAGCCGCACGTCGCGCTGCCGGCGCTCGCGCATTCGTCCAGCAGCAGCCCACGGAAGTCGTTCTTGATGTTGGCGCGCGCCGCGCCCGCGAAGCTGAACAGCTTCGAGCGCGGCCGCGTCATGACGAAGTTCTGCCACTGGGCGACCTCGTGCTCGGTTTTGGGGTGGAAGCCCGTGGGGTAGGGGATGCCCACGTCCTTGTCGTCCCAGGGGTCGCGCTCGATGAGGAGGCGGGTGACGTTCTCCATCCCGGGCATGTAGAGGAAGCTCCCGCCCCAGTCGCCCTCCCGCGACCGGCGGAAGTCCCAGGTGATCCTCCCGAGCATGATGAAGTGGTCCCGTCCGTAGGACCTCTTCGTCCACGGGTCCTGCTCCTGGACCCAGGAGAGGAGGAGGGAGCACTCGCGGTCGCGCTCCTCGCCGGAGGAGTTGGCGGACCAGAGGTGCTTCCCGACGGCGAGGCCGGCGTAGAAGGGGATGTAGATCGCGGTGGCGTTCTCGGGGTCGAGGGTGCGGCACGGGTGGCGGAGGATGCGGCGGTGGAAGATGACCTCGCCGGCGAACTGGTCGGTGGAGAACCAGGAGGGGAGGAGGGAGGAGGGGACGACGCCGGAGAGGTCGGAGGCGGCGCTGGGGCCGAAGCCGCCGTTGGAGAGGGCGTCGCAGCGGGAGGTCCAGGGGTTGAGGTCGTGGCACTGCCGGGTGAGATCCAGGTTAAATTTCGATGGCAGTTCGTAGACGAAGACGCGGCCGGAAGGGCAGCATTGGTCCGGGGAGAGCGGCGGAGACGGAGGAGGGGGGCGGTGGTGGCGGCGGAGACGGAGGAGCGGGGAGGAGGAGGAGGAGGAGGAACGGGGGGAGAGGAGGAAAAGGAGCTGGAAGGAGAGGAGGAAGAGGAAGAGGAGGAAACGGTGGAGAGGGGAGAGGTGGAAGAAGGCGGACTTGAGGGAGGTGAGCTTACCGGAGAGGGTTGTGCGGTGATATGAGTCGGGTTGGTTGAGGGGTTGGGCCTCGGAAGGCGGAGAATCCGACACCGGAAGCATATGAGAATTAATTTTTTTTTTTTTTAATTGTTTTGACGAGAGGATGTACGGGAATGGAGGAAGAAGAAAGAGAGAGAGAGTCGGTTTAGAAAGAAGAACCTTTGAGGGCAAGGAACAAATTCTTAAAATTTTAGTGTGGCCATTTTGACCTGTACCGCGGTACCATCGATCCGTTAACACGGTTTCTTAAACCTGCTTGAACAAAAATTCAAAGGATTGTGTTAACATGCAACTATTAGACACATATTAGAGCAACATATTAGAGCACCTGCAAATCTATTATCTTGTTTGCAAATCTATTATCTTGTTTTGTGTTGTAATTTTTATATGACAAAAGACACAAAATAATATTTTTTCTATGTGGTAGGATTATATTTACAAAAAATAATAAAATAGAAAAGTGTTCTCTAGTATAAAAGTATTACGAAAATAATAAAAAATATCTTTTCTCCACTTCCAAAACAATTTTTTTTTTTTTTTATAAATATTTTTTATTCATATTTGATGATGTGGAAGTAAAGTATTGTGAAATCTATTGTCTAGATTTAGACAATCAATTTTATATTATTTTTGACATATTATTGCCATGTTAATTTTATAATTTATTTCATATTATGTGATAACTATTTTTTTCAAACTCACGACAATGTTAGAGATGCTCTTAGATCCTTAGTTGACGAAGGCAGATTGCAAAATAGAGATAAAATTAAGATGGATTAAAAAAAATACAATCCAAGTGGGCCACACTATTGTACCATGGGTCGTGTCCCATGCCAATGCCAATTTCTCTTCAGGCCGGATGGAACCACCTTTTCTGACCGTGTCACGTCTCGATTCTCAAAATACGAAATCTGAATACATTAATATATGTTTAGACTACGCACCTATACAATATTTTAATATTATATTTGCGATTGTCGACGGTAGGTTCTAGGATAAAGTACAAGACAATAAGAATACATTCTAAAACATCCACATATTATACAATTTATATTTATAACTTCAAGTCTTTTCCAAAAAATTTAATATACATATTTAGCCACAAAAGTAAATAAGTTGACTATCCCAAAATCGTCTTCCATCCATCATCGACTTCATCTTCTTCAGTTCCTAGTGAACAAAAAACTAGATCGTCAGAACGACTAGCAAACTCTTATGTCAATGAAGGACAAATAAATAAAAATAAAGTTTTAAGAAAAAATAATCAGAAAATAAATGGATAACAAATATGAAAATTTTGAAAAAAACTGTCTTTGACGAATTTATAGTGTAAACTTGAAATATGAGGTTTGTATTTCTAACTAATCCCTATTCTACAAAGTACCCAATCACAAACACAACTCACAATACAAAAATTTTATATGCAAATGCAAATTTAGAGAATGCTTTTGGATCACCATTAGCACCTATTGTCTCGTCAATAATCTCATTTACCCAAAATCACGGATGGTGCTTAGATTCCAGTCCCCACGGGTATTGTGATATTCATTGTATCACTAATAATTTTTGAATCACATAAAAATGTGATAGGCACATGATATAAACAATTGTCGAATTTTTTTGTTTTAGAAAATTCTGATCATGTGATAATAAAATCAATTGTCGAATATCTTGAACTTTTCCAAGAATTCGGAACATAGGTCAAACATTGGACATATACAATTGTCGAATTTAATCTCTTTCAAAAAATTGGATCCGATGAAAAATAAGTGAGCTAAGCCTCATCTCGGTCATCATATGGCCATACGTATGCCGGAACTACTTATCAGTTTTTAAAATAATTAATATTGCTAAGAGTTTGACGGTGTGATCTACATGTTCTCTCCCACCCAATGCAATTCTTATAAAAATTACAGTTATTCCTATCTAGCAATCAAATTAAGTTGAATTATAGGTCATATTTTGTATCTCGGCTTGTGTGTCAAAGACTATACATTTTGTGAGAATATTTTTTTTAGCAAAATTGTTCCATCTTTGCGGAAACGTTAATTATCCAATATATATATATATATATATATATATATATATATATATATATATATATATATATATATATATATATATATATATTCTGTTTCGTGAACTCAGTGTATCACGCTTAACGAAGCTATTCCAAATGGTAGAAAAAATTTCGAAGACATGAAAATTATACTCCTCACCTTGAAATATAAATAAATACTATTTTGTTGCTCTTTTTTGTGCACGTGCATAAGTATCTTACGTGTCCTAAAATTTAATAAAACTTGTAATCTATTAGACACATATTAGAGCAACACGGTTTAGAAAGAAGAACCTTTGAGGGCAAGGAACAAATTCTTAAAATTTAAGTGTGGCCATTTTGACCTGTACCGCGGTACCATCGATCCGTTAACACGGTTTCTTAAACCGGCTTGAACAAAAATTCAAAGGATTGTGTTAACATGCAACTATTAGACACATATTAGAGCAACATATTAGAGCACCTGCAAATCTATTATCTTGTTTTGTGTTGTGATTTTTATGTGACAAAAGACACAAAATAATATTTTTTCTATGTGGTAGGATTATATTTACAAAAAATAATGAAATAGAAAAGTGTTCTCTAGTGTAAAAGTATTACGAAAATAATAAAAAATATCTTTTCTCCACTTCCAAAACAATTTTTTTTCTTTTTCTTTTTTTTATAAATATTTTTTATTCATATTTGATGATGTGGAAGTAAAGTATTGTGAAATCTATTGTCTAGATTTAGACAATCAATTTTATATTATTTTTGACATATTATTGCCATGTTAATTTTATAATTTATTTCATATTATGTGATAACTATTTTTTTCAAACTCACGACAATGTTAGAGATGCTCTTAGATCCTTAGTTGACGAAGGCAGATTGCAAAATAGAGATAAAATTAAGATGGATTAAAAAAATACAATCCAAGTGGGCCACACTACTGTACCATGGGTCGTGTCCCATGCCAATGCCAATTTCTCTTCAGGCCGGATGGAACCACCTTTTCTGACCGTGTCACGTCTCGATTCTCAAAATACGAAATCTGAATACATTAATATATGTTTAGACTACGCACCTATACAATATTTTAGTATTATATTTGCGATTGTCGACGGTAGGTTCTAGGATAAAGTACAAGACAATAAGAATACATTCTAAAACATCCACATATTATACAATTTATATTTATAACTTCAAGTCTTTTCCAAAAAATTTAATATACATATTTAGCCACAAAAGTAAATAAGTTGACTATCCCAAAATCGTCTTCCATCCATCATCGACTTCATCTTCTTCAGTTCCTAGTGAACAAAAAACTAGATCGTCAGAACGACTAGCAAACTCTTATGTCAATGAAGGACAAATAAATAAAAATAAAGTTTTAAGAAAAAATAATCAGAAAATAAATGGATAACAAATATGAAAATTTTGAAAAAAACTGTCTTTGACGAATTTATAGTGTAAACTTGAAATATGAGGTTTGTATTTCTAACTAATCCCTATTCTACAAAGTACCCAATCACAAACACAACTCACAATACAAAAATTTTATATGCAAATGCAAATTTAGAGAATGCTTTTGGATCACCATTAGCACCTATTGTCTCGTCAATAATCTCATTTACCCAAAATCACGGATGGTGCACATTTAGAGAATGTTTTGTCTCGTCAATAATCTCATTTACCCAAAATTTTATATGCAAATGCAAATTTAGAGAATGCTTTTAGATTCCAGTCCCCACAGGTCTTGTGATATTCATTGTATCACTAATAATTTTTGAATCACATAAAAATGTGATAGGCACATGATATAAACAATTGTCGAATTTTTTTGTTTTAGAAAATTCTGATCATGTGATAATAAAATCAATTGTCGAATATCTTGAACTTTTCCAAGAATTCGGAACATAGGTCAAACATTGGACATATACAATTGTCGAATTTAATCTCTTTCAAAAAATTGGATCCAATGAAAAATAAGTGAGCTAAGCCTCATCTCGGTCATCATATGGCCATACGTATGCCGGAACTACTTATCAGTTTTTAAAATAATTAATATTGCTAAGAGTTTGACGGTGTGATCTATATGTTCTCTCCCACCCAATGCAATTCTTATAAAAATTACAGTTATTCCTATCTAGCAATCAAATTAAGTTGAATTATAGGTCATATTTTGTATCTCGGCTTGTGTGTCAAAGACTATACATTTTGTGAGAATATTTTTTTTAGCAAAATTGTTCCATCTTTGCGGAAACGTTAATTATCCAATATATATA
Source organism: Iris macrosiphon (assembly GCA_036927795.1). NCBI lineage: Eukaryota > Viridiplantae > Streptophyta > Magnoliopsida > Asparagales > Iridaceae > Iris > Iris macrosiphon. Next base: position 66,488,104 of record JAYESA010000006.1, on the reverse strand, counting down.
TATATATATATATATATATATATATATATATATATATATATATATATATATATATATATATATATATATATATATATATATATATATATATTCTGTTTCGTGAACTCAGTGTATCACGCTTAACGAAGCTATTCCAAATGGTAGAAAAAATTTCGAAGACATGAAAATTATACTCCTCACCTTGAAATATAAATAAATACTATTTTGTTGCTCTTTTTTGTGCACGTGCATAAGTATCTTACGTGTCCTAAAATTTAATAAAACTTGTAATCTAAGATTTTTAGGTTTATCCTAAACTAAAAATTCTAATAACTTAAAATAGAGCATAATCATTTACTCAGACTTTCCGAAGAACTATTGTCTCTAAAAAAATTTCAAAATTTCGGCATAGTCTCATTTATAGTTTGGACTCCGGAAATTTCACAATCAATAACAGATCCGGAGCAACCCTCCGTAGAATTTTCGGGTTCGCCGACCCCTTCGGTGGAGCAACTCTCAACACCGGTATCGCACTCATTTAATATATATTAAAAAAAAAATTCGACCTTGGTAGGCACAATGTCAATATCTAAATTCGAAATAGCTAAATTAATACATAATCGCTTTCTTGCAATCGCTTCAACTTAAATTATTTAAACCCAAAAAATTCAATTTATTGGAGTTATAGTGAAAGTTAGATTCCAAATTAAATTCTACTTATAAGAACTTACAAGATAGGAATATTTTGGTAAGATATTGATCATTTTAAATATATACTAATTACCATATATTAGTAAAATTTTCAATCAATATTTTTACAAGTTGTGATACTATTATTAGCAAAACATAAACACTAGCTTGTCGCAATAACTCCCAAGTTTAAAATGGAGAAAAATCTTCATAGAAACATATATCAAACTTAAATTGACTTTGTCTCCAAAACATTGTTAGAAGTATAAAATCAATACTTAACATTTATTTAAAAATAATAATAGGTTACCCTAGTATATGGGTACTTGGAATTACTCGTTTTAACTATAAAAATAGATGAACCATGCCAAATATTTATATATATTAAATCTGGACATGTTTAATATATATCAAATTAAATAAAATAAATGACCTTTTTATGTATTTCTCAAGGAAATAAGTAAAACCACATAGAGGTGTTCATGTATATATATACTAAAGTTATAGTTTATAGATATATGGTTATCTCATGAATAAATTGTTCTTCGAAAATGGATTAAAAATAATACGCGTTTTTAAGTTCTATATACACACACACACACACATACACACACACACACACAGAAGTATTCACAAATTATATATATATATATATATATATATATATATATATATATATATATATATATATATATATATATATATATACATACACACTGAAGTATTCACAAATTTTATATATATATATATATATATATATATATATATATATATATATATATATATATATACACACTGAAGTATTCACAAATTCCTTAATTATAACTTGTATGTATTCTTCTAAGCTTTAAGCTACCCATACACACCATTTAATTATCACTTCTTAAAGCATTCACAATAAAAAGATTCATGCTCATGCACATAACAAATTCTCATATTTATTTCTAATAATCATATAATTATTTATATATAGAATACATCAAAACTAAAAATTTAAAGTGGTGTCATTCTATAATACTGTGTCCATATTTCATAATTTGTAATGGATTACCATACAAATTTCAGAATGATATTAATAATAATGATTATAATTAATTTCAGAAATCAAGTTTTGGCTTAACCATGACAACCAACAAGTAAACCAAGTTTGGAATGAATTTGAGAAGAGGAAAATGGCTTGCCTAGCTTTGGGTTCTTTCCTTGATTGAAGAAATTTTCTTGTTCCTCCTTCACCATTTTCAACTAGAACTCAAAGATTGGTATGTGTAATCCAAATTAAATTCCTTATCTAGAAGAATTTAACCTGAATTTCAAAAAAAATAAAGAATTAAAAAGGATTTTGGAAAGAGTTTTATACCTAGATTTTAGGATGGGATTTGAGATGATCCCTAGAGGAGAGTGGAGGAAACCGATGGTGGGTGTCCGGAGGGTCGTCGGAGCGAGGTCGGCGGCCAGCGGGGTGCACGGCCGCGGCAACAGAGCAGTAGCCGCAACAGCAGCACACAGCTGCAGCAACAGCAAAATAGAATCGGGGCGGGAGAGAGATGAGTGAGAGGATAAAGAAGAAGGTGGTGATGATGAGAAGAACCGAAACCTCCCCCAGCCCCCCCCCCCCCCCCATATATTCCAGCTTTTTTCCCATTCCCATTAATCCATCATTATATTTTATGAGTGAACCACCCTCTCCTTAAGCCATCAGGTGACACATAGGGGAGTTGGTGTACAAGAAAATTTTGCAACTATGTGTAGAATTTTTTTGGATTAGAACAATTGCAATGGTTTCTTTAAGGATTGAAATGCAGTTATCAAAAAAAATATCTATGATAATTAAATTATTTATATAACGAATATATATATATATATATATATATATATATATATATATATATATATATATATATATATATATATATATGAAAAAAAGGGATATAAGCCATAGACTCATATTGCTACATGAGCCAATGCACATGTGGACCAATAGTAATGAAGTATACTAGTATGCACATGGGATGTAGAAATCCATTTCTATTGGTCCATATGTGTATATTCATATAGGAATATGAGCCTATGGCTCATATTCCGTTTATCCATATATATATATATATATATATATATATATATATATATATATATATATATATATATATATATATATATATAGGTTATGACAAACCGGGATTAAAATAAAACCTCCACTTCCAACCGCCGATGGCTGCCCTCCAACAGCACCGCCAACCCCGTCGGTCGAACTACCTCCTACGCCTCCTCTCCCTCCCCAAATCCGACCCGAGCTCCTATCCCCACTCGTCCCCCTCCATCTTCGATGACAACGAGGAACTCAACGAAAGCGACATCTTCTCCACCTCCGTCGACGAAACCTTTCGCCCAAACCCTAACCCCATATTCCCCATCTCGAACCCCAACCCCAACCCCAACCCAACCCTAGATCCTTCCCGATTACAGTCCCCAACAGCAGGGCGAGCAATTCCTCGTAGGAGAAGAAGATCCTCCAGCTGTTGGCTCCGGTGAGCATGCCAATGATGAGGAGAATTATGGATGATGATGAGGAGGGGGTCCCACCAGCGCACGAGATGATGGCGGCTCCTATGTTGTAACCATTTTTTCCAAACTCACAACAGGGTTGGAGATGGTAAGAGCATATGTAACCTAGTGTTGTTTCCTTCGAATGGTCTAAGAGCATCTCCAACCCTGTTGTGAGTTTGGAAAAAGAATGGTTGCCATATAGGAATCACAACTTCTTATTTCAAAAAAAATTCTCCAATGCAAATGTGAAATAAATTGTGATGTTGATATGGCAATGACATGTCAAGACAATGTGAAGTTGATTGTCTAGATATAGACAATGGACTTCACAATATTTTATTTCCACATCATCAATTGTGAATAAAAAATATTTAAAAAAAAGAAAGGAATGGAAAAGTTGTTTTGGAAGTTGAAAAAAAGTAGTTTTTATTGTATTCTCAATACTTTTGCATTGGAAAACATTTTTCTATCTCATTGTCTTGTGTGAATATAATTTTACCACATAGAAAAGATATTGTTTTGTGCCTCATGGCCATATAGGAATCGCAACACAAAACAAGATAATAGGATTGGAGATGCTCTAAGGGGCAAATGACACATTTTAACACAATCCAAATGTAAAACTTAAACTCAAATCCATTAATTTTCTTCTAATTCTACTTTCTTTGGCTGGGTTTGGGTTATTTAGCGAATTATGCCTTTTTTTTGTTTTATTTTTGGGAAGACGACACAATAATTATTTTTAACAATAATTTATTAAATTTTCTGAAAAGCTAAGATAGCTTCAAGCATAAATCTTTCGGACAGAAAATATTTTTAAACAAATTAACTAATGAAACAATTTTTAAAAAATTTGAAATCACGGAAGGTTTCGCCATTTCTAATGTCGAAAATCTGAAGAAAAAAAATTATATATTTGTAAAAAATTGTCAACTCGGTTGGCAAAAATTTGGCTTTATCAAATTTTCGCCAACCAAGTTGGCTAAAATATGATAGTGGTTTTTTTTTCTTTTTTTCTTTTGGTTTGGTTTTTTAGGTTTTTCTTTTTTTGTGATAATTTTTTTTGGATAATTGGATTTGTTTTTTTTGTTTTTAAAAAAAAATGCTTTTTTAGTTTAATTTAGGTTTAGTTCTTTTTAAAAAAAGTTGTTGTAGCAAATTTTTTCGTTTTTTTTAATAAAATTAATATATTTATTTATAATTGTAAAAAAAGGGAGGAGTTTGGAGAAATTATGGGGAGGGGGAGAACTCGCCAACTGAGTTGGCGGGGCCTAGAGTTCGAGAGGAACTCGCCAACTCAGTTGGCGGGCTCTGGGCAGCTCGCCAACTCAGTTGGTGGGCCCCTATCCTCCCCTCCCACGCCGCTTCGGATACCCCTGACGCCTCGGAGACCACCCACCCCGACTCCTCCCCTTCTCGGAGACCCCCCTCCCCTCAACTTTCCCCCCTCCCCTCCCTATAACTACCCTCAACTCCTCCTCCTCCTCACACCACTCCTCCTCCTCCTCCTACTCACAGCACTTCTCCTCCTCCTCCTTCTCCTCCTCCTCCCCCTCTGTCATGCCCCAGTCCCAAAATGACGAGGGACTGGAGACGTGTGCAATGGCCAGCAGCACGCACCGATGGACAACCCAATTTATGGATCCATCAGGGCATGCTTAAGCTGTAGTCTAACTGTAATATGTTACAGGTCACAGTCTATACTAATCTCATCCACAACAGATAATCACAGATTAAATGCCAGAAATAATGCAATAGAATAAATAAGCAAATCTCAATAAGTATCTTGGGAAACAATCTGAGAATATGTCTGGTACAACAAATGCAAATAGACAGGAAATAAAGGAACTGGAAATAGAAACAGAAATAACTGACTATATACAGTCACTGCTCAGGAGAAGTCCTCTGGTGCTGGCTCGTCCTCAGGTCCTGTTACAGCTCCTGGAAGTGCTCCTGTACGATGTATCTCTGGATGGTTCTCTTCGGCTATACCTGGGGACATAGTCCATTCCAGGTCCTCAGGGGACATAACAAGGTACAGATAATACAAGCCAAAATATAAGCAGTGCAGAAATTAAATGAAACAGCAGGGTAAACTACGTAACCAGCTAGGTGATAAATGCAAGTTGAGAGCATCACTAGAACTCAGGCTGAAGCTGCTACAAGCTCTGTGTCGGGGAGCCGGTAGCAGTGATATCATGTAGTTGTCTAGCTCAATGGGAGACTACGACGCCGGCATAATATAAAATCAACCTGTAGCCTGTGTAACTTTCCCCACCCAATGTAATCACGCATATCATGACCATAACGTCTCATGTCCATGTCAGCGGGATTATAGCTAATGCAATAAGTCATAATGTCTATAAAATATCTCTGTCCAGTCCTGTATCCTATACATAATCACCATGAATGTCTCAAGAAGACTCTGTCTCATGAATAGTGTCAAGTGTCCTGGGTTCTGGAGTACTTGATAAGACAAGTACGAGAATTGTCGGGTCTCGATATCCATCTCTATGTGACGTTACACAACTCCGCGCACGGAGTTGGCACCCGACCAGTAATCGGACGCTAAGTAAAGCCACTCGGCCCTGGGTTTTAACAGTTAAACAGGTTTATATGCATTTAAACAAGAATTCAGGCAAGTTCTATAACAAGAATTACTGCGATTTGGCAAGCTTTACTTGCCCAATGATGTAAAAACAAGTCAAGGAAAATAAGTGGCAAGCTGCAGAGTTTGGCAAGGTACACTTGCCCACTGATGTATAACTAAGCCAAGGAATATTTAGCAAAGACTGCAAGTTTTGGCGAGGTACACTTGCCTGTGGTTCCGGTTCAAATTGTGGCTCTGACTTCAGCGAAAATTGCAGGCGGTACTCCGGTTGCTGAAATAAACATCACCATCAGATCCAAAAAATATTAATCAGCTAGAAATGCCTGTCCTTGAGTCCAATTTGGAGACAAGGGCAAAAACGGCAATTTTGGGTCAAAACGGGGTCCACATGTGGGCCCGCTTTGCACCGAAAAACGTGTCAGAGTCAAAGGTCTCCAAATTTACCAAACTTAGTGTCAACAGGTCAGGAACGATGATACGAACCCAACGGAACTTCCAGAATTGGATTCCGATGAGCCGATCACAAAATTGCCCGTCGAGCGGGGCCTGTGGGGCCCACGACACGCGATTTCGTCAACGTTCTCAGAATCGAACCAAACTTGGGTCACAGGACCAGCGTATCGCTACGAGTCCGATAGCGCAAGTTTCGTTTCAATCCGACGTGTGTACACAAAGTTAGGGTAAATTGCAGAAAAGTCGGATACGGGGCGATGTCCGCGGATACGCGTTGATCCCGGTGTGCACGCACACCCGAATCGACTTCTGCGAAATCCCACATGTCCGTATTGACGACGCGCACGTATCTGTGAATACCGCGCGCGACCAAGTCGTCCCGTTTGGCGGGGCGTACCCAGTTCCGGGGTGAAACAGGGTCTGGTTTTTCCTATTTTTGGATCGCGATGTGCGATCACCACAGGACGCGATGTCCCGAGCGGCTTGTCCAGGCACCGAGAGGGTCACACAGGCTTCGCAACGCAATTTACGGAATCGAAAACAGAGCTACGAGCAAGAAGATACACGCACCTGAACGGGGCCAGAAAATCGGGGTCCGAATCGTGTCCGACACGTGTCGGATACAGGGCAAGAATTAGGGTTAGGGTTCAGGGGAATTGGCCGAGCTCCGGCGGAGGGCGGCGGCTGGGCGGCCGGGCTGATGCGGAGGGGGCCGGGGCACGCGGCGAGGCGGCGGCCGGGGACGCTGCGGAGCTGCACGGCGGAGCCGGAGCTGCTGCTGTGCTCGTCGAGGTGGGGAGGGAAGGAAGACGGGGGAGAGGGAGCTGCGGGCGGTGGAGGCGACGTCGACGGCAGCTGGGCAGGGAGGCACCGTGGTGGCTCTGGCGGTGGACGCGGCGGGGAGGGGAGCCGGAGAGGGAAGGGCCTAGGGATTATATAGGCCGGGGCGAGGGGCTGGGGGGCCGAGAGAGGCGGAGGGGAGAGGGGGTCGTGGGCGAGCGAGGCGGGCGGGCGGCCTGGCGGAGCGGCGCCGGAGGCGGGCGCCGCCGGAGAACGCGGGGGGGTGACCGGGTCAGGGGCTGGGTGAGGGGAAGCCGGGTCGGGTGCGGGTCATGGCGGATCCGACCCGACCCGTTAGGCCAGGGTTTTGGGCCGGGTGGGGCTGGGTCGGGCCGGCCCAATGGACTGAGGGTTTAATTAAAAATAATACTAATAATAATAATAATTCATAAATAAATAATAAATAAATAATAATTAAATAAATAGTTTTAGGTGTTTTAAAAATAGGTCCGGAGCCCGATAAATTTCAGAAAAATTGTCCTAAGTCCAGTTTTTCATTTTACATCCAAAAATATTATTTCCATAATATTTTAATATTGTTTATTATTATTTAAAAATCATTGAATAATTAAAACCCTATTTTTAAATTACAGAAAAATCCCAGAAAATTCCAGAAAATTGTGAAAAATCCAGTTTTAAAAATTTTGAAAAATCAGGGGGTTTACAATCTACCCCCTTAAGAGGATTGCATCCTCGCAATCAAAAGAATCACCGGCCAACAGAGATGACACGGTTGCAAGTATCGTTCGAAACACATCACAAGATACTTAGGGAAAGATCGTTTCCCTAAAAATGAAAGTTATGCACTTTCCAGAGAAAATCTAGTTAAAGCAAGAAAACTACAACTTTTATGAAAACCAGGTTATTATTAACAAGTTACAAATTAATAGGTTGGGGCTGAGGTCACGAACCAAGAGGCACGAGCTATAACAAGACTAAAAATGGATACTACGAATCACTTACGCGCATTGGCTATTCCACGAGTCTGCGCGTTCTCCACGGTCATCGCGAAAGCTTGCTCGCGTCTTTGCAGTTGATTCTTCTGCTGTTGAGCCTGCTGGAAGAGTAGTTCCTGGGGTATCAAGGGTGGCCTCGGCTGATACCCTCCTGGAGCTGGTGGTAGGACTTCTTGAACTTCCGTTTGCGGTACTTCCAATACGGGAGAGGCTGACCTCGGTACTGGTAACGCTCGTTGGTTTACCCTTGGTGCTCCTTCTCGACGCTCAGGGCATTCCCTCAGTAAATGTTGACTGGATCCGCAAGCCAAACATAATCTCATTTTTTGTCTGCACTTGTTCTCTATATGACCTCGCCGGTGACAATATGGACAAACAGGTATTGCCTGTGGAGATGCTTCTGATTGCTGGTGTATGTGAGGTCTTTTTGCAACTTCTTCTGGTTGTGCTCCGGCTGGTGCTGACGTGGATGGCCGCTTCAGACTGGTCTCTCTCCTGATGACGCGCTCAATGCGTCGCGCTGCAGCAAGGACGTCCGAGTACGAAGTAGGTGCAACGGATCCAATCAGTTTCTGTAGCTCAATGTTTAGTCCGTCGAAGAATTTCTCAGCCTTGTCTTCTTCTGTCGGGATTAATGTTGGGGCGAAGCGACTTAGACGAATGAACTCAGCGTTGTACTCTTCCACCGTCTTAGAGTCCTGAGTGAGGCGATTGAATTTGTCCCGAAGTTCTGATCGAGCGATAGCTGAAATGTACATCTCCTGAAAGAGTCTAGAGAACTCTTCCCAAGTGACTCGGTCTGGTCCGAGCCGTATCTCCTCTGATAGCCACCAGTGATGTGCATTGTCCGTCAACTGCATTCTGACGGCAGTCATCCAACGTTTCCTTGGAAGTTTAGCTGCTTCTAGTTGATGTTGAGTGTTGGTGAGCCACTCATGAACTTCAGTGGGCTCTTCCTTGCCTGAGAAGGTACGGGGCTTCAGCTAGCGAAAGTCGGTGATAGAGCCCGTTGTTGACCGTCGAGTTGGTAGGTTGGCCTGCTCCAGTGCAGTTATTAGGCTGCGACTCAAAGCCTCTTGTTGAGCTTGCATTATTGCATAGACCATTTGAAACATCTGCTGTCCGTCCATGGCCTGCCCTGGTGGAATTACGGGCATTGATGGAGTAACTGGCGTCGTTGGTGGAACGTCATCTTGCTGGATTCTCGGGGCATGTTGTTGAGCTGACTGTCCTCCATCCACTGGTGTTACTTCGTCTTCGTTGGTTACCTCAGCATCTCGTGGTGGCGTTATGGGAGTCTCGTCGTTTGCTCGTGAATCCATAACCCTGCAACAAAATAAACAATAAGAGGCGCACAGGAATCAAGGCAGGATGCAAGTCGAGGAGTTAATTCGAAGTCGATATGGATATCAAGAACATTTCAAGCAAGTGGATGAGATCCTAAAACTTATCCTATCTTATTGCAGGCTTGTTCGGTCCCTGAGTTGAAACCGAAAAATTTAGTCGTTGACCTGCATGGGCCACCACAAAAACCATGTCACGCCCCAGTCCCAAAATGACGAGGGACTGGAGACGTGTGCAATGGCCAACAGCACGCACCGATGGACAACCCAATTTATGGATCCATCAGGACATGCTTAAGCTGTAGTCTAACTGTAATATGTTACAGGTCACAGTCTATACTAATCTCATCCACAACAGATAATCACAGATTAAATGCCAGAAATAATACAATAGAATAAATAAGCGAATCTCAATAAGTATCTCGAGAAACAATCTGAGAATATGTCTGGTACAACAAATGCAAATAGACAGGAAATAAAGGAACTGGAAATAGAAACAGAAATAACTGACTATATACAGTCACTGCTCAAGAGAAGTCCTCTGGTGCTGGCTCGTCCTCAGGTCCTGGTACAGCTCCTGGAAGTGTCCCGTTTCCGTCTGTTGCATCGCGAACCCTGTGTGACCCTCTCGGTGCCCGTGCAACCCGCTCGGTGCATCGCGTCCTGTGGTGATCGCGAACCGCGATCCAAAAACAGGAAAACCAACGCCCTGTTTCACCCCGGAACTGAGTACGCCCTGCCAAACGGGACGACTTGGTCGCGTGCGGTCTTCACCAATACATGCGCACCGTTGATACGGACGTACAAAATTTCGCAGAAGTTGATTCGGATGTGCGTGCATACCGGAATCAATACGTATCCGCGAACACCGTACCGTATCCGTCCTTTCTGGTTCTCGCTGTAACTTAGTGTACACACGTCGGATTGAGACAAAACTTGCGCCATCGGACTCGTAGAAATATGCTGGTCCTGTGAGCCAAGTTTGGTTCGATTTTGAGAACGTTGACAAAATCGCGTGTCGTGGGCCCTACAGGCTCCACTTGACGGATGATTTTGTGATCGGCTCATCGAAATCTAATTCTGGAAGTTCCGTTGGGTTCGTATCATCGTTCCTGACCTGTTGACACTAAGTTGGACAGATTTGGAGACCTTTGACCCTGACGCATTTTTCGGTGCAAAGCGGCCCACATGTGGACCCCGTTTTGCCCCGAAATGTCATTTTCGCCCCTGTGTCCAAATTGGACTCAAGGACAGGCGTTTCTAGCTGATTAATATTTTTTGGATCTGATGGTGATATCCATTTCAGCAACCGGAGTACTTTCTGAAAATCCCGCTGCAGCCAGAGCTACAATTGAAGCCGGAAACCCAGGCAAGTGTACCTTGCCATAATTGCAGTATAACGATTCAATTTGTTCTCTTGATTTATTTTCTGTGACTGTTATACATGCTCAACCCTAGGGCCGTGTGACTTACTTATCTTCCGATTAATAGTCGGGTGCCAACACCGTACGCGGAGTTGTGTAACGTCACCTAAAGATGGATATCGTAACATTTACATTCTCGTACTTGCCATATCAAGTACATTATACACAGAAAACTTGACACGAATCATGAAAAAGAATCTTCCTAAAATATTCAAGGTGATTCTGTATAGGATACAGGTTTATGACATCTTTACATGCTTAGATTTTATCCTGACTTATTGTATTAGTTTAATCTTGCGTAAAATGAATATTGTGAACTGTGACGTGAGATTACATTGGGTGGGGAGAGTATTACCATATCAAGGCTGATTATATTATAATTTTTGTCATCTGGAGGTGTCTTAGTCTCTGATACAGAGCTTTGGCGCAAGTTCTGGCCCTTCGAGAAAATACTGCTATGGTTTCTTTAACACTGATCCTGTAGTAGTCTCAGCCTGAGTATGACTAAAACTCTCACTTGCAATATCACTTAGCTGGTTATTTATTTACCCTATTGTTTCCTTTATTTTTGTACTGCATTATTTTGGCTTGTTTTATCTGTACCTTGCTATGTCCCCTGAGGACATGGATCCGTATTATGTCCCCAGGGTTAGCAGACGAGATCTACCCTGAGGTGTACGGAACAGGAGCACTTCTCGAAGTAGTACCAGAATCTGAGGATGAGGTGATCGCTGAGGAATTCTCCTGAACATCTGCTTCTTCCATGCTCAGTTTTTATGGCCAATAAACTCTTTACTTCCTATTTAAATGAACATTTGTAAACAGACTTAATATCGGGTTGTTCCCCGATTTTTAATTACTTGTGACTGGATGTTGTTTATTTCTTTTGCTGATATTGCTGTCTTTATTCTGTGGATGAGATTAGTAAACCCTGACTATTGTAATACAACTTAAGTATGTCCCGATGGATCCATTAAATTGGGTTTGTCCATCGGTGCGTGCTGCTGGCCATTGCCACGTGTCCAGTCCCCGATATTTTGTGACTGGGGCGTGACATGAGCAACCGAGTATACCAATATGAGGAGCAAAGGTTCAAGAGTAGATCCGCAGATGATTCTACTCTGCGTGCTTTTGCCGATGGCATGCATGATTTGGTATGACTTCATTATACTTTCAAAAATACATATACATAGATATGATAAATATATTAATTTACAAGTTTTATATTTCAGAGTGGTGTATACCGACAACATTTGCAACAATCTGATATAAACCTTTTCCCACAAAGTCGGCTTCTTATGGAGGAACTTGTGACTCGTGTTGATCATTTGGGTATTGGACGGGAACCTGAAATACCTCCAATACAATCACGTCTTCCACCAGACTATCCGACCGGCTTAGTACGATAGAGACACTCTCGTCGTCGTCGGAGGGATACTGTAGAGGACCCTTTTCACCATTATACTGGAGCGGGCATGAGTGACCAGTATGCTGGAGCGAGCCTGAGTTACCAGTATGCTAGAGCGGGCCCGAGTGACCAGTATGCTGGAGCGAGCCCGAGTTACCAGTATGCTGGAGCGGGCCCGAGTGACCAGTATGCTGGAGAAAGCCCGAGTTACCAGTATGCTAGAGCGGGACTGAGTTACCAGACTGCTGGAGCAGGCCCGAGTTACCAGACTGCTGGAGATGAAAGCTACCAGATATTCACATAATTTTTTTCGACTCCATCAGCACCGCTGCCTACCCAAACTCAACAAGACGAGGAGAAGGATGAGTAGATAATTTGTAACAATGTATGATTGCAATTTTTGTATGAATTGTAATAATGGTTGATTGCAATATTTGGGTATTGAACAATTCTTAAGTAGACTTTCATTATCAGACTCATTATTACAATATTGTAAGTTTGTATTGAACAATTCTATTTTACTCTCTCGGTTGACTAGTACATCTTCTTCGGTTGTGTCCCATAGCACCACAATTACTGCAACGTAGATCTCTCGTCTATGAATCCCGGGGTTTGATGCGGTTCTTCTTTGGTCTTCCGGCTTTGCGTCTTACATCTGGTACCCCAATTTGTCCTCTAACCAAAGAAGCTTGGATCTTGTAGGGAACTGGAATTGGCTCCATTTTTGGTGCGTATACACTTCTCAATGTCTTCGTCGAAAATACTACAGGATAAAAATTATCAATACTAATATTGCAATATCTACAAATAAAACATGCATGTATACATGGTATATAAGTATGGTACCATCTAAAACATATACAAGATCTGTCAGTTATATTAACAATATAGGTTCTACTTGTTGCACGGTCTATTATTTCAAACTTATAACTATCAATAGCTAATATTTCTAGGTGATTCTTCTCTTTGATAATACAAGCCATGGTCTTTAACATCTTCGGACAATAATCTATGTCTATATTTTTAGCATTCTTTCTACGATTGTCATGAAGTGTAATAATCTTGGCTCTAATACCATCGAGAAGTATTGTTATTGCTTATCTCATAATTTCTTAATCTAGCTATTGAAATATTCAGCAAGATTAGAAGTGTTAATATGCAAGTAGCATACGCTGTTATCTAATGTTCAAATCGACGACTTTCATCGTTTACACCAATAAGCCAATCGTACAAAATTATGTTCTCGGCTTTAATTATATCAAACACACTCTCTGCATCCGTTTCATTATATGATCTAGCAAGCGAGTCTAACAAGTTTTGAAATACTGGTTCTTTGGTAACTTTTTTTATGTTTTGTTTAAAATACTGAATACAAAAAAAAAGGAGATGCAGAAAAAATAGCACGAACAATATTTATTAATCCTTTTTGCTTGTCAGATATAAATAAAATTGTACTCCAATCATTAAAACAACTTTCAAAAGATATTTTAAGAGAATTTAAAAACCAAGACCAAGAATCACTATTCTCACCTTCAGCAACAACATAAGCTATATGATATAATTGATAGTTAGGATCGTGAGTACAAGCAATAAATAAGATACCTTGATATTTAGACGAAAGAAATGTAGCATCAGTACTAATAACTGGTAAACATCCCATTAAAAATCCATCAATACATGACTTAAAACAAATAAAAATTCGTTGGAAGCTATTATTTTCGGCGGTTTTAATAAAACATGTACTATCTGGATTTGTCTCCATAATTCTATAACAATACTCCTCAAGACTAGCGTATGACTCATCATAACTACCATTAATTTCAGCTAATGCTGTCTCTCGGGCTCTCCAGGCTTTGGAATAACTAACTTGTATACGGTGCTCCCTATATATATCTTTAACAATTTATGATGGACTGTATGACTGGTTATCTCTAATAATGTCAATTATCATAGTTTTAATCCATGCAGCGGTAGCTAGTCGATGACGTCCTGTACTAAGTCTCCCTAAACAAGAATGACGATTTTCTAATGTACTAACTTTAATTATATCGTCATTTCCAATAGATTTGACATATACTCTCTAATTACAATTCGGTTGATCACAACTATATATAATTCCACGAGCATTATTCCTAACACTAGCTGAACAACTAAAATTATATTTAATTGCTAAATTACTTATAAAACTTCTAAAGTGAGAACGACTAGGAAATGATTGTCCCTTAAATACTTCATCAGTGATAGCTTTTACAACATCATCATCTACCGTATAGTCTATATTTTCAACTAAATCATCACTATTTTCATCGTCGTTGTCACTATCATCATCATGGTTAGATTCATCTGATGAATGACCTTCTTGGAAAAATAAAACAATTTGTTGAGAATAACTAGCACCCGAACTAACATGCTGATATTCAGAAAAATATTCATTATTTCTATTATATAATGTTGCTGCTACTTTAATAACATATATTTTTATATACCATGATTGTGAATTAATCTCAAGAATATAATTCCATGCATCTTCACTAACTATCAAAAAATAATTAGAACAAAAAATAGACTTCAGAATAAAATCATAATGAATAGAACAACGTTCAATAATATGATTACGTATATTTTTAAAACTAATATTCGGATAAGTTGAAAAAATTATACTTTCTCCTCCTTCGTAATTTAACCCATTTACTTTACCGCTGTGCGAGCATACAATTCTTACGCTACGATCCATGACGGTTGAAAACTTTTGCTACAAGAAACTCAGATGAACTTTAGCTGCAGACAAAACTTTGACTGAAGCTTTGCTAGAGGCAGAGAGACAGAGAGAGTGTTGGAGACTTTGCTAGAGGGAAAAGAGGAAATAGAGTGAGTGTTGGATGATTTGGTTGAGATAGAAAATATATAGAGTGAGAGTGTTGAATGTAATAGCCATTGTACAACGGCTATAATGCTTCCCAAGTATGTGAACGGATCCTTACTCGCCAACTGAGTCGGCGGGCAGAGTGCAACGGTCACAGCCTCCCCCCTAAACCATCACTCGTCAACTGAGTTGGCGGACAGAGCCTCCAACTCAGCATCCCTCGCCAACTGAGTTGGCGGCCTGCATATATCTCGCCAACTCAGTTGGCGGGCCCCAACAACTCGCCAACTAAGTTGGCGAGTTCTCCCCCTTCCCATAATTTTCCCAAACTCCTCCCTTTTTTTACAATTATATATAAATATATTACTTGATATAAAAAAAACCAATTTTTTATAAATAAATTAGAAAAAAATAAATTTAACATACAAAATAAAATATGTTATCATTAAACAACCAAAAAAAAAAACTATCGTAAGAATATTACGTCTGCCGTCGAGCAGACTCCGAGCGGTCATAACTATTTATTTAGAAATCGTTTTTTATCAAACAATAGGTCGATTTGTATGTTTTCGACGAGAGTAACACAATTCGTGTAAAAAGAATTTTCATCCGAAATAAGACGCACATGTTACAGACAAAAATATAAATTTTAAAACTTTAAAGTATCATAACTTTTAACTGAGAGATCGAAATAAGGTCCAATTTGCGCCAAAATGACTGTATCAAAAAGTACTACAGAATAAATCGTTTGACAGACTTCAATAAAATTTAGAATCGCAAAAAACGATGTTTCGACTTCCAAATTTTACTTTCGGTAATTTTATGTTTGAATTTTTTTATTATCTATACTAATTTGTTATTATCTATACTAATATGAATGATAACAAAATCTATTGATTAATATTATTATCAATATTATATTTTTCTTTCTTATCACTAAAAGATAATTTATTATTATTTGTAAAAAAAATTATTTAAAATAATTAATTATATAGATAATAAATAATTAGTTTGTTATTTGTTAAATTGTGATATCTATTTTAATTATGATTTCTCATAAATATATGTTTTAAATTTTGAATATGTGTTTAGTTAGATAGTAACAAATTACTATAGATAATAATTATATTTTCAAAATTATATTAGTATACATAATAACAAATTAGTATAGATAATAATCAAACGGTTGTTATTGATAATAGATGTGGTATCTAATATTTGAAAAAATATCTTAGTTAATTTTAAATTGTCGTTAGAAAATCTATTTGTTAATTATTTATAAAACCAACACACACAAAAATCAAATCCAACTATCCAAAAAAACCAACACAAAAAAATAACCCAAAAAATCTAAAAAAATAAAAAATCAAAAAAAAAAAAATCATTGTCAGATTTTCGTCATCTTGGTTGGCAAAAATTTGGCAAACCCAAATTTTCGCCAACCCAACTGGCAAAAATTTGACAAATATAATTTTTTTTTATTATTTCATATTTTCTTCATCAAAGATGGCGAAATCTTTCGTGATTTCAATTTTTTACCAATTGTTTCATTTTAGTTAATTTGTTTAAAAATATTTTCTATACAACAAATTTTCTGTAAATCTTTCACATGCTGTAAATAATTGCTTAACTGCTTGCTTTCTAAAATCAAGGAAACAATATAACTCATGGATAGTGGTCATTTTATTTTTTGAATTTTAGGCATAATGTTCGGGGCCCGACATAAGGCTTGGAACTTTGTGCACATTGCATTGCATATCTTCGGGCCCACTGCCTTCCAACTTTCACCAATTTATAAATAAAAAATAATACGTCCCCGTGACTCGATCCACTGTCTTCTACCATCCAACCAAGATCTTATACCTCTCATCGGTAACCACAAGCGGCACTCGAGTTCGGTAATAGTTGTCATTTTCGGACTATGGTTCTCTCTCTTAAACTGTGGAAAGCCATAATAGTTCATCTAAATTAAATTGCTCAAGAGAGATTGGGTTCAGGACCAGCCTGGTCTAGGACAGTCAAGACGATCGTCCAGGACCCATAAACTAGGAGGATCCAAAAAATCAGTTTAAGTATAATTTTTTAATAATTTTGTATCGAAAAATAGAATTAGCATATACTATGTACCCTTCTTAGCACAAAACAATTATGATGTAGTGATTATTATGTTAAATCTAAAACAAAAGGTCCTTAGTTCAATTCTTGGTGGTAAATATTTTTTAATTTATTTTAGTTTAGTTTTTAATTTTTTTATATTATGTATGGAGTTCCAATTTTGAAAGTTGGTCTCGGACTTCCATAAACTCAGGTTCTGGTTGGATTTGAAATTACCATCATAGTTTTTTTTCCTTTTAAAGAGTTGCTGCATAAGTTATTTAGTAACAATAATTTATTAAAATATTTAACAAATTATTTGAATTTTAAAATAATTTTTGACAGTAAATGAAAAGTTAAACACAGTTTCTGGTGCCACTTTATAAAAATCAGCGGCAACCACAAACCAAGCCTTCGCGACTTCCGAACGTGTCATGCTCAGATTCATCCTAAACGACATGGTGTCGAATATTAACTCGTAAACCCCCAAAACGTGCCTACCCGATCGCTTACTATCTTGATTTAACTTACAGAAAAGTTCGTAAAGAACATTAAAGTTATGTAAAATTAAATTGAAAGAACAAAATTTACAAAATAAAAGAACAAAAATATCCATCATAAGTGCCTATTAATTAAAAAAATTGAATCAATCCATCAGAAGATGTATCCATGTATAAAAATATCATTCCGATAGGTATTTTCTTTACAAAATATATAATAAAAAATTGCGTAAAATAAAACTTTATGAGAATTTTTGGTTAGTTTGTGAATTATAAAATATAAGAGGCGGTTGAATATTTTCATACGCATTTTTTTAACAAAAAATGTGGCATTTTTTCTTAAATTTTATTATTTCACATTCTAATTAGAATTTTTCATGAATCATGATATATATATATATATATATATATATATATATATATATATATATATATATATATATATATAAAACAGAAAAAGAAAAATATATATATGTATATGAAAAATAAAAATAAAAATAAAAATAGAAAAACATCCATAAAAAGGATATTTTTTAAAATGAAAAATAAAAACGTCTTTCAAACAATGTTTTCATAATTTGTTTTTTAAGATAATGATTGGAGCAAAAAAATAATAATAACAAACTTAATTTTTATATTAAAAACTTCATTTTAAAGAGTGTTATTATATACTTTTAATAAAAATGTCATTTCGAATGAGGTATTAATGTCGTTATCAGCATTTCTTCCGACTTTATTTTTTTATTTTAAATTTATGAAAGAATATTTTAGAAAATATTTTCATTCTAAAGGTTGAACTAATATATATCTCCACTGTTTTTGTAACTAGCAAATATTTTAGCTTAGTGTAAAATAACAAAAAAATGGTTAAAATAGTGGGTTATATTTTAAAAATTCTATGGAAATTTTCATTCAGAGCATCCGAATTTAAATAAATTTTATCTAAAGCATCAAGTATAAAAAAATTTAAAAAAATAAAAACGTCTTATATTTTGTAATATTATAGTTCCGTCGTTCATTTTCTTTCCTTTAACAACGTTAGACAAAAAAAATAAAAAACGCTATTAGGAAGTGCATTTTCTGGAAAAAAAAAACGCCATTTCTAAATATGTCTTCTATTTTTTATTATTATTTGTTTTGCCTCTCACGTCTCTCTCTGGTCTCTTTCTTCTCTCACTCTCTGGTCTCTCTCTCACTCTCTCTCTCCTCTCTCTCTCTCGCCTCTCTCACTGTCTAGTCTCTGTCTCACTCTCTCTCTCCTCTCTCTCACGTCTCTCTCTGGTCTCTCTCTCACCTCTCTTCTCTCTCTCACACTCTCTCTCCTCTCTCTCGTCTCTCTCTCACTCTCTGTGTCTGGTTTCTCTCTCACTCTTTTTCTTTCTCACCTCTCTCTTTATTAAAGGTATTTAATGAAATACAAAAAAAAATTAGAAAATAATTTTTTTACTTTTGCTTACTACGGAGTTTTAGAAAAGAATATTTCGATCTTTTTTTTAGAGAATTAAAATTATATTTTTTATGTAATCCAAATACCACTAGTGTCATGATACACGCGTCCCGTGCAGTATTTTTTTTAGCACACGTGTCCAGTATGTTCAATTTTTAATCCATAAAAATTTATTGAAATATTTATACAAATAAAGTTTGTAAGATTCGTTAAGAAAATTTTAAGAACTCAATCGAACTCATAAAATCTGAAATAAATTCTTATGGATTATTTGCAAAAAATTTATTTCAGATTTTAAGAATTTTATTTCAGATTTTCTGAGTTCTATTTAGTTTTTAAAATTTTCTTAACGAATCTTACAGACTTTATTTGTATAAATATTTCAATAAATTTTTATGAATTAAAATTTGGACATATGAAACGTGTGTACAAAAAAAGTAATAAAAAATAAATAAATAGATGAGATGAGAGAGAGAGACCAGAGATCTTAAGAGAATGCCATTCTAAGGACGTTTTCTATTTTTTTTTTCTAACGTCTGTTAACGAAGAGAAAATGAACGATAGAAATATAATATTAAAAAATATAAAACGTCATTTCAATGATTATTTTGATACTTTTTTCGTAATTTTTTAAACTTCAATGCTTTAGATAAAATTTATATAAATTCAAATGCTTTAGATGAAAATTTTCAAAAATTTTAATATTATGTAAAAAAAATAAAAATATTTGCTAATTAAAAAATTAGTAAAAATATATACTAGTTTTTATATTTAGAATATGACATTTGTTAAAATTTTCTGAAGGTAGTTTAAGGAGCTGTATAAAATTTTCTGTCAAAATTATTCTGAATCAAAATTTAGGGAGTTGTGTAAAGTTAAAAGACATTTTCCATTAAAAAAAAATGTTAGAATGTGTCGGTGGATGTGAAAGACGTGTAGAACAGGCAAAGTTGCATTGCTTCCGTAGTGACACGTGGAGGCAAGGGCAAGCTTCTAATTCTGATGGATGTGCAGCTGTCGGAGAGGAAAGGAGGTGTGAGAGCGACTGGCACGTGAATGATGAGTTACAGTACCGGAAGTGGACTTACGTCTCGTTGCTTCCTTTTGGCTCGTTAAGTAAATGGCTGGGAAATTGACATCTGGGTAGTCCAACAGTTACATTGAAAAAGTGCTGTGTCCTCGAGACAACTCCATCATCAATCAGGTGGTTCATCAGAGTACAATGAATACTGTACTACGGACTCTGTCAATTAATAAGCAAAAGATGATACATATGAACGTTAACAGCCGTCCTCGGTGGAAATAACTCAAATTTTAACACAAAGATTCAATGCAGAGGTCGAGGTCAAGTGTGTAATGGACCGAGCGATCCCAAATTCAATTCGGTCCAGTCAACGTCAGTTTGAATCGATTTGAATCTGGTCAACGGACCGCTCCAACTCAGTCCACGGAGTATATAGGTCCAGATTAGGTCCAAGAAAATGGTCAGATAGTCGGTTCGGACTGGTCCGGTTGAAATCTTGGTCTGAACTGGTCCAAACATGGTAATTCAGTCGACCGGGTCCGGACCGACCCGATTCAGCGACCCGATCATGGTTTGGACCGAGCCGCTCCAACGACCCGTGCAAGGTCCAAACCGGTCCAACAATCCGGTCAAGGCCCGGACTGGTCCGATTCAGCGATCCGATCATGGCCCGACACAGGTCCGGTCGGAACTCGCGGGCCCCACTGTTTTAAAACGTTGGAGGAAATATATTTACCAAAATACCCCCATTTTAATGGCTATTTTTTAGACTTTTGAGGGATATTTTGGTCCTTTTGCTGAAAATGACCAAAATACCTTTATAACTATATTTTAAATGTATTAGGAGTAATTTTGCACCAAAATTTTTCTATAAATAGGACATAAATTATGAAAATTAATCACAATTTTTTTTCTTTCTCTTACAATATTTAGAAGCAAACAAAAATTTGAAGATTGAAGTAACAACTTTCTGGAGCCTGACGTTACAACTTTCTGGATACTGGAGTGTAAAGTGCAGTTTCTTGGAGGATTCAATTTGTGCAATTTTCTGGAGGCTTCAAGTTGACGTTTCAAATAATTTTAATATTATAAAGAAATTTTCTTCCTTTCATTTTTTTTGTTCGTGAATTTTCTTTCCTCTCTCTCTTTTTTTTTGTTTGAATTTTTTTTCTCTTTTTTTATTATATTTTCTAAAAAATTAGTTTTTAAAATATGGATGCTATTGGTTCTAACCATCCTTATCAAGGTGGTTCCGAACAAAACTACAATTATTATACTAATTTTTATAATAATAATCATGTTCAAGATTTTGTGCCACCAACACAAATGTTACCTCCAGAAGTTCGAAGTATTACTACAAATGTTACAACTAGAAAAAAAAGTTTTATAGAAATTATATGATAAATTATTTATCAACGATAATGAGGGAATACCAATTTTAGATCCAAACGATCAAAAATCAATAGCTAAATGTGCACAATGTAAGAAATGTAAGAAAATTTTTAAACAAAAAAATGATGGCACGGACAATTTAAAAATACGCTATAAAAGTTGTTATGGCAATGACACATTACATGCTAGACAAACACAACAAAACAACGGTCTCCAAGAATCTTTTATAGGTAACTTTACTTATTCTGTTGCTCGTAACAAAACTGAGTTAACAAAATATATTATTTGTGATGAATAACCTTTTATATTTGGTGAGAGTGAATCATATTATGATTATGCAATTACTACTCTTAATTCTTGTTTTACTAAAGTTTCCAGATCTACTATTAGACAAGAAGCTGTCAAAATATTTGAAAAAGAAAAGACAGCTTTAAAAGATATTTTTATAAATGTTAGTAAATTTGCTTTGACTTCTGATATATGGACTAGCAAAAAGAATTATCCTTATATTTGTATCACGACACATTATTTAGATGCAAAATAGGTTTTGCAAAAATAAATTATTTATCTACGACTTTTAGAATTTCTACATAATGGCGCTGAAATCGGTGGATCTATAATACAATTTTGACGTAAATATGTATTCACAATAAGTTTTTTCAATTTTTTTAAATAATTATAGTAATAACACTTCTTATATTACTATTTTAAAATCATAAATTTTGCCTTTAGTAGAATGACCACTTTTTCATGTAATATATGCTTGTCATATTATAAATTTAATTATACAAGAATGCCTTCAATTCTTTCAAGCAAATTTAGAAAATATTAGATCATGTTTAGTTATTTTGAACATTTTTGCAAGTAGACAAAAATTTTTAAAATGTTCTGTGCACAATATGGTATGACTTTTGTCATGCCTCGACTCCGTAGAGTCGATAATCGTCCCCCGGACGTGATGCAGTGCGCGTCTAGGTTGCGCAATGCACAAGGCAAGAACGTGCATTTTTGATAATTTATTTGAAACACATAGCATAAGTCACATTGCAGCAGAAATATTGTACATTGCTTATGCCGTATCGGCTATATTGTTTTGAAATAACTAAAAGAACAAACAACCTGCCATGAATAATACTTGTTGTCCCATACATCACACCCTTCGTATAGATTGATACAAAATGCCTTCAAAATAAATTGGCTTCATATATATTTCAAAATAGGAAGAGCTTCATGACGTCTCTTCGATCTTCAACTTCGGCCTAGTACCGTTGGCTCTCTATGTTCCCGACACCTGAGGAGTTGGGGGATCAATACACTTAGGAATGTATTGGTGAGCGGGACGAGCCTACTCACCTAAACTGATATTGCTTATTAAAGGGACACATGCATTGTAAACACCCTGATTTTTAGAATTTAATTTAAATTTTTTATTAATTATTATTGTAGAATTTTATTATTATTTTTAGTTCATTATAATAAATATTCGTTCATGGATTTATATTTTTGTGCATTAAATCAATTATTAAAAATGTGCAAAAAATATATATTTGGGTGTATAACTAATAATAGAGTATTGTGTAATTTTTCTGAAATTTATTGGGATCCAAAACTATTTTTAATGACCATATATATATTAAACCAACCCAAACCGAACCAACCCAAACCAAACTAACCAAAACTGGACCCGGATCCCAAACCCGCAACCCAACAACCCGCAACCCACCAACCCGCAACCCACCAAACCCTTCATCTATAGTAACCCAAAAAAATCCCCCTATCCGATCATCTTCCCCTCCCGAAACCGCCCGACCCCCTCCCTTCGTCTTCTTGTAACTCCCTCTCCTCACCCCTATTTAAACCCTAGCATAGCCGACCACCACCACCATCAACTCCTCTACCACCCTGACCAACCTCAGCCGTCGACGACCGCCGGACAGTCGCCGCCGCACGCCGCAAGAAGCCACCGTGCAGCCGCCCAAAATCCTGAGCTAACAACACAGCGAGGTACCCATTTTCTAACCCTTGTATCTCCCTGCACAGTAATCAAAATATTGACCCGTCAAATCCTATGTGAAGAACACATGACTCTCTTGAATCCTGTGTAATTAGTTCGGTGTATCGTATCCTGTGTCGGTCGCAATTCGCGACGCAAAACAGAAAAAAAGATCAATTTTGTAGTTTAGAAACTGTTCCAACCACCCATGTTCATGTCTGATTTTCTTCCAACCTAGTTAATATTTTTAAATTATACTTGAACAGTAATTTAGATAACATAACCAATATTTAATCTCTTTAATTAGTTTATTTTATTTTATTGTATGCTGTGATTTATTTGCTGTTGAAATTGACCGAAAACTTGATTTTCTAAATCAAAAATTTCCCGAAATGGGATGCGACCCGCTAAACGAGGCAAATTCATTGTGTGCAAATTATACCAAAATATGCATATCGTCAACACGGATGTGTGAGATTTCGTAAAAGTTGATTTGGATGTGCGTGCACACCGGAATCAACGCGTATCCGTCGAAAAATTCTGTATCGGCCTGTTCTGACACTCATCATAATTTCGTGTGTGCTTGTCGTCTCGCAATGAAACTTAAGCCATCGGATTCGCAGCGTTACGCTGGTCCTGTGACCCAAGTTTGGTTCAATTTTGAGAACATTGACGAAATCCCATTTTCGTGGGCCCTACGGTTCCACTTGACGAGCGATTTTGTGACCGGCTCATCAAAATCTAGTTCTGGATATTCTGTTGGCTTCATATCATCGTTCTAGACTCATAGACACTAAGTTTGAAGAATTTGGAAAACTTTGTCTTTGGCACATTTTTTGGTGCGAAGTAGGCCACATGTGGAGCCCGCTTTGACCAAAAATTGTCAATTTTGTCCATGTGTCCAAATTGGACTTATGGATAGTAAATTCTAGCTATTTCAAGTATTCTGAGAGTAATAGTGATATTTGTTTCAGCATTCGGAGATGTACCTGAGATTCCACTTATATTGGAGCAACTAACGGAGCTCAAAATCCAGACAAGTGTACCTTGCCAACTTACAGTAAATCCTGTGATATTAATTGCTTGTGTTCTTTCTTTTTACTTCTGTGATTTACTTGTTCACCCTAGGACCGTGAGACATTACTTAGCGTCCGAACGAGATTCGGGTGTCGACGCCTTACGTGGAGTCGTGTAACGTCACTTAGAGAGTTGATACCACGATCCCATTTTTACGTGCTTGCACTATTAACATGACAGAACATAAAAAATTTGACACTGATTACATGAGACAGAGTTCGTCTTGATGTATTTCTTGGTACCAGGATTCTGTGTAGGACTATAGGCTTCATGACGTTTACATACATACTTATATACTTGTACTTATGACTCATGGTGATAGATAGAGGTCTTGGCCCTGCGTGTTACTATATGATACGTGAGGTTACATGGGAGGGGAGAGTCTCACCATACTACATGCTAATTTTGTTTATATATATATACACTAAATTATTGGTGGTGTCTTAGACTCTGTCTTTGGCACATTTACTGGCCCTTCGAGATATTACATGCTGCTATGGGCTCCCCGACACAGAGCCTGTATTCGTTTCATCCTGAGTATGAGTAATGCTCTCATTTGTATTTCACATAGTTGGTTACATAGTTTGTCCTGAGGATCTGTTTTTACTTACTGCATTTTATTTGGCTTGAGTGTTTATTGTACCTTGCTATGTCCCCTGAGGACCTGGATCCGGATTATGTCCCTAGGAACAGTAGAGGAGGATTACTCCGAGATATATGGGACATGAACTGATGCTAGAGCAGTACTAGCACTAGAGAACGAGGTTGTGCCAGAGGATTTCTTCTGAGTATTCTGTTACATACTCAGTTATTCATGCTTCCAGTTATCTCATATCTTGACTCAGGGACTTATGTATTGACTTATTTTATCGGGTTGTTCCCCGAGACACTACAAATGTTGACTTAATGATGGACTATTTCCTTTATCTATTATCTTGATTAGTCTATCATATTTAGTTATGCTTCTTTCTGTGGATGAGATTAGAATTATTCTGTAATAGATGGTGTAGACTACATTTATATTTATTACAGCTTAAGTGCACTCTAACGGGTCCATTAAATTGGGTTTGCCCATTAGAGTTGTGCTGCTGGCCATTGCCATGTGGCTAATCTCTCGGTATTTTGGGACTGGGGCGTGACATGGTTTTTGTGGTGCCCTATGCAGGTCTACGACTATGTTGCTTTAGTTTCAACTAAGGAACCGAACAAGCCCACAAATTAGGATAGAATAAATTATAGGATCTCATCCACATATTGACACGTTCTTGACCTCTATATCGGATTCGAATTAATTTCTTGACTTGCATCCTGCCTTGATTCCTTGGTGCGTCTCTCATAGTTTACTTTGGATGCAGAGTAATAGATCCACGAGCCAGCGATAAGACTCCCGCAAAAATACCACAAAGTGCTGTGATCACTTACGACGATAGGGTGATGCCACTAAGTGCAGATCCCTCCACTCAACAAAGCAATCAAGCAGATCAATATGCCTCGAGGTTCCGACGAGACGATATTCCACCACCACCGCAATTCACTCCACCGATGCCAGTTTTTCCACCAGGATACCCTATGGATGGACAACAAATATTCCAAATATTCTACGCAATGATGTAAGTCCAACAACAAGTTCATCAAGAAGCTCAGCGTCACGAGACAAAGAACCTGAGAAACAGTATAGTGACCGCACTGGAGTAGGCGAATCCACCTGCTAGGCTACCATCGATGGGATCTATCACTGATTTTTGCCAGCTGAAGTCCCGTAACTTTTCAGGCAAGGAGGAGCCCACTGAAGTTCATGAGTGGCTCACAAACACTCAACACCAATTGGAAGCAGCTGAGCTTCCGAGGGAGCGTTGGATGACTGCCATCAGGATGCAGTTGACGGGCAATGCACATCACTGGTGGCTATCTGAGGAGAGACGACTCAGACCGGACTGGACCGGACCGAGTCACTTGGGAGGAGTTCTCTAGACTTTTCCAGGAGATGTACATTCCAGCCATTGCCAGAGCGGAACTTAGGGATAAGTTTAATCGCCTCATTCAAGGCAACATGATGGTAGAAGAGTATAATGCAGAGTTCATCCGTTTGAGTCGCTTCGCCCCTACTCTGATCCCGACAGAAGAGGAGAAGACGGAGAAGTTCTTCGACGGACTTAGCTTTGAGCAACAGAGATTAATCGGCTTCGTTGCACCTACTTCTTACACGGACGTCCTTGCTGCAGCCCGACGCATGGAGCGCATCACCAGGAAAGAGTCCAGCCTAAAATGGCCGTTTATATCAGCACCAGCCAGAGCACCACACGGGGAGCCTGCAAAGTGACCCTAGATGAAACCACCACAGAGAGCAGTATCATAATCCCTAGCCCTTCCTACTTGTCACTACTGTGGCAAGGTAGGCCATATTGAGAGGGAGTGTAGACTCAAATTGGGATTATGTTTAGCTTGCGAATCTTGTCATCATTCAGTAAATGATTGCCCTGAGCGTCGAGAAGAGCACCGATGGTAAACCGACAAGCTTTACCAGTATCGGAAGGATATCAGCCGAGGCCACCCTTGGCACCACGGGCATCACTCTTTCAGCAGGCCTAACAACAGCAGAGGAAACCACCACAAGCACGTGGACAGGTGTCACGTCCCAGTCCCAAAATGCCGAGGGACTGGAGATGCGAGGCAATGGCCAGCAGCACGCACCGATGGATAACCCAATTTAATGGAACCATCAGGGTGTACTTAAGCTGTAAATAAGGTCTACTACAACAAGCCACACTAATTTCATCCATAAAGATAAAGAAATAAACTACATAATCAAAATGGAAATAAGTAGCAACAACATCACAGCAAGTCAGTCGGAGGAACAATCCGACTATAGTCTGAATAAGCTGGCTCTATAGGCCAGGAACAAAGATATAAACATGAAATAAATAAATGAGTGCTGGGACAGGCACTCAGGAGAAGTCCTCGGCAGTCACCTCGTCTTCAGTGTTCGGTTCTATTCCAGCAATAGCTTCAGCTCCGGTCCCGTATACCTCGGGGTACTACTCCTCTGCTAAACCTGGGGACATAATCCATTCCAGGTCCTCAGTGGACATAGCAAGGCACAAAATAAAATAAGCCAAATGAATAAGCAGTGCAATAAATAAATGAACAGCAGGGTAAACTAAGTAACCATCTATGTGATATGCAAATGAGAGCAACACTAGTACTCAGGCTGAGACCGCTACAAGCTCTGTGTCGGGGAGCCGGTAGCAGTAATAACACGTAAAGGGTCTAGCTCTGCTGGAGAGTCTACAACCTCACAATAATAGTAGATATATATATAGAACAACCTGTAGCCTGTGTGTCTCTCTCCACCCAATGTAATCACGCAAGCCATGACCATAACGTCTCATGTCCATGTCAGCGGGATTATAACTAATGCAACAAGTCATACTGTCTATAAATAAATGTCTCTATCAAGTCCTGTATCCTATACAGAATCACCACGAATATCTCAGGAGGATTCTGTCCATGATAGTGTCAAGTGTCCTGGGTTGTAGGGTACTTGATAGGTCAAGTACAAAGTAAGGGGATCGTAAATCCATCTCTAAATGACGAACCCAACACCGCGTACGGTGTCGGCACCCGACTATGATCGGACACTAGGTACGTCATACGTTCCCTAGGTTAAGCAGTTTAAATCAGTTTATATGAATTTGCACAAGACATCCAGCAGAGTATTTTTACAGAAAAATATGAAAATAATGACTGCAAGTTTGGCAAGGTGCACTTGCCTGAGGTTTGGATTCCACTAAGGTCCTGGTTTCGGAAATTTCTAGAGATGTCTCCGAAAGCTGAAACAAACAGTACCATCACGCTCAGAAGGTATCAAACAGCTAGGAACGCCTGTCCTTGGGTCCAATTTGGAGACAAAGGCAAAAACGACAATTTTGGGCCAAAACGGGGTCCACCGGTGGGCCCGCTTTGCACCGAAAAACGTGTCAGGGTCAATGGTCTCCAAATTCACCAAACTTAGTGTCAACAGGTCAGGAACGCTGATACAAACCCAACGGAACTTTCAGATTTGAATTCCGATGAGCCGATCACAAAATCGCCCGTCGAGCGGGGCCTGTGGGGCCCACGACACGCGATTTTGTCAACTTTCTCAGAATCGAACCAAACTTGACCCACAGGACCAGCGTATCGCTATGAGTCCGATGGCACAAGTTTCGTCTCGATCTGACGTGTGCGCACGAAGTTAGGGTGAATTGCAGAAAAGTCGGATACGGGGCGATGTCCGCGGATACGCGTTGATTCCGGTGTGCACGCACACCCGAATCAGCTTCCGCGAAATCCCACACGTCCGTATCGACGAGGCGCACGTATCTGTGAAGACCGTACGCGACCAAGTCATCCCGTTTAGCGGGGCGTACTCAGTTCCGGGGTGAAACAGGGTCTGGTTTTTCCTGTTTTTGGATCGCGGTGTGCGATCACCACAGGACGCGATGCCCCGAGCGGTTTATCCGGGCACCGAGAGGGTCATACAGGCTTCACATAGAAATTTACAGAATCGAAATCAGAGATCTGAGGTGCAAGATACGAGTACCTGAAGGGGACCCGAGAAACCGGGGTTTTCCGTGTCCGTCTTGTGTCCTGGACACTATGTCCTCTGCTAGGGCTAGGGTTTAGGGCTGTGTCCGCGTGTCTCCTGTTGGCGGACACGGCGGAGGTGACTCAGGGCGGTGAGGGGCCGACGAGGTCTCGGGCGGTGGCTGCGGCTCCGGACGGAGGGGAGAACAGCAGCCGCGGGGAGAGAGAGGAGGAGGAGGGGGTTCTGGAGAGGGGCTGGCCGGCGTCGGCGCTGGCTGGGCGGCTCTCGGCGAACTGGTCGGCGTCGAGCAGAGGGGAGGTCCGGCTGCCGGAGTTCGGGGTGGTTAGGGTTAGGGTTTGCGGTTTGGGGGGAAAGGGAGGCGGAGGAGAGGGGATTATATAGGCTCGGGGCGGGGGTGAGGTCGGGGACGACGTGGGCGAGGGTTTCGGAGGGGGAGGCGGTCGTGGCGGCCGAAAATCGCGGTGGGCGGCGCCTTTTCCGGCGGGCGGAGCGTGGGACGCGGGCAGGCGAAGTGGGGGAGGGGAAGGAGAAGCGGGTCGGGTCGGGCGCGGATCCAGGTGAGCGGACTCGCCCGACCCGCTAACAGCGGTTGGGACAGGGCTGCTAATGGGCTTGGCCCACTGGGCCGGGCCGGGCCCCAAAATAAAAATAAAAATAATAACAGTAAATTTAATAATAAAAATCATTTAATTAATTAATTTAATTAGAAAAATAGTTTTAGGCTTTTAAAAATAGGTCTGAGGCCCAATAAAATCCCAGAAAATTACCCTAAGTCCGGTTTTCTTATTTACACCATAAAATCATATTTTCATTTCATTTTAATGTTATTTATTGGCAATTAAAAATTATAAACTCACTACAGGACCTATGTAAATTTCTGAAAAATGCATATTAATTCCCAAAATTAAAATATCTGAAAATTTAGGGGGTTTACAATCTACCCCCCTTAAGAGGATTGCGTCCTCGCAATTGAAAGGTAAACTATAAAGGCAAGATTTACAGAATTAAAGAATGCTTAGGTTCTACCTGATTCTGCAAATAAATGTGGATAACGCTGCCGCATAACATCTTCTCGCTCCCAGGTCGATTCGCCAGGAGAGTGCTGTTTCCAAGCTACTCGAACCAGCCTGATTGTCTGCCCTCGCAGTGTCTTCTCGCTGGTGTCGAGTATACCCACTAGCTGCTCTTCGTATCTCAGGCTAGGTCCCACTGAAATCTCAGAATGATCAACTATATGGCTTGGGTCCGTCACATATCTCCTCAGTTGTGAGACGTGGAATACGTCATGCACTCCCTCTAAGGATGGAGGTAATGCAAGATGGTAAGCCACCTCACCAATGCGCTCCAAGATATCAAATGGCCCAATGTACCTTGGGCTTAACTTGCCTCTGCTGCCAAATCTGATAGTACCTCTAGTGGGCGAGATCCTCAAAAATACATGCTCTCCTTCCTTGAACTCCAGGGGTCGTCTGTGTGCATCGGCCCAATGCTTCTGTCTATCCTGGGCTGCACGGAGATGGTTCTGAATCTGTTTTACTTTCTCCACTGTCTCTGTTACCAACTCTGGACCCAGTATTTGACGTTCACCAACGTCGCTCCAGCATATTGGCGATCTGCACTTCCTTCCGTACAATGCCTCGAAAGGTGCCATCTGAATGCTTGCCTGATAGCTGTTGTTGTAGGAGAACTCCACTAAGTACAGATGATCTTCCCAAGATCCTCCAAAGTCCAGTATACAGGATCGCAGCATATCTTCTAGGATCTGAATTGTGCGCTCTGACTGGCCATCTGTCTGAGGATGATAGGCAGTACTGAATTTGAGCCTGGTGCCGAGACTCTCTTGCATGCTTCGCCAGAAGTGAGATATAAATCTTGAGTCTCGATCTGATACAATACTAACCGGCACTCCATGTAATTTTACGATCTGTCGCATATACATGTCGGCTAGTACTTCCGTGGATTGTCCGACTCTGAACGGCAAGAAGTGAGCCGACTTAGTGAGCCGATCCACGATGACCCATACTGCATCCTTTCCACTAGGGCTTCTTGGAAATCCAGTGACGAAGTCCATGGTAATATGCTCCCACTTCCATTCAGGGATGGGAAGTGGCTGCAACATACCTGCAGTCCTTTGGTGCTCGGCCTTCACCTGCTGGCAGACTAAGCATTTTGCCACAAATCGGGCAATCTCCCTTTTCATTCCATGCCACCAGTAATACTGTCTTAAGTCCCGGTACATCTTGGTTCCTCCTGGATGAACCGAGTATATGGAGCTATGTGCTTCTGTCATCAACTCCTGCCTTAACTCTCCATTTGGAACACATAGGCGATTTCCGCACCTTAATGTTCCGTCCTCATGGATGCGAAGTCCCGTCTGCAAGCCTGCTTCTATTCTTTCTCTCAGCCTTCGAAATCTGGCATCATTAGGCAAAGCTTCCTTGATTCTCTCCACCAGCGATGACTTCACTTTGAGGTTAGCCAGCAAACCATTTTGTCCAGGTAGAGCAACCTCTATCTGAAGATCTTGCAAGTCTTGTAATAGCTGAGGCTGCTCCGTCAAGAAATAAGCCGAGGGTTTTCTGCTGAGGCGTCGGCTACAACATTTGCTTTCCCCGAGTGGTACTACAGATCGATGTCAAAGTCCACCATCAGCTCAAGCCAATGCCTTTGTCTCATGTTGAGCTCCTTCTGTGTATAAACATACTTCAAGCTCTTATGATCAGTGAATATCTCGACCTTTTCTCCATACAGATAATGTCTCCAGATCTTCAATGCAAAAATCACTGCAGCTAGCTCCAGGTCATGCGTTGGGTAGTTCTTCTCGTGGACCTTCAGCTGCCTCGATGCATAAGCGATAACCTTGCCATGTTGCATCAAGACACAACCTAGCCCACTACTGGACGCATCACTATATACAACAAAACCTCCTGACCCTGAGGGAAGAGTCAAGACTGGTGCTGTTGTTAGACGCTTCTTCAATTCTTCAAAGGCATTCTGGCATTCTTCCGTCCATATGAACTCCTGATCCTTCCGTGTCAGCTTAGTCATCGGCTCTGCGATCCTTGAAAATTTTTCTATGAACCGCCGGTAATACCCAGCAAGTCCAAGAAAACTTCTCACTTCTGCAACAGAGGTAGGGGTAGGCCAGGTTTCTATAGCAGTGACTTTTTTTGGGTCCACAGACAGTCCTTCACCTGAGATAATATGCCCTAAGAATGGCACCTTGTCCATACAGAACTCACATTTGCTGAGTTTGGCATATAGCTTCTCCCTTCTCAAGGTTTCTAGCACAATCCGGAGGTGTTCCTCGTGCTCTTCGTGGTTCTTGGAGTAGACTAGGATATCATCAATGAATACCACCATGAACTTATCCAAGTACTGATGGAAGACCCCGTTCATCAAACTCATAAATACGGCGGGTGCGTTGGTTAAACCAAACGGCATTACTAGGAACTCATAATGTCCATACTTAGTTCTGAAGGCCGTCTTTGGGATATCTTCCTTCTTTACCCTAATCTGGTGATAACCGGATCTAAGGTCAATCTTTGAGAATACCTTAGCACCACTTAATTGGTCAAACAAGTCATCAATGCGTGGTAATGGGTACCAGTTCTTAATAGTTACAGCATTAAGGGCTCTGTAATCAATGCACAGCCGTACAGATCCGTCCTTCTTGGG
The DNA here is from genome assembly GCA_036927795.1 of Iris macrosiphon. Taxonomy (NCBI): domain Eukaryota; kingdom Viridiplantae; phylum Streptophyta; class Magnoliopsida; order Asparagales; family Iridaceae; genus Iris; species Iris macrosiphon. The sequence goes on along the minus strand of JAYESA010000006.1, from coordinate 66,455,200 downwards.
TACAAAAAGTATAGGTGCTCCCCATGGTGAAACACTGGGCCGGATAAATCCTTTCTCCAGAAGGTCGTCAACTTGTGTTTTCAGTTCCACTAACTCCTTAGGTGCTAGCCGATATACCGATGAAGTGATAGGTTCGGCTCCTGGAGTTAGGTCTATTGTGAATTCTATCTCCCGATCAGGTGGTAAACCTGGAAGATCGTCGGGAAACACATCCACAAATTCCGTTATGACTCTTGGGTAACTTGAATCTTCTTCTACAGTCAATACCCTAAGAGTTGGCTGGACCCCTTGTTCTACAGCTCCTCGTAGAAATTCAAACTCAGGAAGGCTAGGGGGTCTAAATATCACTTTTCCAAGCCGGCAATCCAGTGTCGCATGGTACTGACTTAACCAGTCCATACCAAGTACAACATTGTAATCAGGCATAGAAAAGATCAGGAATTGGGCTCGCATCTCTCGGCCACAGACTACTACCGAACATGATCTACAAGTATCACTAACCGGGATAATTCCACCTCCCGTTAGAATTCTCTTCATCTTCGAGAGAGTTGCGATAGCTATTCTATGTGTGGCTACGAAGCTAGCAGCAATAAATGAATACGAAGCTCCAGAATCAAATAATGCTACAGCAGGAATTGAAGCTACTAATATGGTACCTGCTATCACTTCGCCTACAATAGCTTCCTCAGTGACTGCTAGTGCATATGCCTGACCTCATCCCTGAGCGGGACCCCTTTGCTGACGAGCTTGTTGGAACAATGCTGCCTGAGGTGGTAGAGGTGGCCTGGCTCCTCCAGGCCCTGTCTGTGTTGCTCCCCCAGCTGGAAGAGCTGCAGGTGGAGCTGGTCGATTCGGAACTCCCTCTCGACGTTCCGAGCAGTCCTTTGAGAAGTGTTGTCCAGATCCGCAAACCAGGCAGAGTCCCAGCTTGCGTCGATATTCCTTTTCAATATGTCCTACCTTGCTGCAGTAATGGCAAGTAGGCAGGTTCTTAGTTGCTGCTCTTGGAGGCGGGCTCTTCTGGGGCCGTTTAGCAGATTCCCCTGGTGATGACTTAGAATGTGCTGAGGAGAAGGGACGTTTCAGGCTTGATTCCCTCCGAGTAACGTGCTCCAGCCGACGTGCTGCAGCTAGGACGTCGATGTAAGAGGTGGGCGCGACTGATCCAATTAACTTCTGAAGCTCGAACCTGAGCCCATCAAAGAACTTCTCCGCCTTCTCCTCTTCGGTAGGAATTAGCGAAGGGGCGAAGCGGCTCAGGCGAATGAATTCGGCGTTGTATTCCTCCACCGTCATGTTGCCCTGGATCAGGCGGTTGAATCTGTCTCGGAGTTCTGACCGAGCCATAGCAGGGATGTACATTTCCTGGAAGAATCTGGAGAACTCCTCCCAGGTAACCTGATCATGTCCGAGCCTTCTTTCTTCGGACAGCCACCAATGATGTGCGTTGTCTGTCAGTTGCATCCTGACGGCAGTCATCCATTTGTCCCTTGGTAGTTCAGCGGCCTCCAACTGATGCTGTGTATTTGTAAGCCCTTCATGCACTTCAGTTGGTCCTTCCTTGCCCGAGAAGGTACGGGGCTTGAGTTGATGGAAATCCGTGATGGATCCCATTGCTGGCCGTCTATTTGGTGGATTTGCATGCTCCAACGCTGCGACTAGGCTGTTCCTTAGGTTCTTGGCCTCTCGGCGTTGGACCTCCTGCTGAGTCAGCTGTTGGGCCTGTATCATTGCGTAGAATATCTGGAACATTTGCTGGCCGTCCATTGCCTGTCCTGGGGGAAAGGCAGGCATCGTAGGAGGGAACTGGGGAGGAGGCGGGATGTCATCACGCCTGAACCTGGAACTTGGCTGGCCAGTTTGATTGCTCTGGGAGGATTGTCCTCTGGTATCTGGCGTCGTTCCAGCTTCACACCCTGCTTCAGTCGGTGTACCCAATGGGGTCTCGTCACCACTTCTGGGATCCATAACTCTGCACCAAAAGGAAACAATAAGAACGCACAGAGGAATCAAAACAGGATGCAATTCAAGCAATTAAATTGAATTCGACATAGAGTTCAAAAACGATTCAATCAATGGATGAGATCCTATAATCTATCTTATTGCAGGCCTGTCCGGTCCCTAAGTTGAAACCGAACTATTTAGATCTGACCTGCATGGGCCACCACAAAACTATGTCATGCCCCAGTCCCAAAATGCCGAGGGACTGGAGATGCGAGGCAATGGCTAGCAGCACGCACCGATGGATAACCCAATTTAATAGAACCATCAGGGCGTACTTAAGCTGTAAATAAGGTCTATTACAACAAGCCACACTAATCTCATCCATAAAGATAAAGAAATAAACTGCATAATCAAAATGGAAATAAGTAGCAACAACATCACAGCAAGTCAGTCGGAGGAACAATCCGACTATAGTCTGAATAAGCTGGCTCTATAGGCCAGGAACAAAGATATAAACATGAAATAAATAAATGAGTGCTGGGACAGGCACTCAGGAGAAGTCCTCGGCAGTCACCTCGTCTTCAGTGTTCGGTTCTATTCCAGCAATAGCTTCAGCTTCGGTCCCGCATACCTCGGGGTACTGCTCCTCTGCTAAACCTGGGGACATAATCCATTCCAGGTCCTCAGTGGACATAGCAAGGCACAAAATAAAATAAGCCAAATGAATAAGCAGTACAATAAATAAATGAACAGCAGGGTAAACTAAGTAACCATCTATGTGATATGCAAATGAGAGCAACACTAGTACTCAGGCTGAGACCGCTACAAGCTCTGTGTCGGGAAGCCGGTAGCAGTAATAACACGTAAAGGGTCTAGCTCTGCTGGAGAGTCTACAACCTCACAATAATAGTAGATATTGTCACGACCCGCACCCGGAATTTGGGCATGAGTCGTGGGTACGTCCAGCCTACGCCGCAGCATCGGCGGTAGAACGCTGTCTAGGTCTCAACATATAATATATCCTGTCAATAGTCTCAACTCCGCACGGAGGACAATGATAAATAATCCACAGTTCTATGATATACTCAATCACAAGTTAATAGAAAATAATGGCACGATAAGAATAGAAAAGAGTTCTAATATAAACCAACCACAATAAGTCCAACTCAAATCTTGGGTCTAGATGACCTCACAAAATCACAGAATAATAAATATAACTCAGTCTCAGTCTAGAACAATAATTGTAGAAAAACAGTCTAAGTACAACCAGGTACATTCTTCTCTAGGCTAGGCAACTCCTCTGGGGTTTCTGGAGTGAAATCTCCCTCTAATCCTGGACCGTAATGAGTGGGGCAAAGATCCTCCAGGTCCTCTGAAAAATGTTATCCAGTCAGGATTGGAGCGAAGCACAAGCACTAACAGCAGTTTCATTAAATTGACAAAGACTATAAACAGTGTAAGAAATACAAGATGGAAATAAATGCTGGAAATGTAAAATACTGGAGAAAATGGAAATAGGCAATAGAGCATCTAGCAATGAACAATAGACAGTGAATGCTAGAACAAGTGAATCTGAATAAAATAGACATCTAGCTAAGTGTTTGAATTATCAGTTTATTATGTGATCGGCTTGGGACTTGATCAGGCTGGTTATATATGATTAGCTATGATTCTTGTAGGTCAGGCTAACCATATGGTTAGCTATGATGCATGTAGTGGTCAGGCTGATCATATATAACAGCTATGATGCATGTAAATGGTCAGGCCGCACCCGACGTGAGAAGTGGGGTGAGCTATGATGCATGTAAAGGATTTGGATATGATCACATAATCTACTAATAGTTCCCCATCCCCCAGCTAGCACGATGGATTCCAATCACGACTCCTCATGATGGGGATCTAGGGTGCTAATCCGTGTATCCATAGTATCGGAATCAAGTATGTAATACAACTGCATTATAGAAATAATCAACAATGAAAACTGTCAGAGAATGTACTCGCCTGTGGTCCTGAGCAAGGTGTGAGGATCGATGTCCAAAGTGGGATCACAATGACCTATTTATGGAATATTAATGTCAGATATTGAATTAAAGGAAAGCATGTTTAACTAATTAAATACGAGGTTTCTAGGTCTTACTAAGGTTTAGGGTTCAAAATTCCTTATGTGGTAGGTTTCTCCAAGATGGTACTAGTCATACTAACCTAGTGGTCAATATTAGGTTAACTTGTTACCTTAGGCTTCATATTAATACTAAGAAATATTTACCTACTAGGCATTTAGTATAGATAACTCCTAATTTGGTTCTAAAGTATTACTAAATCTATCTAACCCTCACCTACTAGTATTCCAACTGCCACCCTTAATTAAACTCACCTCACAGAACCACTGAGACACTAAATCATCACTTACTGTTTACCAATACACACCCCCATGTATTCATACTGATACACTACACTAGGACTACCCACTTACTGGTACTTTCTCTCTTACTATACTGACACTGGTACACTAGACACTAGGTTCTAGGATACACACACACTATAATCTGCACATTGCACCTCACAAGATTCAACAAACTGACACAGGTATTGGTACACCACTGGCACAGACACACTGGCACATAGACACCTAGGTATCTTACTGCACACCCAGGTTCTAATTTTTCACAGCTGCACTCACACAGGCATTTCTAATACTCTAGGTTCTGGGTTCTACTGATACCCATCTCAACTCACTGACACACTACACTCACACAGATACTCACACAATGGGACACACACAGTCACTGATACATTCTGCACAGTAATACACACTAGTTAGATACATAGCAACACTGATTTACACATCTCAGGCTCACACACATGTATGTATCTAACACTCAGGTACACACAGATCTCTCATTCACTGAATATTGGTACCTACACATAATTCCTACACAGAGCTGAATCCTGCACACACAGAAATCTGCACACCCATACAGCTAGCTAGGCTCACACACTCACCCTGGCACTTGGGCTCACTGAGAATACTGGGACACACACTCACAATAAGCACTAGTCTAACTGATGCTCTACACAGGAACACAGCCATGTATTCACTGCTCAACACAGGAAATACACTATGAACCTGGAACAAATCACTCCACACACACACAGCACTATAGAACCTGGGAATTTCACTCTACACACACACACTAGTTAACCCTAAGCCAACACACACACAGGTTCACTTACACTGATACACAGCATAACTCCTACACTGATGCACAACACCTAATATCTAGACACACTAAGACACAGGTTCACAGTCTGAACTGTTCAGACTACCCTGGTCCTCACACTCATACTTGTCTCAGACACAAAGGCATACACACAGTTATACACACTACCACACATATCACATATTAGGAATTATTACACTGCCATATACACACAGCACTATAATCTAAAACCAGGAACTCATACAAACACACTGACACAGTACATGGGTTCACTCACACCTAATCACACTTATTACCTAGACACACTTAGGCAAGACACACACTTACTAATACTGACTGATACACATGCTACACAGGTACTCCCAGATTGTTTTCCTTAATCCTATACACACACAGTTACATACACCTACAGCTCAACACAAACTGCTACACACAGAATTCATACTACTCACACTGAAAATTTAAATACCTACACACTGTCACATTGGCACTGCACTGAAACACTTGATACACAGAGAACTATACTACCCGACTGCACAGTTAAAGAGAAATCTTGATCCTTCACAGTGCCATGAGGAAATCTGATACCCCAATGCATCTCAACCTACCTATACACACAAACACAGCCACACAGTTATACACATACACTCCCAAACCCGACTGCACAATGAACCATTCACAGTTTCAACCACAAGAACTTGACTGCACATTTCCTCGAACATATGCAGGGCAGAAAAATGAATTTACATACAAACCCAGAAATTCCCAATCAAAACCTAAAAAACTGAGATCTAAACTCATACGTAGGAGGGGTGATGTGCCTACACGAGATCCCTAGGGTTTGGGTTCCAGAAATTAGGGGAAAACACCCATAGGTCACCAAAACCCAAGTTCACCTAGGTCTTCATGTAGAGTCTCAGAAATCAAAACCTAAACATCAAGGTAGGTTTCCTAATGGCCAAAAAAAAAAGAAAACAGAATATAATTGAATAAAAAATAGGGTTTTACCTATAGGGAGATGGTTTCCCTATGAAGGTTCTTCTTCCCCAAGGTTCCTTGGCCCAAGCTCCTTGCTTTGAAGGAGGAAAAATGGAAACCTAGGGTTTTAATTCCGAATTTGGGGTGGGGAGATGGCTTTCTTGATGGAGGCTAGGGTTTCTCCTTTCTACATGAAGGAAGAGAGGGTTCCCTTTTATATTAAAACCAGTTAGGGTTTCTAATGCATAGTTTAGGTTAAACCCCCTATTTTAGGTTATGTTGAACCTAATTAACTAAGGTTTAGTCAGTCTAGGGTTTGAGGGTTCACCCTAAAATTTGAATTCTAGGGTTTCTCTAGAATTAGGTTTTCAAATTAGGGCTTAGTCATTAGGGTTTGTCCTAATGAGTTCTAGGATTTGACCTAAACCCAAAATCACTAACAATATATAAATAGTTTATAAAACTCAGCAGATTAATTAAATGCATAATTATTCAAAATAGTGAAATTACCCAAATGCCCTTATTTGGAAAAATGGTAGTGACAAGTCTACCCTCCTAAAAGAAATTTCGTCCTCGAAATTTGGACTGAACAAAACAGGAATAAATCAGAAAAGGAAATACCTTAAGTCTAGAAGAGATACGGGTATTGCTCGCGCATTTCGTCCTCTCTCTCCCAGGTCGACTCCCCTGGAGAGTGATGTCTCCATGCAATACGAACCAAAGAAATAGTTTGGTTCCACAACACCTTCTCTCTGCGGTCCAAGATCTCTACGGGCTGCTCGGGGTAGCTGAGCGTCGGACCAACCTCAATCTCTGAGTGGTCAAGTACGTGACTAGGGTCTGCCACGTACCGTCTCAGCTGCGACACGTGGAACTGTCACGACCCGCACCCGGAATTTGGGCATGAGTTGTGGGTACGTCCAGCCTACGCCGCAGCATCGGCGGTAGAACGCTGTCTAGGTCACAACATAGTATATCCTGTCAATAGTCTCAACTCCGTACGGAGGACAATGGTAAATAATCATAGTTCTATAATATACTCAATCACAACTATAAACATAATGGCACGATGAGAATTGAAAAGAGTTCTATTTAAACCAACCACAAGAAGTCCAACTCAAATCCTGGGTCTGAATGACCTCACAGAGTCACAAATAAAATAAATACATCTCAGTCTCAGTCTCAGTCTAAAACAATAAATGCAAAAAAATAATCTAAGCATGGGCAGGCAAGTTCTCCTCTAGGATAGGCACCTCCTCTGGGATTTCTGGAGTGAAATCTCCCTCTATTCCTGGGCCGTAATAAGTAGGGCAAAAGTCCTCCAGGTCCTCTGAAAATGTTGTTATCCAGTCAGGATTGGAGCGAAGCACAAGCACTAACAGCAGTTTCATTAAATTGACAAAATCTATAAACAGTGTAAGAGATACAAGATGGAAATAAAAGCTGAACATGTGAAGTACTGGAGAAATGAAATAGACAATGGAGCATCTAGCAATGAGCAATAAATAGTGAATGCTAGAACAAGTAAATCTGAATAAAGATAAAACATCTAACTAAGTGTTTGAAATATTAGTTTATTATGTGATCGGCTTGGGACTGGATCAGGCTGGTTATATATGATTAGCTATGATTCTTTTAGGTCAGGCTAACCGCATGGTTAGCTATGGTGCATATAGTGGTCAGGCTAATCATATATAACAGCTATGGAGCATATAAGTGGTCAGGCTGCACCCGACGTGAGAAATGGGGTGAGCTATGGTACATATAATGTTTGGATATGATCACACAATCTACTAATAGTTCCCCATCCCCCAGCTAGCACGATGGATTCCAATCACGACTCCTCATGATGGGGATCTAGGGTGCTAACCCGTGTATCCATAGTGTCGGAAATCAAGTATGTAATACACTACAATTTATAGAAGTAATCAACCATGAAAACTGTCAGAGAATGTACTCGCCTGTGGTCCTGAGCAAAATGTGAGGATCGAGGTCCAAAATAGAATCACAATGACCTATTTATGGAAATTCAATGTTAATTAATGAATTAAAAGAATAACATGCTTAACAATTTTTAAAAACGAGGTTTCTAGGTCATGTCTAAGGTTTACTGGTCAATACTAGGTCCAACTAAGTCAACTCTAGGTTTTTGGTCAAAACTAGTCAATACCTTGCTTCTAGGTTCATACTAGCTATTGTTAACTAATACTAGTTAATACACTATATTATATGTTCTATACTTACTAATATTAGATTATATTTAGTAATACTACTAATACTAGCTACTATTCATTATACTAGGTATTATCATTATATATAACTCATATAGTGTGGTATATTGGTATTTTGCTGACTAGTTACTATTTCTTATACTATATGCTATCAGTATGTAATTAACTTACATATATATACTGAGTATATACCTTAGCTGACACCAAGGTTCAACCCAATATCCCAAACCACCTTACCTTACTGATACTCTAAACTCCACACTGATACATTCAATAGCATTCACCTTGCACAGACACAACTGAAATTGCTACACCTGCACAGGTAACACACAGGTATCAAACTGAACTTACCCTAACACTTTCCAAAACACAGACACTTTGGTTTCACTCACCTCACTGATAATACATACACACACAGAATTCTGTACTCAGGCACATACTGCCTCTTAATTACCTACACACAGGTATCATACTGACCTGCACATCCTTCTACAATATGGACTGCACACAGGTATAAATTTCTGCACACATACCTATCTAGGTTCACACAGGTATCATACCCAAGTTCGTAGTTTGAACTACACAGGCACTTCTCACTCATCTACACACTACTCTAAAGCACCCTCACACCTAGTGAACACAGCACAGCCATCTCCCATATGAACAACAACCACACTCTAATTACCCATCACAGTGAACACCTCACACAGGTTTATAATTACCTACACTTGGCAGATAGGTTCCTGTTGAAGACCACTGACTGATATATACTGAATTTCTAACATGTACTGATACACACTCAAGGGGACCCAAAACAGAACAACTCACTGAACTTAACCCAAGAACACATGTATCTAACTCACAGGTTCTGAGACACATATATTAGACTGATACACAAACACACACATATATATCTGCACATTTTAACCCTCAGTTCTGACCTACAGCCACACACAGACACAGAAATTCCTAACACAATACACACACACAGGAAAAACACAATTGCTGCACACTGCTCCCTCTCTAATTCTCTCTCAAAATACACACAGGCACTGATACTTAAACACCCAGATTTCTGAGATAAATCACACAGGATCTCAACTGAGACACTCAAACACTAAGACACTGCTACCTACTGAAATCTGTACATCAACACAAGCTAACAGTATTGCACACAACCCTACTCACTAATCACACATAGATACACCCCCTGTTCACTGCACACAGCCAATTAAACCCCTATGCACAGAATTTGCACACAACCCATTGTCCCAAATCCAAACCTGCACAGTTTCTAACCCATATCAGAAATGAAACTCACATAGGTATGTCTCTAACCTCACATACACATACTCACAGAAATACACAGCCAACACTGCACTAAACTCTGAACCAAACCCGACTTGCACAGTATCCTTCCCTAACACAGTGCACACAGCACAGAAAGGACTCAACTCCACAGGAATCAAACAACAATACACTGCTCAGAAATCCCAATACCCATAAATACACACCCTGATTTGCCTACTGATACAAATCCCTCTCCCTTCAACCCGAGTACACAATGAAACCCAACCACACAGTCAACTACAACCTAGATACATATATACAAACACATCAAATCCCTATACATATGTATAATTATATCTATAGACATCATACATCATTCATCAAATTAGATATTTTAGGGTAGATTAGATAGGTTCATCCCTTTTTGGCATTCCATCAACCACATGTAGTGCAGAATCGGATCCCACATCAAGAATTCCAAAAAACCTAAACCTAAACCCTAAATCATAATCAATCTATACGTATGAGAGTGAAATCAGTTTATATACCAAATTCTAGGGTTAGGGTTCCTAAATTAATTGGAAAAACAATTGTTGGGGACCCTTAACCTAACCAAAACCCTAAATTCGAACTACACACAGTTGGGTGGGTTCCTAAAGGGCCATGCACATCTGAAAATAGAATTTAAAGGAATAGAAATAGGGTTTTTACCTTCAGGGATGGTTCTTCTATGAGGTTCTTCTTCTCCAAGGCTTCCTGACCCATGTTCCTTGCTTCTCTTTGCTTTGGAGGAGGAGAAAATGGAAGCCCTAGGTTTAATCTCGAAAATGGGGTGGAGGATTGGTTTTCTCTAGTGGAGGCTAGGGTTTCCTTTCTCTCTACGTGAAGAATAGCCTAGAGAGAGGCTTCCTTTTATATAAACAACTAGGTTAGGGTTTCCAAGCTTAGTTTTAGGTTAAACCTTTATGTTAAGTCATGTAGAACCTAATTGGCTAAGGTTTAGGTCTGCTAGAGTTTGAGGTTCCATCTTAAATTAAAATTCTAGGGTTTTGCTAGAATAGGGTTTACAATTTAGGGTTGACTCACTAGGGTCTGTCCTAATGAGTTCTAGGGTTTACCTTAAACCAAATATCACTAATAATAATATAATTAGTTTATAAACTCAACAATTAATTAAATACATAATTATTTAAATAGTTAAATTACACAAATGCCTTCATATGGAAAGGTGGTAGTGACAGGAACACATCATGCACTCCCTCTAATGCAGGCGGCAAGTCCAGTCTATACGCCACTGCACCTACCCTCGCAAGAATGCCAAAGGGTCCGATGTAGCGTGGGCTAAGCTTCCCGCCCCGACCAAAATGAATCGTGCCACGCATCGGAGAAATCCGTAGGAATACTAGATCGCCAACCTAAAACAAAACAGTCTCAACACGCAGTCTAAACAAACAACACAAACCAGAAAAATAACAATCTATACCTGGAACTCAAGGGGTCTACGGTGGCTGTCGGCCCAATGCCGATGTCTGTCCTGCGCCACTCGTAGTCTGTCTCTGATGAGTTTCACCTTTTCTGCTGCATCCACGACCATTTCTGGTCCTAGCAAGGCTCTCTCTCCAACGTCGTCCCAAGATAACGGTGTACGACACCTTCGTCCATAAAGAGCCTCAAATGGTGACATCTCGATGCTGGCCTGGTAGCTGTTGTTGTAGGCGAACTCTACCAGGTGCAGATGATCCTCCCAAGAACCTCCGAGATCTAGAACACAAGTGCGTAGCATATCCTCGAGAGTCTGAATAGTCCGTTCAGACTGCCCATCTGTCTGGGGGTGATATGCAGTACTGAACTTGAGCTGAGTGCCCAAGCTAGCCTGCAGACTCCTCCAGAAGTGGGAAGTGAAACGACTATCCTGATCTGAGACGATGCTCACAGGAACTCCATGAAGTCTAACGATCTGACGCACGTACATCTCTGCGAGCCTCTCCGTCGACGTGCCTACCTTGAAAGGTAAGAAATGGGCTGATTTGGTCAACCTGTCCACGATGACCCAAATCGCGTCTTTCCCTCCTGGAGAACGTGGAAGCCCTGAAACGAAGTCCATGGTCACGTGCTCCCACTTCCATTCTGGAATCGGTAAGGGTTGAAGCAAACCACCTGGCCTCTGCCGGTCTGCCTTTACCTGCTAGCACACTAGACACCGAGATACGAAGCGTGCTACCTCGCGCTTCATTCCATACCACCATACGTGCTCCCTTAAGTCTCGATACATCTTGTTGGCACCGGGATGCATCGAGTACTGAGAGCGGTGTACCTCCTGCAAAACCTCCTCGCGCAGTTCCCCGCTAGGCACGCATATCCTCGTGCCGTGCCGTAAAGAACCGTCATCTGCGATAGTGAAGTCGTCCGATAATCCCAACTGGACCTGTGCTCTGATACTCCTCAGAGTCTCATCGTCGTACTGCGTAGCTCTGATCCTGTCCATCAGCTCGGACTGTATCTGCAATCCCCACATCTGAATCTCAGCACCGGGAACTAATACTTCAATCTCCAAGCTTTCCAGATCAGCCAATAAATGTCTATCTGTCGTCAAGTACATAGCCATCGGATACCTGCTCAAGGCATCGACGACTACGTTGGCCTTCCCTGGATGGTACTGCAATGAGATGTCAAAGTCCTTCATCAACTCTAACCACCTCCTCTGCCTCATGTTCAGCTCCTTCTGTGTGAATACGTACTTCAAGCTCTTGTGGTCTGTGAAGATCTCCACACGCTCTCCGTACAGGTAATGTTTCCACAGCTTTAGAGCGAAAATAACTGCTGCCAACTCTAAATCGTGGGTGGGATAATTCTTTTCATGAGGGCGTAACTGCCTGGAAGCATAGGCAATTACCTTCCCGTGCTGTTGAAGAACACATCCCAGACCCTTCCCTGAAGCATCACTGTAGATGGTGAAACCACCTGTCCCTGATGGCAACGTCAAAATTGGAGCTGTCGTCAACCTCTTCTTCAGCTCATCAAATGCAGCCTGGCACTCCTCCGTCCACACAAAATCCACATCCTTCCTAGTCAGTTTGGTCATTGGCGCTGCAATCTTAGAGAAGTCTTGTACAAACCTCCTGTAGTATCCTGCAAGCCCGAGGAAACTCCTGATCTCAGCTACCGAACTGGGGGTAGCCCACGACTCTACTGCCTCGATCTTCTGTGGGTTAACCGAGATTCCGTCACCCGATACCACATGCCCAAGAAATTCGACCTTGTCAAGGAAGAATTCACACTTAGAGAGTTTTCCGTACAACCTCTCCCTCCTGAGAGTCTCTAAGACCAATCTCAGGTGCTCTTCGTGCTCCTCCGGTGTCTTGGAATACACAAGAATATCGTCGATGAACACCACCACGAACTTGTCAAGGTACTGGTGGAACACCTTGTTCATCAAGTTCATGAATACTGCCGGTGCATTGGTTAAACCAAATGGCATTACCATGAACTCAAACTGGCCGTACCTGGTCCAAAAAGCTGTCTTTGGCGTGTCTTCTTTCTTCACCTTCACCTGGTGATAGCCTGACCTCAAATCAATCTTCGAAAACACCCTCGCCCCGCTCAACTGGTCAAAAAGATCATCTATCCTCGGCAGCGGGTACTTGTTCTTGATAGTGATATTGTTCAAAGCTCTATAATCAATGCACATACGCACCGTGCCATCCTTCTTCGGTACGAACAATACCGGAGCTCCCCATGGTGATGAACTGGATTTGATGAAGCCTTTGTCCTGCAGCTCCTAAACTTGCTTCTTCAGTTCTGCCAGCTCGCTGTTGTTGACTCTATAGATATATTGTGAAATGGGCTCCGCTCCTGGAACCAAGTCTATAGAGAACTCAACGTCTCTGTCTGGCGGCAAGCCTGGCAACTCCTCTGGAAATACATCCAGGAATTCCGCTATCAGAGGATGTGGCAACTCCTCTTCTTCCGTCCTGGCTCCGCAAAATGTGCTCCCTCTCTGTTCCGCTGTTCCTCTGACGACGTCAAACTCCGGCTCTCCTGGTGGTCTAAACAATACTCTGCCTCTATAACAATCTATCGTAGCATGATGCCTACTCAACCAGTCCATTCCGAGTACAATATCGTACCCCGGAAGTGGCATGACAAGTAAGCTCACGCTCAAGTCTCGGCCTCCTACTGACACTCTCCGGTCCTTGCAGTGATCACGGACTAGGATAATACCTCCACCAGTCATGATCTTGCAAGTCCTAGCTAATGGTTCTGTGTCTAAATAATGTCGAAGTGCATATGATACAGACACAAAACTATGGGAAGCGCCAGAATCGAATAAGGTAAATGCGGGAATACAATCGAGAAGAACCGAACCTGTGATCAAGTCTCCTGTCGGCTCGATCTCCTCGACTGCCATGGCGTACGCTCGCCCCTGGGGTGCACCTCTCTGCTGCTGATGCTGGGCAAACCTCTGATTCTGCGGTGGAAGTGGTCCCCTCTGCTGTTGGCCTCCTGGTGCTGCTGGTACCCTGCCTGGTCCTCTTTGGGCGGCTGCTCCACCCTAGCCTGGACGAGTCCGAATGGTAGGGCAATCCCTCAGCTGATGTGTCGTCGATCCGCAGGACAAACATGAGCCCAGTCTATGCCTGCAGATCTCTCTAGTATGTCCCATCTTCCCGCAGTACGCACACTGGATGGCGGGTTGAGTCTGCCTCTGCTGTTGTTGCTGAACCTGCCCTCGGGCTGGTGCCTGGTGCTGCTGGTGCTGCTGCTGAAAGGGCCTCTGCTGCTGCTGAAAGTGTGGACGCTTGCCTGGTCCCGCACTACTGTTTGCTCCTCCGGAAACATCGCGTCCCCTCTTGGGCCTGAGGTCCAAGTCGTCCTCGGCTACCTGGGCATCCATCAATATGTTCTCGAAAGTAGCAGTGCGACGTCCCGACGTGCGAGACTTGATCTCCCTTGTCAGCCCCTTTCTGAACTTTCGGGCCCTGTCCCCCGGATCTCTAATCATCGACGGCGCGAAGCGGCTCAGACGGCTAAACTCCGCGGCATACTCATCGACGGACGAGCTTCCCTGGACTAAGTCATGGAACTGACTCTCCAAGGCTCCAAGGGCAACGTCAGAAAAGAATTTCTCCTTGAAGAGCTCCCTGAAATCCTCCCAAGTGAGTCCTCTGCGCAAGAGTCTCGGCTCCGTGCGAAACCACGTCAAGGCAATATCGAACATCTGGCTGCCAGCGGCCTCGACCTTGAGCGCCTCTGGAAGCTGTGCCAAACGCAAGTTCCTCTCGATGTCTTCTAGCCAATCATCGGCGTAGAGTATCCCTTCTGTCCCCTTGAACTCCCGAGGCATCATCCTCTTGAAGTCCACAATGGTGCCCGGCCTCTGTTGTTGCTGACCAGGATGTTGCTGCTGCTGAGCGACCCTCTCCACAGCCTGGAGAGCCACTTGGTGAGCATTCTCCATGTTCACCCTCATCATCTCCGTCTGGGCCTGATGTGCCTCAGCCTGCACTCTCTGGGCCTCTGCCGACGTCCTCTGGGCATCGACCATGCCCTGTATCAAAGCGAACATCTGTGCCCCATCGACGGGCACACCTCCTGGATACTGAACTGGTGGTGGTGGTGGTAGCTCCGTCGTAGCTGCGGGGACCCTCTGAACAGGTGGTGGAGGACCCCCGACTGCTGCAGCCACTCCCACTTATCCTGGAGATGTAGGAGGTGCTGCGGATGTCTGTCCGGCAGCGCGAGAGGTGGCAGACCTCTCTGTATCTGCTGCTCCGAGTCTCTGGGATCTTCTTGGCGGCATCCTGAAGACAGATCGAAAGATTCAATTAAGGCAATAGATATGATATCAAGGAAGGACAGAAAAATTTCTAAAGGAATTAATCATTAAGAATAGTATCATAAGAATCAGAATTCCCTAATTGTGATTGAGCATATCCTTGGCCTAATTCCTATTACTACAATATCGCTCTAATGTGAACCTAAGACTACTGACTAGACCTGCATGGGCCACCACTAAAAACGTGTCACGACCCACACCCGGAATTTGGGCATGAGTCGTGGGTACGTCCAGCCTACGCCGCAACATCGGCGGTAGAACGCTGTCTAGGTCACAACATTGTATATCCTGTCAATAGTCTCAACTCCGTACGGAGGACAATGGTAAATAATCACAGTTCTATAATATACTCAATCACAACTATAAACATAATGGCACGATGAGAATTGAAAAGAGTTCTATTTAAACCAACCACAAGAAGTCCAACTCAAATCCTGGGTCTGAATGACCTCACAGAGTCACAAATAAAATAAATACATCTCAGTCTCAGTCTCAGTCTAAAACAATAAATGCAAAAAAATAATCTAAGCATGGGCAGGCAAGTTCTCCTCTAGGATAGGCACCTCCTCTGGGATTTCTGGAGTGAAATCTTCCTCTATTCCTGGGCCGTAATAAGTAGGGCAAAAGTCCTCCAGGTCCTCTGAAAATGTTGTTATCCAGTCAGGATTGGAGCGAAGCACAAGCACTAACAGCAGTTTCATTAAATTGACAAAATCTATAAACAGTGTAAGAGATACAAGATGGAAATAAAAGCTGAACATGTGAAGTACTGGAGAAATGAAATAGACAATGGAGCATCTAGCAATGAGCAATAAATAGTGAATGCTAGAACAAGTAAATCTGAATAAAGATAAAACATCTAACTAAGTGTTTGAAATATTAGTTTATTATGTGATCGGCTTGGGACTGGATCAGGCTGGTTATATATGATTAGCTATGATTCTTTTAGGTCAGGCTAACCGCATGGTTAGCTATGGTGCATATAGTGGTCAGGCTAATCATATATAACAGCTATGGAGCATATAAGTGGTCAGGCTGCACCCGACGTGAGAAATGGGGTGAGCTATGGTACATATAATGTTTGGATATGATCACACAATCTACTAATAGTTCCCCATCCCCCAGCTAGCACGATGGATTCCAATCACGACTCCTCATGATGGGGATCTAGGGTGCTAACCCGTGTATCCATAGTGTCGGAAATCAAGTATGTAATACACTACAATTTATAGAAGTAATCAACCATGAAAACTGTTAGAGAATGTACTCGCCTGTGGTCCTGAGCAAAATGTGAGGATCGAGGTCCAAAATGGAATCACAATGACCTATTTATGGAAATTCAATGTTAATTAATGAATTAAAAGAATAACATGCTTAACAATTTTTAAAAACGAGGTTTCTAGGTCATGTCTAAGGTTTACTGGTCAATACTAGGTCCAACTAAGTCAACTCTAGGTTTTTGGTCAAAACTAGTCAATACCTTGCTTCTAGGTTCATACTAGCTATTGTTAACTAATACTAGTTAATACACTATATTATATGTTCTATACTTACTAATATTAGATTATATTTAGTAATACTACTAATACTAGCTACTATTCATTATACTAGGTATTATCATTATATATAACTCATATAGTGTGGTATATTGGTATTTTGCTGACTAGTTACTATTTCTTATACTATATGCTATCAGTATGTAATTAACTTACATATATATACTGAGTATATACCTTAGCTGACACCAAGGTTCAACCCAATATCCCAAACCACCTTACCTTACTGATACTCTAAACTCCACACTGATACATTCAATAGCATTCACCTTGCACAGACACAACTGAAATTGCTACACCTGCACAGGTAACACACAGGTATCAAACTGAACTTACCCTAACACTTTCCAAAACACAGACACTTTGGTTTCACTCACCTCACTGATAATACATACACACACAGAATTCTGTACTCAGGCACATACTGCCTCTTAATTACCTACACACAGGTATCATACTGACCTGCACATCCTTCTACAATATGGACTGCACACAGGTATAAATTTCTGCACACATACCTATCTAGGTTCACACAGGTATCATACCCAAGTTCGTAGTTTGAACTACACAGGCACTTCTCACTCATCTACACACTACTCTAAAGCACCCTCACACCTAGTGAACACAGCACAGCCATCTCCCATATGAACAACAACCACACTCTAATTACCCATCACAGTGAACACCTCACACAGGTTTATAATTACCTACACTTGGCAGATAGGTTCCTGTTGAAGACCACTGACTGATATATACTGAATTTCTAACATGTACTGATACACACTCAAGGGGACCCAAAACAGAACAACTCACTGAACTTAACCCAAGAACACATGTATCTAACTCACAGGTTCTGAGACACATATATTAGACTGATACACAAACACACACATATATATCTGCACATTTTAACCCTCAGTTCTGACCTACAGCCACACACAGACACAGAAATTCCTAACACAATACACACACACAGGAAAAACACAATTGCTGCACACTGCTCCCTCTCTAATTCTCTCTCAAAATACACACAGGCACTGATACTTAAACACCCAGATTTCTGAGATAAATCACACAGGATCTCAACTGAGACACTCAAACACTAAGACACTGCTACCTACTGAAATCTGTACATCAACACAAGCTAACAGTATTGCACACAACCCTACTCACTAATCACACATAGATACACCCCCTGTTCACTGCACACAGCCAATTAAACCCCTATGCACAGAATTTGCACACAACCCATTGTCCCAAATCCAAACCTGCACAATTTCTAACCCATATCAGAAATGAAACTCACATAGGTATGTCTCTAACCTCACATACACATACTCACAGAAATACACAGCCAACACTGCACTAAACTCTGAACCAAACCCGACTTGCACAGTATCCTTCCCTAACACAGTGCACACAGCACAGAAAGGACTCAACTCCACAGGAATCAAACAACAATACACTGCTCAGAAATCCCAATACCCATAAATACACACCCTGATTTGCCTACTGATACAAATCCCTCTCCCTTCAACCCGAGTACACAATGAAACCCAACCACACAGTCAACTACAACCTAGATACATATATACAAACACATCAAATCCCTATACATATGTATAATTATATCTATAGACATCATACATCATTCATCAAATTAGATATTTTAGGGTAGATTAGATAGGTTCATCCCTTTTTGGCATTCCATCAACCACATGTAGTGCAGAATCGGATCCCACATCAAGAATTCCAAAAAACCCAAACCTAAACCCTAAATCATAATCAATCTATACGTATGAGAGTGAAATCAGTTTATATACCAAATTCTAGGGTTAGGGTTCCTAAATTAATTGGAAAAATAATTGTTGGGGACCCTTAACCTAACCAAAACCCTAAATTCGAACTACACACAGTTGGGTGGGTTCCTAAAGGGCCATGCACATCTGAAAACAGAATTTAAAGGAATAGAAATAGGGTTTTTACCTTCAGGGATGGTTCTTCTATGAGGTTCTTCTTCTCCAAGGCTTCCTGACCCACGTTCCTTGCTTCTCTTTGCTTTGGAGGAGGAGAAAATGGAAGCCCTAGGTTTAATCTCGAAAATGGGGTGGAGGATTGGTTTTCTCTGGTGGAGGCTAGGGTTTCCTTTCTCTCTACGTGAAGAATAGCCTAGAGAGAGGCTTCCTTTTATATAAACAACTAGGTTAGGGTTTCCAAGCTTAGTTTTAGGTTAAACCTTTATGTTAAGTCATGTAGAACCTAATTGGCTAAGGTTTAGGTCTGCTAGAGTTTGAGGTTCCATCTTAAATTAAAATTCTAGGGTTTTGCTAGAATAGGGTTTACAATTTAGGGTTGACTCACTAGGGTCTGTCCTAATGAGTTCTAGGGTTTACCTTAAACCAAATATCACTAATAATAATATAATTAGTTTATAAACTCAGCAATTAATTAAATACATAATTATTTAAATAGTTAAATTACACAAATGCCCTCATATGGAAAGGTGGTAGTGACAGGAACACATCATGCACTCCCTCTAATGCAGGCGGCAAGTCCAGTCTATACGCCACTGCACCTACCCTCGCAAGAATGCCAAAGGGTCCGATGTAGCGTGGGCTAAGCTTCCCGCCCCGACCAAAATGAATCGTGCCACGCATCGGAGAAATCCGTAGGAATACTAGATCGCCAACCTAAAACAAAACAGTCTCAACACGCAGTCTAAACAAACAACACAAACCAGAAAAATAACAATCTATACCTGGAACTCAAGGGGTCTACGGTGGCTGTCGGCCCAATGCCGATGTCTGTCCTGCGCCACTCGTAGTCTGTCTCTGATGAGTTTCACCTTTTCTGCTGCATCCACGACCATTTCTGGTCCTAGCAAGGCTCTCTCTCCAACGTCGTCCCAAGATAACGGTGTACGACACCTTCGTCCATAAAGAGCCTCAAATGGTGACATCTCGATGCTGGCCTGGTAGCTGTTGTTGTAGGCGAACTCTACCAGGTGCAGATGATCCTCCCAAGAACCTCCGAGATCTAGAACACAAGTGCGTAGCATATCCTCGAGAGTCTGAATAGTCCGTTCAGACTGCCCATCTGTCTGGGGGTGATATGCAGTACTGAACTTGAGCTGAGTGCCCAAGCTAGCCTGCAGACTCCTCCAGAAGTGGGAAGTGAAACGACTATCCCGATCTGAGATGATGCTCACCGGAACTCCATGAAGCCTAATAATCTGTCGCACGTACATCTCTGCTAGCCTCTCTGTCGACGTGCCCACCTTGAAAGGTAAAAAATGGGCTGATTTGGTCAACCTGTCCACGATGACCCAAATCGTGTCCTTTCCTCCTGGAGAACGTGGAAGCCCTGAAACGAAATCCATGGTCACGTGCACCCATTTCCACTCTGGAATCGGTAAAGGTTGAAGCAAACCACCTGGCCTTTGCCGGTCTGCCTTTACCTGCTGGCACACTAGACACCGGGATACGAAGCGTGCTACCTCGTGCTTCATTCCATACCACCATACGTGCTCCCTCAAGTCTCGATACATCTTGTTGGCACCAGGATGCATCGAGTACTGAGAGCGGTGTGCCTCTTGCAAAATCTCATCGCGCAACTCCCCGCTCGGCACACACATCCTCGTGCCGTGCCGTAAGGAACCATCATCTGCGATAGTAAAGTCGTCCGACAATCCTGTCTGAACCTGTGCTCTGATACTCCTCAGAGCCTCATCATCATACTGCGCTGCTCTGATCCTGTCCATCAGCTCGGACTGTATCTGCAATCCCCACATCTGAATCTCAGTACCGGGAACTAACACCTCAATCTCCAAGCTCTCCAAATCCGCCAGCAAATATCTATCTGTCGTCAAGTACATAGCCATCGGATACCTGCTCAAGGCATCGGCGACTACGTTGGCCTTCCCTGGGTGGTACTGCAATGAGATATCAAAGTCCTTCATCAACTCTAACCACCTCCTCTGCCTCATGTTCAGCTCCTTCTGTGTGAATACGTACTTCAAGCTCTTGTGGTCTGTAAAGATCTCCACACGCTCTCCGTACAGGTAACGTTTCCACAGCTTTAGAGCGAAGATAACTGCTGCCAACTCCAAATCGTGGGTGGGGTAGTTCTTTTCATGAGGGCGTAACTGCCTGGAAGCATAGGCAATTACCTTCCCGTGCTGCTGAAGAACACATCCCAGACCCTTTCCTGAAGCATCACTGTAGATGGTGAAACCACCTGTCCCTGCTGGCAACGTCAAAACTGGAGCTGTCGTCAACCTCTTCTTTAGCTCATCAAATGCAGCCTGGCACTCCTCCGTCCAGACAAAATCCACATCTTTCCTAGTCAGTCTGGTCATCGGCGCTGCAATCTTGGAGAAGTCTTATACAAACCTCTTGTAGTATCCTGCTAGCCCAAGAAAACTCCTGATCTCAGCTACCGAACTGGGGGTAGCCCACGACTCCACTGCCTCGATCTTCTGCGGGTTAACCGAGATTCCGTCACCCGATACCACATGCCCAAGAAATTCGACTTTGTCAAGGAAGAATTCACACTTAGAGAGTTTTTCGTACAGCTTCTCCCTCCTGAGAGTCTCTAAGACCAACCTCAGGTGCTCTTCGTGCTCCTCCGGGGTCTTGGAATACACAAGAATATCGTCAATGAACACTACCATGAACTTGTCAAGGTACTGGTGGAACACCTTGTTCATCAAGTTCATGAATACTGCCGGTGCATTGGTTAAACCAAATGGCATCACCATGAATTCAAACTGGCCGTATCTGGTCTAAAAAGCTGTCTTCGGCGTGTCCTCTCTCTTCACCTTCACCTGGTGATAGCCTGACCTCAAATCTATCTTTGAAAATACCCTCGCTCCGCTCAACTGATCGAAAAGATCATCTATCCTTGGCAGCGGGTACTTATTCTTGATAGTGATATTGTTCAAAGCTCTATAATCAATGCACATGCGCACCGTGCCGTCCTTCTTCGGTACGAACAATACCGGAGCTCCCCATGGTGATGAACTGGATTTGATGAAGCCTTTGTCCTGCAGCTCCTCGACTTGCTTCTTCAGTTCTGCCAGCTCGCTGTTGTTGACTCTATAGACATGTTGTGAAATGGGCTCCGCTCCTGGAACCAAGTCTATAGAGAATTCAACATCTCTGTCTGGCGGCAAGCCTGGCAACTCCTCTGGAAATACATCCAGGAACTCCGCTATCAGAGGATGTGGCAACTCCTCTTCTTCCGCCCTGGCTCCACAAAATGTGCTCCTGCTCTGTTCCGCTGCTCCTCGGACGACCTCAAACTTCGGCTCTCCTGGTGGTCTAAATAATACTCTGTCTCTATTACAATCTATAGTAGCATGATGCCTACTCAACCAGTCCATTCCGAGTACAATATCGTACCCCGGAAGTGGCATGACGAGTAAGCTCACGCTCAACTCTCGGTCTCCTACTGACACCCTCCGGTCCTTGCAGTGATCACGGACTAGGATAATACCTCCACCAGTCATGATCTTGCAAGTCCTAGCTAATGGTTGTGTCTAAATGATGTCGAAGTGCATAAGATACAGACACAAAACTATGAGAAGCGCCAGAGTCGAATAAGGTAAATGCGGGAATACAATCGAGAAGAACCGAACCTGTGATCAAGTCTCCTGCTGGCTCGATCTCCTCGACTGCCATGGCGTACGCTCGCCCCTGGGGTGCACCTCTCTGCTGCTGATGCTGGGCGAACTTCTGATATTGCGGTGGAAGTGGTGCCCTCTGTTGTTGGCCTCCTGGTACGGTAGGTCCCCTGTCTGGTCCTCTCTGGGCGGCTGCTCCACCCTGACCTGGACGAATTGTAGGACAATCCTTCAGCTGGTGTGTCGTCGATCCGCAGGACAGACATGAGCCCAATCTCTTCCTGCAGATATCTCTAGTATGTCCCATCTTCCCGCAGTACGCACACTGGATGGCGGGCTGAGTCTGTCTCTGTTGCTGCTGCTGGACCTGCCCTCGGGCTGGTGCCTGATGCTGCTGCTGAAAGGGTCTCTGCTGTTGCTGCTGAAAGTGTGGACGCTTGCCCGGTCCCGCACTACTGTTTGCTCCTCCGGAACCATCGCGTCCCCTCTTGGGCCTGAGGCCCAAGTCGTCCTCGGCTATTTGGGCATCCATCAATATGCCCTCGTAGGTAGCTGTGCGACGTCCCGACGTGCGAGACTTGATCTCCCTTGCCAGCCCCTTCCTGAACTTCCGGGCCCTGTCCCCCGGATCTCTAATCATCGACGGTGCGAAGCGGCTCAGGCGGGAAAACTCCGCGGCATACTCATCGACGGACGAGCTCCCCTGGGCTAAGTCATGGAACTGACTCTCCAAAGCTCCCAGGGCAACATCAGGAAAGAACTTCTCCTTGAAGAGCTCCTTGAAATCCTCCCAAGTGAGTCCCCTGCGCAAGAGTCTCGGCTCCGTGCGAAACCACGTCAAGGCAATGTCGAACATCTAGCTGCCAGCGGCCTCGATCTGGAGGGCCTCTGGAAGCTGTGCCAAGCGCAAGTTCCTCTCGATGTCCTCTAGCCAATCATCGGCGTAGAGTATCCCTTCTGTCCCCTTGAACTCCCGAGGCATCATCCTCTTGAAATCCACAATGGTGCCCGGCCTCTGGTGGTGCTGATCAGGACGCTGCTGCTGCTGAGTAACTCTCTCCACAGCCTGGAGAGCCACTTGATGAGCATTCTCCATGTTCACCCTCATCATCTCTGTCTGAGCCTGATGTGCCTCAGCCTGCACTCTCTGGGCCTCTGCCGACGTCCTTTGGGCATCGACCATGCCCTGAATCAAGGCGAACATCTGTGCCCCATCGACAAGCACACCTCCTGGATGCTGAACTGGTGGTGGTGGTGGTGGTAGAGGCCCCGTTGTAGCTGAGGGGACCCTCTGAACAGTTGGTGGAGGACCCCCGAATGCTGCAGACACTCCCACATGTACTGGAGATGTAGGAGGTACTGCGGATGTCTGTCCGGCAGGACGAGAGGTGGCAGACCTCTCTGAATCTGCTGCTCCGAGTCTCTGGGACCTCCTCGGCGGCATCCTGAAGACAGATCGAAATATTTAATTAAGGCAATAGATACGATATCATCAAGGAAGGACAGTAAATTTCTAAGGGAAAATCATTAAGAGTAGTATCATAAGAATCAGAATTCCCTATTTGTGATTGAGCATATCCTCGGCCTAATTCCTATTTCCTAAAACAGGGTCGTAGTAATACTCTAAGCGAGCACCACTATGATATCGCTCTAATGCGAATCTAGGACTCGACCTGCATGGGCCACCACTAAAAACGTGTCACGACCCGCACCCGAAATTTGGGCATGAGTCGTGGGTACGTCCAGCCTACGCCGCAGCATCGGCGGTAGAACGCTGTCTAGGTCTCAACATATAATATATCCTGTCAATAGTCTCAACTCCGCACGGAGGACAATGATAAATAATCCACAGTTCTATGATATACTCAATCATAAGTTAATAGAAAATAATGGCACGATGAGAATAGAAAAGAGTTCTAATATAAACCAACCACAATAAGTCCAACTCAAATCTTGGGTCTAGATGACCTCACAAAATCACAGAATAATAAATATAACTCAGTCTCAGTCTAGAACAATAATTGCAGAAAAATAGTCTAAGTACAGCCAGGTACATTCTCCTCTAGGTTAGGCAATTCCTCTGGGGTTTATGGAGTGAAATCTTCCTCTAATTCTGGGCCGTAATGAGTGGGGCAAAGATCCTCCAGGTCCTCTGAAAAATGTTATCCAGTCAGGATTGGAGCGAAGCACAAGCACTAACAGCAGTTTCATTAAATTGACAAAGACTATAAACAATGTAAGAAATACAAGATGGAAATAAATGCTGGAAATGTAAAGTACTGGAGAAAATAAAAATAGGCAATAGAGCATCTAGCAATGAACAATAGACAGTGAATGCTAGAACAAGTGAATCTGAATAAAATAGACATCTAGCTAAGTGTTTGAATTATCAGTTTATTATGTGATCGGCTTGGGACTTGATCAGGCTGGTTATATATGATTAGCTATGATTCTTGTAGGTCAGGCTAACCATATGGTTAGCTATGATGCATGTAGTGGTCAGGCTAATCATATATAACAGCTATGATGCATGTAAATGGTCAGGCCGCACCCGACGTGAGAAGTGGGGTGAGCTATGATGCATGTAAAGAATTTGGATATGATTACATAATCTACTAATAGTTCCCCATCCCCCAGCTAGCACGATGGATTCCAATCACAACTCCTCATGATGGAGATCTAGGGTGCTAACCCGTGTATCCATAGTGTCGGAATCAAGTATGTAATACAACTGCATTATAGAAATAATCAACATTGAAAACTGTCAGAGAATGTACTCGCCTGTGGTCTTGAGCAAGGTGTGAGGATCGATGTCCAAAGTGGGATCACAATGACCTATTTATGGAATATTAATGTCAGATATTGAATTAAAGGAAAGCATGTTTAACTAATTAAATACGAGGTTTCTAGGTCATACTAAGGTTTAGGGTTCAAAATTCCTTATGTGGTAGGTTTCTCCAAGATGGTACTAGTCATACTAACCTAGTGGTCAATATTAGGTTAACTTGTTATCTTAGGCTTCATATTAATACTAAGAAATATTTACCTACTAGGCATTTAGTATAGATAACTCCTAATTTGGTTCTAAAGTATTACTAAATCTATCTAACCCTCACCTACTAGTATTCCAACTGCCACCCTTAATTAAACTCACCTCACAGAACCACTGAGACACTAAATCATCACTTACTGTTTACCAATACACACCCCCATGTATTCATACTGATACACTACACTAGGACTACCCACTTACTGGTACTTTCTCTCTTACTATACTGACACTGGTACACTAGACACTAGGTTCTAGGATACACACACACACTATAATCTGCACATTGCACCTCACAAGATTCAATAAACTGACACAGGTATTGGTACACCACTGGCACAGACACACTGGCACATAGACACCTAGGTATCTCACTGCACACCCAGGTTCTAATTTTTCATAACTGCACTCACACAGGCATTTCTAACACTCTAGGTTCTGGGTTCTACTGATACCCATCTCAACTCACTGACACACTACACTCACACAGATACTCGCACAATGGGACACACACAGTCACTGATACATTCTGCACAGTAATACACACTAGTTAGATACATAGCAACACTGATTTACACATCTCAGGCTCACACACAGGTATGTATCTAACACTCAGGTACACACAGATCTCTCATTCACTGAATATTGGTACCTACACAGAATTCCTACACAGAACTGAATCCTGCACACACAGAAATCTGCACACCCACACAGCTAGCTAGGCTCACACACTCACCCTGGCACTCGGGCTCACTGAGAATACTGGGACACACACTCACAATAAGCACTAGTCTAACTGATGCTCTTCACAGGAACACAGCCATGTATTCACTGCTCAACACAGGAAATACACTATGAACCTGGAACAAATCACTCCACACACACACAGCACTATAGAACCTGGGAATTTCACTCTACACACACACACTAGTTAACCCTAAGCCAACACACACACAGGTTCACTTACACTGATACACAGCATAACTCCTACACTGATGCACAACACCTAATATCTAGACACACTAAGACACAGGTTCACAGTCTGAACTGTTCAGACTACCCTGGTCCTCACACTCTTACTTGTCTCAGACACAAAGGCATACACACAGTTATACACACTACCACACATATCACATATTAGGAATTATTACACTGCCATATACACACAACACTATAATCTAAAACCAGGAACTCATACAAACACACTGACACAGTACATGGGTTCACTCACACCTAATCACACTTATTACCTAGACACACTTAGGCAAGACACACACTTACTAATACTGACTGATACACATGCTACACAGGTACTCCCAGATTGTTTTCCTTAATCCTATACACACACAGTTATATACACCTACAGCTCAACACAAACTGCTACACACAGAATTTATACTACTCACACAGAAAATTTAAATACCTACACACTGTCACATTGGCACTGCACTGAAACACTTGATACACAGAGAACTATACTACCCGACTGCACAATTAAAGAGAAATCTTGATCCTTCACAGTGCCATGAGGAAATCTGATACCCCAATGCATCTCAACCTACCTATACTCACAAATACAGCCACACAGTTATACACATACACTCCCAAACCCGACTGCACAATGAACCATTCACAGTTTCAACCACAAGAACTTGACTGCACATTTTCTCGAACATATGCAGGGCAGAAAAACGAATTTACATACAAACCCAGAAATTCCCAATCAAAACCTAAAAAACTGAGATCTAAACTCATACGTAGGAGGGGTGATGTGCCTACACGAGATCCCTAGGGTTTGGGTTCCAGAAATTAGGGGAAAACACCCATAGGTCACCAAAACCCAAGTTCACCTAGGTCTTCATGTAGAGTCTCAGAAATCAAAACCTAAACATCAAGGTAGGTTTCCTAATGGCAAAAAAAAAACAAGAAAACAGAATATAATTGAATAAAAAATAGGGTTTTACCTATAGGGAGATGGTTTCCCTATGAAGGTTCTTCTTCCCCAAGGTTCCTTGGCCCAAGCTCCTTGCTTTGAAGGAGGAAAAACGGAAACCTAGGGTTTTAATTCCGAATTTGGGATGGGGAGATGGCTTACTTGATGGAGGCTAGGGTTTCTCCTTTCTACATGAAGGAAGAGAGGGTTCCCTTTTATATTAAAACCAGTTAGGGTTTCTAATGCATAGTTTAGGTTAAACCCCCTATTTTAGGTCATGTTGAACCTAATTAACTAAGGTTTAGTCAGTCTAGGGTTTGAGGGTTCACCCTAAAATTTGAATTCTAGGGTTTCTCTAGAATTAGGTTTTCAAATTAGGGCTTAGTCATTTGGGTTTGTCCTAATGAGTTCTAGGGTTTGACCTAAACCCAAAATCACTAACAATATATAAATAGTTTATAAAACTCAGCAGATTAATTAAATGCATAATTATTCAAAATAGTAAAATTACAAAAATGCCCTTATTTGAAAAAATGGTAGTGACAGATATATATGTAGAACAGCCTGTAACCTGTGTGTCTCTCCCCACCCAATGTAATCACGCACGCCATGACCATAACGTCTTATGTCCATGTCAGCGGGATTATAACTAATGCAACAAGTCATACTGTCTATAAATAAATGTCTCTATCAAGTCCTGTATCCTATACAGAATCACCACGAATATCTCAGGAGGATTCTGTCCATGATAGTGTCAAGTGTCCTGGGTTGTAGGGTACTTGATAGGTCAAGTACAAAGTAAGGGGATCGTAAATCCATCTCTAAATGACGAACCCAACACCGTGTACGGTGTCGGCACCCGACTATGATCGGACACTAGGTACGTCATACGTTCCCTAGGTTAAGCAGTTTAAATCAGTTTATATGAATTTGCACAAGACATCCAGCAGAGTATTTTTACAGAAAAATATGAAAATAATGACTGCAAGTTTGGCAAGGTGCACTTGCCTGAGGTTTGGATTCCACTAAGGTCCTGGTTTCGGAAATTTCCAGAGATGTCTCCGAAAGCTGAAACAAACAGTACCATCACGCTCAGAAGGTGTCAAACAGCTAGGAACGCCTGTCCTTGGGTCCAATTTGGAGACAAGGGCAAAAACGATAATTTCGGGCCAAAACGGGGTCCACCGGTGGGCCCACTTTGCACCGAAAAACATGTCAGGGTCAATGGTCTCCAAATTCACCAAACTTAGTGTCAACAGGTCAGGAACGCTGATACGAACCCAACGGATCTTTCAGATTTGAATTCCGATGAGCCGATCACAAAATCGCCCGTCGAGCGGGGTTTGTGGGGCCCACGACACGCAATTTTGTCAACGTTCTCAGAATCGAACCAAACTTGACCCACAGGACCAGCGTATCGCTACGAGTCCGATGGCGTAAGTTTCGTCTCTATCTAACGTGTGTGCACGAAGTTAGGGTGAATTGCAGAAAAGTCGGATACGGGGCGATGTCCGCGGATACGCGTTGATTCCGGTGTGCACGCACACCCGAATCAGCTTCTGCGAAATCCCACACGTCCGTATCGACGAGGTGCACGTATCTGTGAAGACCGCACGCGACCAAGTCATCCCGTTTGGCGGGGCGTACTCAGTTCTGGGGTGAAACAGGGTCTGGTTTTTCCTGTTTTTGGATCGCGGTGTGCGATCACCACAGGACGCGATGCCCCGAGCGGTTTGTCCGGGCACCGAGAGGGTCATACAGGCTTCGCGTAGAAATTTACAGAATCGAAATCAGAGATCCAAGGTGCAAGATACGAGTACCTGAAGGGGACCCGAGAAATCGGGGTTTTTTGTGTCCGTCTCGTGTCCTGGACACTGTGTCCTCTGCTAGGGATAGGGTTTAGGGCTGTGTCCGCGTGTCTCCTGTTGGCGGACACGGCGGAGGCGACTCAGGGCGGTGAGGGGCCGGCGAGGTCTCGGGCGGTGGCTGCGGCTCCGGGCGGAGGGGAGAACAGCAGCCGCGGGGAGAGAGAGGAGGAGGAGGGGGTTCTGGAGAGGGGCTGGCCGGCGTCGGCGCTGGCTGGGCGGCTCTCGGCGAGCTGGTCGGCGTCGAGCAGAGGGGAGGTCCGGCTGCCGGAGTTCGGGGTGGTTAGGGTTAGGGTTTGCGGTTTGGGGGGAAAGGGAGGCGGAGGAGAGGGGATTATATAGGCTCGGGGCGGGGGTGAGGTCGGGGACGACGTGGGCGAGGGTTTCGGAGGGGGAGGCGGTCGTGGCGGCCGAAAATCGCGGTGGGCGGCGCCTTTTCCGGCGGGCGGAGCGTGGGACGCGGGCAGGCGAAGTGGGGGAGGGGAAGGAGAAGCGGGTCGGGTCGGGCGCGGATCCGGGTGAGAGGACCCGCCCGACCCGCTAACAGCGGTTGGGACAGGGCTGCTAATGGGCTCGGCCCACTGGGCCGGGCCGGGCCCCAAAAAAAAATAAAAAAATAATAAGAGTAAATTTAATAATATAAATCATTTAATTAATTAATTTAATTAGAAAAATAGTTTTAGGCTTTTAAAAATAGGTCTGAGGCCCAATAAAATCCCAAAAAATTACCCTAAGTCCGGTTTTCTATTTTACACCATAAAATCATATTTTCATTTCATTTTAATGTTATTTATTGGCAATTAAAAATTACAAACTCACTACAGGACCTATATAAATTTCTGAAAAATGCATATTAATTCCCAAAATTAAAATATCTGAAAATTTAGGGGGTTTACAACAGGCTTTTGCGATGACAGTGGATGAGACACAGACTCGAGGAGTAGCGAATATGAGTAAGATTTAGTTTTATCATAGCTATCTATAATATCAAATATTCCTAGTAATACTTTAGCATGTGCCTGTTAGTTCCATTCCCTAGCCTAAACCTAGTATTATGTTAGCATGAACTTGTTACTCTAGATTAGTAATATGTCAGTGGTACCTAAGTTTTCATAAGCTGTAGTTGATCTTCGTTCTAACCAGGCTCCTTTATACTTGGGTTACTTATCTCTCATTGCCTAGAAAAAAGTTTTTATTTTTTTCCTACGTGTTCTACTTGAACAAAATCCTCACCATTCCTCTCGATTTCTCCTTGTTCATGGTTCCTTATTCTTTGTGTCGTGCTTCAACATACATGTCTTGCAATCGCGTCATCTCTTTTGGAGCAAACCTTTCTTGACCGGTTATATTTCGTTTTCTTAATTGTAAGGACGCAATTATTTTAAGGTGGGTAGATTGTAAACACCCAAATTTTTAGAATTTAATTTAAAAATTTCATTAATTATTATTGTAGAATTTTTTTATTATTTTTAGTTAATTATAATAAATGTTCGCTCAAGGATTTATATTTTAGTGTATTAAATTAATTATTAAAATTGTACACAAAATATATATTCGGATGTATAACTAATAATAGAGTATTGTGTAATTTTTTTGAAATTTATTGGGGTACAAAACTATTTTTAATGACCATATATATATTAAACCAACCCAAACCGAACCAAACCGAACCAACCCAAACCAAACTTACCAAAACAGGACCCGGATCCCAAACCCATACCCGCAACCCGCAATCCACTAACCCGCAACCAACCAACTCCTTTATCTACAGTAACCCCAAAACCCCCTAGTCGATCCTCTTTCCCTCCCGAAATTGCCCGACCCCCTCCCTTCGTCTTCTTGTAACTCCCTCCCCTCACCCATATTTAAAACTTAGTCTAGCCGACCACCACCACCATCTTCTCCTCTACCACCCCGACCAACCTCAGCCGCCGACGAATGCCGGACAGTCGCCGCCGCATGCCGCTCGAAGCCACCGTGCAGCCTCCCAAAATCCTGAGCAAACAACACAGCGAGGTACCCATCTTCTAGCCCTTGTATTTTCCTCCACAGTAATCAAAATATCGACCCGTCGAATCCTATGTGAAGACCACATGACCCTCTTGAATCCTGTATAATTAGTTCGGTGTATCGTATCCTATGTCGGCCGCAATTCGTGATGCAAAATAGAAAAAATGACCAATTTTTTAGTTCATAAACTGTTCTATTATGTCTGATTTTCTTCCAACATAGTTAATATTTTTAATTTTACTTGAACAGTAATTTAGACAACATAAACAAGATTTAATCTCTTTAATTAGTTTATTTTAATTTATTATATGCTGTGATTTATTCACTGTTGAAATTGACCGAAAACTTGATTTTCTAAACCCAAATTTTCTCGAAATGGGATACGACCCGCTAAATGAGGGAACTTTGTTGTGTGCGAATTCAACCGAAAGGCGCGTATCGTCAACTCAGATGTGTAAAATTTGCCAAAGTTGATTTGGATGTGCGTGCACACCGAAATCAACGCGTATCCGTCGAAAAACCCCATATCGGCCTGTTCTGACACTAGTCATTATTTCGTGTGTGCTTGTCGTTTTCTAATAAAACTTGTGCCATCGGATTTGCAGCGTTACGCTGGTCATGTGACCCAAGTTTGGTTCGATTCTGAGATCGTTGATGAAACCCCATTTTCGTGGGCCCCACGGTTCCACTTGACGGATGATTTCGTGACCGGCTAATCGAAATCTAGTTCTGGATATTCTGTTGGATTCGTATCATCGTTCTAGACTCGTAGAAACTAAGTTTGACAAATTTGGAGAACTTTGTCTCTGGCATATTTTTCGGTGTGAAGTGGGCCACATGTGGACCCCGCTTTGACCAAAAACTGTCAATTCTGCCCCTATGTCCAAATTAGACTTATAGGTAGTCAATCCTAGCTATTTCAAGTATTCTGAGAGCAATGGTGATGTTTGTTTCAGCATCCGGAGGTGTACATGGAGATTCCACTTATATCAGAGCAACTAACGGAGCTAAGAACCCAAGCAAGTGTACCTTGCCAACTTGCAGTAAATCCTATGATATTAATTGCTTGTGTTATTTATTTTTACTTCTCTTATTTGCTTGTTCAACCTAGGACCATGAGACGTTACTTAGCGTCCGAACGAGATTCGGGTGTCGACGCTGTATGCGGAGTCGTGTAATGTCACTTAGAGAGTTGATATCATGATCCCATTTTTACGTGCTTGCACTACTAGCACGACAGACCATAGGACACCTGACACTGATTATATATGACATAGTTCATCTTGATGTATTTCTTGGTACCAGGATTCTGTGTAGGACTATAGGCTTTATGACATTTACAGACATACTTATATACTTGCACTTATGACTCATGGTGATAGATAGAGGTCTTGGCCCTGCATGTTACTATGTGATACGTAAGGTTACTATGTGATACGTAAGGTTACATGGGAGGGGAGAGTCTCACCATACTACAGGCTAATTATGTTTATATATATATATATATATATATATATATATATATATATATATATATATATATATATACTAGATTACTGGTGGTGTCTTAGACTTTGTCTTTGGCATATTTACTAGCCCTTCGAGATATTACATGCTGCTATGGGCTCCCCGACACAGAGCCTGTAGTAGTTTCAGCCTGAGTATGAGTAATGCTCTCATTTGCATTTCACATAGCTGGTTACATAGTTTGCCCTGAGGATCTATTTTTACTTATTGTATTTCATTTGGCTTGAGTGTTTATTATACCTTACTATGTCCCCTGAGGATATGGATCCGAATTATGTCCCCAGGTACAGTAGAGGAGGATTACCCCAAGATATACGGGACATGAACTGACGCTAGAGCAGTACTAGCACTAGAGGTTGAGGTTGTTCCAGAGGATTTTTCCTGAGTATTCTGTTACATACTCAGTTATTTATGCTTCGAGTTATTTCATATTTTGACTCAGGAACTTATGTATTGACTTATTTTATCAGGTTGTTCCCCGAGACACTACAAAAATTGACTTAATGATGGACTATTTCCTTTATCTATTATCTTGATTAGTCTATCATATTTAGTTATGCTTCTTTCTGTGGATGAGATTAGAATTATTCTGTAATAGATGGTGTAGACTGCATTTATATTTATTATAGCTTAAGTGCACTTTAACGGGTCCATTAAATTGGGTTTTCCCATTGGAGTTGTGTTGCTGGCCATTGTCACATGGCTAGTCCCTCGGTATTTTAGGACTGGGGCATGACATGCATTTAGAGTTATCTTTCTATTAAGAACTAGAGTGAATTTTAGTTCATATTGTCACGACCCGTACCCGGTGTAAGGGTACTAGTCGGAAACAACGCCCAGCCTACGCCGCAGAATCGGCAGTAGAACGCTGTCTAGATAAACTATCTAACAATATAATGAACCACCAATAATGATAGTATACTCAATCACAGAACTAAGGTGGAAATGAGCACGAATCAGATAAAGAATAGAATAGTCACAATACAACTCATGAGTCTAAAATAATACATCAATGAGTCTGAAGAAAATTACAGAAATATGCTGGAGACAAATCCAGTACAAAGAATACTACAAAACTATAAAGCTACAACTCCAGGGTCAACTATCTCAGTTGGGATAAGTCCCTCTTGAGCCAGGGTCTCAGAATCTAAACCCACAACATCCTGGGGTCCATAATAGGTAGGGTACTCCTCAGTGTCATCTGGAAAAATATATCCAGTCAGGAAAGGAGCAGAGTACAACCCTAACAGCAGTTCTCAAATAATGATAAAAATTATGTAACAGCAAATAGTTGTGGATAAACAAGATGCATAAATAGATACAAGAATGTATAGACAATAAGGAAATACTGGAAAGAAATACAATAATGAACAATATGCTGATGGAACAAGAATACTAATGACTAAGTGTGTGAGTACTAGCTTTAACATGTGATCGGCTTGGGAACTTGCACAAGAGTATGATGGCCTGGCTGATTATACGTGCGGTGTATGATCAACACTCACAAGGAACAAGACATGCACAAGGAGGGTATGATCACATATCTACACTAAAATACTCCCCACCCCGACTGGTATAATAGATCCAACCATAGTACGTTATGGCACTAGATTCCCCAAGAAGATAGCTAGTCTCCCCGAGAATCGGTGTCTGTACATGTACAAGATAACCAATGAAACAATACTTGCACCATATACACCATATACCAAGGAATAACATCTCATGACGAGATCCGGATATACCAATCCGTGTAACCATAGTGTCAAGAGAACATGTATATCTACACTAGATACAACGAACATAGAGGATATCATAAATGAGAAACTATCAGAGAATGTACTCGCCTGAAGTCCAATGAACAGTCTCACAAATGTCTGACTCGGTGCCTCGAAGACCTAGACATGGAATACCACATTAATACAAGGTCCCGGAAAGAGAACAAGTCAAACTAGGCAACTTGTAGGTCAATAAGTCAATTCTAAGGTAAAAGTCAACAATGGTCAACTCTAAAGTCCACTAAAGTCAAACATGGTCAAACCCAAAGTCAACCTCACAAGACATCTATAAAATAATATAGAGATAAACTACAATAATTTAGGAATCAAATTAGATTCAAAAAGAACTCACACAAAGTATACTAATAATACAATTAATATATACCCTAAAATAATATATACAACCCAACATTTATATAAATAACATAATATATTATTACAATTATTATTCCTCACAAAACACATATATATATATACATATATATATATACAATTATAATATATAATATATACATTAAATCTGTCAAAGCGTCATTGAAAAACAGTGAATAAAATAGGATTAAATCAAAACAGTTTAAATAGTGACAGTCGGGACTGTCACCGAAGGACTGTCACCGAAACCCAAATAATAAACTGCCACTGCTTTGGTTTTCGCTGACAGTTAAACTGTTGCGGAAAAGCGTCGGAGAAAAGCTGCTGTTTCCCGCTGCTGCAATTAATGACAGGTTTGTCATTAATTGCCCGAAGGCTACAGCGGCTGCTATTAGTCGGCTAATTAATGACAGTTTTTTACTGTCATTAATTCACTGTCACTAAAACAAGTTATATATATATAATTATATATATAAAAACAGAATATATAAAACAATATATATATATATATATAAACAGAATATATAAAACAGTATATATATATATATATATATATATATATATATATATATATATATATATATATATATATATATATATATATATATATATATATATATATATAAACCATTAATACAAAAATGTACATATATATATTAATATACACATAAACTTATACCTTCAAATATTTAACAAAGAACATATAATTTACATGGCTAGAAGCACACCTAAAATATTTACATTAATATCCAAATAATTACATAATAATTATAAATAATATAATTACACAATTAAACATACAAATATATTTTATAAAACATTTTATGTATAAATTATATTATTTAACAAGTAGTAACATATATATTTGCATGCAAGAAAGCTACATATTATATTGTACATTATATTAGCACACCCAAAATATAGATCTATGCTACAATAATTACTATAATAAATACACAAAATAAATATTTAATATCCATATATATATACTAATTATAAATGAAGAATTGAACCACAATTAATTAGATCTATACAAAAATACACACAATTGGAGAGTATCTCACCGTATCCCACTAGATCTAGGATACGCATGCGACACGAGTCCAACACACAACTAAATGCACCCCGAAGGACACAAACAGATCACAAATAATATTTATGAACAAATTAAAGTGTCAAAAGTAGATCTATGTGTCCGTGTCAAAATACGACATGTTCAAAGCCCCGTGTCGGAGGAAAACTCCCAAATGACACGTATCACCAAATAGTTGGGATACGAACCACAAGTATCCCAATATGGACACGACACTAGCCTCAAACACAAATCTCATGTCCAATTTGATCTATAGGATCAATTGACACACACAAAAAAATGTAAATTCGGAATTCCAACAAAATTGACACAAAAAGCACCATAACTTTCTCTATGGGTCTCCTATGAACACAAAACAAAGTCCTATGGGTAGTACATACATATAGGTTAATTTTACATGATTAAATCTTAGATTTAGAAGCTATTTAAATGGGAAAATCTGAATTATACCTATTGGGAGATGGATTCTCAATGAAACCTCCAATTGAGATGAACTTGCTTCCAAATTGTAGATCCTTGCTCCTCTTTGTAGATCCTTACTTCCTTCTTCTAGATCCTTGCTTCCTCCTTCTCTAATGGTGAATTGGAAAGAATTTGGAATGAATTTGGTAGGGAATTGGATTGGGAATGGAGGGAATCTGGTAGTGGAAGAATTCTAGATCTAGATTTGGAATGAGATGAGAGGAGAGAGAAATTTCCCCCCCTCTTTAATAGGCCGGCCATAGCCCCTCCCCCAAGCAATTGTAAAATGTCCAATGTACCCCTTGGGGCCTCTCATGAAGAAATAATTAA
Organism: Iris macrosiphon; assembly: GCA_036927795.1. Classification (NCBI taxonomy): domain Eukaryota; kingdom Viridiplantae; phylum Streptophyta; class Magnoliopsida; order Asparagales; family Iridaceae; genus Iris; species Iris macrosiphon. The sequence goes on along the minus strand of JAYESA010000006.1, from coordinate 66,418,105 downwards.
GGAAGGAAGCTTCTAGTCTAATTATTTAATTAATTTAATCCATCTTCTTAACCATGGGCTTTCTAAATGGGCCAAGTCTAACTAATTAATTCATGTTGGTCCATGGGTCCAAACTAAACTAGTTGGGTCCACTAAAATAAGTCCAAAATAATTAAATAATATCTAACAACAATTAAATAATACAACAAAAATTATTTACCATGCACAATATTTATTTAAATAGGAAATTACTAAAATACCCTTTTTTCTAAAATGTGGTAGTGACAAGTCTACCCTCCTTAAAATAATTTTGTCCTCGAAATTCAAAGACGAAAACTACCCCCAGAAAATCACAGAACAGAACTAAAGAATCACAACTAACTAATGAACAGAACATAACAATGAACAGAACATAACTAGAAATAACATACCTCAAGGTACAAACAAATATGGATAACGCTCTCGCATTTCATCCTCTCTCTCCCAGGTAGACTCCCCCGGAGAGTGATGCCTCCATGCGACACGCACCAAAGGAATAGTCTGGTTCCTCAGCACCTTCTCTCTCCGATCCAGAATCCCAACTGGCTGCTCTGGATAGCTAAGAGTAGGGCCCACCTCTATCTCTGAGTGATCCAATACATGACTAGGATCTGCCACGTATCATCTCAACTGCGACACATGAAACACGTTGTGCACTCCCTCCAATGCAGGTGGCAAGTCTAGTCTATAAGCAACTGCACCGACCCTCTCTAGAATAGTGAAAGGTCCAATGAATCGCGGACTAAGCTTTCCGCCTCCACCAAAGCGAATCGTACCTCGTGTCGGAGAAATCCTCAGAAACACCAAACCACCCACCTAGAACAAAACACCACCTTAAGAACTTATCTATAACAAACAACCAAGAACAAGCACACAAAATAAAATCTAAACTATACCTCAAACTCCAAGGGTCTCCGATGGCTATCGGCCCAATGCCGTTGTCTGTCCTGCGCCACTCGAAGTCTGTCTCTGATCAACTGAACCTTCTCTGCTGCATCCACAACCATCTCTGGCCCAAGCAAAACTCTCTCTCCAACATCGTCCCAAGACAAAGGAGTACGACACCTCCGACCATATAGAGCTTCAAAAGGTGACATCTCTATACTGGCCTGGTAACTGTTGTTGTAAGCAAACTCTACCAAATGGAGATGGTCCTCCCAAGAACCCCCGAAATCTAGTACACAAGTGCGCAACATATCCTCGAGAGTCTGAATAGTCCTATCTGACTGCCCATCTGTCTGGGGATGATATGCAGTACTGAATTTGAGCTGAGTGCCCAAACTCTCCTGCAAACTCCTCCAGAAATGAGAAGTGAAACGACTATCTCGATCTGAGACTATGCTGACGGGAACTCCATGTATCCTAATGATCTGCCTCACATACATCTCTGCCAGCTTCTCCGTAGACAAACCCACCTTGAAAGGCAAAAAATGGGCCGACTTGGTCAATCTATCAACAATGACCCAAATCGCGTCTTTCCCTCCTGGAGATCGTGGAAGTCCGGACACAAAATCCATAGTAATGTGTTCCCACTTCCACTCTGGAATGGGTAATGGCTGAAGTAAACCTCCTGGCCTCTGCCTCTCGGCTTTCACCTGCTGGCACACTAAGCATCTGGATACAAACTGTGCCACTTCCCTCTTCATGCCATACCACCACACACTCTCTCGCATATCCCGATACATCTTGTTAGCACCTGGATGTATGGAATACTGAGAGCGATGCGCTTCCTGCAACACCTCCTCGCGCAACTCCCCACTAGGCACACACAATCTAACTCCATGCCTCAAGGATCCATCCTCTGCAATAGTGAAATCATCCTCCAATCCTGCTCTCACCTGAGCTCTGATACTCCTCAAAGATATGTCATCATACTGTGCTGCCTTGATCCTATCCATCAAATCTGAATGTATCTGCAATCCCCACATCTGCATAGCACACCCAGGAACAATCACCTCAATGCCCAAGCTCTCCAAGTCCTCCAACAGATATCGATCCTGCGTTAAGAACATAGCTACCGGATACCTGCTCAAAGCATCGGCAACTATATTGGCTTTCCCAGGATGATATTGCAAAGAGATATCAAAATCCTTCATCAATTCTAACCACCGACGCTGCCTCATGTTCAACTCCTTCTGCGTGAAAACGTACTTCAAGCTTTTGTGGTCTGTGAAGATCTCCACACGCTCTTCGTACAAATAATGTTTCCACAACTTCAGGGCAAATATGACAGCTGCCAACTCCAAATCATGGGTAGGATAGTTCTTTTCATGAGGACGCAATTGCCTGGATGCATAGGCAATCACTTTCCCATGCTGCTGAAGAACACAACCTAAACCCTTTCTCGATGCATCACTATAAATAGTGAAACCTCCGGACCCTGATGGCAATGTCAAAATAGGAGCAGACGTCAACCTCTTCTTCAACTCCTCAAAAGCAGCCTGGCAATCTTCCGTCCAAACAAACTCCACATCCTTCCTTGTGAGTCTGGTCATCGGCTCGGCAATCCTCGAAAAATCTTGCACAAACTTTCTGTAGTAGCCTGCCAATCCCAAGAAACTCCTGATCTCTGCTACCGAACTCGGAGTCTTCCAAGATTCCACTGCTGAAATCTTCTTCGGATCCACCAAAATACCATCACCAGTCACAACATGCCCCAAGAATTCCACCTTGTCCAAGAAAAACTCACATTTGGACAACTTCCCATACAGCTTCTCCTTCCTCAGCACATCCAACACAATCCTCAAATGCTCCTCATGCTCCTCCGGTGTCCTCAAGTATATGAGTATGTCGTCGATGAACACCACCACGAACTTGTCAAGGTACTGGTGGAACACCTTGTTCATCAAGTTCATAAATACCGCCGGTGCATTAGTCAAACCAAACGGCATCACCATAAACTCGTACTGACCATACCGAGTTCTAAAAGCAGTCTTCGGTATGTCCCCCGGCTTCACCTTCACCTGATGGTAGCCTGATCTCAAATCTATCTTAGAAAATACCTTGGCACCACTCAACTGATCAAACAGATCATCAATCCGTGGCAAAGGATACTTATTCTTGATAGTGAGATTATTCAAAGCCCTGTAATCAATGCACATGCGCACCGATCCATCCTTCTTCGGTACAAACAATACCGGGGCTCCCCATGGTGAAGAACTCGATCTGATAAACCCCTTATCCTGCAATTCGTCCACCTGCTTCTTCAACTCGACCAGCTCGCTGTTGTTTACTCTATAGACATGCTGCGAAATCGGTTCTGCACCTGGCACCAAGTCTATAGAAAATTCAACATCTCGATCTGGCGGCAATCCTGGCAATTCTTCAGGAAACACATCCAAAAATTCTGCTATCAACGGATGTGGCAACTCCTTGTCTTCCACCATAGCTCCACAAATAATGCCTTCTTCCTGCTCCGCAGTTCCTCTAGCAAACTCGAACTCTGGCTCTCCTGGCGGACCAAACAAAACTCTACCTCCTCTACAATCTATGCTAGCACGGTGCCTACTCAACCAATCCATCCCGAGTACAATGTCGTAGCTCGGAAGTGGCATTACAAGTAGACACGCACTCAACTCCCGGCCTCCCAGAGTAACTCTCCGATCCTTGCAAATATCATTAACCAGGATAATGCCTCCCCCGGTCATGATCTTGCAAGTCCTAAGCAAAGACTCAGCTACCAAACCATGCTTTAGAGCAAAAGAAACAGATACAAAACTATGGGAAGCACCCCTATCAAACAAAGCTAAAGCTGGAATGGAATCAAGAAGAATAGAACCTGCGATGACATCTCCTGTGGGTTCCTCCTCTTCGACTGTCATAGCAAACGCTCGTCCCTGCCGAGCACCTCCCTGCTGCTGATGCTGGACAAAACGCTGCTGCTGTGTCGGAAGCGGTCCCCTCGGTTGTGCTGCAGGTGGTCTTATCTGTGCCCTCGGAGCTGGAGCTGCTCCCTGAACTGCACGACGAGGACACTCCCTCAATTGATGCCCTTCAGTACCACAATACAAACAAACTCCTAGCCTCTTTCTGCAAACTTCCCAGATGTGGCCGGGCTTCTTGCAGAAGTTGCATAGAGCTTGCTGTAACTGCCTCTGCTGCTGAGGTGCCTGGTGAAAAGGCGCTCTAGTTGGAGTCTGGTTCTGCTGTGGCTGCTGGAAAGGTCTGGACTGGAAATGAGGACGTTTGGCAGATACTGCACTGCCGTTGGCCCCCAAAAAAGAATCACGGTCTCTCTTGGTCTTCAAACCCAGATCCCGCTCAACCTTGCGTGCCTCCGCAAGTATCTCCGAGTATGTCTCATAAAAAGACTGAATGAGAATCTTCACCTCCCAGTTTAGACCCTCTCGGAAACGAATAGCTCGAACCTCCGGCTCCCTCACCAGATACTCTGCAAATCGGCTCAGCCTACCGAACTCCGCAGCGTATTCCTCCACAGACATGCTTCCCTGAATGAGACTCTCAAATTGTCTCCCCAAGTCAAGCCTGTCTATCCGGGCGAAAAACTTCTTCTTGAAAAGGTCCCTGAATACCTCCCAAGATTGTCCTGCGTCAACTAGAACCGGCTCATTCCTGAACCAAGTACGAGCGACGTCGAACAGTTGAAGTCCTACCGCCTCAACCTTCAGATCTTCAAAAAGATGGGACACCCTCATAAGACGCTCAATGTCCTCGAGCCAATCATCAGCATAGACGATGCCCTCCGTCCCTTTGAAAACCCTAGGCTCCAGTTTCTTGAAGTCCTGAATGTTGCCTGGCTGAAGCTGAGCAACCTGAGGAACAACCTGCTGCTGGACCGGAACTCCTCTCTCAACTACAGCACGAGCAAGCTGATGAGCACTCTCGATGCCCTGCCGTAGAACGTCGGTCTGCCTCTGATGTGCCTCTGACTGAGCCCTCTGTGCCTCGAGCATCTCACGAAACAGAGTAAACATCTGTGACACCTCTGCTGGCACAGGAGGTGGAGGTGGAAGCCCCTCAGATACAGCTGGCACAGTCCTCTGAGTGGGTGGTGGACCTCCGAAAGCAGCTGACACTCCAATCACCGGAGAAGTGACTGGCAGGCCCTCGGGATGTCACAGACCTCTCAGAAGCTGCTCTCCCCTGCTGTGATCTAGTTTTAGGCGGCATCCTGAGACAAAGCGAAAGAAAGAATCAATATGGCACAAGATGTAAGATATCCAAGGAAAGGACAAGTTTAAGGGATCAAGTATCAATATCAAAGGAGAATAGTTGAATCAAAAGAATTTTCCTAGATATGATTGAGTATCTCAGCCTATATCCTATATCCTATCGCAGGCTCGCAGTAGTACAACTAAGTTGTCGCACTACCACGACATCACATACTTGTGAAGCTAGACCTGCATGGGCCACCACCAAAAACGTATCACGACCCGTACCCGGTGTAAGGGTACTAGTCGGAAACAACGCCCAGCCTACGCCGCAGAATCGGCGGTAGAACGCTGTCTAGATAAACTATCTAACAATATAATGAACCACCAATAATGATAGTATACTCAATCACAGAACTAAGGTGGAAATGAGCACGAATCAGATAAAGAATAGAATAGTCATAATACAACTCATGAGTCTAAAATAATACATCAATGAGTCTGAAGAAAATTACAGAAATATGCTGGAGACAAATCCAGTACAAAGAATACTATAAAACTATAAAGCTACAACTCCAGGGTCAACTGTCTCAGTTGGGATAAGTCCCTCTTGAGCCAGGGTCTCAGAATCTAAACCCACAACATCCTGGGGTCCATAATAGGTAGGGTACTCCTCAGTGTCATCTGGAAAAATATATCCAGTCAGGAAAGGAGCAGAGTACAAACCTAACAGCAGTTCTCAAATAATGATAAAAACTATGTAACAGTAAATAGTTGTGGATAAACAAGATGCATAAATAGATACAAGAATGTATAGACAATAAGAAAATACTGGAAAGAAATACAATAATGAACAATATGCTGATGGAACAAGAATACTAATGACTAAGTGTGTGAGTACTAGCTTTAACATGTGATCGGCTTGGGAACTTGCACAAGAGTATGATGGCCTGGCTGATTATACGTGCGGTGTATGATCAACACTCACAAGGAACAAGACATGCACAAGGAGGGTATGATCACATATCTACACTAAAATACTCTCCACCCCGACTGGTATAATAGATCCAACCACGGTACGTTATGGCACTAGATTCCCCAAGAAGATAGCTAGTCTCCCCGAGAATCGGTGTCTGTACATGTACAAGATAACCAATGAAACAATACTTGCACCATATACACCATATACCAAGGAATAACATCTCATGACGAGATCCGGATATACCAATCCGTGTAACCATAGTGTCAAGAGAACATGTATATCTACACTAGATACAACGAACATAGAGGATATCATAAATGAGAAACTATCAGAGAATGTACTCGCCTGAAGTCCAATGAACAGTCTCACAAATGTCTGACTCGGTGCCTCGAAGACCTAGACATGGAATACCACATTAATACAAGGTCCCGGAAAGAGAACAAGTCAAACTAGGCAACTTCTAGGTCAATAAGTCAATTCTAAGGTAAAAGTCAACTATGGTCAACTCTAAAGTCCACTAAAGTCAAACATGGTCAAACCCAAAGTCAACCTCACAAGACATCTATAAAATAATATAGAGATAAACTACAATAATTTAGGAATCAAATTAGATTCAAAAAGAACTCACACAAAGTATACTAATAATACAATTAATATATACCCTAAAATAATACATACAACCCAACATTTATATAAATAACATAATATATTATTACAATTATTATTCCTCACAAAACACATATATATATATATATACATATATATATATACAATTATAATATATAATATATACATTAAATCTGTCAAAGCGTCATTGAAAAACAGTGAATAAAATAGGATTAAATCAAAACAGTTTAAATAGTGACAGTCGGGACTGTCACCGAAGGACTGTCACCGAAACCCAAATAATAAACTGCCACTGCTTTGGTTTTCGCTGACAGTTAAACTGTCGCAGAAAAGCGTCGCAGAAAAGCTGCTGTTTCCCGCTGCTGCAATTAATGACAGGTTTGTCATTAATTGCCCGAAGGCTACAGCGGCTGCTATTAGTCGGCTAATTAATGACAGTTTTTTACTGTCATTAATTCACTGTCACTAAAACAAGTTATATATATATAATTATATATATAAAAACAGAATATATAAAACAATATATATATATATATATAAACAGAATATATAAAACAGTATATATATATATATATATATAAACCATTAATACAAAAATGTACATATATATATTAATATACACATAAACTTATACCTTCAAATATTTAACAAAGAACATATAATTTACATGGCTAGAAGCACACCTAAAATATTTACATTAATATCCAAATAATTACATAATAATTATAAATAATATAATTACACAATTAAACATACAAATATATTTTATAAAATATTTTATGTATAAATTATATTATTTAACAAGTAGTAACATATATATTTGCATGCAAGAAAGCTACATATTATATTGTACATTATATTAGCACACCCAAAATATAGATCTATGCTACAATAATTAATATAATAAATACACAAAATAAATATTTAATATCCATATATATATACTAATTATAAATGAAGAATTGAACCACAATTAATTAGATCTATACAAAAATACACACAATTGGAGAGTATCTTACCGTATCCCACTAGATCTAGGATACGCATGCGACACGAGTCCAACACACAACTAAATGCACCCCGAAGGACACAAACAGATCACAAATAATATTTATGAACAAATCAAAGCGTCAAAAGTAGATCTATGTGTCCGTGTCAAAATACGACATGTTCAAAGCCCCGTGTCGGAGGAAAACCCCCAAATGACACGTATCACCAAATAGTTGGGATACGAACCACAAGTATCCCAATATGGACACGACACTAGCCTCAAACACAAATCTCATGTCCAATTTGATCTATAGGATCAATTGACATACACAAAAAAATGTAAATTCGGAATTCCAACAAAATTGACACAAAAAGCACCATAACTTTCTCCATGGGTCTCCTATGAACACAAAACAAAGTCCTATGGGTAGTACATATATATAGGTTGATTTTACATGATTAAATCTCAGATTTAGAAGCTATTTAAATGGGAAAATCTGAATTATACCTATTGGGAGATGGATTTCCAATGAAACCTCCAATTGAGATGAACTTGCTTCCAAATTGTAGATCCTTGCTCCTCTTTATAGATCCTTGCTTCCTTCTTCTAGATCCTTGCTTCCTCCTTCTCTAATGGTGAATTGGAAAGAATTTGGAATGAATTTGGTAGGGAATTGGATTGGGAATGGAGGGAATCTGGTAGTGGGAGAATTCTAGATCTAGATTTGGAATGAGATGAGAGGAGAGAGAAATTTCCCCCCCTCTTTAATAGGCCGGCCATAGCCCCTCCCCCAAGCAATTGTAAAATGTCCAATGTACCCCTTGGGGCCTCTCATGAAGAAATAATTAAGGAAGGAAGCTTCTAGTCTAATCATTTAATTAATTTAATCCATCTTCTTAACCATGGGCTTTCTAAATGGGCCAAGTCTAACTAATTAATTCATGTTGGTCCATGGGTCCAAACTAAACTAGTTGGGTCCACTAAAATAAGTCCAAAATAATTAAATAATATCTAACAATAATTAAATAATACAACAAAAATTATTTACCATGCACAATATTTATTTAAATAGGAAATTACTAAAATACCCTTTTTTCTAAAATGTGGTAGTGACACATATCGTAGGCATATTTGAAAGCAATGACATAGAATTTACATCGCACGTATCGATGGTAGCTTATTCATCCGAAGCACACGTCCCTACACTGAAAAAGAGAATACTTATCCCCTAGACAAGATAATACGTTAGCATGAATAATATCTTATATGTGGTCATTGGTGATAATGTTGACACCATGAAGGACTATTTTATGACATTACGACACACCCTATCAGCCCGGGTTGCAAGCTCCGCTGATGGTCCCTCAATGCCCCGGAAAAAGTACGACTCATATTATTCCCCCTAGGTAGATTCAGTTCTGGTGCCCCAGATACCGTTTCAAGGAAACACTAAACCTTGTGTACAAGTTATCCATGACCATGCGAATGTTTGAACATTTTATCAATGATGCATATGTATGACATGAAGCAGAGTTAAGCAGTAATATTTATGTACTCATGCCATAGTTTATTTTTCTTTAAGTCGTATGTTCTGATTTGGCAAACTCATAGGCACCAAATACTCCGAGGCACCATGCCACAATCGATGTATTTTAGATATAAAATCCCTTTTGAAAGATTCGTGGTTTCGAACCTGTCACTCCCTGTTCCCGATATACGATTTTGGAATATATTTTATTTTAGCATGGTTGAATGTGTATGGAGACTAGACTCATTCTTTGGTTTAACCTGGTTCATGGTTCATTTTGTGGGTCGGTTCAAGTCATGAGAACCTTTGGTTCAACCCTCAACCCTACCACCCAAATCTCTCTCTCTCTCTCTCTCTCTCTCTCTCTCTCTTCACTTCTTTATTTCTTTCTCTCTCTTTAGTTTTCTCTCCCATTTTCCATAGGCAAGTATACATTACATGAGAAATAGAGAAACTCTCCATATTATTGGTTTATTATGTTTGTTATGTGTTTCTAAGCACTTTTATTACTTAGATTTTTTTGTTTTGATGGATGATTTTGAGTAGATCTGCATTTTTAAGTTAGGGTTTTCATGGGTGTTTGATAATAAACGAAAGAAATAAAACAAGGTTTATACGAAACCCTCTCTTTGGTTTACAAACAAGAAGTACACTTAATCCTATACGAGGATGTCAAGTACAAAATTTTAATCTGGGTAAATATTGCTATAGGAGTCTGATCTACAGTCGATCACTTTGTCCCTTGGACCACACGATGATGAAGAAGTGCTGTAGAAGACGGAGAAGCTTTAAAGATTGCAAGAGGGAGTGGATGCTCGATGCCAAAATCGTCGATCACTACTCTCTGTCCGTACTATACTCTCTTTGTTCTTCAAGTTTTCGATCTTTCTCTTCGATTTTTCTGACCTCTCGACCCTGGAATTTGCGACCTTGGACCTTCGTGGACGGAGGTCTCTATTTATAGGGTTTTAGAGACAGTAACTATCCAGTCGGCGTAGAAGCCGGATAGTGGAGAGTGTGGCACTTTTTATGCGGCGGTTATAATAACTGCCACCCACGTATAAATAATCTTTTGAATCCGCGTATGACGCGTGTCCCATGATGAGGTAACGCGTATAACTGCTGCAAAGATCACGGCATGCAAGCCACGTAGGTAACTGCCCCTCGCGTAGAAAAGGTTGGCGTAGAAGCCAATAACTGTCACCATGGCGTAGAAGCCAAAGAGTTGTCAAACTGGCGTAGAAGCCAAGTAGGCGTAGAAGCCTTGTAGGCGTAGAAGCCTGATGCTGCATGGATAGGTAGCTAGCGTAAAAGATAGCCGATCCTCCTTCCCTGACTGAGGTCTTGCGAGTATTCTGGACAAAATGGCCTTATCATGCACCAATACAAATATAGCCTGAGTTGGCGTATTCCGAGGAGATAGCATACGGCGTACTCCTATAGCTGAAAATAGCCTGATGGCGTAATATGCAGAGGTGATGATGTGGACATATTAGCCGTAATTATGGCTCACCAGTCTTTGAAAAATGAACCAAATCTCGTGCATTAAATGCAGAGATCAGCCCCCATCACGCACATTAACTGCAGAGACGTACCTCGAGCTCTGTACGAAAAGCAGCTTTTGACATGGCGGTTCGTTTTGTCTTCTGCGGAGCGTAAAAGCTCACATTTGCCTGTAAAAAACTAGGCAGCGTATTCCCTTGAATGCATAAAAGCAATTTATATCAAGGAAATGTCAGTAAACGACGGTCTGGGTCTCTGTGCCGCACCATCATTACAGCCGTCGTCTGGATAGTTGTGCAGTACTTTTTGTTAGGAGTCAGGTTCACTGCATGATCTGACAGGTTCATTCGAGGAATACGAAGAGTTTTCTGTACCACTTCCCACTGCATTAAAACTGAGTAGGTTTTACGCCAAAGTGGCGATGTAACAACCTTTTTACGCCGAAGCAGTCTAAAAATACTGCATTTACGTGGGTTGTTCTGAAGCTTATATTTTACGCTTTAGCGATGAAGCTCTGTTGTACGCCGATGGCTCTGAAGTCATGTCTTACGCCACACAACACTGAAATACTGCGTATGACTCTACAGCGTATTTTTTATGCTTCTACAAGACCCCCTTCAAAGTTTTCAAATTCCTCGTAATTTGAAACACTTTGAATGAAGCATGAAACGGTCAAGTCTGACCCATTCTTCGAGGCTAATTTCTTGGCAGATTTTTGGGATCTTGTTGGGATTCAGTGTGTTCTCTTTTGCCAATATAAAGGCTGATGAGTTAACCTGTTCTTCCCACATTTCCTTCACCACACAGAGATGATTGTCGGAGTTCGTCGGGTCGACTTGAGGAAGAAGAAGATCATGCTCTTCCAGCATGTAAGGAGCCAAAAAAGAAGGCGTCTTCGAGCAAATGTCCTCTGCAACGATGGATCATGGAAGGATATCATAGCTTTCTTTGCTCGGGATAATCAGCAACTTCATATGGCGATTCGTCCAGGAGAGAGGAAGGGTCACATTCGACCATACAACTTGCAAGCTGTATTTTCTCCCGCCGTTGGTAGACGAGGGCAGACAAACTAGCCCTGTCTTCCAGTATTGAGTTGGGTCGGAATCCCAACTCAATCTGTCATGGCGTATGGAGGATGGGCTCTTGAATAATTTACACAGGCCCAGTTTTGTATCCTCCCGTCGTTAATCATTTTCTTGTTAATCGGCCGCAGAAACTGATTAACTGCTGAAGAAGACAACAAAGATCTCGATTAATACGAGAACCTGGCAGAACAGATTCTTGGCGTGATGCTAACTGAAAATGAGGAACCCTTTGTAGAATAAGGATTTCCATCATATGTAATCATGAAGATGAAAAACCCTTTGTATAATGGATTTCCATCATATGTCATCATGATTAATAAAGTTATTTTTTTTTACGCATATGATGATTTACCATATTTTTTTTGCTGTGAAGAAGTCTGAATATGTATAGCTTCGACACGTCTGAATAACTTTACGCCGACTTTGATAAAAAGAGTATCTGGTCTCGTCCCGTCTTTTACGCGTAACTGAAGACGCGTAGAAAGCTGCTTAGCATTTAAGTTGAATATTCGATCTGCCCTGCTATTTTGAACGAGGAATGTCACTACCACATTTCGAAAACAGGGGTATTTTTGACTATTTAATATTACTATAGTTACAATTAAATTAATTGCATGATAGTGTATTTGATTTAAATGTGTGATGTGTAATTTAAATATAATATTATATGCAGTGTCCATTTATTTGAGCTAGTAGACTTGACCTAGAAGCCAGTAGATGAAGACCTGTTCAAATTATGGAATTCTGTATTTGATTGATTTATTTAGAATTTATTTATTGGAGATTGTAATTACCGTATTTTATTTAATTATTTGCGCATTGCCTTTGCTTCGATATTTGGAGCGCTATCCTGACTTTTGTCTTCCAACCAATTTCACAATCTTGCCCTAGACATGCCCGCCTTCCATTCTGCTATTTTTGCAACTCATAATTTTGCTCCCTGTGCATTAATTCTGGCCGCACAAAAATCGTCGCGGACGTTATTTAATAAATCCCTATTTTGTATCTTGTGCGTTCCAATTTAAATTGGAGACAATCTTGACCTATTTTTTGTGCGACCCAAATTAGGGTAATATTCTGTTCTGAGTCTTCTTCACTATTGGTATTGATGACCTGACCTGATTTTGGCCCCATGTACTCCTAATTAATTTCTGAACACAACTTGCATTTTATTCTAATTAAATTGAGGATACTATTTAAACCAATTCTAAAATCCCAATTTAATTCTAGTGCCCTGCTAATTGAGCCCACACCGATCTTACAGCGCCCCCTGACCCTACAAAACATCAGACACCGAATCGCCCGCCAAATTTTCGTCATTTCATGTGTCTGTGCAAATATCCAAATTTAAGGGGGTTAATTTGCAAATTTGCATTTTTGTCATCACCTCATTTGTTTAAAAACAATGAGGAATCCCTAATAATATTTAATTAGCCTCTCACCCTCATCCCCACATGAACAAATTCTTCATGTCCAATCTGGACCCCTCATTTAAAAGGGGTCAATCACAACCCTTCATTTCAACAACCTCTCTCCCTATATAATGTCTTGTCACATCATAAGCCCTAATCCCTAGAAAACCTAGGTAACCACACCCTCCTCACAAGCCTCCTCCCTCTCTCCTACGTATGTAAACTTCTTCTTCTCTTTTCTTCCTTTCTTCTTCTCTTCTCTTTCCTTTCTCCTCATTCTTCTTCTTCTTCTTCTTCTTCTTCTTCTTCTTCTTCTTCTTCTTCTTCTTTTTCTTCTTCTTATTTTATTTGTTTTTGAATTCAAATTTCAAACTAAAAAGGGGGGGGGGAACTGGGAACCCTATTCACCCTGTGCAACCCCGGCGGCCCTGTGCACTCCGGTGCTCCACGGCAGCACCCCGCTGCAACTCCCTCGACTGCGAGCGGCTCCCTCTCCCTCTGCTCTTCCTCCCTCTGCTGTCCACAGCCCGGCGAGGCCACTCCCCATCCTCGACGCGTCCGGCGTTCCCGACAGCCCCTGTGCTCCCCGACTCCCTGTAACTCCGGCGCCGGCGCTCGACTGTTCTCCCACCATCAGCCGGCCCCCGCTGCTGAGCAACTCCTCCACCACCACCACCATCTCCATCCCAACCACCATTTCACTCCGGCGGCCGAAGTCCCAGCCGGAGCTCTCTCTGTCGAACCCATCATCTAACACCACCACCACCTTCATCAGTCAGCACCCTCACCATACTCCCCGACGTTCGGCCATCTCTCCGGCCGACCCCCCGCTGTGAGTCTCCCCCTCTTCCCATCAACTCCGGCAGGAACTCGACTCCTCCGGCCGGCCAGCGTGCCCAACACCAGTGAGCTCTCTTCTTCCTCTCCCTCCTTCTTTATGTACACATATATATATATTTGCATATACGTATATATGTGTGTAGGTAAATACGTGTGTATACGTATTAAATGATATTTTAATATGTATTCTTGTGTATATATATAAGTAGTTATATAATTATGTTATATTGATATGTAAGTACATAAGTGTATATATATATAATAACACTTTGGGATATGTATAAACATATACATGTATGAATTTTAGTATAAATATTTCTTAGTATATATATGTTAATGTATATAGTGTATTTCTACTTAGTGTATATATATATTTTATATATATAGATATATATGTATATATCTTGCGCATTTCTCTATTTTTATATATGTATATTAAAATGTATTTTATTATAAATACGTATTAAAAATATATGTGTATAAATTATCTGTAACATATAAATTATGTTAATGTATGTTTTCGTGTTTAATGTTATATATATATTTAATTGGTATAATTACATGTATATAGTATAATTATTATTTTGGTATAAATATATATGTGTATATATATATTTTATGGGTATATGTTTAATAAAAATGTATTTTGATATAAAACGTATTTTTGGTATATATATATATATATACCTGTGTACATGTAGGGTATGGGTATATTTTTATTTAGTGTATATAAATGTAAAAATATATATATTCTTAAATAATGGGTGATGTATATTTTTCACATAAAGAAAATATATTTCCATTCATGTACATACAGTTTTACCTATCTTGTAGATACTTTGGAATAACAATATATATGTATTATATTTTATTATTAATAATATGTTTAATTGGTGAACCTACTAGGTGATCCTAGGTGACCAGTATCATACCTAGAGAAGTCCCGAACTCAGTGTTTTAGACTGTGTGTTAGCGTAGCTTCTGATGCAAATGTTATATTGTGTTATGTTTATAGGACTGTTGGTTTACCCAGGGGATACTCTGGAACAGGACATCAATAATTACCAGCTAAGGACCCGAGGCAAGTACATTCTCTGATAATTTCCAATTTCTTGATAATTTCTATAAATTCAATAATCTTGAAATGTTACCACTGAATCTTTGACACTGTGCTACACGGACTAGTATAGCTTGGATCTGCAGTCATGAGATGTTACATTGATTATCGTATTGACATTGTATACGACATGTATATTAGACATCGTACATGATAAACTGGACTTGCTCGTGTATCGTGACGTGTCATGGTTGGATCCACAGTACTAGTTGGGGGCGGGAAAGTAGTTAGTAAGAAATGTGATCATAACCTCTTATTGTAGTATAGAAAATTGTAAGTGTTAATCATGCTCTTCACCCATGATTAGCCAGGCCCTGTAGCTATCGTACATGTTCCCAAGCCGATCATATTTTGAAACTACTATTTCAAACACTTAGAATGGATTACAGTTCCCTATTTCAAATCATATACTACATCACCCGTATATGATACCATACTTGTTCTTTTCATTTTCATACATGCACGGACTGTATCATATTGCCTATTGCCTGTCTCTTTACATTGCCTGTCTCTCTTTAATTGCCATTGCATTTATTTCACTGTCTTCTCAGTAGCTAGCATGACATGTTTATTGTATTATAGACCTTATCAATTTAATGGAACTGTTATTTGAGATTTGTACTTTGCTCCTTCCTGACTGGAAACATTTTTTCCAGACTATGCCTTAGAGGACCGCTGTCCGACTCTTTATGGACCATATGGTGAGTAGCTGCAGACTTGGTAGTCTAGTTGTGATTCCGGGAGGTCTAGCCGGAAATTTCTATATTTTAGTTAGTTCTTTCAGTAGACTATTTGGTGCCGGATTTGTCTCCGGCATTTTATTGAGACTTGGATAATTGTTGAGTTTGATTATTACTTTAGACTTGTGTTGTATTTAATTTTTGTTTCGCTATCTTATCGTACTGTAATCCTGTGATTGAGTATGTGCTCGTTTATTTGTGTCATCCGTGCCTCCTTATGGAGATTGGATGCTTGTGTGAGATTGGCTAGATAGTATCAAGACCTTGACAGTGTTCTACCGCCGATGCTGCGGCGTAGGCTGGACGTACCCACGCACTCGTGTCCCTAAACCGGGTGCAGGTCGTGACAAAGAATAGCGTAGAATTATGAACTGGCACTTCTCTGATAAGAAGAGTTTTCGTTCAGACCATCATCTTCAAGAGTGATTTCCCAAAAATCCCTTGAAACAGGGCAAAAAATGGCTGTCAAAACTGGCCATACTTGAACTGTAGAGAAAATATTCAGACTGGGTTTTGGATGAACCTCCAATCGACCCAAGGAGAAGAGTTATTTTCAATGCTGAACTCTGTATGTTTTGGGTACTTGGGATATTTTTGAGGCCAAGAAGGAGCGTCTTCTGCGTGAACCCTTGTAGTTGGCCGTCTTGAGAATTGTTCAGATATACGCATACTCTGGCCTGCGTATTTTAAGATATGCGGAAAGTCATAGATTCGTAGTGTGGATGAGCATAAAATCATAAGTTTGTAGCCTCTCGAGCGTAAAAGCTGCTGAGCATAAGAGCATCCGGGCGTAAAACTGTAGATCTATAGCCTCTGAAAAGAAAACTTTCGAGCGATTTGTCGTAGATTTGTCGCCTCTGAGCATAAAAAACTTCTGAGCGTGAAATCATAGATTTGTAGCCTCTGAGCGTAAAGTCGTAGGTTTGTAGCCTCTCGAGCGTAAAAGCTACCGAGCGTAAAAGCATCCGGGTGTAAAACCGTAGACTTATAGCCTTTGAGCGTAAAACCATAGATTTGTGGCTTCTCGAGCGTAAAAGGCTCCTTAGCGTAAAATCACGAATCTGCTCTGCGCAATTTTTTTTTGAATTCGCTGACTGTCCGCCTTCCCTGAGTAATAGGCTGACGTGGTCCCCAATCATAACCGAATATTAAATATCAGATTTGGTTAGGGATTCGAAGAGTTTATCTGAACTCTATAAATACCCCAAGGCCTTCAGAGAAAAACTTTTCATCTGTCTTTTGCGAAAGAAAAACTTTCGTCTCTTTGAGATCTCTTCTTCGTTTCTTCTCTGAGCATTCTGAGTTTTTAGAAATGGCACCAAAACAATCTTCGACTGCTAAGGGGAAGAAAGCTGCCTCCTCTTCTAACTCCTCTGCCCAAGCAAGAGCGACTCCCATTGGGCAGGGCGAACCTCGCTCTGAACGTAGTGTCCCACCGTCAAGCTGTGCACCGAGTGTTATAGGTAAAGCTCTTGGGACGACAAGAACGAAGAAAACCCTTCGCACACGTTGTACGTGAATGCGCTAGGTCATCTTCTGTGCTGAGAGCCTCTTCGAGGAAGATGATGCATATAGATGTTTTATCTTTTACGCCCACATTCCTAATGTGTCAGCGTAAAAACTCCATATTTTCGCAGTCTGGCGTAAAAGCTTTGACTGTCGAAATTTGGCGTATACTACAAATTTTGGGTGTTACGCTCTGGATGAAAATTCTGTCATAATAACTCAAACTTTAGCAGTCTGGCATAAAACACAGACTGTCAGATTTTTGCGTATACTGCGAATCTTGAATTTTACGCCTCAAATGAGATTCCAGCGTAAAAGCTCAAGTTTTACAGTCTTGGCATAAAAGCACAGACTGTTGCTCTTTGGCATAAGCTGTAAGATTGTGAGGTCTAGTATAGAAACTGGCATTTTTTTCTTGCACTTTGTAGTTAACTTGCAGATACCTTCGTTGGCTGAGGTGATGGGTTCTGCTGCTGGGATGCTGAACTCCAATTACCTGGAGGATTTTTCCCATATGACATTTCCTATTTTCGGACCCCAGTATCCTGAAGGAAGGGGAATCCTGATATTATCTCAAGGAGAGCGAATGCTGTTAAGCATGATCAACGGAGAGCCCCTGACGTATATAGACGGGGCAAAATACATAAAACCAGCTTTCCTCTTCGGGGATATGTTTGATAAACAATCCCAGACGAAGTCCAAGAAGGAAAACTGGGTTTTTACTGCTGGGGGCATGGTAATGTACCAGCCCAAGATGCTGAGAGATTACCCTATCTCGGCATTCTTCCATGCCACGCATCCGAGAAAGATGTCATGGACTCTGACCCCTAATCTTCACGGCCAGCCGGGGAAGATATTTTATCAGAAGGGATCAGACCAAGGGTTATTTGTAAGCTGCCCTTCCGGCCCAGTCATGCCGTTCATGGGATTATTTCCGGGCAGTGTCCCGAGTGAAGACACTTCATTGCTCCAACCAGTCCAGTTGTCGACTTTCTGCAATGACTTCTTCGGACAAGGAGGAGAATACCCCACGGTTAATCCTCGGACCAATGGGTGGCTTACCCCTACAAATCTTCGCTGGGCTCATTTAGCTGCCTGGGCCCTGAAGAACTTTCAAACAAAGCTGGAGAGCATTGGTCTGTTTGAAGCTGTGAGTGCTACCAGTGTTGGGTTACCCCTCAACCCCAACCTATTTTTGGCTTTGATGGAGCGATATATCTCGCTCACCGGGACTTTCGCTACTCCGCTGGGGGAGTTGGGATTGGCCCTTCACGAAATGGCAGAGATTTCAAGACTGCCAATGGGGGATACTCCTTATGAAGAGTATGTTCCCATAAACCGGGAGCTGGGGGATACAAACCCTCGGGTGGTGGCAGTTTACCAAGAGCTGATGAGCCACTATTTAGCGTGCACCGCCTTCTATAATGAGCCCTCTAATTTGGCTCATACCAACAAATGGGCGTCCTACCTCTTCTTCCATCAGGCTAGAGATGCTAAGCCAGACAAAGTTATGGATAGCAGGGATAGGCCTTTGAGCCTTCTGAGCGTGCTTAATGCTCAAGTAGTAGATGACCTTATTGAAGACGCTGGGGCTTCAGATCAAGTTCTTGACGAAGGGATAGAGAATTATTCTGCAGGCACTAAAGCCTACAGTTATTTGAGGCATTGCCGCAGGCCTCTGTCAAGGGAAGCTCAACTGGCTGGTTTTCTCTCTGTATGGCTATGCCGACTGGTAGTACCTGGCATTGCATCTTCGGATCGCATTCACCACAACACCTTATGGCCCACGGTGCGTTTGGTGTTTGGGACAAGACTGGGCTTGCTGATGGGTTGCTTGCCGATGAAAAACGGCGTGATATCTTTTTCAGGGTAGAATTACCGTTCCTGTATTTGATGGGATGGCTAATTCTTCATAACCCCAGAGTGATGTCTCCCGGCTCTGGCAGTAGTTCGGGGAGTAATTTCTTGTTGAATTACAAGAATTCCACCTAGAACGTGACCACCGTCCTAGACTGTCGGCGGGCATTAAATTTTGCTCACAGTTGGAAGCTCTTCTGCACCGTCCCCTCTGTACATCTCAATCAACAGGGGAGCAGGCTTCAGGACTCAGGTGAAGGGAAGACTGTTCTTTCTCTTGAAGCTTTTTATTGGTTGGTCTGCATTAGACCTTCCTATTTATTGTATAGAAGCGAAGACAATTGCTTTTTGGAGCCCTATCTGCCTAGTCGGTTCGCCAGGCAGTTTGGGTATGACCAATTGCATGTGGGCAATGCCATCACCAGCTTTAAGTCCAGAGGTGGACTTATTGATGGAGCGAGAGGATGGCGGTACTTCATAATGGGTTATACTGGAGCGGCCTTTACTGTGCCCGCGACTTCTCTCTCCATCGAGTTGTGTATCCTCCATTCGTACGCCCAGTTTTATGTGGCCATCAATACCTTCCATCGCGATTTTGATATGCGTGGGAGTTTTAGGATGCCTTCGCATAAGTCTGCTGGGAAAGAGGAAGTCCCATCAGTTTCTTCTAACGAGGGTGAAGACTCTTTCAATCAAGATGAGTTTTTTCTGACAGTACCGAGAGGCGAAATACCTCCACCTGCTGAGCCTCTGGTTATCCCTGAAAAGTGAAGGGCTCCTGTTCTGAAGGAGACTTTCCCTCGCAAGAAAAAGAAGACTGTTAGTGGTCCTGTCAGGACTTCTGGCCGTGAGGCTCCTCGAAGTGAGCCTGCTGTTTCCCCTATTGGGGATAATTTTTTGACTAGAGGTCCTTCGCCTATTAGAGAGGGAACCTCCACAGTTCCGGCTGGCAGTACCGGAGATTATTTGCTCGAGGCTGCTGTTGCTGCTACCGCTTCAGGTAGTGGTACAAGATCGCCTTCGAGGCCGAGCGAAATAAGAATATCTTTATCCAGACCAGCAACGGGAGAAACCTCTGCCGCGTCTGTAAGTATACCCAGCGAGATTCTACCCAATGAGCCTCGAGTGAATCTCAGTGAAGACCTGGAAGAATACCTGCCAGTGTCAGTTGGCACACCCCCTTCTCCAGGTATGACAGCTCGCTTAGCATCCTTAAGAAAAGATTTAGCTTTACTGGCTGCAGACGCGCCATATATATCATCGGCCATGGGTAAATATTGTCTTTACGCCTCTTTTAAAAAAATTAACATCATGTTAATATTAACTTTAAGATTTAGCTTTACTGGCTGCAGACGCGCCATATATATCATCGGCCATGGGTAAATATCGTCTTTACGCCTCTTTTAAAAAAATTAACATCATGTTAATATTAACTTTCTCTTGTCTTCTTTTCAGGGGATGACATCTATGGGGAGAGCAGCGTCGACGCAACTTTTGGCTTTGTTTCAGCTCTTGCCGATGACACAAAGGTGCCCGACTTTGAAGAGAAAACATTTTCGGGTGCCGGCTCGCCCGAAACAGTTTCGATATCTCGAGAGGAGGATGAGCCTGTCATTACGACTATGCCTCCTTTGAGTACGCCAGCCACTTCGGCCGTTGTCGGTGCCTCTACCTTTGTCGCGCCCTCTACTGAAGTGACGACTGTGACGACACCCTCTGCAGTCGTTCCTGGAAGGGGGTTCGCCGATATTGCAGCCACTCCCAGCACCCAATCTGATTTCGCCATGCTGATTGAGCAATATACTAGTATTTTCTACACCACTTTGAATACGCTGATATCAATGGTGCTGGCGAAAAATATAGGTTTTGAGGCTCTGAGGAGGTCCTCCCAGTTTGTGATAGCGTCAATCAAAGATTTCAACGACGCTGGGCGAGCTGATACGCTGGAGCAAATTGTTAATGGTTTGGAACAACCCATTAACAATTATTTGCAATTATCCTTGGGCAACATTGATGACCTGGTCTAGGCTGAATATGAGTCTTTGACTGCGAGGCGTGTTGGAGAGATGGAAACTATGAGCAAGTCCATCGAGGCTCAGCAGAAAGAGATGAATGAAGAGCATATCGTCTTGGATTATGTCATTCCCCAGCTGGCCAAATGCGAGGCCGAATATGAGGAAGAGGCAGCGAGGGTCCGCCAATTGGAAGACGAACTCACTAAGGCCAAGGAGAAGGCTCTCTCTTTGTCGGCAGCTCGAGATGTGTTGAAGATCCAAAGGGAAACGTCTCAGCAGAACCTGGCACGTGTGGGTATCATCCATACAGATTATGTTCGTCATTGGTCTGAAATGTCTGCCTTGAACAATAAGGAGACAAGGTTGGAGCGGGCTCGCGCTACCGTTTTATGCTCCAGGAATGAGAAGATGGCCGCACTGGCACAACAACTCCGTGATTTGACTGCTCCTCCCAAATGATGTACTATTTGCTTTTATATGTAATTTGCTCTTTCTAGAGATAATAAAGAAATTTTATCAGACTTTGGTGGACCTATCATTTTGGAATATAAACGATAGGGTAGAGTGAAAGTGATATCAGAGGTAATATGGACATGATATACTTTCGGTAAGCTTCAGCTGGACATATCTATTCAGAGGTTATATGGACATAATAGAATATGATCCAACTAAAATTTGTACACAAAATACTATCAGAGGTAATATGGACGTGATAGGTTTTGATATATCTATTCAGAGGTTATATGGACATGATAGAATATGATCCAACTAGTTCTTTGGACGTAGTGTTGTCAGAATGAGATCTTCACCATACTCCGTTTTAGTAAAGGAGATTAAGCATAGTACCTCTTCAGGAATTTACCGTTGATAGGAGCCATTAATAAGTCTCCATTAGGCTTGGCTAATCTTAAGTGCTGTTTGAGAACGTCGTCTCGATCACATAAGGGCCTTCCCATTTGGGTTGAAATTTACCCTTACTCTTGTGAGTAATAATTATTGGCCTTTTTACAGCTAAAACTAGCTCACCAACTTTGAACACCCTTTCCTTCACTTTTTGATTAAAAGCCCTGGAAATGCGTGCCTGGTAGAACGCGATGCGCTGTTGAGCCTGAAGGCGTTTCTCATCTAATCCTTCTAGCTCTTGAAGCCTTAATAGGTCTTTCTTTTCCTGAGTCAACTCATTAGCTACTGCTATTCTGAGTGACAGAATTTGGATTTCGATGGGGAGAACTACTTCACTCCCGTAAACCAGTGAGAATGGGGTACAACCCGTCGGTGCTCGAACCGTTGTGCGGTATGCCCAGAGACATTCTCCTAGCTTCTCGTTCCAATCTCTTTTGTTCGAAGAAACAAACTTTTTCAAGAGTTTGATAATGGTTTTGTTGAAAGCTTCTGCCAAACCATTAGCAGCAGGATTGTATGCCGTAGAGGCCACATTTTGTATCCGATTTTTATCGCAAAATCGATGAAACGCTTGGCTGATGAATTGAGACCCGTTGTCATGAATTATCCTTCGGGGACGCCCAAAGTGATAAATGACATGATGCTTAATGAAGCTAATCACGTTGAATGTCTTCACCTCAGCAAGAGGGACTGCCTCTGCCCATTTATAAAAATAATCTGTGATGGCTAATATGAACCGATGACCTCTGGAAGAAGACGGGTGAATATGACCAATGATATCCATACCCCATGCTTCAAAAGGCCAGGATGCCACCTTAGGATGTAAGTGTTCAGAAGGTTGATATGTAAAATCCGTATGAACCTGACAGGCTTTGCATTGTCTTGCGTATTTTATTGCATCTGTGATCATAGTAGGCCAGTAATAGCCCATCCTCCTGATACGATCCTGTAGCTTAGGACCGGGTTGATGTGCTCCGCATACGCCGTCGTGAGCTTCACGGATAATCCGCTGTGCCTCATCATCGGAGAGACATCTTAATAGCAGTCCATCGTAGGTTCGGCGATATAGACATTATGAGGACGCATCAAAATAGAAGCGTAATGATCGTCTCTTGATGGATACTGCTTCCTTAGGATCCTCCGGTAAGATTCTGTATGCCACAAAATCTATAAAGGGACTTCTCCAGTCTCTCCTGGGAGGATCTGTGTTCACAGCGTAGCTGCGTTCTATGTGAAAGTTGTTTTTCACACAGAATAAATCTCTGTTAAGAAGGATCACCGAATTATGCCTTCTTATAGGAATAGCTAAATCTGCAGCTAGACTGACTAGGGCATCAGCTTCCAGATTCTGAGATCGAGGCACATGCTCTAGGAAGAACCCTTTGAAAGACATAGCTATCTCGATCGTCGCTTGGTGATAAGGGATGAGGTCTGGATTGCGGACTTTATATATTCCTCTGATTTGGTTGACGATCAGCAGAGAATCACCAAATGCTTCCAGATATTCGATATCCAATTCTTTAGCAACTTGGAGCCCGATGAGTAGAGCATTATACTCTGCCGCATTATTAGAGCAGGGCTCGCGAAGAGAATATGCTCGATAGATGACGAGTTTATCAGGAGTAACCAGGACAATTCCTACTCCTGAAACCATATTTCCTCTGGAACCAGTCCTGGAGGCACCATCGAAGAATAGCTGCCATGTATCACTTTCCATTGCAGAATTACATTCTGCAACTTCGTCGGGAATGTCCTCGTATAATCTAGAGTTTTTTGGAATCGGATGAGCAGCTAGGAAATCAGCCAATGCTTGGCCTTTGATGGACTTCTGAGGGACATACACCATATCATATGGTGTTAATAACATCGCCCAAGTCGTGAGTCGGGAATTGAGAACGCTTGGCTTGTTCATCAATACCCGAAGGGGATTAATCCTGGAGATGATATGAATAGTCTGGCCAGTGACATAGTGCCGCATTTTCTGAATGGCGAACATTAGGGCCAAACATTCTTTTTCCACTGGATTATACCGGTGTTCAGCTCTGACCATCATCCCGCTTAAATAGTAGATAGCCTGTTCATGACCCTCATTATTCTTTTGTGCGAGGAGAGCTCCCAGAGAATGATCCATTGCTCGAATATACAGCAAGAATGGTCTTCCTATGACAGGAGGCACCAGAACTGGAGGATTAGTGAGGTAACGTTTGATATTATTAAACGCTTGCTGACAGGCTTCGTCCCATACGAAGGATACACCTTTCTTTATGAGACAAGAAAAATGCTAACATCTCCCCGAGAGATTGGATATGAATCTCCGGATATAAGCCAGACGACCTTGAAATCCCCTGAGTTCTCTCAGATTGTGGGGTGGTCGCATTTCTAAGATGGCCTTAACTTTATCAGGGTCCACTTGAATGCCTTTGGCGATAATGACAAATCCCAGGAATTTGCCACTGGATACACCAAGAAAGGACTTTATAGGATTTATTTTGAGTTGATGTTGGCACATCAACTCAAACACTGTCTTCAAGTCTTGGATGTGATTATCCTTGTTGCGACTTTTGACAACTATATCGTCTACATAACATTCTACTATTTTACGTAAATGCTCTATGTTACTCATAGCTCGTTGGTATGTATCCCCAGCATTCTTCAGTCCAAAGGGCATAACCGTATAGCAATATACCCCCAATGGTGTCCGGAAGGCAGTATGCTTCTCGTCTTCAAGATGCATCTTAATTTGATTATATCCTAAAAATCCGTCCATGAAAGACATGCGTTCAAACCCGCATGTATTATCGATCATGACGTCTGTAATGGGAAGAGGAAACTCATCCTTGGGGCAGGCTGCATTCAGATCTCGGTAATCGATGCAGACACGTACTTTCCTACTTTTCTTCATGACTGGGACAATATTGGCGACCCAGTCGGGATATTCTTCTTCCCGGATGAAGCCGCAGGCTACCAACTTCTTGATTTCAGCTTCAATGGTGTCCATCATATCCGGACGGAACCAGCGTTGATGTTGCTTCACAGGCTTTGAGTTGGGCAATATATTGAGCTTATGAGTAGCCACTTTTGGATCAAGACCTGCCATATCCTCATAATTCCACACAAAGACGTCGATATATTCTTTTATCAGCTGGATTATTTCTTTTCTTTCGTCTTCGGAAAGATTGTTACTGATAAATATCGGCTTTGGTGAAATCTCATCTCCAATATTAATCTGGATAACTTTATCTTCAGTGAGAGGTTCTCTCTGCTCGAACCTGAGTTCCCACTGTGTATCCATTTGCTGAGCCCAAGAGTTATTCTCAAACGGTTCAGATTTTTGTTTGTCTGCTTCGAGGGAATCTGTCAATACTGTATTTATTGACAATGCTCATTCGAGATCATCATATGAGACGGAGGACGACGAGCCATCTTGAGAAGAGGACGAGATATCCTTATTTGACTCAGAAGTTGCAAGGGAGGTAGTATATCCTAACCCGAAATGAGTTCATTGACAGTAGGGATCACCGGATAACGACATTTGTCTGCCTTTTCCATAGTTAAGGCCTGGTTCCAGCTTCAAGTCATAACCCATACTTTGCATTATCTTCAAAGCTTGCGGGCTATATCTGTGAACCTGCATTTTACCAGCATCATCATCGGGAGAATCTTTTGCATAGTCGGTTCATTGCGCATGCGACCGAAGACTATTGGACGCTGACTGCTGCGAGTAGGCGGGACAATAAAGATACAATCCTCCTGTGGCCCATAGGCCGTGATGACATTAGATGGTGATGCTATTTCCCACATATACGGATGATAGGAATCTATAGCTTTCAAGAATTTTTGTGCTATAGTTTCTATATCGTTATGGGGATATAATTCCTGATTAGGAATTTGAGCGTCAATGTACTGGAAAAGAGGATCTTTATTATCATCAGAAACCACATTCCTGGTTATATTTACATCAATCGGCTGCTTGTTGCGCCGAAGGTTGATGACCAAAGGTAGAGGCTTCTGGTTCAAAGTGATCACTAGAGGATCACCTCCTTTTCCTGACCTGGTTTTGTTCAGGTGGATAGTCATGGGTTCCATGATTTTTGGACGAGTGTTTATGGTTTAATAAACGGGAAAAGATTGATAGTGTGGAAAATGAGGTTTTATACGAAAACCCGCCCTTCTTTTATGTTTACAAACAAGATTGTACAATTTGATCCTACACGAGGACGACTAAGTATAATTTATTTAATCTGGGTAAATATTGCTATAGGTGTCTGATGAGCAGTTGTAAACCCCCTCGATTTATTCTGTAGATAGTTAGGGTAGATTTAGAAAAATTTGGTTTTGGTAGCAGATGTCGAAGTTTAGAGTGGAGATAATTTTATCTGGTATTTAATTTATTTAATTAAGACTCTTGGTGCGCCCTATCATTGCTAAATTAATCGGAGCCCAATATCAGCCCATAAATTCATCGGGCTATTGTACTTTCGACTTGACTCGCCAAATTAGGCACTGGAGTTTTCGTCACTTAAAATCAGTTTTTTATTGTGCTCTAAATTAATTGCGCAACTTTCCGAAAATCGTAACCCATATTTAATTCTGTGTCGGACACCTGTGTCGTTATCCTAAATTTTGAGATACCAACTTAACCCGTTGAGCTGGACCAACTAAAGGGTCCAAGACCGACTCCAAGCCCCCACCATTTTTGACCTTTGCGTCATTTCCGGATTTTGACTCCAAGTGCCCCCATTTAATTTAAAAGCGTGGGACATTTTAACTCTATTTAAATCGGGGATACCAATTTTGCCTAATCCTATTTTAATCCGTAATTAATCCCGATGGCCATTAAATTAAACCCGTGCCAAACCCCCAACACCCCCTCGCCATGCAAATCATCAACCGCAATTTTCTCCACAATTTTTGCGTTATTTTATGTGTTCGTGTAATTTTCCGAATTTAAGGGACTTAGTTACAATTTATTAAAATAGGTGTCCTAACCTCATTGGTCTAGACCAAATGGAGAAGCCCCCTCTCCTTTGACCAAGTCAAGCCTCCCTCTCCCTTTCATTTGGATGAAGATTTTACTTCTCCATATATAATCACATCCACCCATTTGAAATGGGCAAATCCGGACCACATATCCTTTACACACCCTCCTATAAAACCATCACCATCACCTACACTCTCTCCCAAGCAGGCCCTAATCCTAACACCTAGGGAAAACCACCTCCTCTCTCCTCTCTCCTCTCTCCTCCCAAAGAAAACCAACAGCCACCATCACCATTTCCATATCGTATCCTTGTTCACCCATTTCGTGGCAGCCGTGTCGGTGTCGGTGTCGGTCTCAGGTCCAACATACATATACAATATATTTCCTCGTGTCCGACACTGGACACGACACAATCTGTCTACATAATCTATTTCCCGTATTCTACAACTCCGGACACGGAACACAACCCTGACACAGTTCGTTCCCGAATCTGATGCCAAAATAAAACCTAAATCTAGATCTGAACCCTAGCTTTAGATCTACCCTTGCCGACCACCGCCGTCGACTTCAGATTTCTACTTCGCCGGTCCTTCATCCTTGCCGTCATCCTCGGTCTGGTCGACTTCTTCCGGATCCATCGACGTCGATCTCCCTCCATCGTCGCCTCTGCTACCCGCGACGTTGCGTCCGCGCTGTCGACCGGATATGAGCACCCGATCCACAGCCAGTCGGAACCGACGACTGCCAGTCTGACTCTGGAGCAGCTCTTTCCGGTGTGGCACTCTGACCGAACCCGACCGGCGATACTGCGAGATCGAAGGTCGCCTTCACCTCCAAGTCGCCTCCGTACTTCATCCCCGTCTCCGACATCAGCCATCACGTCGGCATCTCTGTCGAGCCTGGACTTAGATCCGCACCACCACGCTCGAGCCGAGTCGAAGCCCCGCCAACACGCGGATTCGCCCTTCTATCCACCGTACACGCCCAGAACCGTGGTCAAGATAGACAACAGCAACCCGGGCTCTAACGTGGCGACCGAGATCGCCGCCGCCCTCGCGGCGGCCTCGCTTGTTTTCAGCAGATCAGACCCTTCCTTCTCTAAACTCCTCCTCAGGACTGCAATAATAGTTTTTTTGAGTTGCTGACAAGTACAGAGGGGCCTATAGCAATGGGCTCAAGAGCTTTGTCTGCCCTTTCTATTGCTCTTACTCTGGATACCAGGATGAGCTGCTCTGGGGAGCAGCATGGCTTCAGAAAGCCACCAAGAGTCCGACCTACTTGGACTACATACAGGTCAATGGCCAGACCCTTGGGGCTGATGAGAGTGACAACACATTTGGCTGGGACAATAAGCATATGGGGGCCAGAATCCTCCTCTCCAAGGCATTCCTTATCCAGAATGTGAAGTCCTTTCATGACTACAAAGGTCATGCTGATAACTACATATGCTCCCTCATTCCAGGCACTTCCTTCTCTGCAACCCAGTACACCCCAAGTGGTCTCCTATTTAAGATGGGCGACAGTAACATGCAGTATGTGACTTCCAGCTCCTTCCTGCTGCTCACTTACACCAAGTACCTGACGCATTCTTCCAAGTTCGTCTCCTGCGGCGGAGTCACGGTCACCCCCAAGAAGCTCCGCTCCATCGCCAAGCGGCAAGTGCTACGGGACCTGCGGACTTGGACGAAGTACCAGGACCCCGTCATCAGCAGCCAGACGCAAGCAAGTGTACCTTGCCACCCTGTATTTCAGATTACAGATATTTATTGTTCTTTATGTACATTGTGCACGTATTTATGTTGGCGATCGATACTTCACGTCCGGATCACAACCGGGTGCTGACATTCGTCGCAACGTCTTAGAATAATAATTAGACGTTCGTAACACATCGATGTACGTACCTGAGTATATCGATACCCCAGGACACACTCATACACTGTGTTCGTGCCAGATTCCTGTATCCTGATACTTACATCATGACCAGAGACTGGGACGACCTTAGTGTCGCATCTGTTGAGCTATTTTTTGTGTGTCGAGACTGTTAGATAGAGGTTCAGGTTCTGCGCACCATCGTTGACCGCTTGGGAAGGGGAAGACAGTTACTAGACGTTTGGGCTCCTATGCACGCGCTTATATATGTATATGTAGTGATCCTGTATTCTTGAGTAGTGTATCATTCGTGTGACTCTGTGCTCGAAGCTACGGTACGCCCTATGTGTCTCTGTGTTCGGAGCTACGGTTTTATTTTAGACAGCCCACGCGTCGAACATTGTCTTTAAACTGTGTCACACTAATTGGTTATGATAGAGTACCTTGTCGTGCACTTGTGCTTTCTGTTTACTTGGCATTGCTGTATTTTTATACCTTGTTACGTCCCTCTGAGGACCTGGTTCCCTGCCAGTTTTGCAGCATAGATGATTACGGAGCACTTGGAGATACTGTTGGAGTTGCAGGTCTTGCGGGCATGGTACCAGGTACTTACATTGTATCTACCAGCATTATAGTTATTTTATATTATTTATTTCATCTGCTGTTGTTGCCTAGTTTTTATAGACTCATACTTCTTCTCGAGTCTATTCGAGTTAGTGTGTTATTGGGTGGCCGACTCTAGCACATATAGCTCTTTCTTGTATACTATTGTACATTGTGGATTGAGACATAGAGGTTTACATTTATGGAATATCTAGATAGTGCCCCTTTATATTACAGCTTATACGTATTCGAGTCAGACCAGAGTTTGGTCGAATGCGTAGCTGGCGTGTCACGTATTCCTGGTCCTACGTATTTTGGGACTGGGGCATGACATATTTTTGTGGTGGCCCATGCAAGTCCGATTTAAATCTTCTTGGTCACCTGACTGTGCCAAGCGAGCCTGCAAATTAGGAAAAGATGTTATGATTGTTGAATAGGATCTCAATCCATAATCGATTTTAAAACTCTTTGTATGTGATTATCGCCCTGGGACTTCCACTTTGCATTCGTTCAATCTTTGTCAATATTGCTATCCTTGTTTCTCGTCCCCTATTGTTCGGGGAGACGAATGCTGGTGACTGATGACTTCCCTCCAGAAGAAGATCGAAGACCAGACGACAGAAGACAGAATTCGTATACCTTTCTCGGAGAAGATTATTACCTTATCAGGATAGATTGATGGGTTCTTTGGATTCTAGAACTAGTGTGGAAGGTTGGCAAGAGAGTTGGACCCAGTAGTACCCTACCCGTGCTTGAGGTAGCAGTGATCTTGGAAGTACTAAGAGCTGGAAGGATTGTTGATCATGACCTAGAATAATTTAGGAAAATACATAGCCTGATGATGGAAACTAGTGGTTGTATATGATAGCAATACCAGGAATGACATTATGGACTAGAGGAGATAAAATTTCAAGCTTTCACTTGGAAGATGATGATCTAATACCAAAAATTTTAGTATGTGCTTGGGTGACATAATTATTATAATTGTAATTATGACTTGGAGAGATAAATAATGAAAAGAAGAAAACTCGAGGAATAAAATTTTTAGGAAAAATTTGAGGAGAAGAGAAATTATACTTTAGGGGGGGAGAAAATTTTCTTTTAAAAGGATTAGTGTGGTAAACAGAACAGGAGAATTTATTTTGAGGTTAAGTCTGGAAGATGACACCGTCCTAGCATGAGTTGATTGAGCCAATACCATGCGACACTAGATTGTCGACGTAGTTGCATTTATATTTTTAGGCCACCAGGTTACCCTGAGTTGAGTTCAGAAAGCCCAGGAGTATGGTGCCCATCTACCTTAGGGGTATACAATGCAGGAGGTGAACCAGTGTACCACCATGTTATATCAGAGTTTGAGGGTGTGATTCTAGATAATCTTTCCGGCCTGCCACCTGACAGAGAGATAGAATTTGCTATAGAGTTGACTCCAAGAGCGGAGCCAATTATTTTCCCGTTTTCAGACTAGCATCGAAAGAGTTGGTTGAGTTGAAGGTCCATAGTAGAGGATCACTTGGACAAGAGTTTCAGTCGGGCTAGTATTTCTCCATGGGGGGGAAAACCCATCTTAATTATGCCGAAGAAAGACGGGACAGTACAGTTGAATCAGCTAAGTGGCGCATATGTATTCTTGAAGATCGATCTCAGATCCGGCTATCATCAGATCAAGGTACGGAGAGAAGACATTTCGAAGATGGCACTTCGGACGAAGTATGTGCTCTATGATTTTCTAGTCATGACCGTTTCGTTTGACCCACGCGCCAGCAGTATTTATGAGCTTGAGGAACAAGGTTTTCCACCAGTACTTGGATAAGTTCGTGGTGGTGTTCATCGACGTCTTGATATATTCCGAGAACCAGGAGAAGCACGAGAGACATCTCAAGATTGTGTTGGAGATGCTAAGAAATGAGAGGCTGTAAGCCAAGCTCAGCAAATATGAGTTATGTTCAGATAGAATAGATAGTCTACACATCAGGACAGCTGAGAGTTCTTGAGAAGAACTATCAGACACACGATCTAGGGCTAGCTGCAGTAATATTTGCACTAAAGCGATAGTGACACTACCTTTATATAGAGCAGATGTTAAGATTTATACAAAACACAGAAAGTCTGAAGAATGCCTACACGCAGAAGGAACTCAACATGAGACAAAGGCATTGGCTAGAATTTATGACAGATTATAATATCGAGTTGCAGAACCACTCTGGCAAGACGAATGTAGTTTATGACTCATTGCCAGTTGTTAGAGGATTTTTAGGAACTCAGGATTGAGATTGTATTGCCAGGCATGGATGGACAGATGGCCAGTCTTGATGTTCAGTCTACTTTGGTTGAGAGGATCAAGGCAGCATTGCCTACGGACACGAGATTTAGACGACTGCGAGAAAGGACAGAGGCCGACATACAAACGAGATTCAAGATTCATGAAGACGAAACATTAAGGTGTGGAGATCGCCTATACGTTCCGAGTGGCAAGCTACGCCAAGAGTTGATGACCGAGGCTCATAGCTCGATTATTATATTTTATCCCGGGGGTACGAAGATATACCGAGATGCGAGACAACATTACTGGTGGCATGGGATGAAGAGAGAAATTGCAAGATTCGTGGCAAAATGTTTAGTTTGGCAGCAAGTCAAGGCTAAACATCAGAGGACTACAGAATTATTGCAGCCACTTCCCATTCCCGAGTGGAAGTGGGAACACATTACCATGGACTTCGTCACAGGATTCCCGTGAAGCCCTAGCGGGAAGGATGCAGTATGGGTTGTCGTAGACAGACTCACAAGTCTGCACATTTTCTTGCCCTTCAGAGTTGGGCAATCCATAGAGATACTAGCTGACATGTATATGAGACAGATAGTACGATTACATGGAGTGCCTGTCAGCATCGTATCGGATTGTGATTCCAGATTC
The DNA here is from genome assembly GCA_036927795.1 of Iris macrosiphon. Taxonomy (NCBI): domain Eukaryota; kingdom Viridiplantae; phylum Streptophyta; class Magnoliopsida; order Asparagales; family Iridaceae; genus Iris; species Iris macrosiphon. The sequence goes on along the minus strand of JAYESA010000006.1, from coordinate 66,385,503 downwards.
ACGTCACATTTTTGGCAGAGTATGCAGGAGAGCCTAAGAACTCGTCTCAAGTTCAACACTGCATATCATCCACAGACTGATGGTCAGTGTATGATTGATTTTAGAGGATCTTGGGAGGACCACCTACACTTGGTGGAATTCTCCTACAATAACAGTTACCAGGCCAGCATACAGATGGCACCTTATGAGGCACTGTACGACAGGAAATGTAGGTCGCCAGTTTATTGGAGTGACGTAGGAGAGCGTCAGATATTTGGTCCAGAGTTGGTGACACAGACAGTGGAGAAGGTCAAGCAGATTCAGGGCCACCTGCGTGCAGCACAGGACAGACAGAAACACTGGGCAGATGCGCACCGCAGACCATTAGAATTCAAGGAGGGTGACCATGTATTTTTGAGGATATCGCCCACTCATGGTACCATCAGATTCGGAGGCAGAGGCAAGTTGAGTCCGAGGTACATCGGATATTTTGATATTTTGGAACGAGTTGGCGAAGTGACTTACCGTCTTGCATTACCTCCATCATTAGAGGGAGTACATGACTATTTTACGTATCGCAGTTGAGGAGATATGTCATAGACCCTAGCCACGTGCTTGATCATTCGGAGATTACAGTCGGGCCCAGTATGTCTTACGTAGAGCAGCCAGTTGAGATCCTCGACCACAGCGAGAAGACTTTGAGAGGGCAGACGATTCGACTGGTCAGAGTGTCATGGAAGCACCATTCACCAGGCGAGTCTACTTGGGTGCGCGATGATTCTATTCGGCAGCGATTCCCGTACTTATTTTAGGAACAAGGTACGAATTTACGTACGACATTTGTTCACTAGTTGTTTTAAAATTCTTTTAGATATTATCGTGCTTTACTTTTAATTTTGGGGACAAAAGTTTTCTAAGTTGGGAAGAATGTAAACCCCCTCGATTTATTCTGTAGATAGTTAGGGTAGATTTGGAAAAATTTGGTTTTGGTAGCAGATGTCGAGGTTTAGAGTGGGAATAATTTTATTTAATATTTAATTCATTTAATTAAGATCCTTGGTGCGCCCTATCATTGCTAAATTAATTGGAGCCCAATATCAGCCCATAAATTCCATCGGGCTATTGTACTTTTGATTTGACTCGCCAAATTAGGTACTGGACTTTTCTGTCACTTAAAATCAGTTTTTTATTGTGCTCTAAATTAATTGTGCAACTTTCCAAAAATCGTAACCCATATTTAATTCCGTGTCGGACACCTGTGTCGTTATCCTAAATTTTGAGATACCAACTTAACCCGTTGAGCTGGACCAACTAAAGGGTCCAAGACCGATTCCAAGCCCCCACCATTTTTGACCTTTGCGTCATTTCCGGATTTTGCCCTAAGTGCCCCCATTTAATTTAAAAGCGCGGGACACTTTAACTCTATTTAAATCGGGGATACCAATTTTGTTTAATCCTATTTTAATCCGTAATTAATCCCGATGGCCATTAAATTAAACCCGTGCCAAACCCCCAACACCCCCTCGCCATGCAAATCATCAACCGTAATTTTCTCCATAATTTTTGCGTCATTTTATGTGTTCGTGGAATTTTCTGAATTTAAGGGACTTAGTTGCAATTTATTAAAATAGGTGTCCTAACCTCATTGGTCTGGGCCAAATGGAGAAGCCCCCTCTCCTTTGACCAAGTCAAGCCTCCCTCTCCCTTTTATTTGGATGAAGAATTTACTTCTCCATATGTAATCACATCCATCCATTTGAAATGGGCAAATCCGGACCACATATCCTTTACACACCCTCCTATAAAACCATCACCATCACCTACACTCTCTCCCAAGCAGGCCCTAATCCCAACACCTAGGGAAAACTACCTCCTCTCTCCTCCCAAAGAAAACCAACAGCCACCATCACCATTTCCATATCGTGTCCTTGTTCACCCATTTCGTGGCAGCCGTGTCGGTGTCGGTCTCAGGTCCAACATACATATATAATATATTTCCTCGTGTCCGACACTGGATACGACACAATCTATCCACAGAATCCATTTCCTGTATTCTACAACTCCGGACACGGAACACATCCCTGACACAGTTCGTTCCCGAATCTGATGCCAAAATAAAACCTAAATCTAGATCTGAACCCTACCTGTAGATCTACCCTTGCCGACCACCGCCATCGATTTCAGTTTTCTACTTCGCCGGTCCTTCATCCCTGCCGTCATCCTCGGTTTGGTCGACTCCTTCCGGATCCATCGACGTCGATCTCCCTCCGTCGTCGCCTCTGCTACCCGCGGTGTTGCGTCCCAGCTGTCGACCGGATATGAGCACCCGATCCACAGCCAGTCGGAACCGACGACTGCCATTCTGACTCCGGAGTAGCTCTTTCCGGTGTCGCACTCTGACCGAACCCGACCGACGATACTGCGAGATCGAAGGTCGCCTTCACCTCCAAGTCGCCTCCGAACTTCATCCCCGTCTCCGACATCAGCCATCACGTCGGCATCTCTGCCGAGCCTGGACTTAGATCCGCACCACCGTGCTCGAGCTGAGCCGGAGCCCCGCCAGCACGCGGATCCGCCCTTCTATCCACCGTACACGCCCAGAACCGTGGTCAAGATAGACAGCAGCAACCCGGGCTCTGACGTGGCTGCCGAGATCGTCGCCGCCCTCGCGGTGGCCTCGCTTGTTTTCAGGAGATCAGACCCTTCCTTCTCCAAACTCCTCCTCAGGACTGCAATAATAGTTTTTTTGAGTTGCTGACAAGTACAGCGGGGCCTATAGTAATGGGCTCAAGAGCTTTGTCTGCCCTTTCTATTGCTCTTACTCTGGATACCAGGATGAGCTGCTCTGGGGAGCAGCATGGCTTCAGAAAGCCACCAAGAGTCTGACCTACTTGGACTACATACAGGTCAATGGCCAGACCCTTGGGGCTGATGAGAGTGACAACACATTTGGCTGGGACAATAAGCATGTGGGGGCCAGAATCCTCCTCTCCAAGGCATTCCTTATCCAGAATGTGAAATCCTTTCATGACTACAAAGGTCATGCTGATAACTACATATGCTCCCTCATTCCAGGCACTTCCTTCTCTGCAACCCAGTATACCCCAAGTGGTCTCCTATATAAGATGGGCGATAGTAACATGCAGTATGTGACTTCCAGCTCCTTCCTGCTGCTCACTTACGCCAAGTACCTGACGCATTCTTCCAAGTTCATCTCCTGCGGCGGAGTCACGGTCACCCCCAAGAAGCTCCGCTCCATCGCCAAGCGGCAAGTACTACGGGACCTGCGGACTTGGACGAAGTACCAGGACCCCGTCATCAGCAGCCGGACGCAGGCAAGTGTACCTTGCCACCCTGTATTTTAGATTACAGATATTTGTTGTTCTTTATGTACATTGTGCACGTATTTATGTTGGCGATCGATACTTCGCGTCCGGATCACAACCGGGTGCTGATGTAGAAGCATAAAAAATACGCTGGATAGCTCTACGCAGCATGGTGATGCAGGGCAGCGTAAGCAGGGGACCTCAAGGCCATCAAGAGTACAGTGGAACTTTTTCGCTAAGCTTGACGTAAAATATGTTGGGACCATCCGCGTAAGATGCAGTACGTCCAGGCCGCTCCAGCGTAAACAGGGTTCTTCATCGCCTCCATGGCGTAAAAATTAGCCGCTCACAAAGCATCATTAAAGCGTACGAGGAACGCTTCGTCTTCCCCGAAATGAACCTGTCAAGTCACGCAGTGAACCTGACCTCTGACTCCTGACAAAAAGTGCTGCACGGCTACCCAGACGACGGCTGGAAACGATGGCAGACCCCTCGGGACGCGCACCACAATATGATGGCGGATCTCTACATTTAATGCAGAGGATTTGGTTAAAATATCACCGAACCGTCATTTACTGACGTTCCCTCAGCATAAACTGCTCTTTCACGTACAAGGGGATACGCTGCCTTGTTTTATACAGGCAAACATGAGCTATTTTACGCTCCGCAGTAGATAAACCGCCTGCCACGTCAAAAGCTGCACTTCGTACGGGGCTCGAGGAACGTCTCTACGTCTAATTGCACAGAGCGGTGACAGTTTCTCTCAAGGCACGTCTCTGCGACGGATGCACAGAAGGGCTGCAGACCTTCAAAATACGCCTCCGTATTTAATGCACAAGATGGTGGCAAATCTCTGCAAGAGATTTGATTATATCTTCAAAAGCCGTAATTCCGGTTAAGACGTCCACATCAACACTCTGGCACGGTACGCAGCGGCTTCTACGCCCATTCACGATCTGTGCTCACTCGGCTTCTACGCCCATTCAGTCTCTACGACCACTCGGCTTCTACGCCCACTCAGTCTCTACGACCACTCGGCTTCAACGCCTACTCGGCTTCTATGCCCATTCGGCTTCTACGCCTACTCGGCTTCTATGCCTATTTGGCTTCTACGCCAGGGTGACAGTCATTTGGCTTCTACGCCAACCTCTTCTACACGAGGGATACCTACCTTCGTGGCTTCTATGCCGTGATCTTCGCAGCAAATATACACGTTTTGTCCCCTTAGTTGGACACGCGTCACATGCTCACTCAAAAGGTCATCTATACGCAGGCATTGGTTATTTTAATCGTTGTGTAAAAGGGTGCTGTACTTTCCACTCCTCGGTTTTTACACCGACGGAGTGGTCACTGTCACCAAAACTCTATAAATAGAGACCCCTATCAATGGGGAAAAAATAGGGAGAGGGGGGACAAATTGGAAGGTCAGAAAATTGGTCAAGAAACCAATATCGGATCCAAGGTCAAGAGAGAGAGAGAGAGAGAGAGAGAGAGAGAGAGAGAGAGAGAGAAAGAGAGAGTCCGGAGCTCAGACAAAGAGTAGGGATCGACGACTTTGGCATCGTGCATCCACCCTCCTTTGCAACCTTCGAAGCTGCTACCTATCTTCCACGGCACTTCTTCAACATCGTGTGGTCCAAGGGCTAAAGTGATCGACTGTAGATCAGACACCTATAGCAATCATCTACCCAGATTAAATAAATTGTACTCCCACATCCTCGTATAAGATCAATTTGTATAAGTTTGTTTGTAAACAAAAGAAGGTGGGTTTCGTTCTATACACACTTTCATTCTTTCGTTTAATACCACAAACAAGATGGCGACTCTGCTGGGGACATCTTTCTCTTCTGATGAGGAAGTAATTGCTCAACACGATGCGGTATCTGTAGGAACCGTGAAGAAGACACTGGTCGTCCAATTCGACCAGTCTGCCTATGAAGACATGCTTTGAACCGGGGGTAGCTCTCACCCTTTCTCCGTCCAAGACAACAGGAAGCTGCGCAAGGTCTGGATGCCCAAGACCTCCTCTACCATTCCTGTGGACTCTCCGATCTCTCTGATCTCTCCGACCAATGAGGTTGTAGCATTGCTCCCTCCGTGCCCCGCACGTAAAATTCAGTCTGCCGCTACGCGCGGTACAGACGAAACTTTGGGCTAAGCCTCAGCGCTAAACCAGAAGTATGCACTACGCTCTACGCGTAGAAACCAGTCTCCCGCTACGCGCAGTACAGACAAAACTTCGGGCAAAGCCTCAGCGCCAACCCAGAAGTATCCACTGCGCTCTACGCGTAGAAACCAGTCTTCCGCTACGCGCGGTACAGACAAAACTTCTGATGATGCCTCAGCGCCAAATCGGAAGTACAAATCACGCTCCGTGCGCAAGACAACATCTGACCTCTACGGGGAACCAGATGAGCGCTGTGATCGCCGCAAGTGCAACGACAAGTCTGGGGGTAGTCTCCCTCGACAAAATCGAGCAACATCCAAAGCTGGGGTTAGAATTCCCTCAGAATCCGAAGATGATGCAACGATGACGATCTTCCCAGAAGACCATAGAACTCAAGCATCAGGAGCCCGAAGGCCAAAAGGGACTTTCTCCTTCAATGAAGATGACATCAGTAAAATCTTCAATACGTTGATGAAGGAAAACCAACTTCAGCTACCCAACATCAGATACCCTGAGAGGGCTGGCAAAGACGATAACCCAGATTATTGTCTCTTTCATCAGTACATTCATCATCCTACAAATGCGTGCTATGTACTAAAAAAGAGAATTCAGGAGTTGATCGATGCCAAGGTCATCACTTTGCATTTATAAACGAGGAGACGATCACTGCAAATTGGTTTCACTTTGAAGTGACAATTTGCTCCCTCAAGAAAATACCAGATGATGAATCTCTAAAAAGTTTTCCCAGTAGATTCTTCAGGTCCAACCCAGAGAGTTTGTCATGTTCATATTACCTCTGAACAAACCTCCCTGATCCGGCTATCGATTATCATGTCATATTACCTCTGATATCGATTGTCATCTCAACTTAGTACCCGTACTTAACTCTAAGTACGCCAGTGGTGTTGAGTCCACAAAAACTGCCATGTCCATATTACCTCTGAGCAGATATATGTCTCTATCCCCGATAGAGTCACAACCCAGAGAGTTTTTCATGTTCATATTACCTCTGAACAAACCTCCCTGATCCGGCTATCGATTATTATGTCATATTACCTTTGATATCGATTGTCATCTCAACTTAGCACCCGTACTTAACTCTAAGTACGCCAGTGGTGTTGAGTACACAAAAACTGCCATGTCCATATTACCTCTGAGCAGATGTATGCCTCTATCCCCGATAGAGTCACAACCCAGAGAGTTTGTCATGTTCATATTACCTCTGAACAAACCTCCCTGATCCGGCTATCGATTATCATGTCATATTACCTCTGATATCGGTTGTCATCTCAACTTAGCACCCGTACTTAACTCTAAGTACGCCAGTGGTGTTGAGTCCACAAAAACTACCATATCCATATTACCTCTGAGCAGATGTATGTCTCTATCCCCGATAGAGTTACAACCCAGAGAGTTTGTCATGTTCATATTACCTCTGAACAACCTCCCTGATCCGGCTATCGATTATCATGTCATATTACCTCTGATATCGGTTGTCATCTCAACTTAGCACCCATACTTAACTCTAAGTACGCTAGTGGTGTTGAGTCCACAAAAACTGCCATGTCCATATTACCTCTGAGCAGATGTATGCCTCTATCTCCGATGGAGTCACAACCCAAGGAGTTTGTCATGTTCATATTACCTCTGAACAAGCCTTCCTAAATTCGGCTATCGATTATCACGTTCATATTACCTCTGATATCGATTGTCATCTCAACTTAGCACCCGTACTTAACTCTAAGTACGCCAGTGGTGTTGAGTCCATAAAAACTGCCATATCCATATTACCTCTGAGCAGATGTATATCTCTATCCCCGATAGAGTCACACCCAGAGAGTTTGTCATGTTCATATTACCTCTGAACAAACCTCCCTGATCCGGCTATCGATTATTATGTCATATTACCTCTAATATCGGTTGTCATCTTAACTCAGCACCCGTACTTAAACTCTAAGTACGCCAGTGGTGTTAAGTCCACAATACCTATCACGTCCATACTACCTCTGATAGGATTTATTTCAAACTTATTATTTGTACTTAATGTGCGCAACAAATAATAGGTCCATTAAAAATCCTCCAGTGGGATGTCCTCAACAAATACGGTATCGTACTACGTCAGCCTATCATTCAGAGAAGGCGGACAGTCAGCGAATTCGAAATTTTTTTTCGCGTAAAGCAGTTCAACGGTTCCTACGCTAAAGGAGCTTTCTACGCTCGACAGCAACAGATCTACGGTTTTACGCTCGCAAGCTATCAGTCAATGGTTTTATGCCCGGATGCCTTTGTGCTCAGTAGCTTTTACTCTCGAGAGGCAACAAACCTACGACTTTACGCTCAGCAGATACCAAATCGATGATCTCACGCTCGGGGGCGCTCAGTTTACGCTCAGAAGCAACAGATCCGCAAACTTCACGCCCGGAGAATTTTTTTTTTCAGAAGCTACAGATCTAAAGTTCTACGCTAAAAGAGCTTTCTACGCTCGACAGCTACGAATCTACGGCTTTACGTTCGACAGCTATCAGTCTATGGTTTTATGCTCGAATGCCTTTGTGCTCAGTAGCTTTTACGCTCGAGAGGCTACAAACCTACGACTTCACGCTCAGGAACTACAAGTCTATGATTTTACGCTCGATGGTATTTTGTTTATGCTCAGAAGCTGCAGACTAATAATTTCACGCTCCATGACTTCCCGCACATCTGAAGGATACGCCGGCCAGATCACGCGTACATCTGAACGGTCCTCAAAAGCGGTTCATATTTCATTCAAAGCGTTCCAAATTCCGAAGAAATTTGAAAGCTTTGAAGGAGGTCATGTAGAAGCATGAAAAATACGCTGGATAGCTCTACGCAGCATGGTGATGCAGGGCAGCATAAGCAGGGGACCTCAAGGCCATCAAGAGTACAGTGGAGCTTTTCCGCTAAGCATGGCGTAAAATATGTTGGGACCATCCGCGTAAGATGCAGTACGTCCAGGCCGCTCCAGCATAAACAGGGTTCTTCATCGCCTCCATGGCATAAAAATCAGCCGCTCTCAAAGCAGCATTAAAGCGTACGAGGAACGCTTCGTCTTCCCCAAAATAAACCTGTCAAGTCACACAGTAAACCTGACCTCTGACTCCTGACAAAAAGTGCTGCACGGCTACCCAGACGACGACTGGAAACGATGGCAGACCCCTCGGGATGCGCACCACAGTATGATGGCAGATCTCTGCATTTAATGCAAAGGATTTGGTTAAAATATCACCGAACCATCGTTTACTGACGTCCCCTCAGCATAAACTGCTCTTTCGCGTACAAGAGGATACGCTGCCTTGTTTTACACAGGCAAACATGAGCTGTTTTACGCTCCGCAGTAGACAAACCACCTGCTACATCAAAAGCTGCACTTCGTACGGGGCTCGAGGCACGTCTCTACGTCTAATTGCACAGAGCGGTGACAGTTTCTCTCAAGGCATGTCTCTGCGATGGATGCACAGAAGGGCTGTAGACCTTCAAAATATGCCTCCGTTTTTAATGCACAAGATGGTAGCAAATCTCTGCAAGAGATTTGATTATATATTCAAAAGCCGTAATTCCGGCTAAGACATCCACATCAGCACTCTGGCACGGTACGCAGCGGTTTCTACGCCCATTCAGGATCTGTGCTCACTTGGCTTCTACGCCCATTCAGGATCTGTGCTCACTCGGCTTCTACGCCCATTCAGTCTCTACGACCACTCGGCTTCTACGCCCACTCAGTCTCTACGACCACTCGGCTTCAACGCCTACTCGACTTCTATGCCCATTCGACTTCTACGCCTACTCGGCTTCTATGCCTATTTGGCTTCTACGCTAGGGTGACAGTCATTTGGCTTCTACGCCAACCTCTTCTACACGAGGGATACCTACCTACGTGGCTTCTACGCCGTGATCTTCGCAGCAGATATACGCATTTTGTCCCCTTAGTTGGACACGCATCACATGCTCACTCAAAAGGTCATCTATACGCAGGCATTGGTTATTTTAACCGTTGTGTAAAAGGGTGCTGTACTTTCCACTCCTCGATTTTTATACCGACGGAGTGGTTACTGTCACCAAAACTCTATAAATAGAGACCCCTATCAATGGGGAAAAAAATAGGGAGAGGGGGGACAAATTGGAAGGTCGAAAAATTGGTCAAGAAACCAATATCGGATCCAAGGTCAAGAGAGAGAGAGAGAGAGAGAGAGAGAGAGAGAGAGAGTCCGGAGCTCAGGCAAAGAGTAGGGATCGACGACTTTGGCATCGTGCATCTACCCTCTTTTGCAACCTTCGAAGCTGCTACCTGTCTTCCATGACACTTCTTCAACATCGTGTGGTCCAAGGGCTAAAGTGATCGACTGTAGATCAGACACCTATAGCAATCATCTACCCAGATTAAATAAAATGTACTCCCACATCCTCGTATAGGATCAATTTGTATAAGTTTGTTTGTAAACAAAAGAAGGCGGGTTTCGTTCAAACCCTGTACTATACACACTTTCATTCTTTCGTTTAATACCACAAACAGCTGACATTCGTCGCAATGTCTTAGAATAATAATTAGATGTTCGTAACACACCGATGTACGTACCTGAGTATATCGATACCCCAGGACACACTCACACACTGTGTTCGTGCCAGATTCCTGTATCTTGATACTGACATCATGACCAGAGACTGGGACGACCTAAGGGTCGCATCTGTTGAGCTATTTTCTGTGTGTCGAGACTGTTAGATAGAGGTTCAGGTTCAGCACACCATTGTTGACCGCTTGGGAAGGGAAAGACAGTTACTAGACGTTTGGGCTCCTATGCACGCGCTTATATATGTATATGTAGTGATCCTATATTCTAGAGTAGTGTATCACCCGTGTGTCTCTATGCTCGGAGCTACGGTACGCCCCGTGTGTCTCTGTGTTCGGAGCTACGGTTTTATTTTGGACAGCCCACGCGTCGAACATTATCTTTAAACTGTGTCACACTAGTTGGTTATGATAGAGTACCCTGTCGTGTACTTGTACTTTCTGTTTACTTGGCATTGCTGTATTTTTGTACCTTGTTACGTCTCTCTAAGGACCTGGTTCCCTGCCAGTTTTGCAGCATTGATGATTACGGAGCACTTGGAGATACTGTTGGAGTTGCTGGTCTTGCGGGCATGGTACCAGGTACTCATATTATATCTACCGGCATTATAGTTATTTTATATTGTTTATTTCATCTACTGTTGTAGCCTAGTTTTTATAGACTCAAACTTCTTCTCGAGTCTATTCGAGTTAGTGTGTTATTGGGCGGCCGACTCTAGCACATATAGTTCTTTCTTGTATACTGTTGTACATTGTGGATTAAGACATAGAGGTTTATATTTATAGAATATCTAGATAGTGCCCCTTTATATTACAGCTTATACGTATTCGAGTCAGACCAGAGTCTGGTCGAATGTGTAACTGGCGTGTCACGTATTCCTGGTCCTACGTATTTTGGGACTGGGGCATGACAGCAGTCGATCACTTTAGCCCTTGGATCACACGATGTTCAAGAAGTGCCGTGGAAGACAGAAAGCAGCTTCGAAGGTTGCTAAAGAGGGTGGATGCTCGATGCCAAAGTCGTCGATCCCTTCTCTTTGCCTGAGCTCCGGATTCTCCTCTCTCTCTCTCTCTCTCTCGACCGTTTGACATTCGATATTTGCGACCGTTGGATCTGATACTGGATTTCTTGATCAGTTTTTAGACCTAATTTCTTCGACCTTTCGACCTTTCGACCTTTGTTCCTCGTTGATAGAGGTCACTATTTATAGAGTTTTTAGTGACAGTGACCACACAGTCGGCGTAGAAATCGAGTAGTGGAAAGTACATCACCCTTTTACACGACGGTTTAAAATAACCAATGCCTGCGTATAAATGACCTTCTGAGTGAGCATGTGACACGCGTCCAACTAAGGGACAGAACGCGTATATCTGCTGCGAAGTTCACGGCATAGAAGCCACATAGGTAGTTATCACTTGTGTAGAAGAGGTTGGCGTAGAAGCCAAGTAACTGTCACCATGGCATAGAAGCCAAAATAGGCATAGAAGCCGAGTAGGCGTAGAAGCCAAGTGGGCATAGAAGTCAAGCAGGCGTAGAAGCCAAGTAGGCATAGAAGCCGAGTGGTCATAGAGGCCGAGTGGGCGTAGAAGCCAAGTGGGCATAGAAGCCGAGTAGGCGCAGAAGTCGAGATAATATGGACGTTTTAGCCGGAATTACGGCTCTTGGAGATATAATCAAATCTCTTGCATTAAATGCAGAGATCTGCCCCCATCCTGCGCATTAAATGCAAAGGCTTGTCTTTAAGATTTGCCATCATTCTGCGCATTAAATGCAGATACGCGTCTCAAATTCTGTACGAAGAGTAACTGCTGATGTGGCAGTCTGTTTGCCTTCTACGGAGCGTAAGAAGCTCACGTCTGCTTGTGTAAAACTGGGCGGCGTATTCCCTTATATGCGTAAGAGTAGTTTACGCAAAGGGGATGTCACTAAACGACGGTTCGGTAACATTTAATCAAATCTCCAACATTAAATGCAGAGATCCGCCATTATCCTGTGCATTAAATGAGGAGGCATATTTTGAAGGCCTGCCACCCTTCTGTGCATCAGGTGTAGAGACGTGCCTTGGGCATCTGTCAGTATTCAGCATTTTAAGTGCAGAGATGTGCCTCGAGAAACTGTCACCGCCCTGCGCATTAAATGCAGAGACGTGCCTCGAGCCCTGTACGAAGTGCAGCTTTTGACGTTGCAGGCTGTTTGTCTTCTGCGGAGCGTAAACAACTCACATCGGCCTGTGTAAAACTAGGCAGCGTATTCCTTCGTATATGTAAAAGTGGTTTACGCAAAGGAAATGGCAGTAAATGACAGCCTGGGTTGCAGTGCCGCGCCATCATGATACCCGTCGCTTGGGTTGTCGTGCAGTACTCTTTGTCAGGAGTCCAGACGTCAGGTTTATTATGAGATCTGACAGGTTCATTTTAAAGAATACGAAGCGTTCCTCGTACACTTTAATGCTGCATTGAGAGCGGATGAGTTTTGCGCCATATAGGCGATGAAGCACCCTGTTTTACACTGAAGCAGCCTGGACATACTGTATTACGCGGATGGTCCTTGAGCCTATATTTTTACGCTGTGCTCAGCGAAAAAGCTCTTTTGCATGTTTGAGGGCTCTGAGGTCCTCCGTTTACGCTGCCCCGTATCAAGATACTGCGTATAGCAATCCAGCGTATTTTTTATGCTTCTACAAGACCCCCTTCAAAGCTTTTAAATTCCTCGTAATTTAAAATGCTTTGAATGAAGCATGAACCATTCCTCGTAACTCAAAACGCTCTGAATGGAGCCTGAAACGGTCAAGCCTGACACGTTCTTTTATGGCTGATTTTATGGCGGAGTTATTGGGGATCGGTGATCTCTTTCGCCTATAAAAAGGCTGAGGAGCTTTCCTGTTCTTTCCACACTTCCTTCACCACACAGAGATGATGGCCGGAGTTCGTCGGGTCGACTTGAGGAAGAAGGAGATCATGCTCTTCCAGCATGTAAGGAGCCGAAAAAGACGGCATCTTCGAGCAAATATCCTCTGCAACGATGGATCATGGAAGGATATCATAGCCTCCTTTGCTCGGGATAATCAGCAACTTTGTATGGTGGTTCTTCGGAAGAGAAGAAGGGTCGTATTTCGCCATGCCGCTTGCAAGCGGTACCTTCTCCCGTTACCTCCGTGGCGCCAGATGTAAGAAAGCAGAGTTACCCTGCTTTTCTTCTATTAGAAGTATGGGCCTACGCCCAGTTCTGCATCCTCGCGCCACTGATCATCTTCTTGTTCATCGACTGTGGATGTCGATGAACTGCCATGGAAGAAGAGGAAGATCTTCACCAATGCGAGAACCTGGCAGAACAGATTCTGGGTGCGATCTTCAGACGACGATGAGGAAGCCCTTTGTAGACGGGATTTCCCTCATATGTAGTCATAAAAAATAAAGAAAACCCTTGTAGACTGGATTTCCCTCATGTAATCATGCTTTTAATTTTAATAAAATCGTCTTTCTTCTTTGCATATGATCATGTTGCCATACTTTGCTGTGAAGTCTGAATATGTGTAGCTTCGACACGTCTGATTCTTTATGCCGACTCTGTGTATAAAGAGTGCTAGGTCCTGTCCTATCTTTTACGCATAACTGAGGATGCACATAAAGCCATTTTAGCAGTCGAGTATTCGAACTGTCCTGCTGTTAGGAACCGCGTAGAATTCTGAACTATTTTTACTTCTGACAAACAGAATTTTTGTTTAGACCGTCGTCTTCAAGAGTGATTTCTCGAAAATCCCTTGGAACAGGGCGAGGAATGGCTGTCAAGAACTGAGCTGCCATCTTGAATTTGCAGACGAAATATTCAGACTAGATTCTGGATGAACTTCGAATCGACCCATGAAGAAGAGTAATTTTTAATGTTGAACTCCGTATGCTTCGGGTATTTGGGGTATCTTGAGGTCAAGAGGGAGTATCTTCTGTGTGAACTCCTGCAATTGACCGCCTTGAGAATCGTTCAGATGTACTGTACTGGCCTGCGCATTTTTCAGATACGCGGAAAGTCGTGGAGCGTGAAATCATAAGTTCGTTGCCTCTGAGCGTAAGCTAAACGCCACCGAGCGTGAAATCATAGAGTTGTAGTTCCTGAGCGTTAAGTCATAGGTTTGTAGCCTCTCGAGCATAAAATCTACCGAGCACAAAGGCATCCGGGCGTAAGACCATAGACTTGTAGCCATTGAACGTAAAACCGTAGATTTGTAGCTGACGAGCGTAGAAAGCTCCTTGGTGCAGAACTGTAGATTTGTAACTTCTGAAAAGAAAATCTTTCGAGCGTGAAGTCGTGGTTCTGTTACCTCTGAGTGTAAAAAGCCACCGAGCGTGAGATCGTAGATTTGTAGCTGCTGAGCGTGAAGTCATAGGTTTATAGCCTCTTGAGCATAAAAGCTACCGAGTACAAAGGCATCCGGGCGTAAAACCATAGACTTATAGCCTGTGAGCGTAAAATCGTCAATCTGTAGCTGTCGGGCGTAGAAAGCTCCTTAGCGTAAGAACCACGAATCTTCCTCGCATGAAAACTTTTCGAATTCGCTGACTGTCCGCCTTCTCTGAGTAAATAGGCTGACGTAGTACCCAATCATAACCAGATATTAATTAGGAGATTTGGTTTGGGATTCGAGGAGTCCATCCGAACTCCATATATACCCCAAGTTTCTGAGAGAGAAACTTTTTATCCGTCTTCTGCGAAAGAAAGCCTTCGTCTGTTCGAGTTTCTTCTTCGTTTCTTCTCCGAGATTTCAAAGTTTCCAGAAATGGCCTCGAAACAATCCTCCTCCACTAAGGGAAAGAGGGTTGATTCTTCTTCTCGTTCTTCTGCTCAGGTGAGAGCGTCTTCGGTCGGGCAAGGCAAACTTCATTCTGAGCGAAGTATCCCGCCGACGAGCAGTGCACCTAGCCTTAAAGGTAGAACATTTGGGACAAAAAAGAACGGCTGAAAATCCTTCGCACACGTTGTTCGTGATCGCGCTAGGTCGTCTTCTGTGCTGATAGCCTCTTTGAGGAAGATGATGCACAGAGACGTTTCATAATTTACGCCCACATTTCTAATGTGTCAGCGTAAAAACTCCATATTTTTGCAGTCTGGCGTGAAAGCTTTGACTGTCGAAAGTTGGCGTATAAAATTTGAGCGTTACGCTTCTGGATGAAGATTCTGGCGTAATGACTCAATTTTACCAGTCTGGCGTAAAGCACATACTGTATACTGCCAGCCTTGAACTTTATGCTTTAGAAAATGGATTCCAGTGTAATTGTCAAGTTTTTACGGTCTTGGCGTAGAGCACAGACTGTTGATTTTTTTTTGCGTATGCTGTAAGATCTGTAATGTCTAGTTATAGGAATTGACGTATTTTTCTTGCACTCTTGCAGTTAACTTGCATGTGTCCCCTCTAGCCGATGTGATGGGTTCTGCCTCTGGGATGCTGCACTCCAACTATCTGGAGGATCTATCACACTGACATTTCCTATCTCCGGGCCGCAGTATCCTGAAGGAAGGAAGATTCTGATATCGGCTTAGGGCGAGCGAATGCTGCTGAGCATGATCAACGGGGAACCCCTGATGTACATAGACGGGGACCAATACATAAAGCCGGCCTTCCTCTTCGGGGACATCTTCCTCTTCGGGGACATGATCGACAAGCAGTCCCAGACGAAGCCCAAGAAAGAACTCTGGGTTTTCCCTGTCGGGGGCTTGGCTTTGTATCTGCCCAAGATGCCGAAAGACTATCCCATATCGGCTTTCTTCCATGCCACACATCCTAGGAGGATGTCGTGGACGCTGACCCCTGATCTTCACGGCAGGTCGGGGAAGATCTTTCATCTAAAAGGAGCTGACCAGGGGTGGTTTGTCAGCCGGCCTATCGGTAATATGACGACGTTCAGGGGACTGTCCCGGGCAGTGTCCCGAGTGAAGACAGCTTAGTGATCCAGCCGGTCCAATTATCGACCTTCTGTAATGATTTTATGGGGCACGGGGGAGTATACCCTAAGGTGAACCCTCGGTGCGGTGGGTGGATCGCCCTTACAAACCTTCGATGGGCTCGCTTAGTTGATTAGGCCCTGAAGTATTTTCAGACCGAGTTGGAGAGCATTGGTCTGTTTGCAGCTGTGAGTGCCACCAACGTTGGGTTACCTCCTATCCCCAACCTGTTTCTGGCACTGATGGAGCGATATATTTCGCTCACCGGGACTTTCGCCACTCCACTGGGGGAGTTGGGATTGGCCCTTCATGAGATGGCAGAGATCTCGAGACTGCCGATGGGGGATACTCCGTATGAAGAGTATGTTCCTACGAACAAGGAGCTGGGAGATTCAGACCCTCGGGTAGTGGAAGTGTATCAGGAGCTGATGTGCCACTACCTCGCTTGCACCGCTTTTTATGGTGAGCCCTCAGATTTGGCTCACATCAATAAATGGATGTCCTACCTCTTCTTTCATCGGTCTAGGACTGCTAAGCCGGAGAAGGTATTGGAGGGCAAGGATCAGCCTGTGAATCCTCTGAGCGCGCTTAATTGTCAGGTAGTCGACGATCTCATGGTAGACGTTGGGGCTCCAGACTTGATCCTCGACGAAGGGATAGGACGGTATCCTGTAGGCACTAAAGCCTATAGTTATTTGAGGCGCTGCTGCAGGCCTCTGTCCAGGAAAGATCAACTGACTGGCTTCCTCTCCATATGGCTGCGCCGAGTGGTGGTACCTGGCGTCGCATCTGCGGACCGCATTCACCGCAACACGCTATGGCCTGCAGTACGTCTGGTGTTTGCGGCAAGACTGGGCTTGCTTCCTGCCATGGTGTGCCGTATTCAAGCTGGCCTGAGGGCCATGACTGACGGGCTGCTCGCCGATGAAACTCGGCGTGATAGCTTTCCCAGGGTAGAATTACCATACCTGTATTTGATGGGATGGTTAATTCTTCATAACCCCAGGGTTATGTCTCCCGGTTTTGGCAGTAGTTCGGGGGCTAGCTTCTTGTTGAACTACCAAAAATCTTCCTGGAATGTGGCCATGGTTCTAGACTGTCGGCGGGTGCTGGGCTTCAGTCACAGCTGGATGCTCTTCTGTACTGTCCCCTCTGTACATCGCAATCAATCGGGGATTAGGCTTGAGGCAATCTTTCTCCTGAAGCTTTTAATTGGTTGGTCTGCATTAGACCTTCCTATTTACTGTACAGGAGTGAAGACCATTGCTTCTTGGAGCCCTACCTGCCTAGTCGGTTTTCCAGGTAGTTTGGGTATGATCTGTTGCATGTGGGCAACGCCGTCACCAGCTTCCGGTCCAGGGGTGGACTCATTGATGGAGCGAGAGGATGGCGATATTTTCTCATGTGCTGCACTGGAGCAATTTTTACTGCCGATCATTACACTCTCCACGGAGCTGCACATTCTACACTCGTATGCCCAGTTCTATGTGGCAACGAACACCTTCCATCGCAATTTTGACATACATAGAAGTTTTAGGGTGCCCTCTTCCAAGTCTGGGGGAAGAGTCGAAGTCCCCTCGATTTCTTCCGACGAGGGTGAGGAGTTCGTCACTCCAGATGAGCCTCTGTTGGC
Source organism: Iris macrosiphon (assembly GCA_036927795.1). Lineage (NCBI taxonomy): Eukaryota > Viridiplantae > Streptophyta > Magnoliopsida > Asparagales > Iridaceae > Iris > Iris macrosiphon. The sequence continues at coordinate 66,367,878 of JAYESA010000006.1, read as the reverse complement.
GGTATCGAGGGGTGAAGTACCTCTGCCTGCAGGGCCTTTGGTAATCTCCGGGAAGCGAAGGGATCCTACTCCAAAGGACACTTCCCCTCGCAAAAGGAAGAAGAAGATGGTTAATCGTCCTCTTCGGATTCCTGGTATTGAGGCTCCTAGAAGTGAGCCTGCATCTCCCCATGTTGGGGATGATTCTTTGATTGGAGGTTCCTCGCCTTTTAGAGAGGGACCCTCTAATGTTCCGGCCGGTGGTGCCGGAGAATCTCTGCTGGAGGCTGCCATCGCTGCTACTGCTTCAGGTAGTGGAACAAGGTCGTCTCCGGGGCTGAGTATATCTTTACGTGGATCGGCATCGGGAGAGACTCCTGCCGTGCCTGTAAGCGCACCTGGCGAGATTCCAGTCGATGAGCCTCGGTTAGAGTTTGACGAGGACTTGGAAGACTATTTGCCAGCGTCGGTTAGCAGACCCCTTCCTCCAGGTATGACAGCTTGCTTAGCATCGTTAAAAAATGATTTAGCTATACAGGCCCTAAATGCGACATATATGCCGTCGACCATAGGTAAATGTCGTCTTCACGCCTCTTTTTAGAAAAGTTAACATTATTTCGATACTAACTTCCCTTCGTCCTCTTTTCAGGGGAAGACCTCTTCGGGGAGGGCAGTGTAGATGCGCCCTTCAGCTCTGCGTCAGGTCCTGGCGGCGACACAAAGGTGGCTGATTTTGAGGAGGAAACATCTTTTGATGCCGGCTCACCTGTCGACGAGATCCCGATATCTCAAGAGGAGGACGAGCCTGTCATTGCGACAATGCCTCCTGTGAGTATGCTAGTATCGTCGTTCGGTGTTGGCGCTTCTTCTTTCGTCGCACCACCCGTTGAGGCGACGGCCGTGGCAACATCGTCTGCGGTTGTTCTCGGAGGGGGATTCGCCAATATCGAGGCTACCCCCAGCGTCCAATCAGATCTAGATGTTCTGATCGAGCGGTACACTGATATCTTCTACACCACTTTGAAAATGTTAATATCAAGGGTGTTGACGAAGAATCTGAGCTTTGCGTCGCTAAAGAGGTCCTCCCTGTCTGCGATAATGCCGATCCGAGAATTCGACGACACTGGGATAGCTGAAACGCTGGAGGAGATAGTTAATGGTTTGGAGCAACCCATTAACGAATACTTGCAGCTAGCTCAAGACAATGTTGAAGATCTGGTCCAGGCTAGATACGACTCCATGACTGCGCGGCTTGCCAAACAGATGGCAGGCGTAAATAAATCCATCCAGACGCATCAGCAGGAGATGGATAAAGGAAAAGTTGTCCTGGAGGAGATCATTGATCTTCGAACGAAGTGTCAGGCCGAGCACGAAGGGAATGTAGCGAGGGTCCTCAGGCTGGAAATGAAACTCGCTCAGGCAAAAGAGTGGGCTTCTCAATCGTCGGAAGCTCTAGTTGTGGTGGATAGCCGATTGGGTGTAGCACAACAGAACTTGGAGCGTATAGGAGTCGCCCGTGCTGGTTTTCTTGGGGCTAGAGCCGAATTATCCCTCATGAGCAATGACGAGGCACGACTGGAGCGGGCTCGCCATGATGTCTTGGATTCCAGGACTGAAAGGATGGCCACACTGGCGCAGCAGCTTCGCGACCTGACTGCTCCCCCAAAATGATGTACTTTTGCTTTTGCTTTTCAATGTACTTCCGCTCCTTTTTGGGAATAATAAAGAGGCTTTCATCTAACTTTGTGGACCAATCATTTCGGAATATAAATGATAGGTTTGGGTGAAAGTGATATCAGAGGTAATATGGACGTGATATACTCTTGGTAAGTTTTAGCAGGATACATCTATTCAGAGGTTATATGATAGAATGCGATCCAACTAGTTTCGTTTTGGAAGTAGTTTTTTAAGAATGAGGTTTTTGCCATATTCTACTTGAGCGGAGGAGGTTAAGCATAGTACGTTTTCAGGAATTTATCATTGATAGGAGCCATTAACAGGTCTCCATTAGGCTGGGCTAACCTGTAAGCGCCGTTTGAGAACGTCGTCTCGATCACATAAGGGCCTTCCCATTTGGGCAAGAATTTGCCTTTACTTCTGTGAGTAAGGATCATCGACCTTCTCACGGCTAAAACTAGCTCGCAGACTTTGAACACCCTTTCCTTCACTTTTTGATTAAAAGCCCTGGAAATGCGTTCTTGGTAGAGTGCGATGCGCTGTTGAGCTTGGAGGTATTTCTCGTCTAATCCTTCTAGCTCTTGAAGCCTTAACAGGTCATTCTTTTCTTAAGTCAACCCATTAGCCATGACTATCCTGAGTGACGGGATTTGGATCTCGATGGGGAGAACCGCTTCGCTCTCGTAGACTAATGAGAATGGTGTGCAACCTGTTGGTGCCCGTACCGTTGTGCGGTATGCCCAGAGACATCCTCCCAGCTTTTTATTCCAATCCCTTTTGTTCGAAGAGACAAACTTCTTCAAGAGATTGATAATGGTTTTGTTGAAAGCTTCCGCCAAACCATTAGCAGCAGGATTATATGCCGTAGAGGCGACATTTTGTATCCGATTTTTATTGCAAAATTGATGAAACGCTTGGCTGATGAATTGAGGTCCATTGTCATGGATTATCCTTCGGGGTATCCCGAAGCGGTAAATGACGTGATGCTTGATGAAGCTGATCACATTAGATGCCTTTACTTCAGCAAGAGGGATCGTCTCTGCCCATTTGGAGAAGTAATCCGTGATGGCCAGTATGAACCGGTGACCTCTGGAAGAAGACGGGTGAATAGGACCAATGATATCCATACCCCATGCTTCGAAAGGCCAGGACGCAACCGTAGGATATAGATATTCGGGAGGTTGATGGATAAAGTCTGCATGGACCTGACAGACTCTGTAGTGTCTTCCATACTTTATTGCATCTGCGATCATAGTAGGCTAATAATAGCCCATTCTCCTGACACGATCATGTAGCTTAGGACCGGGTTGATGCGCTCCGCATACATCGTTGTGGACTTCACGGATAATCCGTTGTGCTTCATCACCAGAGAGACATCGTAAAAATAGTCCGTCATAAGACCGGCGATATAGACATTGTGACGATGCGTCAAAATAGAAGCGTAATGATCGTCTTTTGACGGACACCGCTTCTTTAGGATCCTCTGGCAAGATTCCGTATGCTACGAAATCTATAAAGGGACTTCTCTAGTCTCTCCTGGAAGGATCTGTGTCCATCGCGTAGCTGCATTCTATGTGAAAGTTGCTTTTCACACAGAATAAATCTCTGCTAAGAAGGATTACCGAATTCTGCCTTCTTATAGGGGTAGCTAAATCTGCAGCTAGACTAGCTAGGGCATCAGCTTCCAGATTCTGAGATCGAGGCACATGCTCTAGAAAGAATCCTTTGAATGTCATGGCTATCTCGACCGTTGCTCGGTGATAGGGGATGAGGTCTGGATTCCGGACTTTATATATTCCTCTGACTTGATTGACGATCAGCAGAGAATCACCGAAAGCTTCCAGAGATTCGACGCCCAATTCTTTAGCGACTTGGAGGCCGATTAGTAGAGCGTTGTACTCCGCCACATTGTTGGAACATGGCTCGCTAAGAGAATATGCTCAGTAGATGACGAGCTTATCAGGAGTAACTAGGACAATCCCTACCCCCGAAACCACTTTTCCCCTGGGACCAGTTCTGGAGGCACCATCGAAGAACAGTTGCCATGCATCACTTTCTATTATGGAATTACATTCTGCAACTTCGTCGGGAATGTCCTCGTACAGCTTGGAGGCCTCCGGGATCGGATGAGCAGCTAGGAAGTCAGCCAATGCTTGGCCTTTGACGGACTTCTGGGGGACGTACACCATGTCATACGGTGTTAATAACATCGCCCAGGTCGCGAGTTGGGAATTAATGACACTCGGCTTGTTCATCAGTACCTGAAGAGGATTGATCCTGGAGATGATCTGAATGGTTTGGCCTGTGACATAGTATCGCATTTTCTGAATAGCGAACATCAGAGCCAAGCATTCTTTCTCCACTAGATTATACCGGTGTTCGGCTCTGACCATCATCCTGCTGAGGTAGTAGATAGCCTGCTCGTGACCCACCTCGTTCTTTTGTGTGAGAAGAGCTCCTAGCGAATGATCCATCGCTCGAACATACAGCACGAATGGTCTTTCTATGACAGGAGGCACCAGAACTGGCAGACTAGTGAGGTAGCGTTTGATGTCGCCGAATGCTTCCTGACAGGCTTCATCCCATACGAAGGATACACCTTTCTTCATGAGGCAAGAAAAATGTTGACATCTCCCAGAGAGGTTGGATATGAATCTCCGGATATAAGCCAGACGACCTTGAAATCCCCTGAGTTCCCTCAGATTGCGGGACGGTCACATTTCTAAGATGGCCTTGACTTTATCAGGGTCTACTTGAATGCCTTTGGCGGTAATGACAAATCCCAGAAATTTGCCACTAGATACCCCCAGAAAGGACTTTGTAGGATTCATTTTGAGTTGATGTTAGCGCATTAATTCAAACACTGTCTTCAAGTCTTGGATGTGGTTTTCATTGAGGCAGCTTTTGATAGCTACATCGTCCACGTAACACTCCACTGTCTTGCGTAAATGCTCATGGAATATGTTATCCATAGCCCGTTGGTACGTAGCCCCGGTATTCTTCAATCCGAAGAGCATGACCGTATAGCAATATACCCCCAGTGGTGTCCGAAAGGTAGTATGCTTCTCGTCTTCAGGATGCATCTTGATTTAATTGTATCCTAAAAATTCGTCCATGAAAGACATACGTTCAAAACTGCATTTATTGTCAATCATGACGTCTGTGATGGAAAGAGGAAACTCATCCTTGGGGCAGGCTGCGTTCAGATCTCAGAAATTGATGCAGACATGTACTTTCCTATTTTTCTTCATGACTGGGACAACATTGGCAACCCAGTCGGGATATTATTCCTCACGGATGAAGCCGCAGGCTATCAACTTCTTAATTTCAGCTTCAATGGCATCCATCATATCCGGGCGAAACCGGCGTTGGTGCTGCTTCACAGGCTTTGAATCGGGCAATATATTGAGCTTATGATTAGCTACCTTTGGATCAAGGCCTGGCATGTCCTCATAATTCTACGCAAAGACGTTGATATATTCTTTTATCAGCTGGATAACTTCTTCCCTTTCTGCTTCGGAAAGATTGTTACTGATAAATATCGGCTTTGGAGAGAGTTCATCCCCAACGTCAATCTGGATAACTTTGTCTTCAGTGGGAGGTTCTCTCTGCTCGAAGCGGAACTCCCATTGTGTATCCATTTGTTGAGCCCAAGCGTCATTCTCGAACGGTTCAGATTCTTGTTCGTCTGATTCGAAGGAATCCGTCACTACCATATTTGCTGATAATGTTCGCTCGAGAGCATGAGATGAGTCGGAGTACGCTGAGTCATTTTGAGAGAAGGAAAAGATATCCTCGCTTGACTCAGGAGCTGTGAGGGAGGTGGTTCTCCAATGGCATAAACTCCCATCTCCCTGGTGGTCATTGAAAGATTAGTATAGGTCTCTGTAGAAGTTGACTCTATACTTTCGGCATCTGATTCGGGAGACTGGCGACTCCCAACATCGGAATCAGAAGAGTACAGAGCCGGTTGTTGCGACCTTGAACTGGTATTTTGGAACACCCCAGCTTCGGTGTTCCTAAGGAGCATGTTGAATCTCCTTCGGCTCGAAGTTCTAGAGGGATGACGTCTTAAGCCCGACCCTCTTCTAGGTATGTGTGATGCCATGTTCATAGGTGCATGCGTGGGCTCTTCTTCCTGGAAAGATGGAGAGTAGCTCAACCGGTCAAAAACCGACCGTTTTGCTTCAGAACAACAATAATTAATTACAATCCTATGACTATTACAATAGTGCTCGCTAGGAGACGTAATAGACATGCTGGAGGATCCCCTCTCCTTGCGCTTCTGGATCAGATAATTGTGCAGGTCAGTAGGAGCTATAGAAGAAGATGATTGCTTGTTCCTTTGCTGGCATAAAGTTCGAGAAGTTGAGTAGTCCACCGCTTGCTTTCCCTTGCGTAGTTTGCAGGGATCATCTGCTTTTTTGTAGAAGGCAGATATACTTTTACGCATGGAGCACGTTTGGGACTCCTGATTTGGTGCTTAGGCATCATCAAAAATTTTGTCTATTCCGCCAGGGACGGGAGACTGAAATTTATGCGCAGAGCGCGGAGTAGGCTTCTGGACTAGAGCTAAGGCATTGTCATAAGTTTCGTCTGTTCCGCCAGGGATGGAAGACTGAAATTTACATGCAGAGCGCGGATTATACTTCTGGGTTAGTGCTGAGGCTTTCCCAGAAGTTTTGTCGGTCCTGCTACAGACAGGTGACTGAATTTTACGCGCAAGGCGCGGATTATACTTCTGGATTAGCGTTGAGGCTTTGCCAGAAGTTTTGTTGGTCCTGCCAGAGACAGGTGACTGAATTTTATGCGCAAGGTACGGAGGGAGCAAAGCTACAACCTCATTGGTCGGAGAGATCGGAGAGTCCACAGGAATGGTAGAGGATGTCTTGGGCATCCAGACCTTGCGCAGCTTCCTGTTGCTTTGGACGGAGAGGGAGTGAGAGTTACCCCCTGTTCGAAGCATGTTTTCATAGGCAGACTGGTCGAATTGGACGACCAGTGTCTTCTTCACGGATCCCACGGATACCGCATCATGTTGAGCAATAGCTTCCTCATCAGAAGAGAAAAACTTCCCCAGCAGAGTCGCCATCTTGTTTATGGTTTAATAAACGAAAAAAGATTGATAATGTGAAAAATAAGGTTTTATACGAAAACTCGCCCTTCTTTTATGTTTACAAACAAGATTGTACAATTTGATCCTGCACGAGAATGACTAAGTATAATTTATTTAATCTGGGTAAATATTGCTATAGGTGTCTGATCTGCAGTGGATCACTTTAGCCCTTGGACCACACGATGTTGAAGAAGTGCCGTGGAAGACAGAAAGCAGCTTCAAAGGTTGCTAAAGAGGGTGGATGCTCGATGCCAAAGTCGTCGATCCCTTCGCTTTGCCTGAGCTCCGGATTCTGCTCTCTCTCTCTCTCTCTCTCTCTCTCTCTCTCTCGACCGTTTGTCCTTTGATCTTTGCGACTGTTGGATCTGATACTGGATTTCTTGATCAGTTTTTAGACCTAATTTCTTCGACCTTTCGACCTTTTGACCTTTGTTCCTCGCTGATAGAGGTCTCTATTTATAGAGTTTTTAGTGACAGTGACCACACAGTCGACGTAGAAACCGAGTAGTAGAAAGTACAACACCCTTTTACACGACGGTTTGAAATAACCAATGCCTGCGTATAAATGACCTTCTGAGTGAGCATATGACGCGCGTCCAACTAAGGGATAGAACGCGTATATCTGCTGTGAAGATCACGATGTAGAAGCCACGTAGGTAGTTATCCCTTGTGTAGAAGAGGTTGGCGTAGAAGCCAAGTAACTGTCACCATGGCATAGAGGACAAAATAGGCATAGAAGCCGAGTAGGCGTAGAAGCCAAGTGGGCATAGAAGCCGAGTGGTCATAGAGGCCGAGTAAGCGTAGAAGCCAAGTGGTCATAGAGGCCGAGTGGGTTGTCGTGCAGTACTCTTTGTCAGGAGTCCAGACGTCAGGTTCATTGCGTGATCTGACAGGTTCATTTCGAAGAATAGCAAGCATTCCTCGTACACTTCAATGCTGCATTGAGAGCGAATGAGTTTTGCGCCATATAGGCGATGAAGCACCCTGTTTTATGCTGAAGCAGCCTGGACATACTGTATTATGCGGATGGTCCTTGAGCCTATATTTTTACGCTGTGCTCAGCGAAAAAGCTCTTTTGCACGTTTGAGGGCTCTGAGGTCCTCCGTTTACGCTGCCCCGTATCAAGATGCTGCGTATAGCAATCCAGCGTATTTTTCATGCTTCTACAACGAGTAATTTGCCCTTTCACCTTGATTGACAGAGGTTGTTTGGTAGAGGGTTCTTCTGGCTCCCGGTGGGATTCCTCCTCTGTCTTGCCTGACACCTCCTTGATGTAGTCTTGGGTGTACAACATGACATCGAAGTAGTAGGATTCTACTCTTTAAATAGGTTAAGATAAGCAAACTCCGTTTGTACTGTTCCTTGGGCATCTACATATTTGAAACATTGATGTAGAGTCAAAGGAATAATGTTATGATCGTGGATCCACGGTCTGCCCAGCAGAATGTTGTAGGATACCTTTGAATCAATGACATAGCATGTAGCTACTGATCTGAGGTCGTCAATCTGGATCCTCAGACGAATCTTCTCCAACGGCTTACTTTTCCTGGCGTTGAAGCCCCTGATTGTAGTGGTGGTGTAAGCCAATTCGCTGGTAGGAATCCTCAGCGGTCTGAGCAGACTATGAGGAATGATACTGATCGATGATCCCGAATCTATGTGTATCCGGTCAACCTCTATAGAAGCGACGTATCCGGTGTAATAGAGGGGTCTGTCATGCTTGTTGCATTTCAATAGCATGTCATCTTGGGTGAAAGTGATATTCGAGACCACCTCCATCATACTATGGCATTGAGGACATGCCACAGGTTCTTCATCAGGGGACTTAAGCTGGGTCAAGTATGCATCCGCCTGTGTTAATGCTTCACTCAGGGCTTGACGAGTGTCTTTAGAGAGCCTGAGTAGTTCAAAAAAGGACAATCTGGCTGGTGTATTAGCCAACTGGGCCAGGATATCGAAGTTATATAGCTTTTCCAAACCTTTGTTTTGAATGTTCTTCAAAGGTTTGTCAAAGCGCACTTCTTTTTGCTTGCCCTTGTCCGCCGAAGTTGGTCTCAAAGGACCAGCCTCTGGTATGACAGGTTCTGGTGCTGAAGGCTTGGCAGCTGAGGCGTCTGCCGATGTATCTTCCTGACTTCCTCCATAGTCCTTGAGGTAGGCTTTCCCTGAATGGGTTCAATAGCCAAAACCTCTTCTTTTGATGTCGAGGATATCGCAACCATATGACATGGTTTATGCTTCAAATTCTTCTTAGACTTAGCCTTAGCAGCTTGAGTCTCTTCCTCGATCTCTGACACCAGATCTGGATGAACCCACATAATCTTGCCACGCTGGGTAGTTAGGGGTACCAGGTCATAATTTTGACCCCTGGCTGGAGGGAGATTAACGATGTTCATCATTGTCCGAGAAATAGGTACAACACCATCCAAAACTTCTTGAGGAGGCAGATTGCCAAATTGAAGAGAGATCATGTTGGTTGTGACCGTCTTCTCGCTGTTGCGCAGAGTGATGGCCTTAGCATCGATCAACTCCTGGATCTTCCTCTTTAGTACATACCTATAGAAATTGAAGAGAGATCATGTGGGGTGATGTATATACCTATAGAAAATGCAGTACTTGGGGTTATTGGTACTGCCGACTTTGCTAGGCCGCTTTACCTCAGGGAGGGTAATCTTGCCGCTTTTGACGAGACACTCGAATATGCTCGGAATATCATCGTCTTCAAAAGAGTACACTTCAATGGGCCTGGAAGTCCCAGGTTTCGTCTGTGTGGTTGCCACAGTCTTTTGCCTGGACGTATTAATCGCCAGAGCTTCTTTTCCTTTGGAACCACGGGGATGGTCGCTGTTGGAGGATGACTTCTTACCTTTATCAGAGGCAGATATCATAATTCCATTATCATGCGCCTTCCGACTGTTGCCTTCAGCGGCTATCGCTGAGATGATGAACGAGGGCCAGTCATGGAACTGATATGGTCCTGTGAACACCGAGATTACTGGAAGAAGATTCTTCCTGCAAATATCCACCAATGCTGAGTCTGAAACTCCAGGAGGCATTTGCAAAGTGGCTTGACGAAAACGTTCGATAAAAGTACGTGTCACGCCCCAGTCCCAAAATATATGGAACCAGGCCACGTGGCATTGGCCAGCTGACACATCTCCAAGGATATAACAATTTAATGGATCCTAACGAAGTGTGCTACGCTGTCCTAAATCTAACAATTCTAATATCAACAACAAGTAGAGTCTAATCTCATCCACAAATAATAAGTAAAATACTGAAATGAAAGACTGGAATATAAGAACATAGTCGAATATCATATTACAAACCAAAATATGTTCGGTGGGAACCAACCCACTAAAAATGACAGAAATAAAGTACTGAAGACTGAAATAAGAATGTGACTGATACAACTGCTAACTAGATAAGAAGCTCCAGTCCTAGGCGGAAGGCCTACCAAGATGATCAGGGGTACTCCGATGGTAAAACCTCAAGCTCCTCGTCAAGAGCGTATCTCGTCTCCACACCTGGTCCATACACAGTGGGATAATAGGCCTCGTCCAGATGTGGAAGATAACCAGGTCCTCAGAGGGACGTAACAAGATACAAAATACATGCCAAATATAGTACTGAATAAAAATAAAGAGGGTGTGCTAACCATCTAAGTGAATACAATATAAGGACAACCTCGGAACGTATAGGTAGGTGTAGGCATAACGTCCATCGTCCTCTAGAGTATGGTATCTGCATCGTCCATCATTCCGAAGAATGAGGTATCTGTATATATATAACGTCCAACACTCTAAGGGACGTGGTATCTGAAATGTATATACATCCGTAACACTCCGAAGAGCGCGGTGTCTGAATATAGGAAATCATCGGGTCTGTGGCACTTCTGGATACCACGGAGTCCGATGTGTGTATCCCATAAATTTATCAGTTGTCCTCCCCGCCCAGTGTAGGTACACAAGTCGAATACACGACGTGTGTATTCCGTATCTATATGCCAAGTCATATCTAATTATATTACTCTAGATTACGTGCTAGTCCGTGATGCATGTCGTACGCACCGATAGCGAATCGGGTATGCGGACCCGCATCCCAATATGAATGTACCATCGTGATACGTGTAAGGTGTCACGGTCTAGGAAGATATCAAAATATCCTCACTGTAGTAGGTGAGTCATCTAGCAGCTAGGTCAAGTACACTACTCATCGACGCATTGTCGACTGCACCCGAGTCAATCTCGGACGCGCACAGTTTATGTATATTGCAATATTTATCATTTAATTTAAACAGTAATCCAGCAAGGTATACTTGCCTGTCCCGGGTAGCTGTGAAAGCCAATGTCCTGCTCCTGAAGCCTCGGCTGTACGGTCCAACAGTCCTATATATGATATAATATTGTCACATTAGTCGCTATAATAGCACGACCAAGACACACTACTTGTAGCAATAACTGACACAGGGTCTGGACTTTACAATTAGTGGGACCCCTTAGTACATATATTTATACATAGATCTCACAAATATATATATATGTACACTAATACATATTTAAATATATTAAAATAATATGTAGGTTTAATAGTACATTTAAAAATAGCACCTATGTATTTATTAGTAATACACCAATAATTATGTATATATACACATATTCAAATAATATATATAAACACATAATACCATATATATAATTTAATACATAGACATATATTTATATAAATAAGTACACAACATAAAATAAATTTACATTTACATATATTCATTTTATATTCTAATATACTTAAATACACAATATATGTACATATTTATATATACATATATTCATATTTAATATATTTGTAATACACATATTATACTAACTACATAGAGTATATATATATATATATATATATATATATACATTAAACATTTACCACTTATATATATTTATGTATACACACAAAATATATATATGTATATATACATAATAGATATTTAAATAATATAAGTATTTAATACCATATACAGTATATACTATATTACATTATATTTATTAATATATATAAGGTATACAAAGTATATAAATACAATATATATATACATTATTTAGTACATACAATATACAGTATATACTATATTACATTATATTTATTAATATATATAAGGTATACCAAGTATATAAATACAATATATATATACATTATTTAGTACATACAATATACAGTATATACTATATTACATTATATTTATTAATATATATATAAGGTATACAAAGTATATAAATACAATATATGTATACATTATTTAGTACATACAATATACAGTATATATATATTTATTAGCACATATAATACACAGTATTTAAATTTATTAGTGCATACATTATACAGTATATAAAGTATAAATACATAAAATACACATTTATACAGAAATATATACATAAATATTTAATTAGTATACTGAAACATATATGTACATATATATATTTAGTACAACACCTAAATACGTATAAAAATACATGTATTTATAGTATTTATACATAAAATACTGTACCTGAACGTAGCTCAGGTCGAGGGGAACCCGGTGGCTGATCGTCGACGGCGGGGGTGGCTTGACGGAGCTCCGGCAAGGCTCGGGGTGGTCGGCAACAACAGCAGCGGATCTGGAGCTGTCTGCGCTGCGGGGGCGATTGCGGCCAGCTGCGACGTCGACCGACGGAAGTGGTTGGTCGGGGGAGAGGTCAGTGGAGTTGGGCGGGTGGTTGTGCAGCGGTGGCAGAGAAATCGGAGGTCGGGTGGTCGGCTCGAGCTCGGGGAGGGGTGAGCTCGGGTTGAGAACGGGGTTGCTGGGGGTGGCTATAGGCGGCTAGGCGGCGGGTGGCGGTGGCTGGAGGTAGGGGGTAGGTCGTCGGAGGGGGGCCGGGTGGTTGCGGGGGTGGCCGTAGGCGGTGGCCGGACGGAATAGGGCAGCGGGGTGAAGGGCAGGGGTAGGGCTCGGGCTGGTAAAGTTTAGAGAAATAGGTTTTGGGTAGTGTGTTGCCTTGGTTTGTGTGCATTAAATGAGATGTAAGAGCCCTATATATATGAGAGAGAGTGGGGATCCTGCCTAAGGATTAGGGCAGGCTGTAGGAAATTTTTTGGGGAGTTGGGGAGGTCCATCATGATGAGGGGAGGGCTAGGAATTGAGCAATTTAAATGGAGGGTCATGATGTGCCCTCCATAAAGGGGTGCAAGTACATAAGAAATGGGAGGAAATTAAATGTGAACCGGTTCAAGGAATGTAGGTTCTTTCTCCATATGGTTGGGACAATGAGAGGGGGGCACCTCATTGCAATTTTGCACAAAGGCCCCTGAACAAATTAGAATTTGCACAAATTCTGGAATTGAGGATTTGATGTAACAAAATACCATGTTTGGTATTTTGTATTGGGCTAGGATGGTGTATGGTGTTTTGTATGAGGCTTGTGGGTGTGTGTGTGGGTTTGGGTTGGGTCTAATTCAAATAAGGTTAGGTCACCACATTAATTAATTCATAATTAATGCACCGGGTGTCTCTAATTTAATTTAATAATTACCGGGGGTCTAAATTGGGTTGGACAAGGGTCATTAGTGTGGTAGGCTCAGGGTACAATATTGTCATGATCTGGGTTGGTCAAATCGGGTTGAGATTGGGTCTCAATTTCGATTGGAATGGACAACGAACGTAAATACGCAATTTATTTAATTTGCATACGGACGTTTGTAACGACTTTTGTGCGACTAAAATCAGGCACGAAAATCAGTATCCGGGGTTTGCTCAAGGTTCATTATGATAGGTTAGTATGTCTAGGACAAGTATTTGGAATTTGTTTCAGGGTAACAACTAGGGTAGTGTCCTAAATATTCAAATCACTGCACATATATTATAATACTATATAATAAATCTTAATTATATCTAGTTAACCCTAACTAGGCTATTTAAGTTAATTAACCCTAATTTCTGGTCGAGGGGGTTTACAACATACCCTCCTTAGAGCATTTCATCCTCGAAATTAAAACAGACATATAGAAAAACTATTGAATGAAATAAATACTATCACATACCTAGGCCTTCGAAGAGATAGGAAAAGCGTTGCTAAATATCGTCCTCTCGTTTCCAGGTTGATTCACCTGGTGCATGATGCCTCCATGCGACACGAACTAGAGGGATAGTCTGGCCTCGCAGTACCTTCTCACTTCGGTCTAGGATCTCTACCGACTCCTCCTGGTATGACAAACTTGGACCGACGGTGATCTCCGAGTGGTCAAGCACATAACTCGGATCCGGTATGTACTTCCTCAGCTGAGATATATGGAAGATATCGTGAACTCCTTCCAGTGTCTGCGGCAAGGCCAATCTGTAAGCAACTTCTCCTATGCGCTCTAGCACATCGAATGGTCCGATGTACCTCAGTCTCAGCTTCCCTCTGCCTCCAAATATGATGGTTCCTCTGGTAGGTGAGATCTTCAGGAACACATGTTCTCCTACCTAGAACTCTAGGGGTCAACGATGCACATTAGCCCAATGCTTCTGCCTGTCCTGTGCTGCTCGTAGATGCCCTTGGATCTTCTTCACCTTCTCCACTGTACGGATGACCAACTCTGGCCCTAGAATCTGCCTCTCGCCTACATCGCTCCAACATACTAGGGAACAATATTTTCTACCATATAATGCCTCATAGGGAGCCATCTGGATGCTCGCCTGATAGCTATTATTGTAGAAAAATTCGACCAAGTGCAAGTGGTCCTCCCATGAACCGCTGAAGTCAAGCATGCATTCCCTCAACATGTCCTCCAGCGTCTGAATGGTGCTCTTGGATTGGCCATCTGTCTGCGGGTGGTACGAAGTACTGAACTTAAGACGGGTACCAAGACTCTCTTGTATACTCCTCCAAAAGTACGATGTGAACCTCGTATCCCTGTCAGACACGATACTGACTGGCACTCTATGCAATCGCACAATCTCTCTCATGTATATGTCTGCCAAGACTTCCGTAGATTGCCCAACTCTGAAGGGTAAAAAGTGGGCAGACTTGGTGAATCTATCTACGATTACCCATACCGCATTGCGACCACTAGGACTTCTCGAGAAACCCATAACGAAGTCCATGGTGATGTGCTCCCATTTCTACTCCGGTATCGGGAGCGGTTGAAGTAATCCGACAGACCTCTGATGCTCAGCCTTGACTTTCTGACACACCAGACACTTAGCCACAAAGCGGGCTATCTCTTTCTTCATCCCGTGCCACCAATAGTATTGCCTCAGGTCTCGGTACATCTTCGTGCCTCTTGGATGAATAGAATAGGTCGAACTGTGCACCTCCGTCATCAGCTCCTGGCGTAGTTCTCCATTCGGAACATAAAGACGATCTCCATATCTCAAAGTTCCGTCCTCGTGTATATGCAGTCCCGTCTGTATTCCAGCCTCTGTCCTCTGTCGAAGCCTCTGAAATCTGGCGTCTGTCGGCAAAGCAGTCTTGATTATCGCCACCAATGTCGATTGCACCTGGAAACTCGACATCTGGCCGTCTACTCCGGGCATAATGACTTCGATACCCAACTATTCTAGATCTCTCAACAGATGTTGTTGGGTAGTCAGGAAAAATGCTATGGGCTTCCTGCTTAAAGCATCGGCTACCACATTAGCCTTTCCCGGATGGTACTGTAGCTCAATCTCGAAGTTCGCCATCACTTTGAGCCAACGTCTCTGCCTCTGGTTCAGGTCCTTCTGGGTGTAGACGTACTTCAGGCTCTTGTGATCGGTAAATATCTTCACGCTCTCTCCGTATAGGTAGTGCCTCCAAAGCTTCAAAGCAAAGATCACTGCGGCAAGCTCCAAGTCATGGGTAGGATAGTTCTTCTCATGGGTCCTCAGTTGTCTAGAGGCATAGGCCACAACCTTCCCATGCTACATCAAGACGCATCCTAATCCTTTCCCGGATGCATCGCTATAGATCACGAATCCTCCGGGTCCAGAAGGTATGGTCAAGATGGGTGCTATAGTCAGACGCTTCTTCAGCTCATCAAATGCCGTCTGACACTCCTCTGTCCAGGTGAACTCCTGATCCTTGAAGGTCAAGTGGGTCATCGGCTCTGCGATCCTTGCGATGTTCTTTACGAACCTCCGGTAATATCCGACAAGTCCTAGGAAACTCCTCACCTCCGAGACGTTGGTAGGGGTCGGCCACGTCTCTACTGACGAAATCTTCGCGGTATCTACTGAAATACCTTCTCCTGAGATAACGTGTCCAAGAAATATGACACGATCTAGAAGAAACTCGTACTTGCTCAGCTTGGCATAAAGCCTCTCACGTCTCAGCGTCTCTAGCACTAGCCTCAAGTGTTCCCCGTGCTTCTAGTAGCTCTTCGAAAACACCAAGATGTCGTCGATGAAGACTACCACAAACTGGTCCAGATACTCATGGAAGACTCTGTTCATCAGGTTCATAAACACAGCAGGCGCATTTGTTAATCCAAAAGGCATCACTAAGAACTCGTAGTGATCATAACGAGTCCTAAATGATGTCTTTTGAATGTCTTTCCTTCGCACCTTTACCTGGTGATAGCCCGATCTCAAGTCGATCTTTGTGAACACCACTGCTCCTGTCAGCTGGTCGAACAGATCATCGATTCGCGGTAGAGTGTACTTGTTCTTGATAGTCAAAGCATTAAGGGCTCTGTAATCAATGAACATCCGGAATGTCCCGTCCTTCTTTGGTACAAACAATACTAGTGCTCCCCAGGGTGATGCACTAGGACGAACGAATCCCTTGATATGCAACTCCTCTAGCTGTAGCTTCAGCTCATCAAGCTCCTTCTTCGCCAACCGGTACACATTTGATGATACCGGTGCTGCTCCAGGTACTAGCTCAATGGTGAACTCCATCTCTCTATCAGGCGGTAGGCTTGACAACTCCTCTGGGAAAACATCCTCGAACTCTGTAATGATTTCTGGGGGTGCCGTCTCCATCGTCATGTAAGCTCCAGATGCGTGTCCTACTCCTCGCTCGATGGTGCCTCGCATGAATTCGAACTCCGGGTGTCCTGGCAGTCTAAAAGTAACGCTACCCTTCCGGCAATCTAGTACGGCATTGTACTGGCTTAACCAGTCCATGCCCAGAACTACGTCGAAAGCTGGCATTGGGAGTACCAACAATCGTGCTCTCATCTCTCTACCACAAACTACTACCGAGCACGTTCTAATGGTGCTGGTAACCGGTACGATGCCTCCTCCGGTAAGTATCTTCCAACTCTTAGGTTAGGGGGAGGTTGCTAATCTATGCATTGCTACGAAGCTACTAGATATAAATGACAGTGTAGCTCCAGAATCAAAAAGTGCAGTTGCAGGTAATGATGCAACTAAAATTGTACCTGTAATAGCCTCCCATTCTGGTTCCTCCTCGATAGAGGCTAAAGCAAAGGCTTGCCTGCGCCTCTGCCCTCCTGCCTACTGTCGGGCCTGGTTGAAGTGTGCCTCCTGTGGGACCAAGGGTGGTCCTCTCTGCTGTCCTCCGGTAGCTGGTGGACGCTGACCTCCTGCTGGGGGTAGTATCCTCAAGGGTGGTGCTGCTGGCCTCTGCCCGATCTGGGGTGCTATATCTCTGTGCTGGGGGCAGTCTCTGGCAAGGTGCTAGCTTGCTCCACAGATCATGCAGAGCCCGAGCTTCTTTCGGCAGTCTCTGATGATATGTCCCCTCTTGCCACAAAAGTGACAAGTCGGAAGCTCCTTCTGCTGGTACAGCGCTGTCCTCTGCTGCGCCTGCGTTCCCGGACGGCGGATCGGTCCTCCTGCTCCTTGCTGGGCTCTGGCTGGTACGTTCGTGCTGGAACGTCTAGCTTCTCCGCCTATAGCCTCCTGGATCCTCGCCTCTGATAGGACCTCTTCATAAGAGATCCTCGCCTGGGTAGTGGTGTACCTCTGAAGCTCGAAAGAGAGGCCATGATGGAATATCCTGGCCTTCTCCAGGTCGTTGGGGATTAGGGCTGCACCGAATCGGCTGAGTCTGCTGAATTCCCCGTCGTAGGCATCCACGGTCAAGTTCCCTTGCTCCAGGTGCAGGAACTGGGAGTATAGGGCGTTCCTCACCGTAGCGGGGAAATACTTTGCATTAAAGTATTCCAGAAATTCCTCCCAAGTCTGCTGTCTGCCGATGCTGCGCTCCATAGAGTCCCACCAGTGATGGGCGTTGCCGGTGAGTTGGGCCCTCACCACGGTCATCTAGAGTTCAGGGTGTAGCTGTGAACCCTCTAACAGCATCTCAGTGTTGGAGACCCAGTCTGAGATCTCCTCTGCAGTCTCCTTGCCCGAGAATGTTCCCGAACCCATCTGTTGGAAGCCTCGTACAGTGCCCACTTGCTGGACAGGTACAGGTGCTGGTGCTGCTGCTTGGGCAGGTACCCTCTCCAGTACTGCCATCAGGCCCTGTCTCAGGGTCTCTATCTGATGCCACTGGGCCTGCATCATCGTCTGGAAGAACTGTATCATCTGGGGCTGTCCCTCCGCTGGTGGCATCTGAGGTAGAAACGGTGGAGGTGGTGGTAGAGGTACCTCCGGCTGTCTCCTTGGTGTCTCCTCGGGTGCCGGCCTCTCGTACTGCGGCATCGGTGTCGCCCTCGAGGTCTGTCCCTCGAAGTGCTGCCTCGGGATCGTCTGCGATGTCTGGCCCTCTGGCTGCTGTATCCTCTCGTCGGGAGAGATCTGATGCCAGTGCATCATCGGGGCCTGGGGGATCACCTGTGCCTCTGGCTGAGGCTGCTCTCTGGGTAGTCCCGGAGATGTCTCTTCCCTTTGTGCGGTAGCGGGTGGCACTATGGCACCAACTATCTCACGTCTGCTGCGAAGGTTCATCTCGCTGTAAGAGATAGAATTTCAGTAAGAGAGTACAGAATCAATCAAACAGGATGCAGATATTTTAAAATACGGAAGAGGATCAAAGGCGTAATCAAGTGGATGAGACCTAGTAATTTCTATCCTATTGCAGGCTTGCTGGGCACGTTACCATACCACAAGCGATAAACATTTGATGTTACTGACCTGCATGGGCCACCACTAAAACCATGTCATGCCCCAATCCTAAAATATATGGCACCAGGCCACGTGGCATTGGCCAGCTGACACATCTCCGAGGATATCCCAATTTAATGGATCCTAATGAAGCATGCTACGCTATCCTAAATCTAACAAGTCTAATATCAACAACAGGAAGAGTCTAATCTCATCCACAAATAACAAGTAAAATACTGAAATAAAAGACTGGAATATAAAAACATAGTCGTATGTCATAGTACAAACCAAAATATGTCCGGTGGGAACAAACCCACTACAAATGATGGAAATAAAGTACTGAAGACTGAAATAAGAGTGTGACTGAAATAACTGCTAACTAGATAAGAAGCTCCAGTCCTAGGCGGAAGGCCTACCAAGATAATCAGGGGTACTCCGATGGTAAAACCTCAAGCTCCTCGTCAAGAGCGTATCTCGTCTCTACACCTGGTCCGTACACAATAGGATAATAGGCCTCGTCCAGATCTGGAAGATAACCAGGTCCTTAGAGGGACGTAATAAGATACAAAATGCATGCCAGATATAGTACTGAATAAAAATAAAGAGGGTGTGCTAACCATCTAAGTGAATGCAATGTAAGGACAACCTCGGAACGTATAGGTAGGTGTAGACATAACGTTCATCATCCTCTAGAGTGTGGTATCTGCATCGTCCATCATTCCGAAGAATGAGATATCTATATATATATAACGTCCAACACTCTAAGGGACGTGGTATCTGCAATGTATATACGTCCGTAACACTCCGAAGAGCGCGGTGTCTGAATATAGGAAATCATTGGGTCTGTGGCTCCTCTGCATACCACGGAGTCCGATGTGTGTATCCCATACGTTTATCAGTTGTCCTCCCCGCCCAATGTAGGTACACAAGTCGAATACACGACGTGTGTATTCCGTATCTATATGCCAAGTCACATCTAATTATATTACTCTAGATTACGTGCTAGTCCGTAATGCATGTCGTACGCACCGATAGCGAATCGGGTACGCGAACCCGCATCCCAATATGAATGTACCATCGTGATACGTGTAAGGTATCACGGTCTAGGAAGATATCAAAATATCCTCACTGTAGTAGGTGAGTCATCTGGCAGCTAGGTCATGTACACTACTCATCGACGCATTGTCGACTGCACCCGAGTCAATCTCGGACGCACACAGTTTATGTATATTGCAATATTTATTATTTAATTTAAACAGTAATCCAGCAAGGTATACTTGCTTGTCCCGGGTAGCTGTGAAAGCCAATGTCCTGCTCCTGAAGCCTCGGCTGTACGGTCCAGCAGTCCTATATATGATATAATATTGTCACATTAGTCGCTATAATAGCACGACCAAGACACACTACTTGTAGCAATAACTGACCCAGGGTCTGGACTGTTCAATTAGTGGGACCCCTTAGAACATATATTTATACATAGATCTCACAAATATATATATATGTACACTAATACATATTTAAATATATTAAAATAATATGTAGGTTTAATAGTACATTTAAAAATAGCACCTATGTATTTATTAGTAATACACCAATAATTATGTATATATACACATATTCAAGTAATATATATAAACACATAATACCATATATATAATTTAATATATAGACATATATTTACATATATTTATATAAATAAGTACACAACATAAAATACATATACATTTACATATATTCATTTTATATTCTAATATACTTAAATACACAATATATGTACATATTTATATATACATATATACATATTTAATATATTTATAATACACATATTATACTAACTACATAGAGTATATATATATATATACATTAAACATTTTCCACTTATATATATTTATGTATACACACAAAATATATATATGTATATACATAATAGATATTTAAATAATATAAGTATTAAATACCATATACAGTATATACTATATTACATTATATTTATTAATATATATAAGGTATACAAAGTATATAAATACAATATTTATACATTATTTAGTACATACAATATACAGTATATACTATATTACATTATATTTATTAACATATATAAGGTATACAAAGTATATAAATACAATATATATATACATTATTTAGTACATACAATATACAGTATATACTATATTACATTATATTTATTAATATATATAAGGTATACAAAGTATATAAATACAATATATATTTACATTATTTAGTACATACAATATACAGTATATATATATTTATTAGCACATATAATACACAGTATTTAAATTTATTAGTGTATATATTATACAGTATATAAAGTATAAATACATAAAATACATATTTATACATAAATATATACATAAATATTTAATTAGTATACTGAAACATATATGTACATATATATATTTAGTACAACCCCTAAATACGTATAAAAGTACATGTATTTATACATAAAGTACTGTACCTGAATGTAGCTGAGATCGAGGGGAACCCGGTGGCTGACCGTCGACGGCGGGGGTCGCCGGACGGAGCTCCGGCAAGGCTCGGGGTGGTCGGCAACAGCAGCAGCGGATCTGGAGCTGTCTGCGCTGCGGGGGCGATTGCGACCAACTACGGCGTCGACCGACCGTGGAACTCGACGGGGACGGAGGTGGTTGTCGGGGGAGAGGTCAGTGGAGTTGGGCGGGTGGTTGTGCAACAGTGGCAGAGAAATCGGAGGTCGGGTGGTCGGCTCGAGCTTGGGGAGGGGTGAGCTCGGGTTGAGGACGGGGTTGCTGGGGGTGGCTGTAGGCGGCTAGGGGGCGGGTTGCTGAAGGTAGGGGGTAGGTTGTCGGAGGGGGGCCGGGTGGTTGCGGGGGTGGCCGTAGGTGGTGGCCGGATGGAATAGGGCGGCGGGGTGAAGGGCAGTGGTAGGGCTCGAGCTGGTGAAGTTTAGAGAAATAGGTTTTGGGTAGTGTGTTGCCTTGGTTTGTGTGCATTAAATGAGATATAAGGAGCCCTATATGTAGGAGAGAGAGTGGGAATCCTGCCTAGGGATTAGGGCCGGCTGTAGGAAATTTTTTGGGGAGTTGGGGAGGTCCATCATGATGAGGGGAGGGCTAGGAATTGAGCAATTTAAATGGAGGGTCATGATGTGCCCTCCATAAAGGGGTGCAAGTACATGAGAAATGGGGGGAAATTAAATATGAACCGGTTTAAGGAATGTAGGTTCTTTCTCCATATGGTTGGGCCAATGAGAGGGGGGCACCTCATTGCAATTTTGCACAAAGGCCCCTGAACAAATTAGAATTTGCACAGATTCTAGAATTGGGGATTTGATGTAACAAAACACCATATTTGGTGTTTTGTATTGGGCTAGGATGGTATATGGTGTTTTGTATGAGGCTTATGGGTGTGTTGTGGGTTTGGGTTGGAGTTGGATCTAATTCAAATGAGGTTAGGTCACCACATTAATTAATTCATAATTAATGCACCGGGTGTCTCTAATTTAATTTAATAATTACCGGGGGTCTAAATTGGGTTGGACAAGGGTCATTAATGTGGTAGGCTTAGGGTACAATATTTTCATGATCTGGGTTGGTCAAATCGGGTTGAGATTGGGTCTCAATTTCGATTGGAACGGACAACGAACGTAAATACGCAATTTATTTAATTTGCGTACGGACGTTTGTAATAACTTTTGTGCGACTAAAATCAGGCACGAAAATAGTATCCGGGGGTTGCTCAAGGTTTATTATGATAGGTTAGTATGTCTAGGACAAGTATGTGGAATTTGTTTCAGGGTAACAGCTAGGGTAGTGTCCTAAATAATCAAATCACTGCACAGATATTATAATACTATATAATAAATCTTAATTATATCTAGTTAACCCTAACTAGGCTATTTAAGTTAATTAACCCTAATTTTTGGTCGAGGGGGTTTACAGTATGAAAGTTCTCTTTTTTCTTATGCTTTACTTCGATGAGAGAGGACATAGACATGTCCATCCCGCATTCGTAAAATCGCGCGAAGAACAAAGTCTTGAAATCTTCAAAGGAAGTAATGCAGTTGTCCGCAAGACTCCGGTACCACTGATACAAGAAGTCATTCTTAAAGATGAAGTCTGAAACAAGAATTCTGTTTACACAGAAGTGAAAACAACAGTTCAGAATTCTACGCGGTTCCTCATTTCTGACAACAGAACAGTTCGAACACTCGAACGCTAAAACGACTTTCTATGCAGGACAGGGCCTAAATACTCTTTCTATCAGAGTCGACGTAAAGAATCAGACGTGTCGAAGCTACACATATTCAGACTTCACAGCAACGTATGGCAAGATGATCATATGAAGGAGCAAGACAATTTTATTAAAAGATTAAAGTCATGATTACATATGAGGGAAATCCAATCTACAAGGGTTTTTCTTCATGTTCGTGATTACATCTGAGGGAAACTCCGTCGACAAAGGGGCTTCCTCATCATCGTCTAAAGATCACACCGAGAAGCCGTTTTGACAGGTTCTCACATTGGTGACGGTCTTCCTCTTCTTCCAAGAAGATGATCAGTGGCGGGAGGATACAAAACTGGGCGTAGACCCATCCTCCAACAGAAAAGCAGGGTACTGCTTTCCTATGCCCAATGCCATGGCAGATTGAGTTGAGGTATTCTACCCAACTCAATGCCCGAGGTCAGAGCTAGTTGCTGCTCTCATCCCCGGAGGTAACAGGAGAAGACACCGTTGCAAAGCCGTATGGTAAAATATAATCCTTCCCTTCTCCTGGATAAAGTTGCTGATTATCCCGAGCAAGGTAGGATAAGATATCCTTCCATGATCCATCGTTGCAGTGGACACTTGCTCGAAGACGCCATCTTTTTGGCTCCTTACACGCTGGAAGAACATGATCTCCTTCTTCCTCAGATCGACCCGACGAACTCCGACGATCATCTCTGCGTGGTGATGAAAAATGTGGGGAGAACGGGTTAACCACCCCAGCCTTTTTATAGGCAAAAGAGATCACACCGGTCCCCAATAAATTCACCATAAAGTCAGCATCGACCGTTTCAACGCTCCATTCAGAAATGTTTCGAGTTACGAGGAGCGGTTCATGCTTCATTCAAAGCATTTCAAATTTCGAGGAATTTAAAAGCTTTAAAGGGGGTCTTGTAGAAGCATAAAAAATACGCTGGATGGCTATACGCAGCATATTGATACAGAGCAGCATAAACAGAGGCCTTCAGAGCCATCAAGCGTGCAACAGAGCTTTCTCCGCCAAACACAGCATAAAATATAAGCTCAACGTAAGACAGTACGTCCAAACCGCTTCAGCGTAAACAGGGGGCTTCATCGACTCCCGGGCGTGAAACCCATCCTCTTGCAACGCAGCATTGAAGTATATGAGAGACGCTTCGTATTCCCCGAAGTGAACCTGTCAGATCCTACAATAAACCTGACGTCTGGACTTTTGACAAATGGATACTGCTCGACTACCCAGGGATACTGCTCGATTACCCAGACGACGGCTATAATGATGGCACGACACTACAACCCAGGCTGTCATTTACCGCCATCTCCTTTGTGTAAACTACTTTTACGTGCACGAAGGGATACGCTGCCTTATTTTACACAAGCAGACCTGAGCTGTTTACGCTCTGTAGTAGACAAACTGCCTGCCACATCAAAAGCTGTAATCCGTACGGGGCTCGAGGCACGTCTCTACGACCAATGCACAGAGCGATGACAGTTGCTCGAGGCACGTCTCTACTTCTAATGCACAGAGCGATGACAGTTGCTCGAGGCACGTCTCTACGTCTAAAGCACAGAGTGGTGACAGTTTCTCAAGACACGTCTCTGCGACTGATGCGCAGAAGGGCTGTAGACCTTCAAAATACGCCTCCGCATTTAATGCACATGATGGTGGCAAATCTCTGCATTTAATGCGAGGGATTTGATTATATCTTCAAAAGCCATAATTTCAGCTAAGACGTCCACATCAGCACTATAGCACGGTGCGCAGCGGCTTCTACGCCCATTCAACTCCTGTGCTTACTTGGCTTCTACGCCCACTCGGCCTCTACGACCACTTGGCTTCTACGCCCACTTGGCCTCTATGACCACTCAGCTTCTACGCCTACTCGGCTTCTACGCCTATTTTCGGCTCCTGTGACTACTTGGCTTCTGTGCCATGGTGACAGACACTGGCTTCTACGCCCACCTCTTCTACACGAGGGATACCTACCTACGTGGCTTCTATGCCATGATCTTCGTAGCGATTATACACGTTTTGTCCCTTAGTTGGACTCGCGTCACACGCTCATTCAAAGGATCATCTATACGCAGGCATTGGTTATTTTAACCGTTGTGTAAAAGGGTGCTGTACTTTCCACTCCTCGGTTTCTACACCGACGGAGTGGTCACTGTCACTAAAACTCTATAAATAGAGACCTCTATCAATGAGGAACAAGGTCGGAAAATTGGTCACGAAAACCAATATCAGGTCCAAGGTCGAACTTCCAAGAAAGATCGAACCAGAGATCAAGAGAGAGAGAGAGAGAGAGAGAGAGAGAGAGAGAGAGAGAGAGAGAGAATCCGGAGCTCAGGCAAAGAGTAGGGATCGAAGACTTTGGCATCGTACATCCACCCTCTTTTGCAACTTTTAAAGCTGTTTCCTGTCTTCTACGGCACTTCTTCATCATCGTGTGGCCCAAGGGCTAAAGTGATCGACTGCAGATCAGACACCTATAGCAATATTTACCCAGATTAAATAAATTGTACTCCCACATACTCGTATAGGATCAAATTATACAAGTTTGTTTGTAAACCAAAGAAGGCGGGTTTCGTGTAAACCCTATCTTGAATACATCTTCATTCTTTCATTTTCCATCACAAACAATGACATATCCACTAATACTTTCTCAACCCCCGACTATTACACAGATATAAATCACGACACATTATAATACGTATATCACACTCCATGATTTATAATATCATCCCCTATGATCACGGTCTATATAATCACTAAGATATCACGGTAATCACAAACTATGACATGGTAATTACTGAGTCATCACGATAATAATATCTCATGACTAAGATCTATGTCTACCAATCCGTGAAACCATCGTATCAAGAACCAAATAACTAAATACTAAATACTTGAAACATAGAGGCTATCAAATAAGAAAACTATCAGAGAATGCACTTGCCTGTGGTCCTAAGCAACAAGTATGACTCGGTATCCGAGCTGGTGTCACACATACCTAAATAGGAAATATCATGTCAAATGGTGCATTGAGTGATAAATGAGTTAAAATGCACTACGGTATGATTTCTATACTAGTCAAACTAGGTCAAACTAGACTGATACCTTGATTCTAGGGTCATGCCTAGCTTCTAAGTTGATTACAAGGTAAACTAGTCTATATTAGCCACTATCTAGCTAAGACTAGTCAATACTAGTAATACTAGCTAGTAGCACTAACATATCTATATACTAGACAATAGAATACTTTATGTATCTATATACACTATAACTTATATATTCTACTATATATAGTACCTTAATATACTCTCTCTCTCTCTCTCTCTTTATATATATATATATATATATATATATATATATATATATATATATATATGATACTTATCAATAGCTTAACTCTTACCCTACACCAATACCTCACAAACTAGTCTACATTACTTATCGATACCTTGCTAACTGGTTATCTTATAATCTAATATCCATTTATAACTTAACTGGATGTTGGCATTCTAACTACTCATATAACTGTCACCATATGAATCAGTGTGGTATTACCTAGTCTATCACTAAACTCCTTGGTACCCCAACATGAATGCAACTTCTATGTGTGCTCATAGGATACCCCCTTGCGGGTATCAGTCCCTCTCGAGCATGGAATAACTGCTAGTGCAATTTCCCTAGCATTAGGTCCCTAACAGACCTACCTGTGTTGCTTCTACTGTCAATCTCAGTTGAACAAATCATACCCTTAGTCCCAAGGTATTACTACTACTGACTTAAGTCTACTGCTACCCCCTTCTTGTAGTGCTCACCAACTCGAGCCTCACTCTAGAGCAGTGCACAAGTGTTCACTGTAGCATACTAAAACTTAATTCCCTAGACACAGATATCTAACACATATGTACAAGCACATGCTTGCT
This sequence comes from Iris macrosiphon, assembly GCA_036927795.1. NCBI lineage: Eukaryota > Viridiplantae > Streptophyta > Magnoliopsida > Asparagales > Iridaceae > Iris > Iris macrosiphon. The sequence goes on along the minus strand of JAYESA010000006.1, from coordinate 66,340,921 downwards.
GCAGTGCTTCGAGTGTACTACACTCTCCCAAGTCTGAACCAACCCCCTTACCTTGTTGATACATCCAGGTTTTTCCTCAACTGTAACTGCAGTAAAATACTGCAGATCTCATACTTCAATACACCAGCATCAGAGTTCACTCTACTCCCCTTATCTTTGCTGTTGTTGGTCTTACTACCCAACTACACATTGCACAAAGCCTGTGTCCGAGTTCCCCCTCTATTCTTTACTTGAACATCATTTGTTGATGCACCTACAGACAAGTATCTGAACATTCAAATACACCCATAGACATCTACCCATACAGGTTCAACCCTTGCTCACCTATCCCTACATTCCTGCTCACAGCAACAACAACACGTAACATCAACATAGCAGCAACTGTGCAGTGCACAATTGTGCACTACCTGTACTTTCCAGGCACAACCACACACAAATATATCATTCCCCACCAATACTAGCATAACTCCTAGTCAATTACCAATACACAAATCAACTCTAACCCCATATAAAATACATTGTCTGCACTCTCCATATTACACACAATAATATGAGCAATATGCCAAACACCTTGCACAAGCCTTGATACTCAATGATACATACCCAAATGAGAGTCAAAACTCATAATTCTCTATTATAAACATATATGCCTCTCAATTATATATAATAATAATTAATATAACTAGTTACAATAAGAATTGAAGAGCATTCATATAAAACATCCAAAATGAGCCTCGTATCATACCATATCACAAAATACTATGATACGATCTACTTGTGTCTAATTGTCGATATGTACTTAGTCTCACAATCTCGATCTAAGTCTAATTTGATCTAATTGGTCTTATGACACACACTCGATGTGTCAATCTCAAAATTTCCCTTAATTGGACATAAATTATCATGTAGATTCCATAATACAAGTCATATGAACCTAGTTTTTGATACTATTGGTTGTGTGGTAGAGCCGTATCACAAGCGTATCATAGAATTAGTGTGATAAATGTGCGGTGCACTCCACGTGTTTGGTTTATGGTCCTCATTTCTATATGTACTTGTGTATATATATATGTATGTTATATTTATGACCTATATATATATATATATATGTGTATGAACCTATAGTGTATAGTATATATTAGTTTATATAGCTAAGAACCCAGGCAAGTGTACCTTGCCAACTTGCAGTAAATCCTATGATATTAATTACTTGTGTTATTTCTTTTTACTTCTGTTATTTACTTATTCACCCTAGGACCATGAGACGTTACTTAGCGTCCGAACGAGATTCGGGTGTCGACGCCGTTTGTAGAGTCGTATAATGTCACTTAGAGAGTTGATATCACGATCCCATTTTTACGTGCTTGCACTACTAGCACGATAGACCATAAGATACCTGACACTGATTATATAAGACATAGTTCATCTTGATGTATTTCTTGGTACCAGGATTCTGTGTAGGACTATAGGCTTTATGACATTTACAGACATACTTATATACTTGTACTTATGACTCATGGTGATAGATAGAGATCTTGGCCCTGCATGTTACTATGTGATACGTGAGGTTACATGGGAGGGGAGAGTCTCACCATACTATAGGCTGATTATATATATATATATATATATATATATATATATATATATATATATATATATATATATACACACTACATTACTGGTTGTGTCTTAGACTTTGTCTTTGGCATATTTACTAGCCCTTCGAGATATTACATGCTGCTATGGGCTCCCCGACACAGAGCCTATAGTAGTTTCAGCCTGAGTATGAGTAATGCTCTCATTTGTATTTCACATAGCTGGTTACATAGTTTGCCCTGAGGATCTATTTTTACTTACTGTATTTTATTTGGCTTGAGTATTTATTGTACCTTACTATGTCCCCTGAGGACATTGATTTGAATTATGTCCCCAGGTACAGTAGAGGAGGATTACCCCGAGATATACGGGACATGAACTTATGCTAGAGCAGTACTAGCACTAGAGGACAATGTTGTTCTAGAGGATTTCTTCTGAGTATTCTGTTATATACCCAATTTAATGGACCCTTTAGAGTGTACTTAAACTTTAGTCAACTAAAATGGTCTAAAATATATGTCATAGTCTATGTAACTAATCTCATCCACCAATTCATAAACAAGAAAAAATATGATAAACCAGTCTCAACCATCAATATCATAAATAAAATAGTCTATTATAATATAATAAATAAATATTACGAGGAATAACTCGTATCAAAATAATGAGAGAGAAAATATCCAAATCCATAACTAAGAATCACAAGGCATCAAACATAAAGATAATCTGAGAACTCAAGTGAATTCCTCCAGTACCACCTTATCCTCGGCTGCTGGTACTGCTCCGATATCAGCTCCTGACCCGTAAACCTCGGGATAAACCTCCTCGTCAATACCTGGGGACATAATTTATATCCAGGTCCTCAGGGGACATAGCAAGGTACAATAAACACTCAAGCCAGAAGTAAACAGTATAATATTATGAACATGGGGAAAGCTACAACAACCAACTATGTGATATACAAATGAGAGTATGGTATCGTACCCCGGGCTGGTACTCACGAAAGATCTCAAGGGAAACTTTCATAATCTAATAGTACACTCAAAGCTCTGTGTGGGGGAACCATGAGAAAGCTGTATATATAAATATAATACCTTAGATTCTGCATAGGAAACCTAAAGCCTAATACACAATAAATAGTAATAAGTAAAATATGCCCAAAGCACGATGAAGAATCTCTCCACCTATTGTAGCTTCATGTCTCAATCAAGACATGCAAGATCATGACCTATAACTATCAGCACAAGTCATAGTCAATATGTATAACTTTAATTATCACTATAACATGCATCCTGTAGTCCTATCCAGAGTCCAAGTACTACGAACAAGTCAAGAAAGACTCTGCCACGTGAATATCGTGTCTAAAATGGCAACCATCTCTTATGGTCATTATGTAGGGTCTTTTTTTGTTGTCCCCAATAGAAAATGGGTTACTCATCCAAAGATAAAGTAAGATGGGTTTCTACTCCGCTGCTCCTGAAAGTGTTAGTAATTATAATAAAAGAATACCATTAATACTATTATGTTATGAATAATTAAATTATTAATTAGTAAGACATAAAATATTTTAAAATGCCTTCATAGTTATCCTGGTCATAGCACGACTGTCAACGACTTTTATAGCTGAAACGGCCTACCCGGCCAACATAGCCAACGCGACTTGGGTATCGTTCGACTAGACCTTGGTTATTCCTAGAAGTAGTCATTCTAATACTTAAATGAATTATTTTCTCTATCCATACCATAATGAATATCAATAGTATTAGTTTAAATTATCAAGAAACAATATTTCAGAGAACAAAGAGTAGAATCACCTCAGTCTTGAGCCATCATGGCTCTGATACCAAATATCAATTACTATAAAAACTATGGAAAGGATCGTTCGGGTTAATAATACTGAGCATTCTATCAGGTTTATTTCTGAAGAAGACCTTGAACCCTATATAGGGAATAATGCTGATAACTTTATCCATATTGGATTAATTTAGGTTGCATTAAAACCTCTTACCCTTCAAGTTTTAAATGCTTAATTCATATCCTCTTTAAGGGATGCTAGATGTCATGACTGGCAACCATCTCTTTTGGGCGTTATGCAGACAAATTTTTGCCATAGACCAGTATACTTTAACGTTTATCCCAATTTAAGCCTATCTCTTACAGATACAAATTTACTGGATGTAGTAACTTTAATCTGAAGACTTACGGATATAACTTTAAGCAAGGTTCTGAAACCATTGCTTTTCTCTATCGAATCCACTTTAAAGTATTGTCTACTTTGGCTCCTAAAGCTAGACATCTTACTAAACCTGGTAAGACGACTTTGATTGAAATAAATTTGTTAACATCAAATATCGCTGCTAATAAAATTATTAAATGGAATAAAATTCAATTTCCTGATAGATGGGTTTTAAATCTGGCTATTCTTCCTAGACCCATAATGGATACTGAGTTAGATCAGATAATCCAAACTCCAGAGGGAGATGTGAAAGTTAGATTTACTCCACAAATTAAAGCTAGAATTTTATCCTCTAGTTTTTGATCCCCTTCAGTTATTGAAAAGGGAGAAAATTATTCTCAGACATCTGAGAAGGATGATAAAATTAAATATATAAAAATAAAAAATAATATTTCCAAACCAGAATATAAAACAGAATTGGTTGATCCCATTGATACTGTTTATTCTTCTGTTGCTAGTTTTGGCACTCATTCTCTAAATGTTATAACTTTGACTAATAATAATGATCCTTCCAACGATCCCAATTATTGGGACTGGACTCAGGACAAAAATATTCAAAAAATTATAGTGAGGCTTATGATGAAAAAATTTAATTCAAAGCTTGGTTTGAAAACAATTATACCCTTGATCAACAATATGAATTCAAAGATAAATACTATGCTCATCTCAAAGAGATAAATAAAATAAAATGGTTTGATAAATGGTTTATTGAGGACTATATCAACCAAGAACTCACTAGCATTAATATACTAGAAGAGGGTTATAAAAATTGGATCACTGATACGGGAAAATGTGTCCGTGCTTTATATCCACCAAATAAATCCCTGAATATTTTGGTTAATTTCGAAAAAGTTGATGCTATTTCCTTTATTCGAATTGTCGATCATATGGAAGAACAAATAAAAGAGCTTCAGAAAATAGTGAAGCAAAATAACTATACTAATGCATACATTCAGACCATTGGTTCTTAATTGGTTCGAATGGAAACTGCCCTTGATGAAATTCTTCTCAAGGTCAACTCTATTCTCAAATTACCAAAAACTATGCCAAAAGCTTCTACCTCTAAAAAGGTAAGCAATATACCAATAAAACCAACTAGTGATACTAGCGGTTTTAAATTATCATCTCCAGAAGTTATTGAGAAAGACAATAAAAGCTTAATTGAGAAGCTTCAAGCTACTACCTTAAGTGAAAAATATTCCACTAAGGAAAAAGGGGGAAGTTCTTCTCAGAACACTTCTAATACCATTGCAGTACTTGACAAAAATTCTTCCGTAGCTGATGATTCAGATATTGAATCCAGTGAAAACTATTCCCAGCATTCTAACAATCATTTAGATCCTACTCAGATATATGCTATTCAAAATTCTTTTGAAAATAACGATACTACTATAAATCAAGCTTCTAGTATGATTCTGCCCATACAGCAGCAACACAAGAAGCCAAATCTTCTATTATTGAAATGAATGGTCTTTCTATTAATGTATTGACTGATCAAGATAAAAAAAATTCTAGAGTCACTTTTGACCGATACAATTAGCCAAAATATGAAAGCAAAAATTATTGAGATTTTGTAAGATGATACTAAAGAAAATTCTTCTAGTTTTGCCCCTTATACTATGACAGAAGTCTTAGCCCGAAGAAAAGGGAATAATCCTAAGACTGTCTCTATAAACGACCTTCAAAGAGAATTAAAAACTTTGAAGAATGAAATTAAAGAGTTAAAGTCTAACGACGAAATAACTCAGCAAAGACTTGCTCTCATTGAATAGTATGTTAAATCGTACAATGAGATAATTCTCCATAAAGAAATGACTGATCATTCTCATCTTATCAATAGTGATAACGAGAATAATGATAATATTTCTGATCAACATGTTCAATCTGTTATCATAAAAGAGAAAGGAAAATCTATTGATCATTCCTTTTTATCAAAAATAGATCTTTTTATTATCCACAAAAGGTATATAAAAATTAATCTAATTATAAACAATGAATCATTAATTTATAATCTTATTGCCTTAGTTGACAGTGGTGCTGATTTGAACTGTGTCAAAGAGGAGATTATTCTATTAAAATATTTTGAACGCACTACTCAGACTTTGAGTGCTGCTAATAAAAAAGCTCTTACAACACCTTTTAAGGTTACAGATGTTCATATCTGTAAAAATGATGCATACATTCTCATGCATTTTATTGTTATAAAAGAAATATCACAACATGTTATTCTAGGAACTCCTTTTCTAGAAAAACTTATGCCTATAAAGAAAATAAATAAATAAGGTATTTTCACTTGTTACAAGGGAAAGAATATAACCTTTGAATTTATCACTAATCCTGTGGTAAAAATTCTTAATGAAATAAAAGAAGTTGATATGAAAAAAAATCAGATAAACTTTATCAAAGAAGAAAATTTTCAGCTATCTATTAAAGAACAACTTGAAAAATATCAAATAAAAAATAAAATAAAACAAGTTAATGATGAATTTGTTCGTCAAACTTGTAGCAATATTCCCTATGCTTTTTGGGATAAAAAGCAACATATTGTCTCTCTTCCATATGAAGAATCCTTTAATGAAAGAGATATTTCGACTAAGGCTCGACCTTGTCAAATAAACAATAATTATCTTGAATTATGCAAAAAAGAGATTAATGATCTTCTTGATAAAAAACTTATTCGAAAATCCTACTCTCCATGGAGTTATACATCATTTTATGTTAATAACAATGCTGAAAAGGAAAGAGGTGTTCCAGGGTTAGTTATTAACTACAAACCTCTTAACAAAGTCCTTAAATGGATAAGATATTCCATTCATAATAAAAGAGACTTACTAAATAGAATTGTTAATGCAAAAATATTCTCTAAATTCGATTTGAAGTCAGGTTACTAGCAGATTCAAATTGAAGAAAATGATAAATACAAAACTGCCTTCACAATTCTGTTTGGACACTATAAATGGAATGTTATGCAATTTGGTTTAAAAAATGCTCCTTCTGAATTTCAGAATATTATGAATGAGATATTTATTCAATATTCTACTTTTATTCTCTCTTATATTGATGACATACTTATATTCTCTAATACCATTGAAGAGCATTTTAAGCATTTAAATATTTTTAAATATTTAGCTATTAAAAATGGTCTTGTTATTTCTGCTCCTAAAATGAAGTTATTTCAGACAGAAATAGGATTTCTTGGTCATAACATTGTTAATAACACTATTATACCCATTGACAGGAGTATCAAATTTGCTTCAAAATTTTCTGATAAAATTACTGAACTTGCTATATTCGATTTTGATATTGAATTTATTAATGGAAAAATTAATTCTCTTCCTGATTTTCTAACACATGAATTTTTGCAGTAAAATGTCAACTAGCTCTCGAGACAGAGGCAAGTCGAAAGGGATGTTACGTCCCCAGGACTCTTTTGGCTTTCAGAAGGTCATCGGCCGAAAGCCACCTCCCACTGAAGTTGGATCCAGCTCAGTGGTCAAGAAAAAGCAGCCAGCAAATATTGCTGATGCTAATACTAAATCTTACAGAGAAGTAATGGAAGTTGAGTCCATCTTCTTTGAAAAATCAAATTATGAGAAAATCATCAAGCTTGAAAAATGTGATATTTCTCTTATGAAGGATCCATGGAAACTTCATAAACGATATCTTGAAAACAGCTTTATTCCAGTTCTGGGTAAACCTGTGAATATTTATGTAGGTATCTTGATTACCACTAAATCTATCACAGTTTAACATTCTGCTAAACCGAACTCTTTGGAGATGCCCTAGAACAAAGTGATCATCAAAAATATCCTTACACCACAAACTTGGGGGCTTCATCCAAACAGAGAACAACAACTTTCCAAGGATAAGGTGGTTGTCTTCAGCCATAATTATTGGGATTATATCCAGACATTCTATAACTTTTTATACTATGTAAACTCCCAGAGGAGCCATTCGCGGTTTATTCGTATCTGTCCTAATATTCTTCAGAATGAGATACCCTCCTGGTTTTTCGACTGGTGGTTGAAGCTTGGAGCTACTATGGATATTATTCCTCCAACAATTCAAGAACAATTCTCTAAGTGGATTTTATCTTATCCACAATGCCAGGATGATAATCTTTTTGGGGGAGAAAGTACACATATTTTTATGTACAATTCCAGATCCCATATATATTTCGTTGGACTATTGACTGCGAACTAAATTCCAACAACATTCCCATCCTGTCATGCAAATTTCTTGTGAAATGGTGGCAAAGGATTGATGAAAAGGAGAAATTAATAGAAATTATGGCATCCATCAAGGATAATGAAAGTAAGATGGACAAACGTGTCCAAAATAAACTCTTCGGTGATAATACAATCACCAAACTAAAGGATTCCCTAATTTGGAAGAATCCTAAAATATCAGCTGAAGAATTAAAGAAGAAGTGCCTTCAATTTTTGAAAGCACAGTTTGATGCTAATTTCGACATGGACATTTCCAGCACTACTTCGGATACGAACCTGGATGACATATCTGCTGATGATTTCTATCAGGACATTACTGACCCTATCAATGACGACAAATTATGATTGATATGGGTAGGCCCCATCCTCCTTTTATCATATGCTACGAGGATGGCTTTTTGCAACTTTTTGTAGTGGGTTATTCACTCAACTGTTGCATGTTGGTGACCGCACCAGACTATCTTGCAGCATCATTCTTTACTCAGTGGACGTCCTTATCACTTTACTTTTCCAAAAGCAAAAGCGAATATTTGGCGACAGCTTATGGTGGAAGACAGGTGGCAATTACTTTTTTTGAGTGCGATGGCAGCTGGCCTCTGGATGCTTTGTTCTGAAGCTTTTAATTTTGTATAAATAGGGGGAGTCCCCCCATTGTTTTGGGTGTGTAATTTTCAGTTCTTATAGTATTTCTTTCTGCTATCTTCTTGTAACCCATAGCGATCACTTATAGCGATCTCTTATTATCAATAAAATCTTCCAGTATTTCGTCCAAACGATCTCCTCCACACAACTCCGATATATATATATATATAAAAAATATAAATATATATATATTCTAATGAGTATACAATTATATATCAAGAGTAAAACTGAGAATCAAGCCTAGAATGACCAACTTGTTATTCCAACAAACACGTGGTGTGCATCCCATGATACACCATGATACGCAACCCAAACCTATCCAAACTCAACCCAAATTTTACCCATAAATTCTAAATAGCAATTAGAACCGATTCTAAGTGCTAACACATCATTCCAAGTATCATGGTATAATTCCACATGTTTGTGGCACCCGTGTTGAAGGAAAACCTCTAACTTATTCCGTATCACAAAACCTTGTGATACGACCTACTCTTATCAATTGTGGACACGTAGCTAGTCTCACTACACCAAAATAAACATAAATATATCTAGCTAACCTAATGAAAAATACTTGGTGTGCCAATCTCAGATTTTTACTAAATTTGATACAAAACTCTATGTAAAAGTCTCTAAATAGTCCAATGAAGCCCGAGCTTCTCCCCTTGGGTAACCCTAATGCAATGGTAGAATCTAAATGACTAATTACGCTATTTAGATATAATATACAAGGGTTATTATTAAATTTACCTATTGGGAGATAGATTCCTAATGCAAAGGCACTAGTGGACACAATCCTCAAGAATGGACACCTCCTTCAAGATTCTCTCCTTCCAATGCTTCCTCCTTGTTAATCCAAGCTTTAGCCTCCTTGAGATGACAATATAGAAGGATTAGGAATTAATTTGGGGATGAAAGAGGTTGGGACTTCTTCTCAAATGGAGAGAGAAATGAGAGAAGGCTAATTAGGGTTTGATGGAGGCTATTAATGAATAAAAGATGGTGTTTATATAGGAAATAGGACCAACCACTATTCCTAACCCTAGTGCAATATAAATGCCCAATAATCCTTCACAATTTGTCATGAAGGTTTAGTTAGAAAAGAGATTTAATTAAAGGAAGTTTCTAATAGTTAAAAGAAGGGTTTTTCTAATCATTGCTCTCTAATTAAATGGATGAATCATGACTAATTAATGGGTTCACTAATTGTGTCATGACAGGTCTAGTCGGGTCCATCTAGGTTTACTAACAATTAGTCTAACTAATGGCTAACCACTAACTACCAACTATATACAAATATAACCATATTTAAAATACTAATTATTTTAAAAAACACCATTCAATATGATTATTATGAAATATAATTATTAACAATAATACAAAATAAGAAAACACAAAATAACCCTCTTCGAAAAAGTGGTAGTGACAAGCCTACCCTCTTTAGAAAATTTTTATCCTCAAAATTTAAAGATGGTCGTATCTCATCTAGGCCAAACCTCAACCTATCTAGAATCATACAAGCATGTAATTAAAAGGAATCACTAACTATGGTCATATGCAGTGTAGCGTCGGCCTCCTCGACCATTATTGTAAATGCTCCGCCCTGCTGGGGTGGATCCCTCCGCTGGTGCTCAGCAGTCAGCTGTGCCACAGGTGGCCTAACTCCACCTCTCTGATCGAGATCTGGTCCATACGGGTTGTTGGAACACTCTTTCACCTAATGATCAGGGGAACCACAATACAAGCATAGTCTGATCCTCTTCCGATAGTTTTCCCAATCATGCCCACGCCTCCCATAATAGGCACAAGAATTGTTGAGTCTGCCTCTGATGCTGCTGCTGTGCCTGATGAACTGGCCTCTGAAACTGATGTGTCTGCTGAGCTGGTGCCCTGACTGGCACAGGAAACTGCTGATGCTGGTATGTTCTTGGCTGCTAAAAATGGGGTCTCTTAGCTGGACCCACATTGCTGCTAACTCCCCCTGATGCATCTCTCATCCTCTTGGCCCTGAGTTCCAAGTCATCCTCCGCCTGCTGGACATCCGCCAATACTTCCTCGAAGGTAGCAGTGTGGTGACCCCTGGTATGGGATTTGATCTCCCTGATTAAAATCATCCGAAACTTTCTTGCTCTCCGTAGAGGATTTTGCCCCTTTACAAACCTATATAGTCTATAAAACTCTACGGTATACTTGTCCACCGACATACTCCCTTGGACGAGATCCTAAAACAGGCTCTCTAATGCACTTTGAGGCATATCCGGAAAGAACTTCTCTTTGAAGATCTCTTTGAAAGCTCCCCAAGTCAATCCAGGTGCCACAATCCTCAGATTTGTGTAAAACTATGTCAGTGTTATATCGAACATATGGCTGCCAGCTGCCTCTACCCGTAGGATCTCTGGGATCTGCGCCAATCGCAAGTTCCTCTCGATGTCATCCAGTCGTCAACGTACAAGATTCCTTGGTGCCCTTGAAGTCCTTGGGCCCCATCCTCTCAAAATCAATAATAGTGCCCTACCTCAGTTGCGGATCGGCCTGGGGTAGAACAATCTGTGGTTGAGTAAGCGCTACTCTCTCTACGGCTTCTAGCACTAATTGTTGGGCATTCTCTATTCCTTGCCTTATTACGTCTGACTGGTGGTGCTGGGCCTTTGTTTGGGCCCTCTGGGCTCCATCATCTGCTAGAATAGTGCAAATATCTGTGTAGGATCAACTGGTGGTGGGGGTGGTGGAAGCTCCTCCGAAACTGCAGGTACTATCCTCTGAACTGGAGGTGGAGCACCACCGAAAGCTGTTGCGGTAACGCCCACCTGGACTGGTGAAGCGGCCCTCTGAACCGGATATAATAGAGTAGTGGCTGCTACTGCTCGCCTCGGAGGTGGAGAAGTAACTGACCTAACTGAAGCTGTCCCAGAATGCTGTGACCTGGTCTTCAGCGATATCTTGAAGACAGATTCAAACAAGGAATCAATATTGAGCAAGATACGATATCATCAAAGAAGGACAATAATTTTCAAGAAAAATAATATTCAGAATGATAAAGATAACAATAATCAATTGGTTAAAAATGTTTCTTAGTTGTGATTAAGTCTTCGCTCTCTCATCCTAGTAGCCTATATCCTATCTTATTGTAGGCTCTTATTAGTATAACTAAGTTTGTTGTACTACCACAATATCGCACTATTGCGAAGCCTGACCTGTATGGGCCACCACAAAAATGTGTTACGACCGTACCATCAACGATAGAATACTGTCTAGGTCAACAATACTATCTAAAAATCTCACACAATATATAAGGATACTTGCAATAATATCTCAACTCCAATTGGAGGATAAAAATAATGGTTCGATGATAATCGATACTCAATCATAATAAAAGCTAAAGAAAGATAAAGGTACAATATGGAATAGAAGAAATAGTCACAAAAGTCATAATACAACACATCCAAGACATTAGTCTAGGTACAACATAATCTCAAATAATATATACATGCCAATGTCTAAAACTGAAATATATACAATATGCTAATGGAAATCTAAGCCGCCTCAGTAGATGGTACTAATCCTTAGTCAGCTCACCATCTTGTGGTCCATAAAAGGTGGGACACATCTCCTCTAACCAATCATCTAAAAAATATATCCAGTCAGGATTGGAGTAAATTAAACCCAATAGCAGTTCCAAGTTAATTGATAATGACTATAAACAGTGATAGAGAATATAATACAGGATGAGAAATAATGAAACAATATCATGCTATAGAAGAAAAGAGATAGTTAATCTAGAGTATTATGCTATACATTGATCACAATAAAATGGAACAAGGCAATAAAAATAAAATATCGTGAAGATCTGTAACTATACTAAGTGTTTAAAATACTAGTTAGATATGTGATCGGCTTGGGTTGAACATTATCTTCTTAAACATTGGATAAACATTGTCTAACTTAAATATTGAACATTGAATATTGTCTAGGCTTTGATTATATATCTAGCTAACACTTTCCCTTTTCCCCGACTAGTACAATGGATCCAACCATGACACGTTACAAAGCAAGATACTCAAGGTATTGTAAAACATTAAACATTGAACATTGAACATTGTCTAATATTAAATATTATCTAATAACCATATGATAACATGAGAAACAATGAAAAATAATATCTCATGACTGAAGATCTATGTGTATACTAGTTCGTGTACCAATGTATCATGAATCGAGTAATACATTTCTAAATACTTGCATTATAGTAATTATCAAATAATGGAAACTATCAGAGAATGTACTCGACTGTGGTCCAGAGTAGTGAATGAGTATCAATGATCAAACTAGAGTCACAAGGTCCTAAATATGAAATAATAGTGTTAAATAGTGAATTGAAAGGATATACATGATTAACTAACTATTGATGGTATTTCTAGGCCATATGTAAGTCCATACTAGGTCAAATCTAAGTCAAACTTGGTCAAATGAGTGTTTTAGGTGGTACTAGTTTATACCTAAGTTTCTAGGTCCATACCTTGAAGGTATTAGCTAAACTAGCTAATATCACTAAGTATTATACATAACTTACATATATACTAGTTAATATTATCAAGTAACTTATATATATATATATATATATATATGTATATATATATATATATATATATATGTATATATATATATATATATATATATATGTATATATATATATATATATATATATATATATATATATATATATAAAACTTATCTATTCACTAGTTACCTCTATTACCTAGAATATTTAGTACATAAGTCGTTGCCCAATACTTAACTTATAACACTTACCTAAGTTATCTACTTGATACCTCTTATCTCAAAACTTTAATTATAACTTAAACTATGGGTATCCTATACTTGAGTATTAAATACCTCCATACTAATTTAACCACACTTTGATACTAATTATCTAGACTTATACCCTAACTTAGTGTATCACTATCCTAGCTACATATAGCCTACCTCAACCTCTAACATAAATCAGTCATCAACACTCACACTAGCCTAACATACCATAATTAAATGCATCTATTCTCCATGCTCTTTAGAGATAAACTTACACCCACAAATACTCCTTCTCTGGCCTCTTTACTAACATCTGATACCCTTTACTGAGCACCTGGCAATATCCTCACTCCCAAGCCTGTACTCCTACCTGCACTCCTATACTTGTGTACCATATGAATAACTGCTTGAGCTTCCCTCGGTTCAGTTTACTGAATTGAATACTCATCTTTCCCTATATTTAACACCCACTTATAATCATACTTGAACTAATAGTCCCCTAATTATTGATATCTTGGTAACAATCATACTCTAGACTAAACTTGAACCCTTGGCATCAAATCACACTCATTATCTGTCTACCTGGACTCATACTCACCTGACATGAAACCCACACTCTTAAGCTCCCAGTTACCTCCTTACTGGTACCTCAGTTTTCCTCCAGGTCTAAGTACAGACTTCTTGATACACACCTGTGTATAACCATACTCTAATCAATTTTCCCCATGCAACAACATCTCCTATACTCACCTCCAGACTTGCACACTAGTGCACCTCCGCTGATACTAATTCCTGCATCGCTAATACACCAAAGCAAATGAAATCCGAGCCCTCATATACTGATACACAGATCCAAGTATTGATACATGATTACCAGTTGCTTCTCATCTCCAGTTACTAATACACAATTCATTCTCTCCATTTGAGTTCATTAATCGAGCTTGTCATGCCCAAACCAGATCACTGCTGCCACATTCCTGCACCTACTGCAGCAACTGCTGCCACATTAAGGTAGACCCTCCCAGTTGCTGCCCTCAAGTGCACAGTAGGTTAAAATTAACATACTGCCAAAGGAAGTTCCCCTCTCAAAAATTGACTGCTACTCCTAGCAGTCCTATACAACACACACCAAGTTATACCCTAAACTCCATCAACCTGCTATTGCCCTTCCTTGCCGTTCTAGCACTGATGCATGATGTTGCTGCTGCTTCACTTACCGACCACTCATAGACACAACACAATTCCTATGTAAATACACTAACACACACAAATTTGTCCTACCTTACCGACTGTACCTGAGCCCAACTCCTTGCTCACAGTCCTTCCTAATCTCCTACTACTGCTACAACTCAACTATATATATATATATATATATATATATATATATATATATATATATATATATTCTAATGAGTAAAAAATTATATATTAAGAGTAAAACTGAGAATCAAGCAAAGAATGACCAACTTGTCATTCCAACAAACACGTGATGTGTATCCCATGATACGCCATGATACGCTCATGATACGCACCCAAAACCTATCCAAACTCAACCCAAATTCTACCCATAAGTTCTACATAACAATTAGAACATATTCTAAATGCTAACACATAATTCCAAGTGTCAAGGTATTTACACATGTGTGTGGCACTCGTGTGGAAGAAAATCCCCTAAATCATCCCGTATCACAAAATCTTGTGATACGACCTACTCGTATCCAATTATGGACACGTAGCTAGACCCACTATACCAAATAAATAAAAATACATCTAGCTAACCTAATGACAAATACTTGGTGTGCCAATCTCGGATTTCTCCCAAAATTGACACAAAACTCTATATAAGTCTTTAAATGGGTCCAATGAAGTCCGATCTTCTCCCCATGGATAGCCTTAATGCAATAGTGGATTATAAATGACTAATTATGCTATTTAGATGCAATATACAAGGGTTTTTTATCAGATTTACTTATTGGAAGATGGATTCCCAATGCAAAGCCACTAGTGGATACAATCCTCAAGAATGAACACCTCCTTCAAGCTTCTCTCCTTCCAATGCTTCCTCCTTGTTAATCCAAGCCCTAGCCTCCTTGAGATGATAATATAAAAGGGTTGAGAATCAATTTGTGGATGGAAGATGTTGGGGCTTCTTCACAAATGGAGATAGAAATGAGAGGAGGTTAATTAGGGTTTGATGGAGGCTATTAATGAATGAAAGAGGGTATTTATATAGGAAATAAGACTAGCCACTATTCCTAACCCTAATGCAATATAAATTGCCCAATAAGTTCTCATAATTTGTCATAAAGATTTAGTTAGGAAAGTGGTTTAATTAAAGGAAGTTTCTAATTTTTAAAAGAAGGGTTTATCTAATCATTGCTCTCTAATTAAATGGGTGAATCATGCGTAATTAATGTGTTCACCAATTGTGTCATGACAAGTCTAGTTGGGTCCATCTAGGTTTACTAACAATTAGTCTAGCTAATGGATAACCACTAACTAGCAACTATATACAAATATAACTAGATTTAATATTACTAATTATTTAAAAAAATGCCATTGAATATGATTATTATGAAATACAATTATTTACAATGATACAAAATAGGAAAAGATAAAAATATCCCTCTCCGAAAAAGTGGTAGTGATAGGGAACTAGTACATCATGAAGTGTATGCATGATCCTTATTTGGCTCGGTTAGCTCATGTTCGGCACTGAAATGATATGATGATACCTATTATGAATTATTTCAGAGATAACCGCAGACTCCACAAAATAGCAAGTCGTACAAGTGATTGGCCGATAAAAGAAAATGGACTTGGTTGTGATTGTAATATTCAGTTAATAGTCTTGGAAAATTGACTATCATAGTGTGATGGTTCAACCCAGCACCCGAGGATCCAGCGTACTATCCTCCAACTTATAGCATGTACCATGAATATGGTCGTAGAGGATAACAAGTGGTTTTTCTTCTTCCTTGCTCATCATTGTACATTTACTTCTTTTGGGCATTTAGCCACCAGCACCTGTTAGCCGGCACGTCTAGAAATTAGTCTCCTTAAATGATTGTATTAAATCAGACTACAACTGATCATTGTCATATACTTTTGATACTCTGCCAGATTCTTATTTGGCACAGCTGGTCTTTGGAATATTTTGAGAAAGTATTAGGTACGCCTTATTGGTTTATCATATATGCTCTATGTTTACTGTTTCTTGTTTGAATGATTGAGACATAGAAGTTCTTGACCATAGGAGACTTAATTTTAGTATGCACCCCATGTCTTATTACAGCCGTGATCCCCGTACAACGTATAGTACCTTATATGGGATAGTTGGCCATGTCCGTCTCTATATTCTGGTACTGGGGCATGATAGAAGCACAAATGTTGGCTCTGCATACGAAGCCTATGTTATAGGTCACGTTCATAGATGCACTCAACGATTATTGTTATCCCATATCCTATTCCTTAGTAGTAAGCATGCATTGTGGCTAACATTTATATTTATATTTAATCGAGCATCGTCGATATGAATGCATTCGAGGCAAGGAATTCGTTTACGTGATAAAGTAGAGAAGAAGGGACCGAAGCACCCACCTATTAGAGAATGCGCCGAGAGAAGGGAACCCGCTTTGCTACGATCAAATATCAACTATGTGCGTTCCACCAATGGCACTAGCATCGTGTTAGAATTCGTTCCTAATCCATCCTAGTGAATTCTTTAGAAAATGAAAGCAAAAAATTACGCGAAGATACTTCATCTAAAACCTCAACGAAAATGTTCAAAAAAAGGAATAACTGATTGGTCCCATCGAAGGGACTCTTATATGGAGATCACTCACCGAGACGCGGTCCATTGCATCTAGGACTTATTCTAACAGAAGCCAAACCATGAGTAGGAATGATTCTCTTTTATTCGTTCGAACAGAGTCGATATAGAAAGGGTAATTTGATATTAAGTTCAGATTTGAGTCAGACTAGCCACAAGCCTTTACGTAGTGTATCTCCGGGTCGAAACGGAGATGGGGCATTATGTAATATACCACCAAGAAAAAGTTGTCCCAAAACTTAAGAACAAGAGTCCTACCTCAAACTGGATGAATAACGAATGATACTTATCCTTCATTTCTACCTCCATCTCCTATGTCGATTCCTCGATCGAATAGTTTCGCCACTACACGAGAACCAAGAGCACCAGACTGTTCTGCAGAACCTTTTTCTTGTGGTCATCTGTTTGAGGATGATATATGGTACTAAAATTTAACTTTGTTCCCATTGCAGATTGTAGGCTCGTCGAGAAATGGGATAAGAATTGCCTATCATTTTCTGAAATGATCGTGGTGGGTTCTCCGTGGAGTCGAACAATCTCGTCAATGTAAATTTGTGCTAACCGATCGACGCTCCATGTTACTTTGATCATGATAAAATGTACAGACTTGGTCAATCTATCCACAAAGACCCAAATTACATCATACCCTGTGATATCTTCAAAAAACCGACGATGAATCCATTGCGATGTTGTCCCACTTCCATTCGGGAATGACCAGGTTCTTCAGCTCACCTGCTGGCCTCTGATATTCGGCCTTTACTTGTTGACAGGCCATACACTGTGATATAAAGGTTGCCACATCCCGTTCCATGTCTATCATGACCCGCACCCGGTATAGGGGCACGAGTGCGTGGGTACGTACAGCCTACGCCGCAGCATCGGCGGTAGAACGCTGTCTAGGTCACAATGCTATCTAATCATTCTCACACGAGCATCCAACTCCATAAGGATACACAGATATCACCATATAATACGGAATATACTCAATCACATAAACTAGAGCACGATAAGATATCGAAGAAATAAATAAACCAAATTGCAACACAAGTCTAAATAGAAGAATCTAACTCAACAATAATATCTAAGTCTCAACAAAGTATGCCGGAGACAAATCCGGTACCATAAACTGCTAATAAAACTAACTAAATAATTATTGATCCCGGCTAAACCTCCCAGAATTACACCTGGCTACAAGGTCCAAGTCAGCAGCTACTCTCCCTGTGGTCCATAAAATGTCGGACACCCGTCCTCTAAGGCGTAGTCTGGAAAAATATTTCCAGTCAGGATGGAGCAAAGTACATCTCTAACAGCAGTTCTATATCAATGATATAAACTATGTAGCAGTAAATAGATGGAAATATACAAGATGCATATATATGTACGAGAGATATACAATAAAGAAAATACTGGAAATACTGTAAATAAATGCAGGAAGGAACAATATGTCAATGAGGAAGAATACTATGACTAAGTGTGTGAGTACTAGCTTTAACATGTGATCGGCTTAGGAACTTGTACACGAGTATGGGCCTGGCTAGTCATACGTGCGGTGTATGGCCAACACTAACATGAGAACAAGACTTGTACATGAAGGGTATGATCACATATCTACACTAAAATACTCCCCACCCCGACTGGTATATTAGATCCAACCATGGTAAGCTATGGCACGGGATTCTCTAGGAAGGTAGCAAGTCTCCCCGAGAATCAGTGTCTGTACATGTACAAGATAAACAATGAAACAAGACTTGTACAAGATACACCATAAAAAAGGAATAACATCTCATGACGAGATCCGAATATACCAATCCGTGTAACCATCGTGTCAAGAAATATGGATATTTACGCTAAATACAATGAACATAAAGGATATCATAGATAAGAAACTATCAGAGAATGTACTCGTCTGTGGTCCTTTGCTGGTATGAATCAGAATCCAAGTCACAGTCCAAATAGCCTATGTATTACAAATTTACCATGTCAGAATATAATTTATTTTAATTTATTTAATTCTGGAATAATTACTCTAAAATCTTATTTTAATCTTATTATTCTGATTTTTATGTCAAAACCTAATTTTGCCCAAAAAAAACTAAATTTATATTGACTCGGGACTCTTGGCACGCGCGATCTATTAACCAAAAAGTCAACTGACACAAACTCGACTTTTATGCATGATTTCTTGTAGATTTCATCATCAAAATAATGCTGGAATTTATGGCTCATCCGAATTCAAATTCGTTCGGGAATTATGGCACATACAAATTTTGTATTGTGCACCGATGGTTAAATTCTAACCTAGAAGTTCTACAGAATTAACAGTATAAAATACTTCAAATTAAATTGTAAGAAAAACATATGTAAATGATCTCGACATTAGCTTTCGGAAAATTCAAACGATTCATGATTTTGATTCCTGGTTCTCCCGGAATCGTGAAAACATTAAAACACGTCTATTTTCGGACATGCTGTGCTCTACGAAATTTCCAGAATTTAATACTAATAATTTCATAAAACAAATTATATAATCAGAAATATAACCTCAATATCTTTCTAATGCAAGAAACTAGTCCTTTTTTGG
This sequence comes from Iris macrosiphon, assembly GCA_036927795.1. Taxonomy (NCBI): domain Eukaryota; kingdom Viridiplantae; phylum Streptophyta; class Magnoliopsida; order Asparagales; family Iridaceae; genus Iris; species Iris macrosiphon. The sequence goes on along the minus strand of JAYESA010000006.1, from coordinate 66,321,002 downwards.
AGTCTGGAGCTATGCGCAATGGCTTGTGGAAGAAGAAGGAACCCTAGATGGCAATTCTCCAAAATCTCTCTCTTTAAAATAATGGGATAATTAGGGTTATAATAATATATATATATATATAGGGATGTACCTGCGGCTGAATAGATATTTATAGGCTGACACATGTCAGAATCAGATTGGATGGTTTTTGTTATATTATTTGTTTTTGATTTGCCTTTATCAAAACATTATTTAAGTCATTTTAAATCTAAATAACTCAAAATAAATATTAAAAATAATCAAAAAAATCTGGAAAAATTACAGAAAATATATTTTGAACCAAAAAACCTTAGAAAAATATTTGGGACAATTTTATATTCATAGTTTTTTTACTATAATTAGGAGAATCTCTAAACATTAGTTTTACCCATTTAACTAAAAATAAATACTAAAATTATTCCAAAAATTCTGAAATAATTCCAGAAAATATATAATAAAATTATAAACCCTAGAAAATAATGTGGGTCCATTCTATATTTCTGGAATTGCATAATAAATTCTACAAGTCCTAAAAATTAGTTATTAGTCTAAATAACTCCCAATAAATACTAAAATACTCAGAAAATTCCCAGGAAATTCTAGAAAATATATTTGACTATTTAGAACCTAAAATTAAAGTTTGGGATATTTTTAGTTAAGTTTGAATCTAAAATAAATTCTTGAAAGTCCTAGAAAATTAGTGTTAATAGTTTTTAATTAACTAAAAAATATGGAAAAAAAATCTCAATAGTCCCAAATTAACCTAATAACAACATTTAAGCACAAATTTCAGGATACGGAGGTTACAAGTCTACCCACCTAAAAAAAAATTCGTCCTCGAAATTTAAAATCCTCAATTATTTTATTTATTTATTACCATCAAAATTGAATTCATCAAATCATATAATTATGAACTAATCCACATTATTATTTCACAATATTTCTCAAAATTCTATAAATATCATATCCCTAAAAATATTCAAATATAAAATCAAATTCCATTCTTATCACAATCTCCTCCAAAAATTTAAGTTAATAAAGAATACAAGAATTTAATATTCAATCCTCTTAATTGAAATCCAATCAATGCATATTTACAAAATTAAAAATTGCATCCCAAAATTGGAATTCAACACTAATCCATATGTGTTCTTATTCCTGGATTTTTTTTCCACAATACTCAACGATGTAATACTTATGAAACCTCCAACACAATATTCAAAATATAAGTTCATAACTTGCAGTCTAATAAATATATTGATAGCCTTCTTAAATTCCTCAAAATTTAATGATAATTTCAATCATTTCATAATCTTCATAAAATCTGTGATTTTAACAAATCGTCAATTCTGCCATATTAAGTTCTCAACTCTTCATTAATGTTTATCCTCGAAATTTAAGGCACCTTGTCTCTCTTTGTCAAGTCATAACCTCTTCACTACTCTTCACTATGGTCAACCCCCAATAATAAGAGTCTTAGAAAAAATCCTACCTACAGTCATACAACATGCAATCTAGAAAATATCCGTATGATTTATGGTCTATTTTGTCATGGTGTTGTAGTCTCTGTCAGGGTGAATTACTAACTACATTCTAGCAAAATCACTGATATAAGCTACGATACTAAGAAATCAATCAGTCAAAAGGCAAGAAAAGGAACAGAAGGAAGGAAAATAACAGAATCTGTTAACACATCACCTGCAGTATCGGTCTCCTCGACCGTCATCGCAAATGCTCCGCCCTGCTGGGGTTGCTCCCTCCGCGGGTGCTGAGCAATCTGCGGTTCCACCGGTGGCCTAACTGGATCTCTATAATTTGGAGATGCATGCTGTTTGGGAAGATAGTGAACTAGAGGACAATCTCTCATTTGATGTCCTGCATTGCCACAACGCAAACAAAGTCCTAACCTCAATCTACAGCTCTCCCAAAGGTGACCTGGTTTCTTACAGAAATGACAAGTCTGCTGATCCTGCTGAACACGAACTGGTGCCTGGTACTATTGGTGGTTATAATGAAATATCCTTGGCTGCTGCTGGATATGGGGACGCTTGATCGGTCTCGTGCTACTACTCGTATCTTCAGAAATATTGTGACTCCTCTTAGGCCTGAGACCTAGATCATCTTCTGCAATCTGGGCATCCATCAAGATATCCCCAAAGGTAGCGGTACGACGACCAGAAGTGCGCGACCTAATCTCTCTCGTCAGCCCCTTTCTAAACTTACGGGCTCTGTCTCCTGGGTCTCGAATCATAGACGATGCAAAGCGGCTCAATCGATAGAATTTTGCAGCATAATCGTCGACCGATATGGTTCCTTGGATCAAGTCATAAAACTGACTTTCCAAAGATCCTAGGGCTACGTCGGGAAAGAACTTCTCCTTAAAAAGCTCCTTGAAGGTCTCTTAAGTAAGTCCTTCGTTATTGAGTCTTGGTTCCGTACGATACCACGTTAGCGCGATATCAAACATCTGACTTCCAGCGGCCTCGATCTGAAGAATCTCCGGAATCTGCGCCAAACGCAAGTTCCTTTCTATATTCTCTAGCCAGTCGTCTAGAGTATCCCCTCGGTGCATTTGAACTCTCGAGGCATCATCTTCTTGAAATCAACTATAGTGCCTGGTCTCTGCTGTTGCTGCTGGCCAGGGAACTGCTGGTGTTGTACTACTCTCTCACAGCTTGGAGAGCCACCTGTTGAGCGTTCTCCATGCTCTCTCTCATCAGCTCTGTTTGCGCCTGGTGCGCCTCTGCTTGCATCCTCTGAGCCTCAGCTTGAACTCGCTGAGCGTCTGCCATCACTCTCTGGGCGTCTACCATGCCCTGGATCAAAGTGAACATCTGTGTCCCATCAATGGGCACACCTCTAAAAATTGGAGTCGGTGGAGGTGGAAGGTTGTCCGTCACAGCTGCGGCAACCCTCGGAACAGGTGGGGGAGAAGGAACTCCAGATGTTTGTCTATCAGGTGAAGAGGTGGCAGACCCCTCTGAAGTTGATGCTCCCACTCTCATAGATCTTATCTTCGACGGCATCCTGAAGATAGACCGAAAAGAATCAATTTATGCAATAGATACGATATCATCAAGGGAGGACATCAATATTCTAAAGGAAGCAATATTCAGAAGGAATAGCAATAGCAATAGATTGGAAGTGTTCCTAGTTGTGATTGAGTATCCGCTCTCATCCTAGTATGCTATATCCTAGATCCTATCGCAGGCACGTAGTAGTACAACTAAGTTGTCGCACTACCACGACATTAATTTAATTGCGAAGTCAGACCTGCATGGGCCACCACTAAAAATGTGTCACGACCCGCACCCGGTATAGGGGCACGAGTACGTGGGTACGTCCAGCCTACGCCGCAACATCGACGGTAGAACGCTGTCTAGGTCACAATGCTATCTAATCATTCTCACACGAGCATCCAACTCCATAAGGATACACAGATATCACTATATAATAAGGAATATACTCAATCACATAAACTAGAGCACGATAAGATATCGAAGAAATAAATAAACCAAATTGCAACACAAGTCTAAATAGAAGAATCGAACTCAACAATAATATCCAAGTCTCAACAAAGTATGTCGGAGACAAATTCGGTACCATAAACTGCTAATAAAACTAACTAAATAACTATTGACCCCGGCTAGACCTCCCGGAATCACACCTGGCTACAAGGTCCAAGTCAGCAGCTACTCTCCCTGTGGTCCATAAAATGTCGGACACCCGTCCTCTAAGGCATAGTCTGGAAAAATATTTCCAGTCAGGATGGAGCAAAGTACATCTTTAACAACAGTTCTACATCAATGATATAAACTATGTAGCAGAAATAGATGGAAATATACAAGATGCATATACATGTACGAGAGATATACAATAAAGAAAATACTGGAAATACTGTAAATAAATACGGGAAGGAATAATATGTCAATGAAGAAGAATACTATGACTAAGTGTGTGAGTACTAGCTTTAACATGTGATCGGCTTGGGAACTTATACACAAGTACGGGCCTGGCTAGTCATACGTGCGGTGTATGGCCAACACTAACATGAGAACAAGACTTGTACATGAAGGGTATGATCACATATCTACACTAAAATACTCCCCACCCCCGACTGGTATAGTAGATCCAACCATGGTACGCTATGGCACAGGATTCTCTAGGAAGGTAGCAAGTCTCCCCGAGAATCAGTGTCTGTACATGTACAAGATAAACAATGAAACAAGACTTGTACAAGATATACCATGAACAAGGAATAACATCTCATGACGAGATCCGGATATACCAATCCGTGTAACCATCGTGTCAAGAAATATGGATATTTACACTAAATATAATGAATATAGAGGATATCATAGATAAAAAACTATCAGAGAATGTACTCGCCTGTGGTCCTTTGCTGGTATGAATCAGAATCCAAGTCACAGTCCAAATAGCCTATGTATTACAAATTTACCATGTCAAAATATAATTTATTTTAATTTAATTAATTCTGAAATAATTACTCTAAAATCTTATTTTAATCTTATTATTCTGATTTTTATGTCAAAACCTAATTTTGCCCAAAAGAAACTAAATTTATATCGACTCGGGACTCATGGCACGCAAATCGAGGCGATCTATTGACCAAAAAGTCAACCGACACAAACTTGACTTTCATGCATGATTTCCTGTAGATTTCATCATCAAAAATATGCTAAAATTTATGGCTCATCCGAATTCAAATTCGTTTGGTAATTATGGCACATACAAATTTTGTATTGTGCACCGATGGTTATATTCTAACCTAGAAGTTCTACAGAATTAACAGTATATAAATACTTTGAATTAAATTCTGGAAAAAAAATATGTCAATGATCTCGACATTAGATTTCCGAAACTTTAAACGGTTCATGATTCTAATTCCTGGTTCTCCCAGAATGGTGAAAATATTGAAATACGTCTATTTTCGGACATGCTGTGCTTACGAATTTTCCAAAATTTAATACTAATAATTTCATAAAACAAATTATATAATCAGAAATCTAACCTCAATATCTTTCTAACGCAAGAAATTATGCCTAGTTTGGAGTCCGGAGCTATGCGCAATCGCTTGTGGAAAATGAAGGAACCCTAGATGGTAATTCTCCAAAATCTCTCTCACTAAAATATTGGGATAATTAGGGTTATAATAATATATATATATAGGGATGTACCTACGGCTGAATAGATATTTATAGGCTGACACATGTCAGAATCGGATTAGATGGTTTTTGTTATATTATTTGTTTTTGATTTGCCTTTATCAAAACTTATTTAAGTCATTTTAAATCTAAATAACTCAAAATAAATATTAAAATTAATCATAAAAATCTGGAAAAATTACAGAAAATATATTTTGAACCTAAAAACCTTATAAAAATATTTGGGACAATTTTATATTCATAGGTTTTCTACTATAATTAGGAGAAGCTCTAAACATTAGTTTTACCCATTTAACTAAAAATAAATACTAAAATTATTCCAAAAATTCTGAAATAATTCTAGAAAATATATAATAATATTATAAACCATAAAAAATAATGTGGGTCCATTCTATATTCCTGGGATTGCACAATAAATTCTACAATTTCTAAAAATTAGTTATTAGTCTAAATAACTCCCAATAATTACTAAAAATACTCAGAAAATTTCCAAGAAATTCTAGAAAATATATTTGACTCTTTAGAACCTAAAATAAAATATTGGGATATTTTTAGTTAAGTTTGAATCTAAAATAAATTCTTGAAAATCCTTGAAAATTAGTGTTAATAGTTTTTAATTAAATAAAAATTATGGAAAAAAATTCCAATAGTCCCAAATTAACCTAATAACAACATTTAAGCACGAATTTCAGGATACAGAGGTTACAATGTCGTGCACTAAAAAGTTGTGTGCAAGTCCTTATACATCTTAGTGCTCCTTGTATGTAAAGAATACTTCGCATAGTGGGCTTTCGACATTATTTCTCTTCTGGGTTCTAGGTCATTAGGAATGCACAACCTCCCCTTCACTTGCAATATTCCACTGGCGTCTTCCGCGAAGTCGGTCACCTTTCTTGTCGAAATTAGCTCATGTATCTTCTTCGAGAATATGTCGTTCTTCTGAGCGGACTTTATCTTTTCTCGCAAACTTGGCTCAAGTTATAGTTGAGCCAGCTGCGTCCCTTAGCCTTGAAATTTGAGTTCAATACCCATTGCCTCTAAATCTCGTAGTACTCGATCGTCCATTGATTGTAAACCCACAAACTTCTGACTCAAAGCATCCGCTATCACATTTTCTTTGCCCGGCGTGTAAGCGATCGTCAAGTCATAGTCCTTGATGAGTTCCAACCAATGTCTCTGCCAAAAGTTAAATTCCCGTTGGCTGAAAAGGTACTTAAGTCTCTTGTGATCTATGTAGATTTTACAAACGATACCGTAGAGATAGTGTCGCCATAATTTTAGCACGAACACTATTATCGCTAGTTCTAGGTCATGCATTAGATAGTTTTTCTAGTGCGGCATAAACAGTCTCAAAGGGTAAGGGATCACTTTATCCAGTTGCATTAGAACGCACCCTAAGCCGGGCCCCGATGCATCGCAGTAAATATTTAACCCTTTAGGCCCTTCTAGAAGCATGTGGATTAGAGCTGAGATAACCCGTTTCTTTAACTCCTGAAAGCTTGTTTCATAGTCACTACTCCGTAGGAATTTGATTCCCTTCTGGGTGAGGAGAGTCAGAGTCGATGCCACTTTTGAAAAATTATTTATAAACCTGCGGTAATAGCCTATCAAACCTAGGAAACTTTAAATTTTGCTTGCTGCTTCGAGTCTACTATCGCTTCAATATTCTTTGGGTCAACCAGAATATCTTCTACCGAGATAATGTATTCGAGGAATGACACACTACAAATCCAGAATTTATAGTTACTTAGTTTGGCAAACAACTGATGCTCTCGCAAGGTTTGCAACATAATCTTCAAATGTTCAGTGTGCTCTTCCCTGCTATTTGAATATATAAGTATATCGACGATGAATACGACCACGAATTTGTCTATGAAGGGTCAGAAATGCTGTTTATCAAATCCATGAATACTGCCGGAGCGTTCGTAAAACCGAACGATATCACTAGGAATTCGTCATGCCCGTATTTGGTTCGAAACACTTTGTCACATCTTCTGGATTAATCTTTAGTTGGTGATAGCCCAACCGAAGATTGATTATGGAGAACATCGTTGCTCCGTGAAGTTTATCAAACATGTTGTCTATCCGAGACAAGGGATATTGATTTCGTACGGTGTCCTTGTTTACTTCCCGATAGTCAATGCATAGCCGCATTGATCCATCCTTCTTTTTGATGAACAGTACCAGAGCGCCCCAGGAAGAAATGCTTGGACGGATGTAGCCTTGATCTAAAAATTCTTAAAGCTGTACTTTAAGTTCCTTCAGTTATGCTGGCGCCATCCTATATGATGCCTATGATATTGGTCGCGTATCCAGAAATGTATTGATAGTGAACTCTATCTCTCGATCCGGTGGCATTCCGAGTAGCTCATCTGGAAACACATCAAGAAATTCTGCCATGACACCAGCTTGAGTCGCGTCTGCACCTTCCTTCTGAGTGTCTCTAATTGAAGCAAAGTACCCTTTACAATTAGAGTACATCAGGCACCTTGCTGTCACTACTGATACTATCATTGTTGTCTTTGATGCAGAGCCGCACGAATATGAGAACTCTATTTTGCCAGGTAGAAAGAACACAACTCTCTTCTCTGTGCAGTTGATCATGGCATGGCATGCACCTAACCAATCCATGCTTAGGATTAAATTGTACTCTTTGATGTCTAGAACGATGATATCCAATGATAGCTTCCTCTGATGCAGAGATAACCGTTCCAACAAATTAAATTTTGCAGGCATGTTTATTCCTGATAGGGTACTAACACAAAGGTTTATATCTAGCGATGTCTTAGCTAATTTACTTTCTTTAGCAAATTCAAAAAATTTAAAGTTATGCGTTACACCCGAATCAAAAAGTACTATAGCAGGTATATCTTTGTATAGTAATATACCTGTTACAATAATGTAGAAAGTGAATGCTTCCTCCTGAGTCAATGCGTAGACTCTGTCTCATGCTCCCGAACGCAAATTTTGGGGGTTTAGCAGCTTTGTATTCACTCTTTGAAGTGGTGGTCCCCCATTCTGGTTCGGAAAGCTTCTCAGAGGATTTGGTTTCAGAAAGTTCCTCGGAGGGTTTTTGATTCTGAAAGTTCCTCAGAGGATTTTGGTGCACCTGACAATATTGTGCCTTGTGACCTAAGGGACCACACGTTTAGAATTCTAATATACGACACTTCCCTCATGTGCCCGTCGATGTCTCATCTAGTGCAATATCCCCCTGTTCTCAAATGGAGTTGGATGCTTGACTCCACTTGGTTTGCCAGCATCGTTAGGACACTTGTTGAAATTTTTACAGACGATCTATCCTATCTTTTGTGAACCGCGACCAAAGATTCGCTCGTTGTTCAAGGCAAATTCATAGCACTCTCGGTAGGTCTCGCACATTTGGTTCATGACATCCCGACGAAGGTTGTCATTCAGGCCCTGTTGGAAATGATGGCACCACGATTGCTTATCTGGTGGAAAGGCTCCGACAAACTTTACAAAGGCCGAGTCATAGTCGTCCATTGACATATTTTCTTGTTTGAGTGTAGAGAATTCGTCCTTCTTATTTTGACTTACTGTTCTAGGAATATACTGCTCGATGAAGGCTTCCTTTAATATCTCCCAAGAGATATTACAGTTTGTATTGACGTCATAGATCCCTTGCTTGGTGGCCTTCTACCAGTCATGCACACTCAATTCTAATTGCACCGCCGCGCACGCTACTCGCTTGGACCCTTTGTCACTCCCCATTCTCGATATATATATATATATATATATATATATATATATATATATATATATATATATATATATATATATATTAGTTTTCTTACTTTTATTAATTCTTGCTTGCTTGGTGATTAGATTGCATGTCATGGAGACTAGACCCATTCTTTGGTTCAAATAGACTCATGGTTTAATTGATGATTGGTTTAGTCATGAGTGAACCTATGGTCTAAACGTTAACCCTAACATATATAAGCTAACTTCTTTCTCTCTTTCCTCATTCTCTTATTGTCCTTCTTCCTTCATTTAGACAAGCACATCTTGCATGATGTAGAAAAATCTCTTAATTTTAATTACTGCCTTTCCTCTTATATTTTATTAGTCTAATATGTGTGCATTATGATTCTTAACAATTTAATACTTGGAGTTTTCGATTTTGATGGCTAGATATGAGTAGATCTAAACTTGAAGTTTAGGGTTTTCAAGGGTTTCATGTATTTTTCGTGGTTTTGATATACTAAAATGTGATATTAATTTTTTTTTGTGGTTGATGGAGTACTTCATTTCGAGCATTTGGACTTTTGTTTTACTTGATTCAAAGTTAAAATAAAGTTTTTATGAAAAAAATAATTTTCGAGTTTTTGGAGCTTTTCTGCCATGGCTAAACTTGCTGTCTGAAGAAGACGAAGTTCTCATGCGGCCAGCGCCATATCCAGCCAAGACTTTCATGCGGCATAATCGTTATGCGGTTGGACCCTTTGCCGCATAGCGAACCAGCATCCGTCCATTTTGTTAGAAGCATGACTGACCATTACACAATGTGTTTTGGAGCTAAGTGACAGAACTCCTTGTGTTTTATTCGCTGGATAAATGAGAAATTCACAAAGTCCAAAGAAAAATATGCGCCCTAGTGACTTATGCGGCATATAGAGTATGCAGCCACCTTCCCTTGGATGCATGACTTTGAACCGTTGGCACATCTTTTTATAGTTTTGCCTTTTCTTTCTGACATATTTTATATCCTGTCACATCCATCATTTTAGTCACTTCTTTGACACATCACTTTGATACTTGTTCCAAGAGTAAAATTTTGTCCAGAGCATGCGTCTTGGAGGAGCATGCGGCCTGGGATTGTATGAGGCCTGAGGTAGCATGGGCTTGGAGGACTATGCGGCCTGGGATCGTATGCGGCCTGAGGTAGCATACAGCCGACAGTCCATGCGCCACCCGTCTCATGCGCCAAGTTGTGCATGCGACTTATCTATTTTATTTAAAATATTTTTTTGTTCTATGTGGTTGGTCTTGATAATTGCTTATGATTGATCCCAAGGAAGAATGGACCTAGTAACCCGACCTTGTGCTAGACTTGACCATGTCCTAGAATTGACTGTCATAAGTGCCTAACCAGCTATGTACATAACATGAGCTATGTGTCTCAAAGTGATAGGCTCATATAAACAACAATATGTTTGGTAATTCGACCCAATTTTTTGTATCTGTGCTGATACAATAACTATGTGCTACATCTACATGTGTTATTAGGTGCACTGAGGTGCGACCATATTATAATGTTCACTGAGGTTCGACATAACTTGCTACGTGCTATGAGATTATATATTTTGGGTTGTCAACGAGAATGCCTCCTATTCTACGCGGCATATGATATTATTATATTAACTTCCAAGCACGGGCATAGAATATGGGTCAACTACCAAAGCGTGGCTAGGACTTGATTGATTATTGCATCACGCTCGGGTGAATCCATTTGAGCTATCAAGTAACAAAGTGGATTCATATCTAGCGTGGACCGTACTACAGTAAGACATATAAGAGGATTATTTATGTAACCATGCCATGGGATTCCTAACATAACCATAGGGTTAATTTAGGCAACTAAAATTGGTAGAGCATTATGAGGGATGACATCTCGATATCGTGCACATTAGCCACCTCAGACAACTGTCATGACGTGCAAGGCTGGTTTCTAGAATATTGTGGTAGGGCGTTTGAGACACCTTACTTCCTTGTCACATATGTTCTATGTTTACTAATCTTGTTTGACTGATTGAAACAATAGATGCTCTTTATGACCCTAAGTTACTTGATTGTAGCATACACCCTCTTGTCTAGCTACAACCATGATCGCCGTACGACATATAGTACCTTGTATGGGGTAGCTGGCCATGTCTGTCTCTGTATTTCGGAACTGGGCATGACAAGATTTTAGTGGTGGTCCATTCAGGTCTGTATTTTCATACTTGTGGGGTGTGATGGTCATATGAGTCTCAATCAAACATGTACCTTTAAAATCATGAATTCGTTCTTCTTGAAGCTTTACTTGACTATCAAATCAATTGTTTCCTTGATCCTTCCTGTCTTCTTCTTGATGTTTCTTGTCCTTTCTTTAGGGCTTCTTCAGTTGTTTGAGCAGCAAGCATGGTCGGACTGGGTTCCCCTGGGTAACAACGGGAGGTAGTACTTGCCCAGAGTCAGATCTGGATAGAGCCATTAATTGAGGAAGCTGGCACAGTAGAACCGAAAGTGGGGCACGTTGAGCCACAAGCCCCTGAGATCCCCGTACCTCCAGTAGTACCAGCGGTACTAGACACTCTGACATTATTAGAGATTCTTCGTGGAATGATGGCTACGCAGCAACATTATATGATAGTGCAACAACACCAACAGTTTCAACAATAAAAGCATAATATCTTGTTAAGTCAGGGTTTTCAGACGGCTCTAGGGAGAGGCGGAAGGACTAATTCGGGGGCATTAGTCAGATTTTGTCGACTTAACCCGAGATACTTTGATGTCACGAAGGATGCTATTATGGAAGATGCATGGCTCCAAGATATCGAAATTATTCTGGCAGCGGCAAAGGTTCCGGATGATGAACCAGTTGACCAGGTCCGACTGTAGCTTTAGGACCTTGTCCGTGAATGGTGGGCATCAGTAGAAGTCGGCTTGAGGTATCCTATCTCTAGGATAGTTTCAGGATTCGATTCAGGGTAAGTATTTTGGAGTTGTTGTATAGTATGAGCTACAATAGAGGTTTATCGGTCTTAAGCAGGCTGGTAGGACTGTAGATGGATATGTAGCAGAGTTTTGTAGGCTGAGTAGGTTTGCTCTGATTATGGTGGCTACGGAGTCGGACAGAGCAATGTGGTTCCAGCAGGGGCTTTACTTGGAGATTCTATAACTGGTAGAGGGGAATGACTACCAGACTTATGAGGAAGTATTAATAGCAGCTAGAAGGCACGAGTTGACCTTGCAGAGATTGTCAGCGAGGACGGGAGGACAGTAGAGGTCTTATGCTCAGATTGGAGGAGGGACAGTACCCCGAACATCATCACCATCCCGTGGCATTCGTATCTATGACTCAGCCTACGGAGGATGGCGAATTCAACAACAATAGTTCCAGCTTGGCAGCAGCCGAGGCAACAATAGCAACAACAACGTCAATGAGCGCAAGTGGGTTATACCTACTGTGGCAAGGGAGGCCATACTAGAGACGTGTGCAGAGTAGAGAATAGACTTTGCATAAGGTATGGTGATCCTTGCCACAAGATTGCTAATTACCCGATAATACAGAGGCAAGGATGGCAGGCTCAACAGTTTTCGACACTACCAGCACCAGGGGAAGTACAGTACAGAGGACCAGTAGTAGAAGCACGACTGGTGGCTCAGCGTCCATTATTGCCGTAGGCACAGATGTTCTGACAGAGTGACCAACAACAGGGACATCAGAGGCCACAACAACGTTACCAAGGGAGACCACAAGAAGGAGCACAACGAGGCCAAGGGCAGTCATTCACTTTAACCCTGGAGAAGGCCTTGGCATCAGGTGATGTAGTGGCAGGTAACATTTCTGTCGCATCTTTTCTTGCAATAACATTATTTAATTCAGGGGCTTCACATTTATTTGTGTCACGACCCGCACCCGAAATTTGGACATGAGCCGTGGCTACGTCCAGCCTACGCCGCAGCATCGGCGGTAGAACGCTGTCTAGGTCTAAATACAATAGTAATTTAGAGTCTAGCCAACATAAAATAGTCTCAACATTAATACAAACCAAGTCTCAAGTTTAGAATAATTTAATACATAGATAGAACTATCTAAACGATTGCGGATGGTATCTCCTCTAAGGAGAGTGACTCCTCTAGAATCTTCGGTGTGTAGTTTCCCTCTACTCCTGGGCCATAATAAGTAGGACAGAAGTCATCAAGGTCCTCTGAAAAATATTATCCAGTCCAGATTAGAGCGAAGCACAAGCACTTAACAACAATTTTATTTTATTGACAAAAACTATAAGGCAGTGTAAGAAAATACATGATGAGAAAAATACTGGAAATAAGGAATACCGGAGAATATGTAATCAGCAATAGTCTAACTAGCAATGAACATAAATATGTGAATGCTGGAATAAATGAACAGGAATAAAGAAATAAAAATTCTAGCTAAGTGTTTGAAATATCAGTTTGTTATATGATCGGCTTGGGACTAGATCAGGCTTGTTATATATGATTGGCTATGATACATGTAAGGTCAGACTAACCATCTGGTTAGCTATGATGTGAGCAATAGTTAGGCTAATCATATATAACATGCTATGAGGCATGTAAATGGTTAGGCTACACCGAACGTGATATGTGGGGTGAGCTATGATGCATGTAATGTGGGGTATGATCACATAATCTGCTAATATTTCCCCGTCCCCAGCTAGCACGATGGATTCCAATCACGACTCCTTATGACATGTATCTATGATGCTAACCCGTGTACCCACAGTATCAGAATCAAGTATACTCTACAACTAGAATCATAAAATCAATCAACATAATAAAAACTGTCAGAGAATGTACTCGCTTGTGGTCCTAAGCAAGGTGTGACGATCAATGTCCAAGATGGGATTACAATAACCTATATATATATGGTACGTTGCATTAATACAAAGTTCAGAAATAAAAATAAGTTAAATTGAAGCAATTCTAGGTTAATAAGCCATTTCTAGGTCAAACCGATTAAATCTAGGTTGCAAGAGTCTAACACTAAGACACTAAGTCAATGCACTATGAAGCTAAGCTATACTAGCTAATCTATAATACTAAGAACACACAAAAAAGGGCCGTATCCAAGATACGCAAGTTTCCATATATGAAAATAATAGTTTATATATATATATATATATATATATATATATATATATATATATATATATATATATATATATATATATATATATATGCAAGTCAATACACATAATACTAGATCATAATAAATGAAATAGAATACCTTTGCATTGCACTAATGCGTATCACACCTATCTCGATACCCAAACTAAATATCTTGGGTATCGACCCAAAACCTTGGTATTACCTTGGTATCCCGAGGTAACCCAAAACACTTAACATATAACTAATACAAATAGATATTTAAAATCCCAAACTTATATACTAGCTATGAACTAACTCTATATATATATATATATCAATATAATATAGAAACTAACTACTTAACTATATTCAACTACTAACTCTACAGTACTAAATGCCTTAACATAAATATATCTACTACTAACAATACAATACTACATATATACATAGATACATATATACTAATTATATACTAAATATTATAACTAAAGTAACTAACAACTAATCTACTAACCATGACCCAATTGCTAACTCAACCTCAACTAACCCAAAACATCAATACCCATAAACTGAAACTGAACAGTGACTGTATCTGAAACTGATACTAAACAGAGAACTGACCAATCTTGCTGATACCTTGATTGCCCGTAGCTACTGTGCATATCCTGCACTGTGCAGATACTGCACTTGCTCGATGCTCCCAGTGCTGTTGGTGTCTAGCACTGGCTGTTGATGCCTCTCTTCCTTTACTGCACAAGCCAATGCACTGGCTGTGCATTGCTGCAGTGTTGGTACTGTACTTGATGCAGTTGCTGCCTCCCTTCTTGCACAACAGTTTCTGCTGAAAACTGCTATTGCTACTGCCTCACTTTGCTGTATGAATGCCCGACCCCCTGCTATAGCTGCTGAAGCCCCTTGCAAATGTTGTGCATCTCTACTGTAGAGATTTGTGTTACACTACTACACTAAGAAGTATGCTCGAGCACTCTTGCTCGAGTAGTCCTCTTCCTTGCTGTAGCCTCGAGTCCCCTTCTACTGCCACTGTACTGGGCCTCCCTATTGAATGAGCACTGATGCTCTCACCACTCACCCACAACACACATACACTCATACACAATCACCTACACATACTAGTACTCCTACAAAATATAAATCAGTCTATATATATATCAACACACATAAGTATCTAAGACACATACAATACCAGTGGCTCGACTAATACACTGAGACACAGTGGTTGAGGCATATTGTGCACACCACTGTAACATAAATTCCCTGCACACACTGCTCTCAGTGAGGAACCCAATTAATGCTCCCTGAAGCCACTGCCAACTCCTACCACTCACACACACAAACATATATGCATACTATCTTACCTACACAAACTCGAGCTTATAAACACAGACACACAATATCACAGTGAACCCAATACTCCAACACAATGATACATAGTTCACTGTATCAGTTAAAAACTCGATACTCCAATACAGTGATACACAGTTCACTGTATCAGTGATACTCTACTAACACACACACACACACATCTCACATACCTAATGCACACAACAAGCTCTCTCTCTCTCTCTCTCTCTCTCACACACACACACACACACACACACACACACACACACACACACAACACACACACACACACACATACACACACACACACACACACACACACACACACACACACACACACACACTTGCACACTGAAGAACCCGACTATACAGTGCACAGACACAATATCTCAGTAAACCTGGCTTCCATGTACCCCTCAAATACATATATGACATTGATACGTATACGTACACACACACACACACACACACACACACACACACACACACACACACACACACACACACACATATAGACCCAAAACATATAAATTAGATCGTATTAGTAGGCATACATCCTATTAAACATTTCATCAAGCACCTAGTGTGCAAAATCTAGGATACTCATGATACCCCATGAATACTCATGCATAAATCCCCAAATTATAGTTAAACATCTGTATTTATTCCATAAATATACATGTATACATATATATAATAATTAGGGTTCCAAAAATGAGGGAAAAATGCATCATTGGATCATAAAACCCCCAAATACACCTATGACACCACGAAGAATCATCATGCAGCCAAAAGAGACGCATGTACTCCCTTAATAGTCATCCCTAAATCAATGGGTGGGCTTCTAATGGCCAAAAAAATTAATTAAAACATAATTAAATGAGGGTTTTTCATATTTTTACCTATTGGAAGATGGATTCCAAATGTATCTTCCTCTTCTTCAATTCTTCTTGTGCCCAAGCTTCTAGGTCTCCTTAAATGAGGGAAGAATGAGGGATTTTAGGCTAGAAATTCTAAAATTTGTGGAGGAAAGAATGGTTTTCTTGGAGGCTATTTTTTAGGGTTTTTTCATGAAGGATGGGGCTTTGAGGGAGGCTCCCTCTAGTTATATAGGCCGGCCATAGGGTTAGGGTTAGGGTTAGGGTTTCTAATGCATAAAGTCTATTTTTTCCTCCACGGATTGTCATAAAGAACCATTTAATGAGGTGTTTAGAAATTTAAGTGAGGGATTTAACTAGATGCTAATTAATTGAATAGGGATTTATCCAATGGATTTTAGGTATAGTCTACTGCAAAGCCCTCGGTCACATCAAGTCTAGTTTATTTACCCAGGTTAATCATGAATACAATAATATATATATATATATATATATATATATATATATATATATATATATATATATATATATATATATATATATATATATCATGCAATTATTAACATAATAAATAAATATTATAAATAACAATAAAGCCCCTATTCTAAAAATGTGGTAGTAACAATTTGTATCTGCACAATTCACGACATCTATTGGATTGGAGTTTGGGACATTGCCAGAGAGGTTAAATATACTCACTGGTAATAGGCTCGTAGAAGTTTGTAGAGTGTGTGTAGCATGTCCAATCGTAGTGTGCAAATATTTATTGCCCGCCAAGTTGATCGAGTTTCCTATGGGTAAATTCAACATCGTTCTAGGCATGGACTGACTGAGAGACAGTCATGCTATGATAGATTGCCATAGGATTAGAGTATTATTTAGTATCCCAAGCATGAAGGATTTTGTCCTTGAAAGAATCATAAGGGATCGATGTGAAGACAGAATTACAGCAGTAGTAGTAGTAGAAGAAGAGCAGATTCCCGGGGTAGTCCAAATATTTCAAGATGTCTTTCCTGATGAATTTCCAAGTTTACCCCCAGTAAGGGATGTGGAGTTCTGTATAGAGTTGATTCCAGAGGCAAGAAAATTATCTTGTAAAGTTCACCAAATGGTACCATCAGAGCTAGACATACTATACCAACACGTAGAAGAATTGAAGGCGAAGAAGTTTATTCGAACCAGTGGATCACCATGGGGAGCGTCGGTGGTTCTACTGAAGAAGAAAGATGGATTATCCCGGTTATGTATCGACTATAGACAGCTGAACGCAAAGAAAGTGAAGAACAAGTACCCATTACCAAGAATCGATGATTTTTTTATCAATTGAGCAAGGCTAAGGTTTTCAAAAAGATCGACCTCCAATCATGGTATCATCAACTAAGAGTTCGGGAGCAATACATACCCAAGACAACATTCAGGTCACGATATAAGCATTACAAATTCTTAGTTATGCCATTCAGACTGACCAATACTCCGACGATATTTATTGATTTGATAGATCAAATTTTTTTGCCATACTTGGATCAGTTCATGGTGGTGTTTATAGATGACATTCTTGTCTATTCCAGTAGCAAGGAGGAAAATGAGGAACATCTTCGAAAGGTCTTGCAGATCCTGAGGGATCACCAGTTATACGAAAAACTCAGCAAGTGTGAGTTTTGGTTGGATCATGTATCATTCCTGGGTCATATCATCTCGGGTGCAGAAGTGGCAGTAGATCCAAAGAAGGTTGAAACCGTAGAAAGTTGGCTAGTTCCTAAGAGATTAGTAGAAGTGCGTAATTTTTTCGGCTTGGCAAGATACTACAGAAGATTTATGTCAGATGTTTCAAGGATTTGAACACCATTAGATGTTTGACATGCAAGGAGGCTAAGTTTGATTGGTCAATAAAGTGCCAGACTATATTTGAAGAATTGAAGAAGAGACAAATTTTAGCACCGATTCTCATGCTTCCAGTAGGTTTCGGAGTATTTATAGTATATTTGACGTATCTGACAAGGGACTAGGGTGTGTATTGATGCAACATATGTCACTACCATATTTTAGGAAAAACTATATTTTAGTAATTTCCTATTTAAATAAATATTGTGCATGGTAAATAATTTTTGTTGTATTATTTAATTGTTGGTTGAATGTTATTTAATTATTTTGGACTTATTTTAGTGGACCCAACTAGTTTAGATTGGACCCATGGACCAACATAAATTAAATAGTTAGATTTGGCCCATTTAGAAAGCCCATGGTTAAGGAGATGGATTAAATTAATTAAGTGATTAGACTAGAAGCTTCCTTCCTTAATTTTTTCTTCATGAGAGGCCCCAAGGGGTACATTGGACATTTTACAATTTTTTGGGAGAGGGGCAAGGCCGGCCTATTAAAAGAGGGGAGAAATTTCTCTCTCCTCTCATTCTCATTCCAAATCTAGATCTAGAATTTCCCACTCCCAAATTTTCTCCATTCCCATTCCAATTCCCTACCAAATTTATTCCAAATTCTTTCTAATTCACCATTAGAGAAGGAGGAAGCAAGGATCTAGAATAAGGAAGCAAGGATCTACAAAGAGGAGCAAGGATCTACAATTTGGAAGCAAGTTCTTCTCAATTGGAGGTTTCATTGGGAATCCATCTCCCAATAGGTATAATTCAGATTTTCCCATTTAAATAGCTTCTAAATCTGAGATTTAATCATGTAAAATCAACCTATATGTATGTACTACCCATAGGACTTTGTTTTGTGTTCATAGGAGACCCATGGAGAAAGTTATGGTGCTTTTTGTGTTAATTTTGTTGGAATTCCGAATTTATATTTTGTTGTGTGTATCAATTGATCCTATAGATCAATTGGACATGAGCTTATGTATTTGGGGCTAGTGTCATGTCCATAATTTGGTACATGTGGTTCGTATCCCAACTATTTGGTGATACGTGTCATTTTGGGGGTTTTCATCCGACACGGGGCTTTGAACATGTCGTATTTTGACACGGACACATAGATCTACTTTTGACACTTTGATTTATTCATAAATATTATTTGTGATTTGTTTGTATCCTTCGGGGTGCAATTGGTTGTGTGTTGGACTCGTGTCCCATGCGTATCCTAGATCTAGTGGGATACGGTGTGATACTCTCCAATTGTGTGGATTTTTGAATAGATCTAATTATGTATGTTTTAAATTCTTCATTTATAATTAGTAAATATATATAGATATTATATATTATTTTAGTGTATTTATTATGGTATTTATTGTAGCATAGATCTATATATTTCTATGTGTTCTAATGTGATGTATAAATATATATATGTAGCTTTCTTGCATGGAAATATATATGTACTTATGTTAATAACATAAATTATACATAAATGTTTTATAAAATATATTTATGTGTTTAAATGTGTAATTATATTATTTATAATTATTATGTAATTATTTGGATATTAATGAATGTATTTTTTAATGTGTGCTTCTAGCCATGTAAAATACATACATTAATATGTGCATGTGTTTGGTATTTTAATTTTATAAGTTTATATGTAGGTATATATAAGTATATAGTTATTAAATTGTTTTATATATATATATGCATTTTGATTTATATATGTATATATATAGGTATTTTTGTGAGGTGTAATACTAATAATAATATATTATTTTATTTGTATAAATATTGGTTTGTATATACATTATTTAGAGTGTGCATTAATTGTATTATTAGTATACTTTGTGTGAGTATGATTTGGGATCTAATTTTTATTCCTAAATTGTTGTATTTTATTTCTATATTATTTATATAGATTTCTTGTGAGGTTGACCTTGGTTTGACTTTAGTTGACTTTAGAGTTGACCATAGTTGACTTTTGACTTAGAATTTATTTATTGACCTAGGAGTTGACTAGTTTGACTTGTTCTCTTTTTGGGACCTTGTATTAATGTGGTATTCCATATCTAGGTCTTCGAGGCACCGAGTCAGACATCTGTGAGACTTTTTCATTGGACTTCAGGCGAGTACATTCTCTGATAGTTTCTCATTTATGATATCCTCTATGTTCGTTGTATCTAGTGTAGATTTACATGTTTCTCTCGACACTATGGTTACACGGATTGGTATATCCGGATCTCGTCATGAGATGTTATTCCTTGGTATATGGTGTATATGGTGCAAGTATTATTTCATTGGTTATCTTGTACATGTACAGACACCGATTCTTGGGGAGACTAGCTATCTTCTTGGGAAATCTAGTGCCATAGCATACCGTGGTTGGATCTATTATACCAGTTGGGGGGTGGGGAGTATTAGTATAGATATGTGATCAAATCCCTATTGAATAAAGTATTGGTAAGCGAATAGTGTTGATCATGCACCGCACGTATGATTAGCCAGGCCGCATTGTATCTTGCCCAAGCCGATCACATGTTAAGCTAGTACTCACACACTTAGTCATTAGTATTATTGTTTCATTGGCATATTGTTCATTATTGTATTTCTTTCCTGTATTTCCTTATTGTCTATATATCTCTTGTATCTATTGTGCATCTTGTTTATCCACAGCTATTTACTGTTACATAGTTTTTATCATAGATTAGAACTGCTGTTAGAGATGTACTCTGCTCCTTTCCTGACTGGATATATTTTTCCAAATGACACTGAGGAGTACCCTACCTATTATGGACCCCAGAATGTTGTGGGTTTAGATTCGGAGACCCTGGCTCAAGAGGGACTTATCCCAACTGAGACAGTTGACCTTGGAGTGTAGCTTTGTAGTATGGTAGTATTCTTTTGTACTGGATTTGTCTCCAGCTTATTTTTGTTACTCTTCAGACTCATTGATGTATTATTTTAAACTCATGAGTTGATGACTATTCTATTCTTATCTAATTCGTGTTCATTCTATCTTAGTTCTGTGATTGAGTACACTATCTTTTGGTGGTTCATTATATTAGATAGACTTTCTAGACAGCGTTCTACCGCCGATTCTGCGGCGTAGGCTGGGCGTTGTTTCCGACTAGTACCCTTACCCCGGGTGCGGGTCGTGACACATTTTTTGTGGTGGCCCATGCAGGTCTAGCTTCACAAGTATGTGATGTCGTGGTAGTGCGACAACTTAGTTGTACTACTGCGAGCCTGCAATATGATATAGGATATAGGCTGAGATACTCAATCACATCTAGGAAAATTCTTTTGATTCAACTATTCTCCTTTGATATTGATACTTGATCCCTTAAACTGTCCTTTCCTTGAGTGTATTACATCATGTGCCATATTGATCCTCATTCCGTCTTTTTATAAGACATACTCGGAGATACTTGCGGAGGCACGCAAGGTTGAGCGGGATCTGGGTTTGAAGACCAAGAGATACCGTTATTCTTTTCTGGGGGCCAACGGCAGTGCAGTATCTGCCAAACGTCCTCATTTCTAGTCCAGACCTTTCCAGCAGCCACAACAGAACCAGACTCCAGCTAGAGCGCCTTTTCACCAGGCACCTCAGCAGCAGAGACAGTTACAGCAGGCCCCATGCAACTTCTGCAAGAAGCCCGACCACATCTGGGAAGTTTACAGGAGGAGGCTAGGAGTTTGTTTGTATTGTGGTACTGAAGGGCATCAATCGAGGGAGTGTCCTCGTCGTGCAGTTCAAGGAGCAGCTCCAGCTCCGAGGACACAGACGAGACCACCTGCAGCACAGCCGAGGGGACCGCTTCCGACACAGCAGCAGCGTTTTGTCCAGAATCAACAACAGGGAGGTGCTCGGCAGGGACGAGCATTTGCTATGACCGTCGAAGAGGAGGAACCCACAGAAGATGTCATCGCAGGTTCTATTCTTCTTGATTCCATTCCAGCTTTAGCTTTGTTTGATAGTGGTGCTTCCCATAGTTTTGTATCTGTTTCTTTTGCTCTGAAGCATGGTTTGGTAGCTGAGTCTTTGCTTAGGACTTGCAAGATCATGACCGGGGGAGGCATTATCCTGGTTAATAATATTTGCAAGGATCGGAGAGTTACTCTGGGAGGCCGGGAGTTGAGTGCGTGTCTACTTGTAATGCCACTTCCAAGCTATGACATTGTACTTGGGATGGATTGGTTGAGTAGGCACCGTGCTAGCATAGACTGTAGAGGAGGTAGAGTTTTGTTTGGTCCGCCAGGAGAGGCAGAGTTCGAGTTGCTAGAGGAGCTGCGGAGCAGGGGGAAGGCATTATTTGTGGAGCTATGGTGGAAGACAAGGAGTTGCCGCATCCGTTGATAGCAGAATTCTTGGATGTATTTCCTGAGGAATTGCCAGGATTGTCGCCAGATCGAGATGTTGAATTTTTTATAGACTTGGTGCCAGGTGCAGAACCAATTTCGCAACATGTATATAGAGTAAACAACAGCGAACTGGTCGAGTTGAAGAAGCAGGTGGACGAATTGCAGGATAAGGGGTTTATCAGATCGAGTTCTTCACCATGGGGAGCCCCGGTATTATTTGTACCGAAGAAGGATGGATCGGTGCGCATGTGTATTGATTACATGGCTTTGAATAATCTCACTATCAAGAATAAGTATCCTTTGCCACGGATTGATGATCTGTTTGATCAGTTGAGTGGTGCGAAGGTATTTTCTAAGATAGATTTGAGATCAGGCTACCATCAGGTGAAGGTGAAGCCGGAGGACATACCGAAGACTGCTTTTAGAACTCGGTATGGTCAGTACGAGTTTATGGTGATGCCGTTTGGTTTGACTAATGCACCGGCGGTATTTATGAACTTGATGAACAAGGTGTTCCACCAGTACCTTGACAAGTTCGTGGTGGTGTTCATCGACGACATACTCATATACTCGAGGACACCGGAGGAGCATGAGGAGCATTTGAGGATTGTGTTGGATGTGCTGAGGAAGAAGAAGTTGTATGGGAAGTTGTCCAAATATGAGTTTTTATTGGACAAAGTAGAATTCTTGGGGCATGTTGTGACTGGTGATGGTATTTCAGTGGATCCGAAGAAGATTTCAGCAGTGAAATCTTGGAAGACTCCGAGTTCAGTAGCAGAGATCAGGAGTTTCTTGGGATTGGCAGGCTATTACAGGAAGTTTGTGCAAGATTTTTCGAGGATTGCCGAGCCGATGACCAGACTCACAAGGAAGGATGTGGAGTTTGTTTGGACGGAGGATTGCCAGGTTGCTTTTGAGGAATTGAAGAAGAGGTTGACGTCTGCTCCTATTTTGACGTTGCCATCAGGGTCCGGAGGTTTCACTATTTATAGTGATGCATCAGGAAAGGGTTTGGGTTGTGTTCTTCAGCAGCATAGGAAAGTGATTGCCTATGCATCCAGGCAATTACGTCCTCATGAAAAGAACTATCCTACCCATGATTTGGAGTTGGCAGCTGTCATATTCGCCCTGAAGTTGTGGAAACATTATTTGTACGGAGAGCGTGTGGAGATCTTCACAGACCACAAAAGCTTGAAGTACGTTTTCACGCAGAAGGAGTTGAACATGAGGCAGCGTCGGTGGTTGGAATTGATGAAGGATTTTGATATCTCTTTGCAATATCATCCTGGAAAAGCCAATGTAGTTGCCGATGCTTTGAGCGGGTATCCGGTAGCTATGTTCTTGACGCAGGATCGATATCTGTTGGAGGACTTGGAGAGCTTGGGCATTGAGGTGATTATTCCTGGGTGTGCTATGCAGATGTGGGGATTGCAGATACACTCAGATTTGATGGACAGGATCAAGGCAGCACAGTATGATGATGTATCTTTGAGGAGTATCAGAGCTCAGGTGAGAGCAGGATTGGAGGATGATTTCACTATTGCAGAGGATGGATCCTTGAGGCATGGAGTTAGATTGTGTGTGCCTAGTGGGGAGTTGCGCAAGGAGGTGTTGCAGGAAGCGCATCGCTCTCATTATTCCATACATCCAGGTGCTAACAAGATGTATCAGGATATGCGAGAGAGTGTGTGGTGGTATGGCATGAAGAGGGAAGTGGCACAGTTTGTATCCAGATGCTTAGTGTGCCAGCAGGTGAAAGCCGAGAGGCAGAGGCCAGGAGGTTTACTTCAGCCATTACCCATTCCAGAGTGGAAGTGGGAACACATTACTATAGATTTTGTGTCCGGACTTCCACGATCTCCAGGAGGGAAAGACGCGATTTGGGTCATTGTTGATAGATTGACCAAGTCGGCCCACTTTTTGCCTTTTAAAGTGGGTTTGTGTACGGAGAAGCTGGCAGAGATGTATGTGAGGCAGATCATTAGGATACATGGAGTTCCCGTCAGCATAGTCTCAGATCGGGATAGTCGTTTCACTTCTCATTTCTGGAGGAGCTTGCAGGAGAGTTTGGGCACTCAGCTCAAGTTCAGTACTGCATATCATCCCCAGACAGATGGGCAGTCAGAGAGGACTATCCAGACTCTCGAGGATATGTTGCGCACTTGTGTACTAGATTTCGGGGGTTCTTGGAAGGACCATCTCCATTTGGTAGAGTTTGCTTACAACAACAGTTACCAGGCCAGTATAGAGATGTCACCTTTTGAAGCTCTATATAGTCGGAGGTGTCGTACTCCTTTGTCTTGGGACGATGTTGGAGAGAGAGTTTTGCTTGGGCCAGAGATGGTTGTGGATGCAGCAGAGAAGGTGCAGTTGATCAGAGACAGACTTCGAGTGGCGCAGGACAGACAGCGGCATTGGGCCGATAGCCATCGGAGACCTTTGGAGTTCGAAGTATAGTTTAGATTTTGTTTGTTCTTGTTCTTGTTTGTTATAGATTAAGTTCTTAAGTTGGTGTTTTGTTCTAGGTGGGTGGTTTGGTGTTTCTGAGGATTTCTCCGACATGAGGCACGATTCGCTTCGGTGGAGGCGTAATGCTTAGTCCGCGATTCATCGGACCTTTCACTATTCTAGAGAGGGTCGGTGCAGTTGCTTATAGACTAGACTTGCCACCTGCATTGGAGGGAGTGCACAACGTGTTTCATGTGTCGCAGTTGAGACGATACGTGGCAGATCCTAGTCATGTATTGGATCACTCGGAGATAGAGGTGGGCCCTACTCTTAGCTATCCAGAGCAGCCAGTTGAGATTCTGGATCGGAGAGAGAAGGTGCTGAGGAACCAGACTATTCCTTTGGTGCGCGTCGCATGGAGGCATCACTCTCCGGGGGAGTCTACCTGGGAGAGAGAGGATGACATGCGAGAGCGTTATCCATATTTGTTTGTACCTTGAGGTATGTTATTTCTAGTTATGTTCTGTTCATTGTTATGTTCTGTTCATTAGTTAGTTGTGATTCTTTAGTTCTGTTCTGTATTTTAAGGAGGGTAGACTTATCACTACCATATTTTAGGAAAAATGGTATTTTAGTAATTTCCTATTTAAATAAATATTGTGCATGGTAAATAATTTTTGTTGTATTATTTAATTATTGGTTGGATGTTATTTAATTATTTTGGACTTATTTTAGTGGACCCAACTAGTTTAGATTGGACCCATGGACCAACATGAATTAAATAGTTAGATTTGGCCCATTTAGAAAGGCCATGGTTAAGGAGATGGATTAAATTAATTAAGTGATTAGACTAGAAGCTTACTTCCTTAATTATTTCTTCATGAGAGGCCCCAAGGGGTACATTGGACATTTTAAAATTTCTTGGGAGAGGGGCAAGGCCGGCCTATTAAAAGAGGGGGGAAATTTCTCTCTCCTCTCATTCTCATTCCAAATCTAGATCTAGAATTTCCCACTCCCAAATTCCCTCCATTCCCATTCCAATTCTCTACCAAATTCATTCCAAATTCTTCCCAATTCACCATTAGAGAAGGAGGAAGCAAGGATCTAGAAGAAGGAAGCAAGGATCTACAAAGAGGAGCAAGGATCTACAATTTGGAAGCAAGTTCTTCTCAATTGGAGGTTTCATTGGAAATCCATCTCCCAATAGGTATAATTCAGATTTTCCCATTTAAATAGCTTCTAAATCTGAGATTTAATCATGTAAAATCAACCTATATGTATGTACTACCCATAGGATTTTGTTTTGTGTTCATAGGAGACCCATGGAGAAAATTATGGTGCTTTTTGTGTTAATTTTGTTGGAATTCCGAATTTATATTTTGTTGTGTGTATCAATTGATCCTATAGATCAATTGGACATGAGCTTATGTGTTTGGGGCTAGTGTCGTGTCCATAATTTGGTACATATGGTTCGTATCCCAACTATTTGGTGATACGTGTCATTTTGGGGGTTTTCCTCCGACACGGGGCTTTGAACATATCGTATTTTGACACGGACACATTGATCTACTTTTGATACTTTGATTTATTCATAAATATTATTTGTGATTTGTTTGTATCCTTCGGGGTGCAATTGGTTGTGTGTTGGACTCGTGTCACATGCGTATCCTAGATCTAGTGGGATACGGTGTGATACTCTCCAATTGTGTGGATTTTTGAATAGATCTAATTATGTATGTTTTAAATTCTTCATTTATAATTAGTAAATATATATAGATATTATATATTATTTTAGTGTATTTATTATGGTATTTATTGTAGCATAGATCTATATATTTCTATGTGTTCTAATGTGATGTATAAATATATATATGTAGCTTTCTTGCATGGAAATATATATGTACTTATGTTAATAACATAAATTATACATAAATGTTTTATAAAATATATTTATGTGTTTAAATGTGTAATTATATTATTTATAATTATTATATAATTATTTGGATATTAATGAATGTATTTTTTAATGTGTGCTTCTAGCCATGTAAAATACATACATTAATATGTGCATGTGTTTGGTATTTTAATTTTATAAGTTTATATGTAGGTATATATAAGTATATAATTATTAAATTGTTTTATATATATATATGCATTTTGATTTATATATGTATATATATAGGTATTTTTGTGAGGTGTAATACTAATAATAATATATTATTTTATTTGTATAAATATTGGTTTGTATATACATTATTTAGAGTGTGCATTAATTGTATTATTAGTATACTTTGTGTGAGTATGATTTGGGATCTAATTTTTATTCCTAAATTGTTGTATTTTATTTCTATATTATTTATATAGATTTCTTGTGAGGTTGACCTTGGTTTGACTTTAGTTGACTTTAGAGTTGACCATAGTTGACTTTTGACTTAGAATTTATTTATTGACCTAGGAGTTGACTAGTTTGACTTGTTCTCTTTCCGGGACCTTGTATTAATGTGGTATTCCATATCTAGGTCTTCGAGGCACCGAGTCAGACATTTGTGAGACTTTTTCATTGGACTTCAGGCGAGTACATTCTCTGATAGTTTCTCATTTATGATATCCTCTATGTTCGTTGTATCTAGTGTAGATTTACATGTTTCTCTCGACACTATGGTTACACGGATTGGTATATCCGGATCTCGTCATGAGATGTTATTCCTTGGTATATGGTGTATATGGTGCAAGTATTGTTTCATTGGTTATCTTGTACATGTACAGACACCGATTCTTGGGGAGACTAGCTATCTTCTTGGGGAATCTAGTGCCATAGCATACCGTGGTTGGATCTATTATACCAGTTGGGGGGTGGGGAGTATTAGTATAGATATGTGATCAAATCCCTATTGAATAAAGTATTGGTAAGCGAATAGTGTTGATCATGCACCGCACGTATGATTAGCCAGGCCGCATTGTATCTTGCCCAAGCCGATCACATGTTAAGCTAGTACTCACACACTTAGTCATTAGTATTATTGTTTCATTGGCATATTGTTCATTATTGTATTTCTTTCCACTATTTCCTTATTGTCTATATATCTCTTGTATCTATTGTGCATCTTGTTTATCCACCGCTATTTACTGTTACATAGTTTTTATCATAGATTAGAACTGCTGTTAGAGATGTACTCTGCTCCTTTCCTGACTGGATATATTTTTCCAAATGACACTGAGGAGTACCCTACCTATTATGGACCCCAGGATGTTGTGGGTTTAGATTCGGAGACCCTGGCTCAAGAGGGACTTATCCCAACTGAGACAGTTGACCCTGGAGTGTAGCTTTGTAGTATGGTAGTATTCTTTTGTACTGGATTTGTCTCCAGCTTATTTTTGTTACTCTTCAGACTCATTGATGTATTATTTTAAACTCATGAGTTGATGACTATTCTATTCTTATCTGATTCGTGTTCATTCTATCTTAGTTCTGTGATTGAGTACACTATCTTTTGGTGGTTCATTATATTAGATAGACTTTCTAGATAGCGTTCTACCGCCGATTCTGCGGCGTAGGCTGGGCGTTGTTTCCGACTAGTACCCTTACCCCGGGTGCGGGTCGTGACAACATGGAAGGGTGATAACTTATGCATCTCGTCATCTTTGATATCAAGAGAAGAACTATCCAACTCACGACTTGGAATTGGCAGCAGTGGTATTTGTTCTTAAACTATGGAGGCACTGCTTAAATGGTGATCGAGTAGAGATATTTACGGACCATAAAAGTCTAAAATATGTATTCACTCAGAAGGACTTGAATATTAGGCATAGAAGGTGGCTAGAATTGATAAAAGACTATGATGTGGAACTTCAGTATCATCTGGACAAGGCTAATATAGTAGAAGTCATATTTAGCCAGAGAGGCAGCGGATTCATGTTGACATTGCAAAGACATATATTAGATGATCTTCAAGAAATGGGTATTATGGTAGTACTTCAGCAGGACACAAAAATTTTGGTTAGCTTGCAAGTACAGTCTACTTTGGTGGAGAGAATCAAGGCAGCTCACGCAGAGGACCCGAAGATTCAAATGCTACGTGCAAATTGTGAGTCTGGTCTCAGGAAGTAGTTGACGATTCATGAAGATGGGACCCTTAGATTTGGGAATCGTCTTTGTGTACCAAGTTGAGATATTTATCAAAGAAGTTATGACTAAGGCATACAGTTCTCAGTATTCAATACATCCAAGAGGCACCAAGAAGTATCAAGACATCAAACAATACTTTTTGTTGAATAGGATGAAGAGGGAGATAGCATGATTCATTTCTCGATGTCTGATATATCAACAAGTTATGGCCGAATAGCAAAGATATGCAGGATTATTACAACCGCTTCTTATTCAGTAGTGGAAGTGTGAGCATATTACAACGGACTTTATGACTAGTTTACCAAGATCCCCGACTGGTCGTGATGCAGTTTGGGTGATAGTAGATCGTTCTCATAAAAGTAACTCATTTTCTCCCCTTCCGAGTATGATAATCCACAGAGAAGTTGGCAGAATTATACATGCGATAAATAGTAAGACAATACGGTGTCCCAGTGAGTATCATACAAGATCGAGACACCTGGTTCACTTCATATTTTTGGAAAAGCTTGCGTCAGAGTTTGGGCAGCTAGTTAAGATTTAGTACCGCTTATCATCCTCAACTAGACGGGCAATCAGAGAGAACCATCCAGACGTTGGAGGATATGCTATGAGCTTGTACTTTGGATTTTGGAGGGTCTTGGGATGATAACCTTCATCTCCTCGAGTTCTTGTATAATAATAGTTATCAGGCCAGTATTCAGATGGCGCCCTTCGAGGCATTATATGGAAGAAAGTGTAGTTTACCATTGGCATGGGATAATATAGGTAAGAAAAATATGTTCAGCCCTGAGATGATCGTGCAGGCAGTAGAAGTTGTAAAGCAGACCAGAGAGCGACTCTGGGTTACGCAATATAGGCATTGGTATTGGGAAGTCTGCATCGTAGGCCATTAGAATTTTGTGTCGATGACCACGTATTCTTGCGGATTTTACTAACCCGTGGATTAATTAGATTCGGGGTCCATGGTGTCAAGAAACGCACCTAGTGTAATAGCACGAGTACGTGGTTACGTCTAGCCTACGCCGCATCATCAGTAGTAGAATGCTGTCTAGGTCAACAATACTATATAAACATCTCATACAATATATATATATATATATATATATATATATATATATATATATATATATATATATATATATATATATATATAATATACCTGTCAAGATATTTTAACTCCCAAATGGAGGATAATATGATAACATGGTAATGGTATATAATACTCAATCAGAATATAAAACTAGAGGAAGAAATGACACAATATGGAATAGAAGGAAGAAATAATGTCACAATATATCACAAGTCCAAGTCTAATCTCAACACAAGATCTCAAATAAGAATATAATGCCGAAGTGTCTAACTGACATATACAATATCATGAATGAACTAGCTATGCCTCATCGACTGCTGGTACTAACTCCACAGGCTTTACGGGTGTTAACTTAACTGGCTCGCCATCCTGTGGACCATAGTGCGTACGACACCAGTCCTCTAATGAATCATCTAAAAATATATTCAGTCAAGATTGGAGCAAAGTACAACCTAAATAGCAGTTCCAATAATTGGCAGAAACGATAAAATAATAATAGCAATAAAAATAAATAATGGAAATAACTAAACTAGCAAATATCACGAGAAAGAGCATCATGGTAAAAATGGCAAAAAACTGAGAACAATATGGTGAGGAACATCAATATAATAAACTAGAATAAAGAAAATAATATAATAAATATGCCTTGAAATATTAGTAAGATAATGTTATCAGCTTGGGCCTAACATGGGCTACATATAAAAGGTGAGCTAGCTTGATAACACGTGAGTTGTATGATCTGCTAACTATCACGGGCTACACTAAATCATGGGCTATAAGGTAAGATGACATATCCACTAATACTTTCTCAACCCCCGACTAGTACACAGATCCAAATCACGACACATTATAATACGTATATCACACTCCACGGTTTATAATATCATGCTCTATGATCACGGTCTATATAATCACTAAGATATCACGGTAATCACAAACCACGACATGGTAATCACTGAGTCATCACGACAATAATATCTCATGACCAAGATCTATGTATACCAATCCGTGAAACCATCGTATCAAGAATCAAATATCTCAATACTAAATACTTGAAACATAGAGGCTATCAAATAAGAAAACTATCATAGAATGTACTTGCCTGTGGTCCTGAGCAACAACTATGACTCGGTATCCGAGCTGGTGTCACACACACCTAAATAGGAAATATCATGTCAAATGGTGCATTGGGTGATAAATGAGTTAAAATGCACTACGGTATAATTTCTATACTAGTCAAACTAGGTCAAACTAGACTGATACCTTGATTCTAGGGTCATGCCTAGCTTCTAAGTTGATTACAAGGTAAACTAGTCTATATTAGCCACTATCTAGCTAAGACTAGTCAATACTAGTAATACTCGCTAGTAGCACTAACATATCTATATACTAGACAATAGAATACTCTATGTATCTATATACACTATAATTTATATATTCTACTATATATAGTACCTTAATATACTCTCTCTCTCTCTCTCTCTCTCTCTCTATATATATATATATATATATATATATATATATATATATATATATATATATATATATATATGATACTTATCAATAGCTTAACTCTTACCCTACACCAATACCTCACAAACTAGTCTACATTACTTATCGATACCTTGCTAACTGGTTATCTTGTAATCTAATATCCATTTATAACTTAACTAGATGTTGGCATTCTAACTACTCATATAACTGTCACCACATGAATCAGTGTGGTATTACCTAGTCTATCACTAAACTCCTTGGTACCCCAACATGACTGCAACTGCTATGTGTGCTCAAAGGATACCCCCTTGCGGGTTTCAGTCCCTCTCGAGCATGGAATAACTGCTAGTGCAATTTCCCTAGCATTAGGTCCCCAACAGACCTACCTGAGTTGCTTCTACTGTCAATCTTAGTTGAACAAATCATACCCTTAGTCCCTAGGTATTACTGCTACTGACTTAAGTCAACTTCTACCCCCTTCTTCCAGTGCTCATCAACTCGAGCCTTTCTCTAGAGCAGTGCACAAGTGTTCACTGTAGCACATTAAAACTTAACTCCCTAGACACAGATATCTAACACATATGTACAAGCACATGCTTGCTGCAGTGCTTCGAGTGTACTACACTCTCCCAAGTCTGAACCAACCCCCTTACCTTGTTGATACATCCAGGTTTTTTCTCAACTGTAACTGCAGTTAAATACTACAGATCTCATACTTCAACACACCAGCATCAGAGTTCACTCTACTCCCCTTATCATTGCTGTTGTTGGTCTTATTACCCAACTACACATTGCGCAAAGCCTGTGTCCGAGTTTCCCCTCCATTCTTTACTTGAACATCATTTGTTGATGCACCTACAGACAAGTATCTGAACATTCAGATACACCCATAGACATCTACCCATACAGGTTCAACCCTTGCTCACCTATCCCTACATTCCTGCTCACACCAACAACAACACGTAACATCAACATAGAAGCAACTGTGCAGTGCACAATTGTGCACTACCTGCACTTTTCTGGCACAACCACACACAAATATATCATTACCCACCAATACTAGCATAACTCCTAGTCAATTACCAACACACAAATCAACTCTAACCCCATATAAAACACATTGTCTGCACTCTCCATATTAGACACAATAATATGAGCAATATGCGAAACACCTTGCACAAGCCTTGATACTCAATGATACATACCCAAATGAGAGTCAAAACTCATAATTCTCTATTATAAACATATATGCCTCTCAATTATATATAATAATAATTAATATAACTAGTTACAATAAGAATTGAAGAGCATTCATATAAAATATCCAAAATGAGCATCGTATCATACCGTATCACAAAATACTACGATACGATCTACTCGTATCTAATTGTGGATATGTACTTAGTCTCACAACCCCGATCTAAGTCTAATTAGATCTAATTGGTCTTATGACACACACTCGATGTGTCAATCTCAAAATTTCCCCTAATTGGACATAAATTATCATGTAGATTCCATAATACAAGTCATATGAACCTAGTTCTTGATCCTATTGGTTGTGTGGTAGAGCCGTATCACAAGCGTATCATAGAATTAGTATGATACAGGTGCGGTGCACTCTACGTGTTTGGTTTATGGTCCTTATTTCTATATGTACTTGTGTATATATATATATGTATGTTATATTTATGACCTATATATATATATGTATGTACCTGTAGTGTATAGTATATATTAGTGTATATAACTAAGAACCCAGGCAAGTATACCTTGCCAACTTGCAGTAAATCCTATGATATTAATTACTTGTGTTATTTCTTTTTACTTCTGTTATTTACTTGTTCACCCTAGGACCATGAGACGTTACTTAGCGTCCGAACGAGATTTGGGTGTCGACGCCGTATGCGGAGTCGTGTAATGTCACTTAGATAGTTGATATCATGATCCCATTTTTACGTGCTTGCACTACTAGCACGACCGACCATAGGACACCTGACACTGATTATATAAGACATAGTTCGTCTTGATGTATTTCTTGGTACCAAGATTCTGTGTAGGACTATAGGCTTTATGACATTTACAAACATACTTATATACTTGTACTTATGACTCATGGTGATAGATAGAGGTCTTGGCCCTGCATGTTACTATGTGATACGTGAGGTTACATGGGAGGGGAGAGTCTCACCATACTACAGGCTGATTATGTTTATATATATATATATATATATATATATATATATATATATATATATATTCTACATTACTGGTGGTGTCTTAGACTTTGTCTTTGGTATATTTACTAGCGCTTTGATATATTACATGCTGCTATGGGCTCCCTGACACAGAGCCTGTAGTAGTTTCAGCCTGAGTATGAGTGATGCTCTTATTTGTATTTTACATAGCAGGTTACATAGTTTTCCCTGAGGATCTATTTTTACTTACTGTATTTCATTTGGCTTGAGTGTTTATTGTACCTTACTATGTCCCCTCAGGACATTGATCAGAATTATATCCCCATGTACAGTAGAGGAGGATTATCCCGAGATATACGGGACATGAACTAACGCTAGAGCAGTACTAGCACTAGAGGAAGAGGTTGTTCAAGAGGATTTCTCCTGAGTATTCTGTTACATACTCAGTTATTTATGCTTCCAGTTATTTCATATCTTGACTCAGGGACTTATGTATTGACTTATTTTATCAGGTTGTTCCCCGAGACACTACAAATATTGACTTAATGATGGACTATTTCCTTTATCTATTATCTTGATTAGTCTATCATATTTAGTTATGCTCCTTTCTGTGGATGAGATTAGAATTATTCTATAATAGATGATGTAGACTGCATTTATATTTATTATAGCTTCAGTGCACTTTAACGGGTCCATTAAATTGGGTTTTTCTATTGGAGTTGTGCTGCTGGCCATTATCACATGGTTAGTCCCTCGGTATTTCGGGACTGGAGCATGACATGCATTTAGAGTTATCTTTCTATTAAGAACTAGAGTAAATTTTAGTTCATATCGTAGGCACATTTGAAAGCAATGACATAGAATTTATATCGCACGTATCGATGGTAGCTTATTCATCCGAAGCACACGTCCCTACACTGAAAAAGAGAATACTTATCCCCTAGACAAGATAATACGTTAGCATGAGTACTATCTTATATGCGGTCATTGGTGATAATGTTGACACCATAAAGGACTATTTTATGACATTACGACATACCCTATCAGCCCGGGTTGCAAGCTTCGCTGATGGTCCCTCAATGCCCCGGAAAAAGTACGACTCATATTATTCCCCCTAGGTAGATTCAATTATGGTGCCCAGATACCGTTTCAAGGAAACACTAAACCTTGTGTACAAGTAGTCCATGACCATGCGAATGTTTGAACATTTTATCAATGATGCATATGCATGACATGAAGCAGAGTTAAGCAGTAATATTTATGTACTCATGCAATAGTTTATTTTTCTTTAAGCCGTATGTTCTGATTTGGCAAACTCGTAGGCACCAAATACTCCGAGGCACCATGCCATAATCGATGTATTTTAGATATATAATCACTTTTGACAGATTCGTGGTTTCGAACCTGTCACTCCCCGTTCCCGATATACGTATTTGGAATATATTTTATTTTAGCATGGTTTCATGTGTATGGAGACTAGACTCATTCTTTGGTTTAACCTGTTTCATGGTTCATTTTGTGGGTCGGTTCAAGTCATGAGAACCTTTGGTTCAACCCTCAACTCTACCATATATAACCCAAATCTCTCTCTCTCTCTCTCTTTACTTCTTTATTTCTTCCTCTCTCTTTAGTTTTCTCTCCCATTTTCCATAGGCAAGTATACATTGCATGAAAAATGGAGAAATCCTCCATATTATTGGTTTATTATTTTGTTATGTGTTTCTAAGCACTTTTATTACTTAGATTTTTCAATTTTGATCGATGGTTTTGAGTAGATCTACATTTTTAAGTTAGGGTTTTTATTGGTGCTGTGTTTTTTATGGTTTTGATCTATTAAAATATGGCATTTTAGAAAATTAGTTTTTGGGGTTGATGGAGCACTTTATTTCGAGCATTTTGGCTTTTGGTTCTGTCACGCCCCAGTCCCACAATACGTAGGACTATGTGTACGTACACATGCTAACTGTACGAACAAGTATAGGAACCCAATTTAATGGACCTAACCAGTCGTAATACGCTGTAAAATATATCTAAGTCATAGTATCACAGGCAGGTAAAATCTAGTCTTATCAACAAATATCACAGAGTAAGAAACTGAATGAATAAATAAGTCTCAGAATCCACTACAAAATAAAATCTAGTGGAGAACAATCCACTAAATAAGTACGAAAGAATACTGAAAGAAATTACAACTAGGCAATAATGTAATAGTCTGGCGTCAGCTAACCAGATAAAGACACCCAAGACACTAAGCAACTGTTGTCCATGAATGCTCAAGAAAACTCCTGTGGCTCCACCTCAAAGTCCTTGTCTGCAAAATTCCCAACTCCGTAGTCCTTCGGATACAAGTGCTCGTTGGGATCTGGAAAAGGTTCTAGGTCTTCAGAGGGATACAACAAGTACACAAAAAATTGACATGCATGAAAGTAAAGAAGTAAACAATAAATAGAGTAACTAAACCATCTATATAAAATATACTTGAGACATCTCCAGTGGCGCATGGTGGGGAGGAGAAATAGAAGAACAATCATCCCACCAGGCACCCCAAAGTTCTCGGTTGTACGCCAGTCACACCATATACAGAATAAGAAACAGAAATCCCATATGCTCACTAGTAGATTCTTTTCTCCCAATGTATCCGAACCGTATACGCGGTGCAGACATAATAAAATGATGTCAATAAAAATCTAGAAACTAACTAACACCAACTACTAATACATGACGCGAACTCACGTATCGATGTACGGTCGATATGCTAGTCCATGAACTCTCTCACTCAGTGTACGTGATGAACAAGTGTCAGGTCATAAGATACCTCGTACCTTCATAATATACTGGTAAGTCTGCTACTCTAAGATGCGTGCACATAACTAACAAAAAAAAATTAGGCATATGTAAACTGAACAATACAATCAAGCAAGGTGGACTTGCCTTCCAAGCCAAGCTGTGAACAAAACAAATCTGGTACGGAGCTCTGCACAGGAACGTCTCGAACACCTACCAATTAATTATTACACTAATTAGACTCTTATTTTCTAGTTTAATTGGGTTATTATCTAGTTATTAATTCTAGATTGGTTTGCACAAGCAAGTAGTTACACTCCAACTATTACTAGCCATCAAACATTACAAAAAATCATTTTTAAAACATTAATCATTAAA
Source organism: Iris macrosiphon (assembly GCA_036927795.1). NCBI lineage: Eukaryota > Viridiplantae > Streptophyta > Magnoliopsida > Asparagales > Iridaceae > Iris > Iris macrosiphon. The sequence goes on along the minus strand of JAYESA010000006.1, from coordinate 66,283,948 downwards.
AACTATTATTTCTGAAATTTTATTTAAAAATAGGGTTTTTAGTGATATGGTCATCTCCTATAAATTCTATGAGTCCAAAACCAAGTAGAAACCAAAACTATGTCATAATGAGTTACCTACTAGTCAACAAAAATTAATTTTTGATACATAGATAAATTAGAATAAATACTCATAAATCAGAATTAAAACATAATAATATAATTTTAAATGTTAAAATAAGTGTTTTTGGTCGAGGTTTAAGTCTGAATCTTTCGAGGTCAAGTTTTGTCAAAACAAGGTCAACTTGTTACATAAAACACCTAGAATTCTAATTTTTATATTTAAAAATAAAATATAAATATATTTTTATAAAAATAAGTATTAAATATAATAAATATCTTTTTTTATAAAAAATAATTAGGTTTTACCATCTACAAGTTGATCCTATTAGGATTGGCAACATGCCTTGCTAGTATGCATGTCAAGGGATGGTACATATGTTTTGTGAGATTTAAAAACATCAAAATAATATTTATTTAACATAAATTTAGAATATATAATTTCTGGAAAAATAGTAATTCACCAAGAAAATTAGGATTTTCTATCTACCATTAAGTCCTAACACGGACCAAAGATTTTCAACATGCATACACCAAAACTAGGTCGAAACTACACATAAAATATGTTCAAATCCTAATTTAATAACCATTAATAATTCTAAAATTAAAATAAAAAACTATATTTAATCCATATTAATAACATCTTTATAGATCATTAACAAGAATTAAAGAATATTTCAAGAAAGGTTTTATGCATGCACAAAACTTATGGATTATACATCAAAACTAGGGTTCTTGGGTTGCACGAGTTCTTCAAAATAAAACAATAGAGTTTAATCATCACCACACATAAAGGTAATATATATATATATATATATATATATATATATATATATATATATATATATATATATATATATATATATATATATATATATATATATATATAAGAAAAGTTTGAAGAAAGAAGGACAGAAGGATTAAAGAAAATTTACTAGAAGTAGAAGGAGGATGTACTAGGGTTCTTGGATGGAGGAGGTAGTTGAGGGGTTTCCACGTGAAGGAGTGGGGGGGGGGGGGGGAGGGGACGACGGTCTTGAAGATGGGGTCGACAAGAAGGATGAGGTGAATAGGAGAATTTTTATTTATTAGAGTTAGGGTTTGGATACACACACACACACACACACACACACACACACACACACACATATATATATATATATATATATATATATATATATATATATATATATATATATATATATATAGGACGGGGAGAAGGGGTGGCGGCTTGGAGGGGTGCGCAGGTATGGGGCCGCAGGTAGGAGGTGGGTTAGGAACAGGATTGGGGGATTTCCTAATTTAGAGGTTTCATAATTTGATTGTTAGTAACTAATTGGTCAATCTTATCCAATAGCAATAATAATATAAATTTGATTAGGATTCTAAAGGAATAATGATAAATAATATGCAAATATTTTAAAAAGAATATTGCCTAGATTTGATTGGCATGGAAATATCATGTGACAATTTAATTATGGGTTGCTAATTAAAGAAAGTTTGGATTGAAAAATAACCATTAATAAATTATTTATATAAAAATATCTAAATATTAAATATAATAAACTATGATTGCTACACTAGTTCTATACTAATGCTAAATGATCAATTTTTGAGTCACAGAAAGATCCTACAGGTAGTATCTCTAGTGTAGGATACTTCTTACAAAGAGTGTTGTAGATTTTGGGGTCATTCTATATTATTAATGTCCAAACCACGGTAAAGTATCCAAATAAAACAATTAGATTTTAATTAATTTTTTTAATAATCTAAAATAAATACGATAAATATAAAATACACACAAAATACCTATTTTTGGGTGAGGGGGTTTACAGGTTCACTTGATTCGGAGTTAAAATAAGAATTTTATTGATAAAATAATTTTTAGATTTTTTGAGCTTCCCCCATGGCTGAACCTGATGCTTGAATGTCATGCCCCAGTCCCAAAATACCTAGGGTCTAGCCAAGTGACAATGGCCAGCAGCACAACTCCAATGGACAAACCCAATTTAATGGACCCTTTAGAGTGCACTTAAGCTGTAATCAACTAAAATGGTCTATAATATATGTCGTAGTCTATGTATCTAATCTCATCCACCAATTCATAAACAAGAGGCAATATGATAAAACAGTCTCAACCATCAATGCCATAAATGAAAATGTCTATCATAATATAATAAATAAATATTACGGGGAACAACCCGTATCAAAATAATGAGAGAGAAAATATCCAAATCCATAACTAATAATCACAAGGCATCAAACATAAAGATAATGTGAGAACTCAACAGAAGTCCTCCAGTACCACCTCGTCCTCGGCTGCTGGTACTGCTCCGATATCAGCTCCTGACCCGTAAACCTCGGGATAAACCTCATCGTCAATACCTGGGGACATAATCCATATCCAGGTCCTCAGGGGATATAGCAATGTACAATAAACACTCAAGCCAGAAATAAACAGTATAATGTTATGAACATAGAAAAAGCTACAACAACCAACTATGTGATATGCAAATGAGAGTATGATATCGTACCCCGGGCTGGTACTCACGGAAGATCTCAAGGGACACTTTCGTAATCTAATAGTACACTCAAGGCTCCGTATGGGGGAACCAGGAGGAAGCTGTATATATAAATATAATACCTTAGATTCCACATAGGGAACCTAAAGCCTAATACACAATAAATAGTAATAAGTAAAATATGCCAAGAACATGATGAAGACTCTCCCCACCCAATGTAACCCTATGTCTCAATCAAGACACGCAAGATCATGACCTTTAACTATCAGCACAAGTCATAGTCAATATGTATAACTATAATTATCACTATAGCATGCATCCTGTAGTCCTATCCAGAGTCCAAGTACCACGAACAAGTCGAGAAAGACTCTGACATATGAATATCGTGTCTAGTGTCCTATGGGTGGATGTGCAAATAATATTTATGCCAATATGGGTTTGAAAGAATGACTCTCTAACTATGATACTCGACTCCGCAAGGGATGTCGGTACCCAAATCTTGTTCAAACACAAAGTATCGTATAACGGCCCTAGGCTCAATAAGTACATCAAACAAGCCATACAAATATAATATCTAATGCATAAATAATATCAAATAAATAATTTAGAACTCTAAACATCTTGGCAAGGTACACTTGCCTGGTTCTGCAGTCAATGGTGGTAAAGATGATCTCGCGTCCACTCATTCGGAAGTCAATTAATCTAAACACTAATTAAATACTTAAGGGTCCAATCATGAATTCTTGTAATTATAACTTAATTCTATAATTTCTTCGATGCCATGCAAAACCAAGCCCGTTATTATTTCTAACAACTTTGCTTACTTTTACAGGGTATCAGAACCTAGTTTCTTAGTTTTTGACTTACAAAATTTAAGCTTAAGTCCCCAATTAAAGGACATGAACATAAATCTTAATAAATCATATATTCCATATTTAAACATGATTTATATGAACTTTTGGCAATAAATTCAAGATTTGACAAAATTAACATATTTCAAGATTTTGGCTACTTTAGGTTGACTAGTTTTGTCCGAAACTTGTTCGAGACATTTCCAGTACATTAGTATAGTTTATATTTATTAAAAATAATTTTATATCATATTATAATCTGGTCTAATCTAAAAAATATTCATCTGTTTATTCCTTCCAAAATAACCTCTATTTAGTAGCAAAACAATATCAAAAGTCACACGAAAACCTAGGTTAGTAGCCCTTAATTATAGGGTTCAGATTTGACATTAAAATAACAGAAAATAAATTTAAAAATAATTATTTTTCAGAAATTAAACACCAATAAATTCAGTTTTAATAATTAATAATGATTTCCTTAAGTAATCGAATCAAAAGTCTTAAACTAGTTCTACTGACAAGCGAATTATCACCAAACTATCATAAAATTTTTATATTTCTTAAAATGAGAACAAGGTAAAAATGTATATTCTGATTCAATAATTTTACATAACCTAAAAGTATCATGCCATTGGATTTGAGAAAGAAGGATTTAAGATTTACTAAAATTTTTGGAGGGTTGGATGATAGTGCTTCTTCTTGTCTAAGAGCCACTCCTCCTTCCTTGTGCTTGGCTTGCTACTCCCTTCGTGATTGGTTGTTGATGATGAAAAAGGGTTCTTAATATATTTATGTGAAGGATGGGATTCTTCTTGAAGGTTTAATGGTGTTTGGATGGAGAGATGGTGGAATGATGAGAAAAAGTGGAGCTTTTGGAAGAGACGAGATAATTTTTTGTGAAGGAGATGCTGTTGTGAGGGTGAGATGGCAATGGGAGGGGGTAGGGGGGGCTATTTCCATATATAAGGGAGAGGGGAGGGGTCGTCTAGCTATGAGAAAGGGATTTGATATGGTTAGGGTTTGGTGGTAAGTTGATATATATATGACCTTTTTTAAATAGATTTAAATATAGGATGGAGCTTTCCTAATGCTAATGAGGTTTAGCCAAGGGGTGGCTGCTCTTGGCCGAAAGTGAGAGGATGGGATTGGTTGTTATGGTTAGGATTGGATAATGTTTGGTTGTTGGGTTGGTTAGGAAATTGGTTAGGTAGTTGTTTGCCAACTAGGATGTCACCTATAACACTTTCTATAGATAGAACTCTTATAAATAGAAATAAATTAATTTAAATATTGTATATATATATATATATATATATATATATAATATTTACATAAGGATATTTTGGTGCACTACTTTCCTACATGTGTTTGGGTCAAGTTCTAGTCAAAAGGAGATAATTTTACGGTAACCTTAATTCTAGACGTTCGTCAATATTTTTGGAGCATGGGGGAGATCAAATAAATGCAATATCTATATTCCAACTATATTAGACTCAATTAAAATTATTATTATAAATTTTGTGGGAAGAAAAAAGGTCGTATATTGCTCAAATTATCAAAGCCATGACAAAGGGTCATATATCTAAAAGAAGGTTTTAGAAATTACTACTATAATCTATTAAATTAAATGAATAATTAAAATAAATTAAAAAATACCAAAATAATCCTATTCAAAAATGAGGGGGCTTACAATCTACCCACCTTAAAAGAATTGTGTCATCATAATTAAGAATAAAGTTACTCTATAAAGCTATAATGACATAATAACCACGATAGTTCTGAGGCCATACCTGTATCCTCGAACAAGTGAGGATTATGCTATCATACGACATCCTCTCGCTCCCAAGTGGATTCACCTGGAGAGTGATACTTCCAAGCTACGTGAACCAGTCTGATCGTCTGACCCCGCAACATCTTCTCACTAGTATCCAGTATCCCCATGGGCTGCTCTTCATATCTCAAACTCAGACCTACCATAATCTCAGAATGATCTACTATGTTGCTTGGGTCGGTCACGTACGTCCTCAGCTGTGAGACATAGAATACATCATGCACTCATTCTAGAGATGTGGGTAATGCAAGACGATATGCCACCTCACCAGTACACTCCAAGATATCAAAAGGCCCAATGTACCTTGGACTCAGCTTGCCTCTATTTATGAATCTAATGGTACCTCAAGTAGGTGAGATCTTCAGATTACGTGCTCTCCTTCCTTAAACTCTAAAGGTCGGTGGTGCGTGTCTACCCAATGCTTTTGGCTGTCCTGGGCTGTAAGAAGATGGCTCTAGATTTGCTTCACCATCTCAACTGTCTGTGTCACCAACTCTGGACCGAGTATCTGTCATTTACCTATATCACTCCAACATATAGGAGACCTGTACTTCCTACCGTACAATGCCTCAAAAGGTGCCATCTAAATGCTCGTCTGATAGCTATAATTGTAGGAGAACTCTACTAGATGCAGGTAGTCTTCCCAAGACCCTCCAAAGTCTAAAATGCAAGATCGCAATATATCCTCTAGGATCTGGATCGTGCGCTCTGACTGGCCATCTGTCTGCGGATGGTACGTAGTGCTGAACTTGAGTCGAGTGCCTAGACTATCCTATATACTACGCCAAAAGTGGGATATGAATCTAGAATCATGATCTGATACAATACTAACTGGCACTCCATGCAATCTCACAATCTGTCGCACATACATGTCGGCTAGAATCTCTGTGGTCTGTCCGACTCTGAACGACAAAAAATGTGACGACTTTGTGAGACGGTCCACAATAACCCACACTGCGTCCTTCCCACTTGGGCATCTCGGAAATCCTATAACAAAATCCATGGTGATATGTTCCCACTTCCATTCAGGGATGGAAAGTGGCTATAACATACCCGTGGTCCTCCGATGCTCGGTCTTAACTTGCTGACACACAAAATATTTTGCCATGAACCATGCACTCTCTCTTTTTATCCCAGTAATACTGTCTCAAATCTTGGTACATCTTTGTACCTCCTGGATGAATAGAGTAAATAGAGCTATGTACCTCCTTCAACAACTCCTGTCTCAACTCTCCATTCAGTACATATAGGCGATTTCCATACCTTAGTGTTCTTTCCTCAAGGATCCGAAGTTCTGTCTATATACTGGCTTTTTCCTTTCTCTAAGTCTTCGAAATCTAGCATCTATCGGCAAAGTCGCCTTGATCCTCTCATTTAGTAAAGACTGAACCTCAAGGTTAGCTAACTGTCCACCATGTCCTGGCCGAATAACCTCTATCCCAAGCTCCTGAAGGTCCTTTAATAGCTGGGGCTACATCGTCAAGAAATAAGCTGTGGGCTTCCTGCTCAGGGTATCTGCTACGACGTTTGCCTTGCCTGGATGGTACTGCAAATCTATATCGTAATCAACCATCAACTCCAACCATCGTCTATGCTTTAAGTTGAGCTCCTTCTGAGTGTAGACATATTAGACTCTTATGATCTGTAAATATCTCCATTCTCTCTCCCTAAAGATAGTGCCTCTATATCTTTAATGCAAAAATCATCGCAGCTAGCTCAAGATCGTGTGTCGGGTAATTCTTCTCATACACCTTCAACTGTCTTGATGCATAAGCGATAACTTTGCTTGTTGCATCAAAACACATCCCAATCCACTTCCTGACGCATCACTATATACTATAAATCCTCCCGATCCTGAAGGAAGGGTCAAGACTGATGCAGTCGTTAATCGCTTCTTCAAATCTTCAAAGGCCTTCTAACACTCCTCTGCCCAAACAAACTCCTGGTCCTTACGCGTCAATTGTATCATAGGCTCTGCAATCCTTGAGAAGTTTTGCATGAACCTCTGATAATATCCGACAAGTTCGAGAAAACTCCTAACCTCTGCAACTGATGTAGGTGTAGGCCATGTCTTAATTGTAGCAACCTTCTCCGGATCAACTATAAGTCCTTTCCCTAAAATTTTGTATCCAAGAAAAAATACTCTGTCCAGGAAGAACTCATATTTGCTGAGCTTGGCGTACAGCCTCTCCTGCCTTAGCGTCTCCAATACGATTCTAAGATGCTCCTTGTATTCTTCGTAGTTTTTGGAGTATACCAAGATGTCATCTATAAATACGACCACGAACTTGTCCAAGTACTGGTGGAAGACCTTATTCATTAAGCTCATAAATACAGTTGGCGCATTGGTTAAACCAAACGGCATAACTTAAAACTCACAATGGCCGTACTTGGTTATGAAGGCTGTCTTTGGTATATCTTCCTTCCGCACCTTGATCTGATGATAGCTGGATCTGAGATAGATTTTTAAAAATACACAAGCACCACTTATTTGATCGAATAGATCATCAATACGCGATAAAAGATACCTATTCTTGATTGTTACAGCATTCAGTGCTCTGTAATCAATGCATAAGCATACCGTCCTATCCTTCTTCGGTACAAATATGACAGGCACACCCCAAGGTGAAATACTAGCTCAAATAAATCCCTTATCTAAAGTACCATCGACCTGTATCTTCAGTTCTACTAATTTCTTTGGTGCTAACCGATGCACAAATAAGGTAATGGGCTCTTCTCCTGGAGTCAATTCTATAGTGAATTCTATTTCCCGATCAGGTGGTAAGCCCGGATGATCGTCAGAAAATACATCAAAAAATTCTGATATAACTTTCGGGTATTCGGGCTCCCCTTTGGCAGTGAGTGCCTTAAAAGTAGGCTGGGCACCCTGCTCTCTGGCTCATCAAAGAAACTCAAACTCTGGATGTCCTGGCGGTCTAAAGATAACACATCCACACCGACAGCCTAAAGTTGTATGGTACTGACTCAACCAGTCCATACCAAGTAAAACATCATAGTCTGACATGGAGAAAATTAAGAATTGAGCTCGCATCTCACGACCATAAACTACTAATGAACAAGATCTATAAGTGTCACTAACGGTGATGATACTGCCTCCCGTAAGAATTCTCATAGTCTTCGGGAGAGGTGAGATAGCTACTCTATGTGTGGCTACGAAACTTGTAGCTATGAATGAATGAGATGCTCCTGAATCAAATAATACTGTAGCAGGTAATGAAGCAACTAGTATACTACCTGCGATGACCTCTCCTGCAGTCTCTGCCTCCTAAATATTCATGGCAAATGCCTGACCTCGTCCCTGAGCTTGTGCTCTCTGCTACTGTACTTGCTGAAAAAGTACTGTCTGTGGTGCCAAGGGTGGCCTCGGCTGATATTCTCCCGGAGCTGGTGGTCTGGCTCCTCTAGTTCTCGCCTGTGGTGCTCCTAGTATTGGATAAGCTGGTCTCTGTGGCTGCTAGACCGGCCTCGGTGCTTGTAAACCCCCTTGATTTATAGTTAGAGTGGTTTTGGAAAAATTTTGATAGCAGATGTCGAGGTTTAGAGTAGAGATAATTTATCTGGTATTTAATTCAAATAATTAAAACCCTTGGTGCGCCCATTCATTTTTCTGATTTTTTGGAGCCCAATATCAGCCCATATATTTCGTTCAATTATTGTACTTCTGACCTGACCCGCCAAATTAGGCATTGGACTTTTTCGTCTTTTAATATTAATGTTTGTGTGCTCTAAATTAATCGGGCAACATTCCGAAAAATCGTAATCCATATTTAATTCCGTGTCGGACACCTGTGTCGTTACCCTAAATTTTGGGATACCAACTTAACCCGTTGAGCTGGACCAACTAAAGGGTCCAAGACTGACTCCAAGCCCCCACCATTTTTGGCCTTTGCGTTATTTCCGGATTTTGACCCCAAGTGCCCCAATTAAATTAAATTCGCGGGACACTTTATTCCTATTTAAATCGGGGGTACCAACTTTGTAAAATCCTAATTTATAATCCTAAATTAATTCCAATGCCATTCTAATTAAACCCGTACCTAACGCACAATCCCCCCTCACCATGGAAATTACTAAACATATTTTTCTCCGCAATTTTTGTGTCATTTTATGTGTCTATGCAATTTCCCGAATTTATGGGGCTAAGTTACAATTATTAAATTATGTGGCACCACCCTATTCGCCAAGAACAAATAAGAGGTCCCAAAATGGGGTCGCATTCACACCCCTGCATTCACCCCTCATGAAGAAAACCCACTTCTTTTCATGATCAATCTCAACCATTTATTTTGAATGGGTTGATCACAACCCTCCATCTCCTTCACACACACACCCCTATAAAGTAACTCCTTACCCCACCCTTAACACAAAAACCAACCGGCCCTAATCCCAATAAAATCTCTCTCTCTCTCCTCCTCCATTTATTATTTTCATGCAAAGAAAACTCCATCCTTCTTCCTCCTTCATTTTTTCTTCTTCTTCCTCCTTCATTTCTTCTTCCTCCAGAGACCGGCCGGCCGACCGACTTGGCTCCGGCCAGTCGACCCCCGCGGCGACTCCGGCTACAGCCCGACTTGGCTGCGCGTCTTCCTCCGCCGGACTGTGCTCCCCCGACTGACCGAACGGAGGAGTTCCTACAGAACTGACTAGCCCCCCACCCCTATAAACTGTGTTTCCCGACCCGATCGCCGGCGTCGCTCCCGTGCTTTCCCCCGCTGAAGCTGTTCCACCGCAGCGTACGTTCCCCGCTCCCACTCCGGTCCCGCCTACGCGTCTTCCTCCGCCGGCCAGAGCTTCCCGACCGCCTGCTCTCTCCCGACCAGCATCCCTGTCCGACCACCATCAACACCATTACTACCACCATCAACACCATTACCACCACCCTCAACACCATCACCACCACCATCAGTTTAACACCACCACCACCCGGCCATAACCTATTGCACGGCCAGCACCTCCCCGCTCCGGCCACATTGGGTATTCTCTTCCTCCTCTCTTTACATTTATATAATGTGTAGTGGTTATTGCTAGAGTATGTGTTAGCATAGTGTGGTGTTGTTATAATGTTGTGTAGTTACTATTGGATGACTAGGGTTTAAGAGGCTGAACTTGGAGAGTTGGATTTATAAATGCATGGGAAATCTTAGGGTTATTACATTGAGTATATTCACTTTGATGTTGTGGAGGTATCTTTTGATAGGATGAATGTAGGTTAGGGTTTATCATCAACATGGATTAAATTAATTTACTTTAGACATCGGCTTATGGAGATTTAAGTTTTATCGTTAAGTAAAGGATCAGGATTTATTTTGTGGTGATAAATGCTAATTTGTTTAAATGTATGATTATTAAGGATAGTAGGTGAATGATTGATCGAGGACTAGTGAGATCGGAGATTTAGAACTAGAAATTTGAGGTGATTAATTTAGGGAGGCACCGGGTGATTGGTAACAACGATTTTTTAAACGAAGAAGTTAAAATCATAAACTGTATTTGAGGATGTCTTGATGATATGGTACTGATGATTAACTGATTTGACCATCGTATCGATAGTCAACTGTAGTCAACCCCCTAGTGACTTATCCCTGTGAGTCGTAGCTGAGACTGAGTCTAGGTGTAGATGTGTGTAGCACACCTGTCTGTTGTAAAATAGATTATTGATTCTAGTTTGTAATTCATTTCTAGGTACTGCCGGACCTGAGGACTTGGACGTGGTACCAGATCCCTATCATCAGCAGCCGCACGCAGGCAACTGTACCTTGCCACCCTGTATTTTAGTTTACAGATATTGTTGTTCTTTATGTACTCGTACGCGTATTTATGTTGACTTCGATACTCCGTGTCCGGTTCACAACCGGGTGTTGACATTCGACGTAACGTCTTAGAATAATTGCTAGATGCTTCACAGCACCTCGATGCAAGTACCTGAGTACATCGATACCCCAGGACACACTCATACACTGTGATCGTGCCAGATTCCTGTATCCTGATACTGATATCATGACCAGAGACTGGGACGACCTTAGGGTCGCATTTGTTGAGTTAATTCCTTGTGTCGAGACTGTAGTTAGAGGTTCAGGTTCAACGCACAATCGTTGATCGTTTGGCAAGGAAAAGACAGTTACTAGACGTTTGGGCTACTCTGCACGCGCTTATATATGTATATGTAGTGATCCTGTATTATAGTGTAGTGGTAACACCCGTGTGTCTCTGTGCTCGGAGCTACGGTACGACCCGTGTGTCTCTGTGTTCGGAGCTACGGTTTTATTTTGGATGGCCCACGCGTCGAACATTGTCTTTAAACTGAGTCACACTAGTTTGGTCATGATAGATTACCCTGTTGTTGCACTTGTACTATCTGTTTACCTGGCATATTATTTTTCTTTACCTTGTTACGTCCCTCTGAGGGCCTGGTTCCCTTCCAGGTGTAGGCTACGAGGATTATCCGGAGGAGTACAGACCTAGCATCTATCCAGCAGCTGTACTCATTGCCGAGGACGAGGTTATTCCAGAGGACTTCGCCTGATCGCTGGTAGTGACTCTTTCCTTGGGGTGGTATCTTTACCTAGTTACCTGCTGCCACCCCAAGTTATCTTATTGCTTACTTTCATTCCAGTTTATTTGTACTAGCGGGTTTGTCCCCGTATGACTACTCTAGTATTTGTATTTGATACTTGTCTGGATATTTCCTTCCTGCACACTAGTTGTTTTACTTACTTCTATTGTGCTCTTATATTGCTTCCTGTGGATGAGATTTAGATTGAGTATACTTGTGTTATGTGATGGGTTATTCATTGTACTTCACAGCTTAAGTGTACTCCGACGGGCCCATTAGATTGGAAAGCTCGCCGAAGTACACTGTTGGCCATTGCCACGTGTCTCGGTTCCTTACCCATGGAACCGAGGCATGACAAGGTTTTTGTGGTGGCCCATGCAGGTCCGATTTAAAATCGTCTTGGTCACCTGACTGTGCCAAGCGAGCCTGCAAATTAGGAATAGAGTTAGAAATCTCATCTGCAAAGTTTGAAACCTTCACATGATACCTCTATCTCGATATCGTTTACCAAATTGCATCTTGTTTATTTTCCTCAAACGCTGATTGTAGTCATGACTTCTTTTCAGAGTTATGAATCTCCGCAGTGGACGTATCGCACAGCCTGGCGACGTTCCCCGAGACGTTGGATCATCCGGAGAACCGGATCTGGAGCAGGTCCTTCTACTGACTCCAGCTCCCATGGGACAGTCATCAGGCATCCCGAGGTGCCATCAGACGGACACCAGACTCTACATCAGGCAGGACCTGAGGATCGGAGGATTCCGAGTCAGGAGGAGCAGCAGCTACCACCTCCTCCACTATTCCCGCCCCAGATGCCCTTTATGCCAGTCCCCACAGGGCAACCGATGGACGGAACACAGATATTCCAAATGATGTTTACGATGATGCAGGCCCAGCAGCAGGCTCAGCAGCAGGCCCAGCAGCACCAGGCTGAGACTCTGAGAGAAAGCATCGTGACGGCCTTGGGGTAGGCGTCACCACCATCATACGAGCCGACGCGAGGGTCTGTCATAGACTTCCGTCGTTTGATGCCGCAACCTTTTTTGGGCACGGAGGAGCCGACGGAGGTCCACGCTTGGCTCACCGGTATTCAGCACCAGCTGGAGGCTACTGACCTCCCCCGACAACGATGGATGACGGCTGTCAGGATGCAGCTCACCGGCAACGCTCATCACTGGTGGCTTTCCGAGGAGCATCATTTGGGACCGGATCGTGCCACCTGGGAAGAGTTTTCCAGACTCTTCCAGGAGATGTACATACCCTCTACCGCCCGAGTAGAGCTTCGGGACAGATTCCAGAACCTTAGGCAGGGGAGTATGACTGTAGAGGAATATAATTCTGAGTTCCTCCACCTGAGCAGATTTGCACCATACCTGATCCCCACTAAAGAGGCGAAGGTCGAGAAGTTTTATGAGGGCCTGAGTTATGAGACCCAGAGGCTTATCGGGTCCACAGCCCCTACCTCTTACTCTGAGGTACTACTTGCAGCGCGACGCTAGGATCGCATCAACAAGATGGAGGCCAGCCAGAAATGCTCCTATGCGTCGACATCAGCAGTCCAAGCCCCGCAGGGAGGACCTTCGAAGCGTCCTTTGGTACATCAGCAACACCAAAGGGCAGCGCCTCAGCAGGGAGCAGTCATTCCCACATGCCATTTCTGCGGCAAGAGGGGACATTTGATGGGGGACTGTAGACGGAGGTTGGGCGTATGTTTGAGTTGTGGATCGGCCCAACATGCCATCAGAGATTGCCCTGAGCAAAGAGATCCAGTGCAGATGGTTCACCGACCAGCCCTGCCAGCGCCGAGACCTTATCAGCAGCCTCCTGGACCGAGGCCACCATACGCAGGAGCTGGAGCACAGCGACCACCAGCACCAGGGGAAACCAGAGGAGGCTACCCTTGGCTCCACAAGGAGATCGATACCAGCAGGTCCAACAGCAGCAGCCGAGGGCACTGGCACCGAGACAGGGACAGGCCTACGCTATGACCATAGAGGAGGCTGAGACAGCTGGAGAAGTGATCGCAGGTACAATCTTAGTAGCTTCAATACCAGCATTAGTCCTATTTGATTCTGGTGCCACACACTCTTTTATAGCTGCTAGTTTCGTGGCTACCCATAGAATAGCCACCGCACCCCTTCCGAAGGTCAAGAGGATCTTTACGGGAGGTGGAATAGTACCTGTTAGCGACACTTGTAGATCATGTTCAGTAGTTGTCTACGGGCGAGAGATGCGTGCCCGATTTTTGGTTTTCTCCATGCCAGACTTTGACATCGTCCTAGGCATGGATTGGTTGAGCCAATACCACACAACTCTAGATTGCCATCGTGGTTGTGTCATCTTTAGACCCCAAGATCACCCAGAGTTCGAGTTTCTTCGGGGATCCCGAGAGCATGGTGTCCAACCTACCCTAGCGACACACATTGCAGAAGGTGAACCGATATACCCTCACTTCATAGCAGAGTTTGAGGATGCGTTTCTGGAGGATCTCCCAGGACTGCCACCGGACAGAGAGATTGAGTTCACCATAGAGTTGTCTCCAGGAGCCGAGCCAGTTACTTCCCCCGTTTACAGACTAGCACCGAAGGAGTTGGTTGAGCTGAAGGTCCAAGTAGATGATCTCTTAGAAAAGGGTTTCATACGGGCTAGTGTATCTCCATGGGGAGCACCCATTCTGTTTGTACCGAAGAAGGACGGGACGGTATGCTTGTGTATCGATTACAGGGCGCTAAATATTATAACGATAAAGAACAAGTATCCACTGCCGCGCATCGATGATTTGTTTGATCAACTTAGCGGTGCATGTGTATTCTCAAAGATCGATCTCAGATCCGGTTATCATCAGATCAAGGTACGAAAAGAGGACATCCAGAAGACGGCCTTTCGGACGAAGTTTGGCCACTATGAGTTTTTAGTCATGCCGTTTGGTTTAACCAACACGTCAGCAGTATTTATGTGTTTGATGAACAATGTCTTCCACCAGTACTTAGATAAGTTCGTGGTGGTATTTATAGACGATATCTTGATATATTCCAAGAGCCAGAAGGAGCATGAGAGGCATCTCAGGATCGTGTTGGAGACGCTGAGACATGAGAGACTGTACGCCAAACTCAGCAAATGTGAGTTCTGCTTGGATAGAGTACCATTTCTGGGACACATAATCACCGGAGATGGACTATCAGTTGACCCAGAAAAGATAGCTGCAGTAGAGACCTGGCCTACCACTACATCAGTAACGGAGGTTAGGAGCTTCCTCGGACTTGCCGGATATTATCGAAGGTTCGTGGAAAACTTTTCGAGGATAGCTGCGCCTATAACGTGACTGACGCATAAAGGCGAAGAGTTTATCTGGACCGACGAGTGTCAGGCAGCTTTTGATGAGCTAAAGAAGCGTCTGACATCAGCACCGATTTTGACACTCCCTTCAGGATCAAGAGGATTTGTAGTGTACAGTGATGCGTCAGGGAGCAGATTGGGATGTGTACTGATGCAACACGGCAAAGTGATAGCCTACGCATCGAGACAGCTGAGAGTTCATGAGAAGAACTATCCGACGCACGACTTGGAGCTAGCTGCGGTGATATTTGCACTAAAGCTATAGAGACATTACCTTTATGGCGAGCGTGTTGAGATTTATACAGATCACAAAAGCCTGAAGTACGTCTACACGCAGAAGGAGCTCAACATGAGATAGAGACATTGGCTAGAGTTGATGTCAGATTAAGACATTGAGTTACAATACCACCCTGGCAAGGCTAATGTCGTAGCAGATGCCTTAAGCAGGAAGCCATGGCATACTTTTTGACGACGCAGCGACAGTTGCTAGAGGATCTCCAGGAGCTTGGAATAGAGATTGTATTGCCAGGCATGGATGGACAGATGGCCAGTCTTGAGATTCAGTCTACTTTGATTGAGAGGATCATGGCAGCATTGCCTACAGATGCGAGATTTCGATGTCTGCGAGAGAGAACAGAAGCCGGCATGCAGATGGGACTTAGGATTCACGAAGACGGAACGTTGAGGTGCGGAGATCGCCTATTTGTTTTGAGTGGCAAGCTACGCCAAGAGTTGATGACCGAGCCTCATAGCTCGATTTATTCCATTCATCCCGGTGGTATGAAGATGTACCGAGACTTGCGACAGCATTTCTGGTGGCATAGGATGAAGAGTGAAATTGCAAGATTTGTGGCAAAGTGTTTAGTTTGTCAGCAAGTCAAGGCTGAACATCAGAGGACTGCAGGATTATTGCAGCCACTCCCCATTCCCGAGTAGAAGTGGGAACACATTACCATGGACTTCGTCACAGGATTACCGCGGAGCCCTAGCGGGAAGGATGCAGTTTTGGTTATCGTAGACAGACTCACCAAGTCTGCATATTTCTTACCCTTCAGAGTTGGGCAATCCACAGAGATACTAGCTGACATATATATGAGGCAGATAGTACGATTATATGGAGTGCCTGTCAGCATCGTATCCGATCGTGATTCCAGATTTATGTCCCATTTTTGGCAGAGTATGCAGGAGAGCCTAGGAACTCGTCTCAAGTTTAGCACTGCGTATCATCCACAGACTGATGGACAGTCAGAGCGCACGATACAGATATTAGAGGATATGTTAAGAGCGTGCATGATTGATTTTGGAGGATCTTGGGAGGACCACCTACACTTGGTAGAATTCTCCTACAATAACAGTTACCAGGCCAGCATACAGATGGCACCATATGAGGCACTGTACGACAGAAAATATAGGTCGCCAGTTTGTTGGAGTAACGTGGGAGAGCGTCAGATAGTTGGTCCAGAGTTGGTGACACAAACAGTCGAGAAGGTCAAGCAGATTCAGAGCCACCTGCGCACAGCACAGGACAGAAAGAAATACTGGGCAGATGCGCACCGCACACCATTGGAGTTCAAGGAGGGTGACCACGTATTTTTGGGGATATCGCCCACTCGTGGTACCATCAGATTCGGAGGAAGAGGCAAGCTGAGTCCGAGGTACATCGGACCTTTTGACATTTTGGAACGAGTTGGCGAAGTGGCGTACCATCTTGCATTACCTCCATTATTAGAGGGAGTATATGACGTATTTCAAGTATTGCAGCTGAGGAGATATGTCGCAGACCCTAGCCACGTGCTTGATCATTCGGAGATTACAGTCGGGCCCAGTTTGTCTTACGTAGAGCAGCCAGTTGAGATCCTCGATCGCAGCGAGAAGACTTTGAGAGGGCAGACGATTCGACTGGTCAGAGTGGCATGGAATCACCATTCACCAGGCGAGTCTACTTGGGAGCGCAAGGATTCTATTCGGCAGCATTTTCCATACTTATTTGAGGATCAAGGTACGATTTTTTGTACGACATTTGATTACTAGACTGTTTTAAAATTCTGTTAGATATTATCGTGCTTTACTTTTAATTTCGGGGGAAAATTTTTTCTAAGTTGGGAAGAATGTAAACCCCCTCAATTTATTCTGTAGATAGTTAGAGTGGTTTTGGAAAAATTTTAATAGCAGATGTCGAGGTTTAGAGTAGAGATAATTTATCTGGTATTTAATTCAATTAATTGAAACCCTTGGCACGCCCTTTCATTTTCTGATTTTTCGGAGCCCAATATCAGCCCATATATTCCGTTCAATTATTGTAATTCTGACCTGACCCGCCAAATTAGGCATTGGACTTTTTCGTCTTTTAATATTAATATTTGTGTGCTATAAATTAATTGCACAACATTTCTAAAAATCATAACCCATATTTAATTCGATGTCGGACACTTGTGTCGTTACCCTAAATTTTGGGATACCAACTTAACCCGTTGAGCTGGACCAACTAAAGGGTCCAAGACTGACTCCAAGCCCCCACCATTTTTTGCCTTTGCGTCATTTCCGGATTTTGACCCCAAGTGCCCCAATTAGATTAAATTTGCGGGACAATTTCTTTCTATTTGAATCGGGGGTACCAACTTTTAAAATCCTAATTTTTAATCCTAAATTAATTCCAATGCCCTTCTAATTAAACCCGTGCCTAACGCACAATCCTCCCTCACCATGGAAATTACTAAACATATTTTTCTCCGTAATTTTTGTGTCATTTTATGTGTCCATGCAATTTCCCGAATTTACGGGGCTAAGTTACAATTATTAAATTTTGTGGCACCACCCTATTGGCCAAGAACAAATGAGGTCCCAAAAAGGGGTCCCATTCACACCCATGCATTCACCCCTCATGAAGAAAACCCTCTTCTCTTCATGATCAATCTCAACCATTCATTTTGAATGGGTTGATCACAACCCTCCATCTCCTTCACACACACCCCTATAAAGTAACTCCTCACCCCACCCTCAACACAAAAACCAACCGACCCAAATTCCAATAAAATCTCTCTCTCTCTCCTCCTCCATTTATTGTTTTCATGCAAAGAAAACTCCATCCTTCTTCCTCCTTCATTTCTTCTTCTTCTTTCTCCTTCATTTCTTCTTCCTCCAAAGACCGGCCGGCCGACCGACTTGGCTCCGGCCATTCAACCCCCACGGCGACTCCGGCTACAGCCCGACCGAGCTGTGCGTCTTCCTCCGCCGGAGTGTGCTCCTGTCACTACCACATTCTGAAAACAGGGGTATTTTCGAAATTTTTTACAATATTTAATATTATTGTAGTTATAATTAATTAATTGCATGATAGTGTATTTAATTTAAATAATTTTGTGCGATGTGTAATCCAATACATAATTATATGCAATGTTAATTATTTTATTTTAGCTAGCAGACTAGACCTAGAAGCCCAGTAGACGAACCCCTGTCCGAATTATAGAATTCTGGATTTCATTATTTTATTTGGAATTTAATATTTGGAGATTGTAATTAATTACTGTATTTTATTTAATATTTTGCGCTATTGCCTTTGCTTCGATAATTGGAGCACTATCCAGACTTTTGCCTTCCAACAAATTTCACAATCTTGCTCTAGACATGCCCACCTTCATTTCTGCTATTTTTGCAACTCATAATTATGCACCTTGTGCATTGTTTCTAGCCGCACAAAAATCGTCGCGGACGTTATTTTTAATTTCCTATTTTTGTATCGTTGTGCGTTCCAATCGAAAATTGGAGGCCATCTTGACCTATTTTTCATGCGGCCC
This sequence comes from Iris macrosiphon, assembly GCA_036927795.1. Classification (NCBI taxonomy): domain Eukaryota; kingdom Viridiplantae; phylum Streptophyta; class Magnoliopsida; order Asparagales; family Iridaceae; genus Iris; species Iris macrosiphon. Next base: position 66,264,942 of record JAYESA010000006.1, on the reverse strand, counting down.
AAATTAGGGTAATATTCTGTTCTGAGTCTTCTTCAATATTGATATTGATGACTTGACCTGATTTTGGCTCCATGTACTCCTAATTAATTGTTGAACACAACTTGCATTTATTTCTATTTAATTTGAGGATACCATTTTATCTGATTCTAAAATCTCCAATTAATTCCAGTGTCCTGCAAATTCAGCCCATACCCATCTTACAGTGCCCCATGACCCTACAAAATATCGGACCCCGAATCGCCCGCCAAATTTTCATCATTTCATGTGTTTGTGCAATTTTCCGAATTTAAGGGGCCAAGTTGCAATTATTCAATTATAGGTGCCAACACCTAATTATTTTAATCAATGAGGGAGCCTATTAATTTTAATTAAGAACCCTCATCCCTCATGAATAAATTCCTCATGTTCAATCCTAACCATTCATTTGAAATTGACCCATCACAACCCTCCATCACACCCTCTCTCATCCTATTTAATGACATGTCTACTTCAACCCTAATCCCTAGAAACCTAGGTTTTCCCCCACCTCACAAGCCTCCAAATTCCCCAAGCCCCACCTCTCTCCTACGTTGGAAACTTCTCCTTTCTTCTCCTACTTTTCTTCTTCTTCTCTTTCCCTTCCTTCTTCTTCCTTGTTGAATTCTTTTTCATTGAAATTATTTTTTGAATTCAAATAGAGGGAGGGGGGGGGGGGGGGGGGGAAATCTCCTCTGTGTATTCCCTGAGCTCCGGCCGAGCGTCCACTCCGGCGCCGGCGGAGCTGCTGCTCCTCTGCGGTGAGACCCCGGCGGCCCCGCATCTCTCCGCTGCGCCAAGCCGGTCCGGCGGCCGCTGCACCCAGCCTGCTGCCTCTCCCCGACTCCCACCTCCACCACCATTAACTCCGGTCCGGCCACCCTTCCCTCGGCGCTCGATCCCCCTACACCGGCCGGCGCTGTCTGGACGAGCCCGGCGGCCCTCTGCCGACCCCGGCTGCACTCCGACGCGGCATCAACACCATTCACCACCTCTCCTCGGATCAACCGCTGACGTCCTCCCCCGACCGAGCGGATCCAGTCCGGCGGCCGACTTCCTGAGCTCCTCCCAACCGAGTCAGCCGCTGCCCCTCCGCACTCCGGCGGCTTCCCCTCCGGTCCGGCGGCCGGCCAGTCCCCCTTTCACTGTAAGCTTCTTCCTCTCTCTCCCCTTCCCTATTTATATATATATATCTTTATATATATATATTAGTATATATATATATATCTAATGTATATACATATATATATGTTTGTTTATATATTTAATTAATGAGAAAATTTGTATATGTATGAGTAATTCATAATGCATATGTATAAGCAAATAAATGTGTATATATATTAATTTGGTATAATGTAGGTATAAATGTGTATACATACATACGTAAATATATATGAGTATATATATACTAAATGTATATGTATTTGTAAGTATGTAATTTTGTGTAGACACCTACATATATACATATAGTATATAGTATTATTTTTATTAATTGTTTAATAGTATATATATAATAATGGGTATACGTATAAATATATATATTTCTTATATACTTAATATATTTTAATAGAAAAAGGGAATACATGTAAATATGTATATATATTTTGTAAATATATATTGTCTATTTAATTTAATGATGGTAATATATATAATTTAATAATGTGAATGTTTATTATCTAATTAAATTATGTTAATATGTGTATATGTATATATTTAACCTGCTTAGTATATATTGTAGTACGTATTATAGTACGTATATATAGTATATAATTAATTTGGTGAATTAGTATGTATTTAAATTAATGCTCATGTATATATATGTATATTGGTATATATTTTGTATATGTTAACCTAGAGATGTATATTATTCCTTATAAATATTTACTTGTAAATAATAGTATGTAGAATTAATTATTAAGCATGTATAATTAAATACATCCGAATAAGTATATTAATTATTTTATTAAATTGTATAATTGAGTATGTATCAAATTAATATTTTTATGAATAGCATTTATTTAATTAATAATTAAAATACATAATGTATTGTATATGTAATATATTCATGTATATATATAACCAATGTATATTTTGTATATATATTAATAATATGTGTATCAAATATGTATTTTTGGTATAAATGTATAGATATGTAAATACGTATTTGATATATGTTAATATAAATGTACGAATTTTGGAAAATGTGCAACTATAGCAAGTAATTTATATTGGTATATATTTTAGATATATTTCATGAATTATGTTTATATATATATACTTACAAGTATTATTTTATTATTATGTTTATATGCAAGTATTAGTTATTTTTAAAGTATATAGTTATACATATATCTATTATTGATATTGATGGAAATTATATATATATATTAATTAATAAGATTGTTTATTTAAAATACGTAGTCCTACTAGATGACCTTAGTTGACTAGTGCCCTGCCTAGCATGGCCCTGAGGCCAGTGTATTTCTATTGTGTGTTAGGATAGTTTCTGATACAAATGTCATATTGTGATGTGTTTATAGGACTGTTGGGTTACCCAGGGGGTACTCTGGAACAAGACATCCATAAATACCAGCTAAGGACCAAGGCAAGTACATTCTCTGATAATTTCCAATTCTTGATAATTGCTATAAGTTCAATGATCTTGAAATGTTACAACTGAATCTTTGACACTGTGTTACACGGACTAGTATAGCTTGGATCTGCAGTCATGAGATGTTACCTTGATTATTGTATTGACATTGTACACGACATGTATATTTAGACATCGTACATGATAGACTTGACTTGTTCGTGTATCGTGACGTGTCATGGTTGGATCCACAGTACTAGTTGGGGGCGGGGAAGTAGTTAGTAAGAAATGTGATCATAACCTCTTATTGTAGTATATAAAATTGTAAGTGTTAATCATGCTCTTCACCCATGATTAGCCAGGCCCTGTAGCTACTGTACATGTTCCCAAACCGATCACATTTCGAAACTACTATTTCAAACACCTAGAATAGATTACAGTTCTCTATTTTTAATCATATACTACATCACCCGTATATGATACTGTACCTTGTTCTTCCATTTTTATACATGCACTGACTGTACCATATTGCCTATTGCCTGTCTCTTTACATTTGCCTGTCTCTCTTAAATTACCATTGCATTTATTTCACTGTCTTCTCAGTAGCTAGCATGACATATTTTATTGTATTATAGACATTATCAATTAATGGAACTGTTATTTGAGAGTGTTACTTTGCTCCTTCCTGACTGGAAATATTTTTCCAGACTATGCCTTAGAGGACCGCTGTCCGACACTTTATGGACTATGGTGAGTAGCTGCAGACTTGGTAGTAGTTGATTCTGGAAGGTCTAGTCGAAATTATTATTCATTGTTAGTTCTTAAGTAGACTATTTGGTACCGGATTTGTCTCCGGCATTTTGATGATTCTTGGATATTGTTGAGTTAGAATATTACTTGTGGACTTGTGTTGTGTTTAATTTAGACTTCTGTTTCGAAATCTTATCGTGCTGTAATCCTGTGTTTGAGTATATATTTATCTATTTGTGTCATCCGTGCCTCCTAATGGAGATTGGATATTTGCGTGACATTAGTTAGATAGTATCAATACCTAGACAGCGTTCTACCGCCGATGCTGCGGCGTAGGCTGGACGTACCCACGCACTCGTGCCCCTAAACCGGGTGCGGGTCGTGACACGTTTTTAGTGGTGGCCCATGCAGGTCAGACTTCGCGAGTTGTGCGATGTCGTAGTAGTGTGACATCTTTGTTATACTACTGCGTGCCTGCTATAGGACATAGGACATAGGATACTAAGACGAGAGCAAATACTCAATCACAATTCCTTGAGAGATTCCTGGGATGACCCCTGAGAATTTTCCAAATTTAAATCATTCCCTTGTTCTGTCCATTCTCACTTATTGATATTGAATTTGATTGTTGTTGATTTGTTATTAAATTAGGATTTTTGGTTTCACTTGATTTGATTGTTGTTAATTAGGTATTTAAGTAGGATTTTTGCTTCATTATAGAGTTGATTTCATATTAAGATGAATTTATAGACTGATTTATAGTATTATTTGAGGATGCCCGTCAATGAGGACAGTGAAAAGATAACATTAGAGCTATTGGACTTCAGAAGATGGATTTAAAATTTTAATTTAAGATTGAAAATAAAATTCAAATTTTAGGATTTTGAGAAGATTGAGATGGTTATTAAAATTATTTTGAAGATTTCAATGAATTGCAAAATTTTGAAATTGAGGAGTTGAAATATTGTTATTAAAATTTTATTTTTGAGGATTCTGATTCGATTCAATAAACCTAGACAAGTCTGTAAGGATCTTTAAGGTGATTAAGTTTTCATTTCAGTATTTAAATAATTGACCTTGAGGGGAGTATATACAATTTATCTTAAATTTTATTCGAGGAGTTATTTTGAGGAAAATTTATTTGAGGATAAGATTTTATAGTGGGAGAGATACATTAGTATACAATAGATGAGATGCATGTGTATAAGGATCGGTTGGCATGAGTATGATTCACTGCAAACTGACTTGGGTGATCATCAAGGGTTGTACTAGAAAGTGCAGTACTTAGTATAGTGTATTGAAATTGATATGCATTGAGTGATAAGATTAACTAGTATTAGCGATTGCAGTAGGTAAGGAAGCTAGCAGTGAGTGTGCTTGTGATGGAACTGTGGTACCTATAAGGATAGAGGTATCAGACCATGGATACATCTTGACCGTGCAATCACAACTAGGGTTTATTTCCAATCTATTTATCTTGAATGTTGCTTCTTTAGAACTGTACTGTCCTCCCTTGATGATATCGCATTTTACCCTAATTGATTCTTTGGGATCTGTCTTCAGGATGTCGCCGCAGACAAGGTCTATGAGAGCGGGAACATCAGCTTTAGAGGGGTCTGCCACCTCTTTACCTGATGGACAGACAGCCGTAGTTCCTCCTACATCTCCGATGCACGTAGGTGATCCTCCTCCTCCACCTGTCCAGAAGATTGCCGCAGCTGTGACGGACAACCTTCCTCCTCCACCGACTCCGATTCCCGGAAGTTTGCCCATTGACGGAACGCAGATGTTTACCTTGATCCAAGGCATGGTAGATGCCCAGAGAGTGACGGCAGACGCTCAGCGAGTTCAAGCTGAGGCTCAGAGGGTGCAAGCAGAAGCGTACCAGGCACAAACCGAGCTGATGAAAGAAAACATGGAGAATGCTCATCAAGTGACTCTCCAAGCTTTGGAGAAAGTTGCACAGTACCAGCAGTTTTCTGGCCAGCAACAGCAGAGATCAGGCACTATAGTAGATTTCAAAAGAATGATGCCTCGAGAATTTAAAGGCACCGAAGGAATACTCTACGCTGACGACTGGTTAGAAGATATAGAGAGAAGCCTGCGATTGACCCAGATTCCGGAGAACTTGAAGATAGAAGCCGCTGGCAGTCAGATGTTCGATATCGCACTCACGTGGTATCGCACGGAGCCGAGAATTACTGCACAAGGACTTACTTGGGAGACCTTCAAGGAGCTCTTCAAGGAAAAGTTCTTTCCCGACGTGGCATTGGGAACCTTGGAAAGTCAGTTTCATGACTTAGTTCAAGGAAACATGTCAGTCGACGAGTACGCTGCAGAATTCTGTAGATTGAGCCGTTTTGCATCGTCTATGATTCGAGACCCTGGAGATCGAGCCCGGAAATTTAGAAAGGGACTGACGAGAGAGATTAAGTCGCGCACTTCTGGTCGTCGTACCGCTACCTTTGAGGCTATCTTGATGGATGCTCAGATTGCAGAAGAGGATCTGGACCTCAGGCCTAAGAGGAGTCACAATACTTTTGGAGATACAAATGATAGCGCAGGACCGGCCAAGCATCCACGTATTCAGCACCAACAGCAGTACCAAGTACCATTTCATATTCAGCAACAACCATGGACATTTCAGCATCCACCGCAGTACCTAGCACCAGTTCCTATCCAGCGACAGCCCTGGGCGTTTCAGTATCAACAGCAGTACCCGGCACCAGTTCCTGTACAGCAGGATCAACGAACTTGTCACTTCTGTAAGAAGCCAGGTCACCTTTGGGAGAGCTGTAGAACGAGGCTAGGACTTTGTTTGCACTGTGGCGCTGCGGGACATCGAGTAAGGGATTGTCTTCGAGTCCCTCATCTTCTCAGCCAACACGCAGCTTCAGACTATAGAGATCCAGTTAGGCTACCTGTGGAACCGTACATTGCTCAGCACCTGCAAAGGGAACCACCCCAGCAGGACAGGCATTTGAGATGACGGTCGAGGAGACCGATACTGCAGGTAATGTGTTAGCAGGTTCTGTTCTTTCCTCCATTCTGTTCCTCTCTATTTGATTGATTGATTGATTGCTTAGTACCGTAGTTCGTATGCATGACTCTTGTTATAATGTAGTAGTAGTACCCCTGATACATAGACTGCAACACCATAACAAATGAGACCAAAACCATGTATGTCCCCCCTAGATTGTATGTGGTATGACTATAGGTAGAATTTTCTTAGACCGTGATTATTGGTGTTGACTGTAGTGAAGATTCATGAAGGAGTTATGACTTGACAAGAGGAACAAGATGATTAAAAATTTGAGGATAAGTATTGATTTAAATAAATGGTTAAGAAAATTTACATGGCATAATTGGTGGTTAATTAATTCCAGGAAAGATTATGACATGTTTAAGTTGGTTATTAATTTGGAAATTTTGGGAGACTTATCAATGTATTTATTTAATTGCAAGTTATGAATTTTAGAACTTTATATGTGACATTTGGAGAATCCTTAAATATCATATTGTTGAGTTCTTGAGGAGTGGATAGTAAATTCCGGGTATTGAATTATTAACTCAAAACTTTCAAGAAAATTTTAATAAAAAGGGACTTTGATTCTATGTCGAGGATTTTTACAGAATTTTTGAAAATTGTGGAAAGACCTTGTGAATTGTTAACTGAGTTCGTGATTGAAGAATTTAAACTTTGAGGAAATAATAATGATGTGTATGATAAATGCTACTTTGAGGATTTTGAATTTCGAGGACGAAATTCTTTTAAGGTGGGTAGACTTGTCACTACCACATTCTAAAAACAGGGGTATTTTCGAAATTTTTTACAATATTTAATATTATTGTAGTTTTAATTAATTAATTGCATGATAGTGTATTTAATTTAAATAATTTTGTGCGATGTGTAATCCAATACATAATTATATGCAATGTTAATTATTTTATTTTAGCTAGCAGACTAGACCTAGAAGCCCAGTAGACGAACCCCTGTCCGAATTATAGAATTCTGGATTTCATTATTTTATTTGGAATTTAATATTTGGAGATTGTAATTAAGTACTGTATTTTATTTAATATTTTGCGCTATTGCCTTTGCTTCGATAATTGGAGCACTATCCAGACTTTTGCCTTCCAACAAATTTCACAATCTTGCTCTAGACATGCCCACCTTCATTTCTGCTATTTTTGCAACTCATAATTATGCTCCTTGTGCATTGTTTCTAGCCGCACAAAAATCGTCGCGGACGTTATTTTTAATTTCCTATTTTTGTATCGTTGTGCGTTCCAATCGAAAATTGGAGGCCATCTTGACCTATTTTTCGTGCGGCCCAAATTAGGGTAATATTCTGTTCTGAGTCTTCTTCAATATTGATATTGATGACTTGACCTGATTTTGGCTCCATGTACTCCTAATTAATTGTTGAACACAACTTGCATTTATTTCTATTTAATTTGAGGATACCATTTTATCTGATTCTAAAATCTCCAATTAATTCCAGTGTCCTGCAAATTCAGCCCATACCCATCTTACAGTGCCCCATGACCCTACAAAATATCGGACCCCGAATCGCCCGCCAAATTTTTATCATTTCATGTGTTTGTGCAATTTTCCGAATTTAAGGGGCCAAGTTGCAATTATTCAATTATAGGTGCCAACACCTAATTATTTTAATCAATGAGGGAGCCTATTAATTTTAATTAAGAACCCTCATCCCTCATGAATAAATTCCTCATGTTCAATCCTAACCATTCATTTGAAATTGACCCATCACAACCCTCCATCACACCCTCTCTCATCCTATTTAATGACATGTCTACCTCAACCCTAATCCCTAGAAACCTAGGTTTTCCCCCACCTCACAAGCCTCCAAATTCCCCAAGCCCCACCTCTCTCCTACGTTGGAAACTTCTCCTTTCTTCTCCTACTTTTCTTCTTCTTCTCTTTCCCTTCCTTCTTCTTCCTTGTTGAATTCTTTTTCATTGAAATTATTTTTTGAATTCAAATAGAGGGAGGGGGGGGGGGGGGGGAAATCTCCTCTGTGTATTCCCTGAGCTCCGGCCGAGCGTCCACTCCGGCGCCGGCGGAGCTGCTGCTCCTCTGCGGTGAGACCCCGGCGGCCCCGCATCTCTCCGCTGCGCCAAGCCGGTCCGGCGGCCGCTGCACCCAGCCTGCTGCCTCTCCCCGACTCCCACCTCCACCACCATTAACTCCGGTCCGGCCACCCTTCCCTCGGCGCTCGATCCCCCTACACCGGCCGGCGCTGTCTGGACGAGCCCGGCGGCCCTCTGCCGACCCCGGCTGCACTCCGACGCGGCATCAACACCATTCACCACCTCTCCTCGGATCAACCGCTGACGTCCTCCCCCGACCGAGCGGATCCAGTCCGGCGGCCGACTTCCTGAGCTCCTCCCAACCGAGTCAGCCGCTGCCCCTCCGCACTCCGGCGGCTTCCCCTCCGGTCCGGCGGCCGGCCAGTCCCCCTTTCACTGTAAGCTTCTTCCTCTCTCTCCCCTTCCCTCTTTATATATATATATCTTTATATATATATATTAGTATATATATATACATATCTAATGTATATACATATATATATGTTTGTTTATATATTTAATTAATGAGAAAATTTGTATATGTATGAGTAATTCATAATGCATATGTATAAGCAAATAAATGTGTATATATATTAATTTGGTATAATGTAGGTATAAATGTGTATACATACATACGTAAATATATATGAGTATATATATACTAAATGTATATGTATTTGTAAGTATGTAATTTTGTGTAGACACCTACATATATACATATAGTATATAGTATTATTTTTATTAATTGTTTAATAGTATATATATAATAATGGGTATACGTATAAATATATATATTTCTTATATACTTAATATATTTTAATAGAAAAAGGGAATACATGTAAATATGTATATATATTTTGTAAATATATATTGTCTATTTAATTTAATGATGGTAATATATATAATTTAATAATGTGAATGTTTATTATCTAATTAAATTATGTTAATATGTGTATATGTATATATTTAACCTGCTTAGTATATATTGTAGTACGTATTATAGTACGTATATATAGTATATAATTAATTTGGTGAATTAGTATGTATTTAAATTAATGCTCATGTATATATATGTATATTGGTATATATTTTTTATATGTTAACCTAGAGATGTATATTATTCCTTATAAATATTTACTTGTTAATAATAGTATGTAGAATTAATTATTAAGCATGTATAATTAAATACATCCGAATAAGTATATTAATTATTTTATTAAATTGTATAATTGAGTATGTATCAAATTAATATTTTTATGAATAGCATTTATTTAATTAATAATTAAAATACATAATGTATTGTATATGTAATATATTCATGTATATATATAACCAATGTATATTTTGTATATATATTAATAATATGTGTATCAAATATGTATTTTTGGTATAAATGTATAGATATGTAAATACGTATTTGATATATGTTAATATAAATGTACGAATTTTGGAAAATGTGCAACTATAGCAAGTAATTTATATTGGTATATATTTTAGATATATTTCATGAATTATGTTTATATATATATACTTACAAGTATTATTTTATTATTATGTTTATATGCAAGTATTAGTTATTTTTAAAGTATATAGTTATACATATATCTATTATTGATATTGATGGAAATTATATATATATATTAATTAATAAGATTGTTTATTTAAAATACGTAGTCCTACTAGATGACCTTAGTTGACTAGTGCCCTGCCTAGCATGGCCCTGAGGCCAGTGTATTTCTATTGTGTGTTAGGATAGTTTCTGATACAAATGTCATATTGTGATGTGTTTATAGGACTGTTGGGTTACCCAGGGGGTACTCTGGAACAGGACATCCATAAATACCAGCTAAGGACCAAGGCAAGTACATTCTCTGATAATTTCCAATTCTTGATAATTGCTATAAGTTCAATGATCTTGAAATGTTACAACTGAATCTTTGACACTGTGTTACACGGACTAGTATAGCTTGGATCTGCAGTCATGAGATGTTACCTTGATTATTGTATTGACATTGTATACGACATGTATATTTAGACATCGTACATGATAGACTTGACTTGTTCGTGTATCGTGACGTGTCATGGTTGGATCCACAGTACTAGTTGGGGGCGGGGAAGTAGTTAGTAAGAAATGTGATCATAACCTCTTATTGTAGTATATAAAATTGTAAGTGTTAATCATGCTCTTCACCCATGATTAGCCAGGCCCTGTAGCTACTGTACATGTTCCCAAACCGATCACATTTCGAAACTACTATTTCAAACACCTAGAATAGATTACAGTTCTCTATTTTTAATCATATACTACATCACCCGTATATGATACTGTACCTTGTTCTTCCATTTTTATACATGCACTGACTGTACCATATTGCCTATTGCCTGTCTCTTTACATTTGCCTGTCTCTCTTAAATTACCATTGCATTTATTTCACTGTCTTCTCAGTAGCTAGCATGACATGTTTTATTGTATTATAGACATTATCAATTAATGGAACTGTTATTTGAGAGTGTTACTTTGCTCCTTCCTGACTGGAAATATTTTTCCAGACTATGCCTTAGAGGACCGCTGTCCGACACTTTATGGACTATGGTGAGTAGCTGCAGACTTGGTAGTAGTTGATTCTGGAAGGTCTAGTCGAAATTATTATTCATTGTTAGTTCTTAAGTAGACTATTGGGTACCGGATTTGTCTCTGGCATTTTGATGATTCTTGGATATTGTTGAGTTAGAATATTACTTGTGGACTTGTGTTGTGTTTAATTTAGACTTCTGTTTCGAAATCTTATCGTGCTGTAATCCTGTGATTGAGTATATGTTTATCTATTTGTGTCATCCGTGCCTCCTAATGGAGATTGGATATTTGCGTGACATTAGTTAGATAGTATCAATACCTAGACAGCGTTCTACCGCCGATGCTGCGGCGTAGGCTGGACGTACCCACGCACTCGTGCCCCTAAACCGGGTGCGGGTCGTGACAGCTCCCCCAACCGACCGGACGGAGGAGTTCCCGCCGAACTGAGCAGCCACCGACCCCTATAAACTGTGTTTCCCGACCCGACCGCCGGCGCCGCTCCCGTGCGTCCCCGCCGCCGGACGCAGTTCTCCTTCCTCCCGCTGAAGTTGTTCCGCCGTAGCGTGCGTTCCCCGCTCCCCGCTCCGGTCCCGCCTGCGCGTCTTCCTTCGCCGGCCAGAGCTTCCCGATCGCCTGCTCTCTCCCGACCAGCGTCCCCGTCCGACCACAATCAACACCATTACCACCACCATCAACACCATTACCACCACCCTCAACACCATCACCACCACCATCAGTTTAACACCACCACCACCCGGCCATAACCCATTGCACGGCCAGCACCTCCCCGCTCCGGCCACGTTGGGTATACTCCTCCTCCTCTCTTCACATTTATATAATGTGTAGTGGTTATTGCTAGAGTATGTGTTAGCATAGTGTGGTGTTGTTATAATGTTGTATAGTTATTATTGGATGACTAGGGTTTAAGAGGCTGAACTTAGAGAGTTGGATTTATAAATGCATGAGAAATCTTAGGGTTATTACATTGAGTATATACACTTTGATGTTGTGGAGGTATCTTATGATATGATGAATGTAGGTTAGGGTTTATCATCAACATGGATTAAATCAATTTATTTTAGACATCGGCTTATGGAGATTTAAGTTTTATCGTTAAGTGAAGGATCGAGATTTATTTTGTGGTGATAAATGCTAATTTATTTAAATGTATGGTTATTAAGGATAGTAGGTGAATGATTGATCGAGGACTAGTGAGATCGGAGATTTAGAACTAGAAATTTGAGGTGATTAATTTAGGGAGGCATCGGGTGATTGGTAACAATGATTTTTTAAACGAAGAAGTTAAAATCATAAACTATATTTGAGGATGTTTTGATGATATGGTACTGATGATTAACTGATTTGACCATCGTACTAATAGTCAACTGTAGTCAACCCCCTAGTGACTTGTCCCTGTGAGTCGTAGCTGAGACTGAGTCTAGGAGTAGATGTGTGTAGCATACCTATCTGTTGTAAAATAGATTATTGATTCTAGTTTGTAATTCATCTCTAGGTACTGCGGGACCTGAGGACTTGGACGCGGTACCAGATCCCCGTCATCAGCAGCCGCATGCAGGCAACTGTACCTTGCCACCCTGTATTTCAGTTTACAGATATTGTTGTTCTTTATGTACTCGTACGTGTATTTATGTTGACGTTCGATACTCCGTATCCGGTTCACAACCGGGTGTTGACATTCGACGTAACGTCTTAGAATAATTGCTAGATGCTTCACAGCACCTCGATGCGCGTACCTGAGTACATCGATACCCCAGGACACACTCATACAATGTGATCGTGCCAGATTCCTGTATCCTGATACTGACATCATGACCAGAGACTGGGATGATCTTAGGGTCGCGTCTGTTGAGTTAATTCCTTGTGTCAAGACTATAGTTAGAGGTTCAGGTTCAACGCACAATCGTTGACCGTTTGGGAAGGGGAAGACAGTTACTAGACGTTTGGACTACTCTGCACGCGCTTATATATGTATATGTAGTGATTCTGTATTATATTGTAGTGGTAACACCCGTGTGTCTCTGTGCTCGGAGCTACGGTACGACCCGTGTCTCTTTGTGTTCGGAGCTACGATTTTATTTTGGACGGCCCACGCGTCGAATATTATCTTTAAACTGAGTCACACTAGTTTGGTCATGATAGATTACCCTGTTGTTGCACTTGTACTATCTGTTTACCTGAATGTTATTTTTCTGTACCTTGTTATATCCCTCTGAGAACCTGGTTCCCTTCCAGGTGTATGCTACGAGGATTATCCAGAGGAGTACGGACCGGGCATCTATCCAGCAGCTGTACTCACTGCCGAGGATGAGGTCATTCCAGAGGACTTCGCCTGATCGCTGGTAGTGACTCTTTCCTTGGGGCGGTATCTTTACCTAGTTACCTGCTGCCGTCCCAAGTTATCTTATTGCTTACTTTCATTCCAGTTTATTTGTACTAGCAGGTTTGTCCCCGTATGACTACTCTAGTATTTGTATTTGATACTTGTCTGGATTTTTCCTTCCTGCACACTAGTTGTTGTACTTACTTCTATTGTGCTCTTATATTGCTACCTGTGGATAAGATTTAGATTGAGTATACTTGTGTTATGTGATGGGTTATTCATTGTACTTTATAGCTTAAGTGTACTCCGACGGGCCCATTAGATTGGAAAGCCCGCCGAAGTACACTGCTGGCCATTGCCACGTGTCTCGGTTCCTTACCCATGGAACCGGGGCGTGACAGTGCTGGTAAAGCAGGTCGGTGTTCTATTGGCGCTCCTCCTTGACGCGCTTGGCAATCTCTGGCTGTATGCTGGCTGGATCTGTAAACTAGACATAGTCCCAACTTGCGTCTATAATCCCTTGCAAGATGTCCTGCCCTGCCATAGTAGTTACAAGTAGGGGTATTTAGGGCTACTCGTTGTGGTTGAGGCATTGAAGGTCACTTCACTTGACCTCCCTGTGGTACTCGAGCTGGGGCTATATATGGATGCTTCAGGCTGGACTCCCTCCTATGGATTCGCTCTATGCGTCGAGCTGTAGTAAGGACGTCCGTATTAGAAGTAGGTGCAACAGAGCCAATCTATCTCTGTAACTCAAACCTTAGTCCGTCAAAGATTTTTTTGCCTTTTATTCTTCTGTCAGGATCAGCGTAGGGGCGAAGCGGCTCAATCGTATAAACTCTGTATTGTACTCTTCCACTATCATATTGCCCTGAGTGAGGCAATTAAACTTTTTTCGAAGTTCTGCTCGAGCAATATATAGAATTTACATCTCCTGGAAGAGTCTAGAGAACTCCTCCCAAGTAACTCGGTCTGGCCCAAGTTATTTCTCTTCAGAGGTCCACCAGTGATGTGCATTGTCCGTCAGCTGCATCTTGACGGCAGTCATCCAGCGCTCTCTCGGAAGCTCAGCTGCTTCCAATTGGTGCTGGATATTAGTTAGCCACTTATGAACTTCAGTGGGCTCCCCCTTTCCCGAAAAGGTATGTAGCTTCAGTTGGCGAAAGTTTGAGATAGATCCCGTCGATGGCTGTCTAACTGGTAGGGTTGCCCGCCCTAGTGCTGTCACTATACTCTCTCTCAAGTTCTCTGCCTGGCGTTATTGGGCCTCTTGTTGAACCTGTTGTTTGCCTTGAATCATTGCATAGAATACCTAGAATAACTAATGTCTGACCATTGTCTGCCCTGGCAGGAAAGCTGGTAACGGTGGTATCGGGGTAGTAAATTGCGATGGTGGTGGAATATCGTCTCTCCGAAACCTCGAGACGGGCTGATATACAGGGTTTCTTTGTAGAGTGGATGGATCTCCACCCCTTGGTGTTACCCCATCGTCGTAAGTAACCAAAGCACCTAGTGGTGTACCCGCGGGAGTCTCGTCGTTGGCTCATGGATCCATTACTCTGCACACAAGTAATTATTTGGATCACATAGACAAATCAAAGCATAATGCAACTCAAGAGATTAAATTCGAATTTGATATAGAGGTCAAGAATGTGTCAACTTGTGGATGAGATCCTATTAGTCTATCCTAATCACAGGCTTGCTGAGTCCCATAGTTGAAACCAAAGTAATATATTCGTTGACCTGCATGGGCCACCACAAAAACTATGTCACGCCCCAGTCCCAAAATACCAAGGGACTAGCCATGTGGCAATGGCCAACAACACAACTCCAATAGGCAAACCCAATTTAATGGACCCTTTAGAGTGTACTTAAACCTTAATCAACTAAAATATTCTAAAATATATGACATAGTCTATGTATCTAATCTCATCCACCAATTCATAAACAAGAGGCAATATGATAAACCAGTCTCAACCATCAATGTCATAAATAAAACAGTCTATCATAATATAATAAATAAATATTATGAGGAATAATCCGTATCAAAATAATGAGAGAGAAAATATCCAAATCCATAACTAAGAATCACAAGGCATCAAACATAAAGATAATCTGAGAACTCAAAAGAATTTCTCCAGTACCACCTTATCCCCGGCTGCTGGTACTGCTCCGATATCAGCTCCTGACCCGTAAACCTCGGGATAAACCTCATCGTCAATACCTGGGGACATAATCCATATCCAGGTCCTCAGGGGACATAGCAAGGTACAATAAATACTCAAGCCAGAAGTAAACAGTATAATGTTATGAACATAGGGAAAGCTACAACAACCAACTATGTGATATGAAAATAAGAGTATGGTATCATATCCCGGGCTGGTACTCACGGAAGATCTCAAGGGAAACTTTCATAATCTAATAGTATACTCAAGGCTCTGTGTGGGGGAACCATGAGAAAGCTGTATATATAAATATAATACCTTAGATTCTGCATAGGAAACCTAAAGCCTAATACACAATAAGTAGTAAAAAGTAAAATATGCCCAAAGCACGATGAAGAATCTCTCCACCTAATGTAGCCTCATGTCTCAATCAAGACATGCAAGATCATGACCTATAACTATCAGCACAAGTCATAGTCAATATGTATAACTTTAATTATCAATATAACATGCATCCTATAGTCCTATCCAGAGTCCAAGTACTACGAACAAGTAGAGAAATACTCTGCCACGTGAATATCGTGTCTAGACTGGCAACCATCTTTTATGGGTGTTATGTAGGGTCTTTTTGTTGTCCCCAATGGACAATGGGTTACTCATCCAAAGATGAAGTAAGAGGGTTTTCTACTCCGCTGCTCCAGAAAGTGTTCGTAATAAAAATAAAAGAATACCATTAATATTATTATGTTATGAATAATTAAATTATTAATTAGTAAGACATAAAATATTTTAAAATGTCTTCGTAGTTATCCTGGTCATAGAACGACTGTCAACGACTTTTATAGCTGAAACGGCCTACCCGGCCAACATAGCCAACGCAACTTGGGTATCGTTCCACTAGACCTTGGTTATTCCTAGAAGTAGTCATTCTAAAACTTAAATGAATTATTTTCTCTATCCATACCATAATGAATATCAATAGTATTAGTTTAAATTATCAAGAAACAATATTTCAGAGAACAAAGAGTAGAATCACCTCAGCCTTGAGCCATCATGGCTCTGATACCAAATATCAATTACTATAAAAACTATTGAAAGCACCGTTTGGGTTAATAATACTGAGCATTCTATCAGGTTTCTTTCTGAAGAAGACCTTGAACCCTATATAGAGAATAATGCTTATAACTTTATCAATATTAGATTAATTCATGTTGCATTAAAACCTCTTACCCTTCAAGGTTTAAATGCTTAATTCATATCCTCTTTAAGGGATGCTAGATGTCTTGACTGGCAACCATCTCTTTTGGGAGTTATGCAGACTAGTTTTTGCTATGGACCAGTCTACTTTAACGTTTATCCCAATTTAAGCCTATCTCTTACAGATACAAATTTATTGGATGCAATAACTTTTAATCTGAAGACTTACGGATATAACTTTAAGCAAGGTTCTAAAACCATTGCTATTCTCTATCGAATCCACTTTAAAGTATTGTCTACTTCGGCTCCTAAAGCTAGACATCTTACTAAACCTAGTAAGACGACTTTAATTGAAACAAATTTGTTAACATCAAATATCGCTGCTAATAAAATTATTAAATGGAATAAAATTCAATTTCCTGATAGATGGGTTTTAAATCTGGCTATTCTTCCTAGACCCATAATGGATACTGAGTTAGATAAGATAATCCAAACTCCAGATGGAGATATGAAAATTAGATTTACTCCACAAATTAAAGCTAGAATTTTATCCTCTAGTTTTTAATCCCCTTCAGTTATTGAAAAGGGAGAAAATTCTTCTCAGACATCTGAGAAGGATGCTAAAATTAAATATATAAAAATAAAAAATAACATTGCCAAACCAGAATATAAAACAGAATTGGTTGATCCCATTGATACTGTTTATTCTTCTGATGCTAGTTTTGGCACTCATTCTCTAAATGTTATAACTTTGACTAATAATAATGATCCTTCCAACGATCCCAAATATTGGGACTGGACTCAAGACAAAAATATTCAAAAAATTATAGTGAGACTTATGATGAAGAAATTTAATTCAAAGCTTGGTTTGAAAAGAATTATACCCTTGATCAACGATATGAATTCAAAGATAAATACTATGCTCATCTCAAAGAGATAAATAAAATAAAATGGTTTGATAAATGGTTTATTGAGGACTATATCAACCAAGAACTCACTAGAATTAATATGCTAGAAGAGGGTTATAAAAATTGGATCACTGATACGGGAAAACGTGTCCGTGCTTTATATCCACCAAATGAATCCCTGAAAATTTTGGTTAATTTCAAAAAAGTTGATGCTATTTTCTTTATTCGAATTGTCGATCATAAGGAAGAACGAATAAAAGGGCTTCAAAAAATAGTGAAGCAAAATAACTATACTAATGCATACATTCAGACCACTGGTTCTCAATTGGTTCGAATGGAAACTGCCCTTGATGAAATTCTTCTCAAGGTCAACTCTATTCTCAAATTACCTAAAACTATGCCAAAAGCTTCTACCTCTAAAAAGGTAAGCAATATACCAATAAAACCAACTAGTGATACTAGCGGTTTTAAATTATCATCTCCAGAAGTTATTGAGAAAGACATTAAAAGCTTAAGTTAGAAGCTTCAGGCTACTACCTTAAGTGAAAAATATTCCACTAAGGAAAAAGGGGGAAGTTCTACTCTGAACACATTTAATACCATTGCGGTACTTGACGAAAATTCTTCCGTAGCTGAGGATTCAGATATTGAATCCAGTGAAAACTATTCCCAGCATTCTGACGATCATTTAGATCCTACTCAGATATATGGTATTCAAAATTCTTTTAAAAATAACGATTCTACTATAAATCAAGCTTCTAGTATGATTCTGCCCATACAGCAGCAACACAAGAAGCCAAATCTTCAAAAATATTATTACAAACGTCCAACACCAATGGATATTTTATATGAAAAGAATGATAATATTATTCAAAATAATTACAGTGGAGGAAACATCTATGAATGAAACATAGATGGATATTCTGATAAACAGATTTATGATCATATACATCGTATGCTCATGTTTGCTACGGTTTGTCGTACAAATAATAACACAGATAAAGCTATTGCTAGTTTTATTACTTGCAGTTTTACCGGCGTCTTAAAAGGCTGGTGAGATCATTGTCTATCACATAAGCAGAAGGCAAATATTGCTAATGCTGTAAAAATTAAAAATAATAAAGAATCTGAAGATAGTGTTATGACTTTGATTAGCACTATTTGTGATCACTTTACGGGTTTAGTCTCTGATAATGGTGAATGTATCAGGACTTTACTTCAAAATCTCCGTTGCCCTACTCTCTCTCATTTTAGATGGTATAAAGATACCTTCTTAAATCGAGTAATGCAATTAAGTGATGCAAATGATGTACACTGGAAATCAAAATTTATTGATGGTCTACCTAATCTGTTTGCAGAAAAGGTTAGACAGCAAATTTGCAATAACAATGATGGGATCATACCATATAGTAATTTTACTTATGGTAATTTGATCAATGCCTATATACAAGAGGGATTATCCCTTTGTAATAATCTTAAATTACGTAATCAATTAAAATCTCAAAAGTTATCTGGGAGAAAACAATTGGGAGAATTCTGTAGCCAATTTGCTATGGAAACTATCAAACCTCCGTCTGATAGAAAATTCTCTAAAGAAAAATCTTACGAAAAGAAGAGTTATTCTTCAAAATAGAGTTATCCAAAAGATTTTTCCAATAAAAAAAAGAGATTCCCTACAAGGAAGAAATTCTCAAAAAATACTAGTTCGAATAAAAAAGTTAAATGCTTTAAATGTAGCAAATTAGGCCATTATTCGAACAGATATAATACCAAACAAAAGATCGATATGATCGAAGATGAAGGGTTGAAAAAGACTCTATTAAAGATCATGATCAATTCTGATTATGATTCTGATTTATCAAGTGATGAGTCTATAAAATCTGCTACTGATTGTGGTACTGATTGCGATTGCAAAGCAAGTACCATCAATAGAAAAGTCGACTATTACAAGAATATTATTGAAATGAATGGTCTTCCTATTAATGTATTGACTGATCAAGATAAAAAAGAAATTCTAGAGTCACTTTTGACTGATACAATTAGCCAAAATGTGAAAGCAAAAATTATTGAGATTTTGTAAGATGATACTAAAGAAACTTCTTCTAGTTTCGCCCCTTATACTATGACTGAAGTCTTAGCCCGAAGAAAAGGGAATAATCCTAAGACTGTCTCTATAAACACCTTCAAAGAGAATTTAAAACTTTGAAGAATGAAATTAACTCAACAAAAACTTGCTCTCATTGAACAGGATGTTAAATCCTACAATGGGATAATTCTCAATAAAGAAATGACTGATCATTCTCATCTTATCAATAGTGATAACGAGAATGATGATAATATTTCTGATCAACATGTTCAATCTGTTATCATAAAAGATAAAGAAAAATCTATTGATCTTTCCTTTTTATCAAAAAATAGATCTTTTTATTATCCACAAATGGTATATAAAAATTAATCTAATTATAAACAATGAATCATTAATTTATAATCTTATGGCCCTAGTTGACAGTGGTGCTGATTTGAACTGTGTCAAAGAGGAGATTATTCTATTAAAATATTTTGAACGCACTACTCAGACTTTGAGTGCTGCTAATAAAAAAACTCTTACAACACCTTTTAAGGTTACAGATGTTCATATCTGTAAAAATGATGCATGCATTCTCATGCATTTTATTGTTATAAAAGAAATATTACAACATGTTATTCTAGGAACTCCTTTTCTAGAAAGTCGAAAGGGACGTTACGTCCCCAGGACTCTTTTGGCTTTCAGAAGGTCATCGGCCGAAAGCCACCTCCCACTGAAGCTGGATCCAGCTCAGTGGTCAAGAAAAAGTAGCCAGCAAATATTGCTGATGCTAATACTAAATCTTACAGAGAAGTAATGAAAGTTGAGTCCATATTCTTTGAAAAATCAAATTCTGAGAAAATCATCAAGCTTGAAAAATATGATATTCCTCTTATGAAGGATCCATGGAAACTTCATAAACGATATCTTGAAAACAGCTTTATTCCAGTTCTGGGTAAACCTGTGAATATTTATGTAGGTATCTTGATTACCACTAAATCTATCACAGTTGAACATTCTGCTAAACCGAACTCTTTGGAGATGCCCTACAACAAAGTGATCATCAAAAATATCCTTACTCCACAAACTTGGGGGCTTCAACCTAACAGAGAGCAACAGCTTTCCAAGGATAAGGTGGTTGTCTGCAACTATAATTATTGGGATTATATCCAGGCATTCTATTAATTTTTATACTATGTAAACTCCCAGAGGAGCCATTCGCGGTTTATTCGTATCTGTCCTAAAATTCTTCAGAATGAGATACCCTCCTGGTTTTTCGACTGGTGGTTGAAGCTTGGAGCTACTCTGGATATTATTCCTCCAACAATCCAAGAACAATTATCTAAGTGGATTTTATCTTATCCACAATGCCAGGATGATAATCTTTTTGGGGGAGAAAGTACACATATTTTTATGTACAATTCCAGATCCCATACATATTTTGTTGGACTATTGACTGCGAACTAAATTCCAACAACATTCCCATCCTGTCACGCAAATTTCTTGTGAAATGGTGGCAAAGGATTGATGAAAAGGAGAAATTGATAGAAATTATGGCATCCATCAAGGATAATGAAAGTAAGATGGACAAACATTTCCAAAATGAACTCTTCGGTAATAATACAATCACCAAACTGAAGGATTCCCTAATTAGAAAGAATCGTAAAATATCAGCTGAAGAATTAAAGAAGAAGTGCCTTCAATTTTTGAAAGCACAGTTTGATGCTAATTTTGACATGGACATTTCCAGCACTACTTCGGATACGAACCTGGATGACATATCTGCTGATGATTTCTATCAGGCCATTACTGACCCTATCAATGACGACAAATTATGATTGATATGGGTAGGCCCCATCCTTCTTTTATCACATGCGACGAGGATGGCATTTTGTAACTTTTTGTAGTGGGTTATTCACTCAACTGTTGCATGTTGGTGACTGCACTAGACTATCTGGCAGCATCATTCTTTACTCAGTGGACTTCCTTATTACTTTAGTTTTCCAAAAGCAAAAGCGAATCTTTGCCGACAGCTTATGGTGGAAGACAGGTGGCAATTACTTTTTTTGATTGCGATGGCAGCTGGCCTCTGGATGCTTTGTTCTGAAGCTTTTAATTTTGTATAAATAGGGGGAGTCCCCCAATGCTTTGGGTGTGTAATTTTAAGTTCTTATAGTATTTCTTTCTACTATCATGTTGTAACCCATAGTGATCTCTTATTATCAATAAAATCTTCCAGTATTTCTTCCAAACGATCTCCTCCACACAACTCTGATATATATATATATATATATATGTATATATATATATATATATATATATATATATATATATATATATATATATATATATTCTAATGAGTATACAATTATATATCAAGAGTAAAACTGAGAATCAAGCCTAGAATGACCAACTTGTTATTCCAACAAACACGTGGTGTGCATCCCATGATACACCATGATACGCTCATGATACCCAACCCAAACCTATACAAACTCAACCCAAATTCTACCCATAAATTCTATATTGCAATTAGAACCGATTCTAAGTGCTAACATATCATTCCAAGTGTCATGGTACAATTCCACATGTGTATGGCACCCGTGTCGAAGGAAAACCTCTAACTTATTTCGTATCATAAAACCTTGTGTGTGTATATATATATATATATATATTCTAATGAGTATACAATTATATATCAAGAGTAAAACTGAGAATCAAGCCTAGAAGGACCAACTTGTTATTCCAACAAACACGTGGTGTGCATCCCATGAAACGCCATGATACGCTCATGATACGCAACCCAAACCTATCCAAACTTAACCCAAATTCTACCCATAAATTCTAAATAGCAATTAGATCCGATTCTAAGTGCTAACACATCATTCCAAGTATCATGGTACAATTCCACATGTGTGTGGCACCCGTATCGAAGGAAAACCTCTAACTTATTCTGTATCACAAAACCTTGTGATACGACCTACTCGTATCCAATTGTGGACACGTAGCTAGTATCACTACACCAAAATAAACATAAATATATCTAGCTAACCTAATGACAAACACTTGGTGTGCCAATCTCGGATTTTCCCTAAAATTGACACAAAACTCTATGTAAAAGTCTCTAAATAGGTAACCCTAATGCAATGGTGGATTCTAAATGACTAATTACGCTATTTAGATATAATATACAAGAGTTATTATTAAATTTACCTATTGGAAGATGGATTCCTAATGCAAAGGCACTAGTGGACACAATCCTCAAGAATGGACACCTCCTTCAAGATTCTCTCCTTCCAATGCTTCCTCCTTGTTAATCCAAGCTTTAGCCTCCTTGAGATGACAATATAGAAGGATTTTGCAATCAATTTAGGGATGAAAGAGGTTAGGACTTCTTCTCAAATGGAGACAGAAATGAGAGAATTGGGGTTTGATGGAGGCTATTAATGAATAAAAGATGGTGTTTATATAGGAAATAGGACCAACCACTATTCCTAACCCTAATACAATATAAAATGCCCAATAATCCCTCACAATTTGTTATGAAGGTTTAGTTAGAAAAGAGATTTAATTAAAGGAAATTTCTAATAGTTAAAAGAAGGGTTTTTCTAATCATTGCTCTCTAATTAAATGGATGAATCATGACTAATTAATGGGTTCACCAATTGTGTCATGACAAGTCTAGTCGGGTCCATCTAGGTATACTAACAATTAGTCTAACTAATGGCTAACCACTAACTACCAACTATATACAAATATAACCATATTTAACAATACTAATTATTTTAAAAAACACCATTCAATATGATTATTATGAAATGCAATTATTAACAATGATACAAAATAAGAAAACACAAAATACCCCTCTTCGAAAAAGTGGTAGTGACAAGTCTACCCTCTTTAGAAAAAAATTGTCCTCAAAATTTAAAGATGGTCGTATCTCATCTAGGCCAAACCCCCAACCTATCTAGAATCATACAAGCATGTAATTAAAAGGAATCACTAACTATGGTCATATGCAGTATTATGGTCTCTTTCCATCATGGTATTATAGTCTCTGCCAGGTTATACTAACCATACGATAACACACAAGTAATCTATATGGTACTAATAAATCACATAAACAACAGATGGAAAGGAAAGGAACAAAACATGACGAAACAAGCTAACCCATCACCTGTAGCGTCGGCCTCCTCGACCGTTATTGCAAATGCTCCGCCCTGCTGGGGTGGATCCCTCTGCTGGTGCTCAGCAGTCTGCGGTGCCACAGGTGGCCTAACTCCACCACTCTAACCGAGATCTGGTCCATACAGGTTATTGGAACACTCTTTCACCTAATGATCAGGGGTACCACAATACAAGCATAGTCTGAGCCTCTTTCGACAGTTTTCCCAATCATGCCCACGCCTCCCACAATAGAAACAAGAATTGTTGAGTCTGCCTCTGATGCTACTGCGGTGCCTGATAAACTGGCCTCTGAAACTGATGTGTCTGCTGAGCTGGTGCCCTGACTGGCACAGGAAACTGCTGATGCTGGTATGTTCTTGGCTGCTAAAAATTGGGTCTCTTAGCTAGACCCAAACTGCTGCTAAATCCCCCTGATGTATCTCTCATCCTCTTGGCCCTGAGTTCCAAGTCATCCTCCGCCTGCTGGATATCCGCCAATACCTCCTCGAAGGTAGCAGTGTGGTGACCCCTGGTATGGAATTTGATCTCCCTGATTAAACTCTTCCGAAACTTCCTTGATCTTCCTAGAGGATTTTGCCCCTTTACAAACCTGTCTAGTCTATAAAACTCTACGGTATACTCATCCACCGACATACTTCCTTGGACGAGATCTTGAAAGCTCTCCAATGCACTGTGAGCCATATCCGGAAAGAACTTCTCTTTGAAGATCTCTTTGAAAGCTCCCCAAGTCAATCCAGGTGCCACAATCCTCGGATCTGTGTAAAACTATGTCAGTACTATATCGAACATCTGGCTGCCAGCTGTCTCTACCCGTAGGATCTCGGGGATCTGCGCCAATCGCAAGTTCCTCTCGATGTCATCCAGTCGTCGACGTACAAGATTTTCTCGGTGCCCTTGAAGTCCTTGGGTCCCATCCTCTCAAAATCAATAATAGTGCCCTGCCTCGGTTGCAGATCAGCCTGGGGTAGAACAATCTGTGGTTGAGTTAGCGTTACTCTCTCTACGACTTCTAGCACTAATTATTGGGCATTCTCTATTCCTTGCCTCATTACGTCTGACTGGCGGTGCTGGGCCTCTTTTTGGGCCCTCTTGGCCTCCATTATCTGCTAGAAGAGTGCAAATATCTGTGTAGGATCAACTGGTGGTGGGGGTAGTGGAAGCTCCTCCAAAACTACAGGTACTATCCTCTGAACTGGAGGTGGAGGACCACCGAAAGCTGTTGCGGTAACGCCCACCTGGACCGGTGAGGCGGCCCTTTGAACCTGATATAATGGAGTAGTGGCTGCTATTGCTCGTCTCGGAGGTGGAGAAGTAACTGACCTCACTAAACCTGTCCCAGAATGCTGTGACCTGGTCTTCAGCGATATCCTGAAGACAGATTCAAACAAGGAATCAATATTGAGCAAGATACGATATCATCAAAGAAGGATACTAATTTTCAAGAAAATAATATTCAGAATGATAAAGATAAGAATAATCAATTGGTTGAAAATGTTTCTTAGTTATGATTAAGTCTTCGCTCTCTCATCCTAGTAGCCTTTATCCTATCCTATTGTAGGCTCGTATTAGTACAACTAAGTTTGTTGACTACCACAATATCGTACTATTGCGAAGCCTGACCTGTATGGGCCAGCACAAAAATGTGTTATGACCCGTACCATCAATTATAGAATACTGTCTAGGTCAACAATACTATCTAAAAATCTCACACAATATATAAGGGTACATGCAATAATATCTCAACTCCAATTGGAGGATAAAAATAATGGTTCGATGATAATCGATACTCAATCATAATAAAAGCTAAAGAAAGATAAAGGTACAATATGGAATAGATGAAATAGTCACAAAAGTCATAATACAATACATCCAAGATATTAGTCTTGGTACAACATAATCTCAAATAATATATACATGCCAATATCTAAAACTAAAATATATACAATATGCTAATGAAAATCTAAGCCGCCTCAGTAGATGGTACTAATCCTTAGTCAGCTCACCATCTTGTGGTCCATAAAAGGTGGAACACATCTCCTCTAATCAATCATCTGAAAAATATATCCAGTCAGGATTGGAGCGAATTAAACCCAATAGCAGTTCCAAGTTAATTGATAATGATTATAAACAGAGATAGAGAATGTAATACAAGACGAGAAATAATGAAACAATATGATGTTATAGAAGAAAATAGACAGTTAATCTAGAGTATTATGCTATATATTGATCATAATAAAAAGGAACAAGGCAATAAAAATAAAATATCATGAAGATCTGTAACTATACTAAGTGTTTAAAATACTAGTTAGATATGTGATCGGCTTGGGTTGAACATTGTCTTCTTAAACATTGGATAAACATTGTCTAACTTAAATATTGAACATTGAATATTGTCTAGACTTTGATTATATATCTAGCTAATACTTCCCCTTTTTCCTGACTAGTATAATGGATCCAACCATGACACGTTACAAAGCAAGATACTCAAGGTATTGTAAAACATTAAACATTGAACATTGAATATTGAATATTGAACATTGTCTAATATTAAATATTATCTAATAACCATATGAGAACACGAGAAACAATAAAAAATAATATCTCATGACTGAAGATCTATGTGTATACTAGTCCGTGTACCATTGTGTCATGAATCAAGTAATATATTTCTAAATACTTGCATTATAGTAATTATCAAATAATGGAAACTATCAGAGAATGTTCTCGACTATGGTCCAGAGTAGTGAATGAGTATCAATGATCAAACTAGAGTCACAAGGTCCTAAATATGAAATAATAGTATTAAATAGTGAATTGAAAGGATATACGTGATTAACTAACTATTAATGGTATTTCTAGGCCATGTGTAAGTCCATACTAGGTCAAACTAGTCAAACTTGGTCAAATAAGTCTGTTTTAGGTGGTACTAGTTTATACCTAAGTTTCTAGGTCTATATCTTGAAGGTATTAGCTAAACTAGCTAATATCACTAAGTATTATACATAACTTACATATATACTAGTTAATATTATCAAGTAACTTATATATATATAAATATAAATACATCTATAAATACATCTAGCTAACCTAATGACAAATACTTGGTGTGCCAATCTCGGATTTCCCCTAAAATTGACACAAAACTCTATATAAGTCTTTAAATGGGTCCAATAAAGTCCGAGCTTCTCCCCATGGGTAGCCCTAATGCAATGGTGGATTATAAATGACTAATTAAGCTATTTAGATGCAATATACAAGGGTTATTATCAGATTTACTTATTGGAAGATGGATTCCCAATGCAAAGCCACTAGTGGACATAATCCTCAAGAATGAACACCTCCTTCAAGCTTCTCTCCTTCCAATGCTTCCTCCTTGTTAATCCAAGCTCTAGCCTCCTTGAGATGACAATATGAAAAGGTTGAGAATCAATTTGTGGATGGAAGATGTTGGGGCTTCTTCTCAAATGGAGATAGAAATAAGAGGAGGTTAATTAGGGTTTGATGGAGGCTATTAATGAATGAAAGAGGGTATTTATATAGAAAATAGGACCAGCCACTATTCCTAACCCTAATGCAATATAAAATGCCTAATAAGTCCTCACAATTTGTCATAAAGGTTTAGTTAGGAAAGTGGTTTAATTAAAGGAAGTTTCTAATTTTTAAAAGAAAGGTTTATCTAATCATTGCTCTCTAATTAAATGGGTGAATCATGCCTAATTAATGGGTTCACCAATTATGTTATGACAAGTCTAGTCGGGTCCATCTAGGTTTACTAACAATTAGTCTAACTAATGGCTAACCACTAACTAGTAACTATATACAAATATAACCATATTTAACATTACTAATTATTTAAAAAAATTCCATTCAATATGATTATTATGAAATACAATTATTAACAATGATACAAAATAAAAAAAGATAAAAATACCCCTCTCCGGAAAAGTAGTAGTGACAGGGAACTAGTACATCATGAAGTGCATGCATATTCCTTATTTTGCTCGGTTAGCTCATGTTCGGCACTGGCATGATATGCTGATACCTATTATGCATTATTTTTGAGATAACCGCAGACTCCACAAAATAGCAAGTCCTACAAGTGATTGGCCAATAAAAGAAAATGGACTTGGTTGTGATTGTAATATTCAGTTAATAGTCTAGGAAAATTGACTATCATAGTGTGATGGTTCAACCCAGCACCCGAGGATCCAGTGTACTATCCCCCAACTCATGGCACGTACCATGAATATGGTCACAGGGGATAACGAGTGGGTTTTCTTCTTCCCTGCTCATCATTGTACATTTACTTCTTTTGGGCATTTAGCCACGAGCACCTGTTAGCCGGCACGTCTGGAAATTAGTCTCCTTAAATGATTGTATTGAATCAGACTACAGCTGATCATTGTCATATACTTTTGATACTCTGCCAGCTTCTTATTTGGCACAGCTGGTCTCTGGAATATTTTGAGAAAGTGTTAGGTACGCCTTATTGCTTTATCATATATGCTCTATGTTTACTGTTTCTTGTTTGAATGATTGAGACATAAAAGTTCTTGACCATAGGAGACTTAATTTTAGTATTCATCCCACCATGTCTTATTACAGCCGTGATCCCCGTACAACGTATAGTACCTTATATGGGATAGCTGGCCATGTCCGTCTCTATATTCTGGTACTAGGGCATGATAGAACCACAACTGCCAGCTCTGCATACGAAGCCTATATTATAGGTCGCTTTCATAGATGCACTCGACGATTATTGTTATCCCATATCCTATTCCTTAGAAGTAAGCATGCATTGTGGCTAACATTTATATTTACATTTAACCGAGCATCGTCGATATGAACGCATTCGAGGCAAGGAATTTTTTTACGTGATAGAGTAGAGAAGAAGGGACCGAACCACCCACCTATTAGAGAATGTGCCGAGAGAAGGGAACTCGCTTTGCTACGATCAAATATCAACTATGTACGTTCCTCCAATGGCACTAGCATCATGTTAGAATTCGTTCCTAATCCATCCTAGTGAATACTTTAGAAAATGAAAGCAAAAAATTACGCGAAGATACTTCATCTAAAACCTCAAAGAAAATGTTCAAGAAAAGGAACAACTGACTGGTCCCGTCGAAGGGACTCTTATATGGAGATCACTCACCGAGACACAGTCCATTGCATCTAGGAATTATTCTAACAGAAGCCAAACCATAAGTAGGAATGATTCTCTTTTATTCGTCAGAACGGAGTCGATACTAAAAGGGTAATTTGATACTAAGTTCAGATTTGAGTCAGACTAGCCACAAGCCTTTACGTAGTGTATCTCCGGGTCGAAACGGAGATGGGGCACTACGTAATATACCACCAAGAAAAAGTTGTCCTAAAACTTAAGAACAAGGGTCCTACCTCAAACTGGATGAATAACGAATGATACTTATCTTCCATTTCTACCTCCATCTCCCATGTCGATTCCTCGATCGATTGGTTTTGCCACTACACGAGAACCAAGAGCACCAAACAGTTACGCAGAACCTTTTTCTTGTGGTCCAAAATTTGCACAGGTTCCTCCGAGTATGGTAAGTCTGAGCTCAGCACTAGTTGATCAAAACTAACCATATGAGTTGGGTCATGCATGTACTTTCGAAGTTGAAAATATGAAAGACATCATTCACTTCAGCCAAGGCCGGGGGTAGTGCGATCCGATAAGCTACTGCCTCCACTCTTTCTAGGATCTCGAAGGGACCAACAAACCTTGGACTTAGCTTGCCTTTAACTCTGAACTGTATTATACCTCGCATCGATGTTACTTTCAAGAACACGTGTTCCACGACCATGAATTCTAATGGTCATCGATGGGTATCTACATAACTCTTATGTCCACTCTGAGTGATCCGAAGTCTATCTTGAATCATGTAGACCTTCTCGTCGGCCTGCTCGACTAGTTCCGGTCAGAGTACTTATTACTCATCAACTTCTGTCCAACATATTGGTGATCGACACTTCTTTTCGTACAGCACCTCATATGGAGCCATCTGGATGTTCGACTTGTAACTGTTGTTATACACAAATTCTGCTAACGACAAGTGCGTGTCCCAACTAGTCTACAAGTCTATTGCACACAGCTGCAACATATCTTCAAGTATTTGGTTCACCCTCTCCGTTTGGCCATCTGTTTGAGGATGATATATGGTACAAAAATTTAACTTTGTTCCCATGGCATATTCTAGGCTCGTCGAGAAATGGGACAAGAATTGCCTATCTTTTTTTGAAATGATCGTGCCGGGTTCTCCGTGGATTCGAACAATCTTGTCAATGTAAATTTGTGCTAACCGATCGACGCTCCATGTTACTTTGATCTTGATAAAATGTACAGACTTGGTCAATCTATCCACAAAGACCCAAATTGCATCATACCCTGTGATACCTTTAAAAAACTGACGATGAATCCATTGCGATGTTGTCCCACTTCCTTTCGGGAATGACCAGGTTCTTCAGCTCACCGCCTGGCCTCTGATATTCGGCCTTTACTTGTTGACAAGCCTTACACTGTGATATAAAGGTTGCCACATCCCGTTCTATGTCGTGCACTAAAAAGTTGTGTGCAAGTCCTTATACATCTTAGTGCTCCTCGTATGTAAAGAATACTTCACAAAGTGGGCTTCCGACATTATTTCTCTTCTGGGTTCTAAGTCATTAGGAATGCATAATCTCCCCTTCACTTGCAATGTTCTACTGGCGTCTTCCGCGAAGTCGGTGACCTTTCTTGTCGAAATCAGCTCACGTAACTTCTTCAGGAATATGTCGTTCTTCTGAGCAGACTTTTATCTTTTCCCGCAAACTTGGCTCAAGTTATAGTTGAGCCAGCTGCGCCCCTTAGCCTTGAAATCTGAGTTCAATACCCATTGCCTCTAAATCTTGTAGTACTCGGTCGTCCATTGATAGAAACCCACAAACTTCTGACTCAAAGCATCCGCTACCACATTTTCTTTGCCCGGCGTGTAAGCGATCATCAAGTCATAGTCCTTGATGAGTTCCAACCAATGTCTCTGCCAAAAGTTAAATTCCCGTTGGCTAAAAAGGTACTTAAGTCTTTTGTGATCTATGTAGATTTTACAAACGATACCGTAGAGATAGTGTCGCCATAATTTTAGCACGAATACTATTATCGCTAGTTCTAGGTCATGCATTAGATAGTTTTTCTAGTGCGGCATAAACTGTCTCAAAGGGTAAGGGATCACTTTATACAGTTGCATTAGAACGTACCCTAAGCCGGGCCCCGATGCATCGCTGTAAATATTAAACCCTTTAGGCCCTTCTAGAAGCATGCTGATTAGAGCTGAGATAACCCGTTTCTTTAACTCCTGAAAGCTTATTTCATAGTCACTACTCTATAGGAATGTCATTCCCTTTTGGGTGAGGAGAGTCAGAGTCGATGCCACTCTTGAAAAATTATTTATAAACCTGCGGTAATAGCCTGTCAAACCTAGTAAACTTCAAATTTTGCTTACCAACGTAGGCTGCCTCTAGTCTACTATCGCTTCAATTTTCTTTGGGTCAACCAGAATGTCATATACCGAGATAACGTGTTCGAAGAATGACACACTACAAATCCAGAATTTATAGTTACTTAGTTTGGCAAACAACTGATGCTCTCGCAAAGTTTGCAGCATGATCTTCAAATGTTCAGTGTGCTCTTCCCTGCTATTTGAATATATAAGTATATCGACGATGAACACGACCACAAATTTGTCTATGAAGGGTCAGAAACCCTATTTAGCAAGTCCATGAATATTGCCGGAGCGTTCATAAAATCGAACAACATCACTAGAAATTCGTCATGCCCGTATTTGGTTCAAAATACTGACTTTGTCACATCTTCAGGATTAATCTTTAGTTGGTGATAGCCTAACCGAAGATTGATTATGGAGAACATCGTTGCTCCCTGAAGTTTATCGAACATGTTGTCTATCCGAGACAAGGGATATTGTTTTCGTACAGTGGCCTTGTTTACTTTCCGATAGTCAATGCATAGCCGCATTGATCCATCCTTCTTTTTCACGAACAGCACCGGGGTGCCCCAGGAAGAAATACTTGGACGGATGTAGACTTGATCTAAAAATTCTTGAAGTTGTACTTTGAGTTCCTTCAGTTATGCTGGCGCCATCCTATATGATGCCTATGATATTCGTCGCGTATCTAGAAAGGTGTTAAAAGTGAACTCTATCTCTCGATCCGGTGGCATTCCGGGTAGCTCATCTGGAAACACATCAAGAAATTCTGCCATGACACCAGCTTGAGTCGTGTCTGCACCTTCCTTCTGAGTGTCTCTAATCAAAGCCAAGTAGCCTTTACAATTAGAGTACATCAGGCACCTTGTTGTCACTACTGATACTAGCATTGTTGTCTTTGATGCAGAGCCGCACGAATATGAGAAC
Organism: Iris macrosiphon; assembly: GCA_036927795.1. Lineage (NCBI taxonomy): Eukaryota > Viridiplantae > Streptophyta > Magnoliopsida > Asparagales > Iridaceae > Iris > Iris macrosiphon. Next base: position 66,232,622 of record JAYESA010000006.1, on the reverse strand, counting down.
TCTGTTTTGTCAGGTAGAAGGAACACAACTCTCTTCTTTGTGCAGTTGATCGTGGCATTGCATGCACCTAACCAATCCATGCCTAGGATTATATCGTACTCTTTGATGTCTAGAACGATGATATCCAATGATAGCTTCCTCCGATGAGAGATAACCGTTCCAACAAATTAATTTTGCAGGCATGTCTATTCCTGATGGGGTACTAACACAAAGGTTTATATCTAGTAATGTCTTAGCTAATTTACTTTCTTTAGCAAATTCACCAAATATAAAGTTATGCGTTACACCCGAATCAAAAAGTACTATAGCAGGTATGTCTTTGTATAGTAATATACCTGTTACAACTGTGTAGGAAGTGAATGCTTCCTCCTGAGTCAATGCGTAGACTCTGTCTCATGCTCCCAAACGCAAATTTTGCGGGTTTAGCAGCTTTGTATTCACTCTTTGAAGTGGTGGTCCCCCATTCTGGTTCAGAAAGCTTCTCAGAGGATTTGGTTTCAGAAAGTTCCTCGAAGGGTTTTTGATTCTGAAAGTTCCTCAGAGGATTTTGGTGCACCTAACAATATTGTTCCTTGTGGCCTTAGGGACAACATGTTTAGAATTCGAATATACGACACTTCCCTCATGTGCCCGTCCATGTCTCATCTAGTGCAATATCCCCCTGTTCTCAAATGGAGTTGGACGCTTGACTCCACTTGGTTTGCCAGCATCGTTAGGACGCTTGTTGAAATTTTTACAGATGATCTGTCCTATCTTTCGGGAACCGCGACCAAAGATTCGCTCGTTGTTCAAGGCAAATTCATAGTACTATCAGTAGGTCTCGCACATTTGGTCATGACATCCCGACGAAGGTTGTCATTCAGGCCCTGTTGGAAATGATGGCACCACGACTGCTTATCTGGTGGAAAGGCTCCGACAAACTTTACAAAGGCCAAGTCATAGTCGTCCATTGACATATTTTCTTGTTTGAGTGTGGAGAATTTGTCCTTCTTATTTTGACTTACTGTTCTAGGAATATACTGCTCGATGAAGGCTTCCTTTAATATCTCCCAAGAGATATTACAGTTTGGATTGAAGTCGTAGATCCCTTGCTTGGTGGCCTTCTACCAGTCATGCACACTCAATTCTAATTGCACCGCCGTGCACGCTACTCGCTTGGACCCTTTGTCACTCCCCATTCCTGATATATATATATATATATATATATATATATATATATATATATATATATATATATATATTTGGGATATATTAGTTTTCATGCTTTTATTACTTCTTGCTTGGTTGGTGATTAGATTGCATGTCATGGAGACTAGACCCATTCTTTGGTTCAATTAGACTCATGGTTTAATTGGTGATTGGTTTGGTCATGAGTGAACCTATGGTCTAAACCTTAACCCTAACATATATAAGCTAACTTCTTTCTCTCTTTCCTCATTCTCTTATTGTCCTTCTTCCTTCATTTAGACAAGTACATCTTGCATGATATAAAAAATCTCTTAATTTTAATTACTGCCTTTCCCCTTATATTTTATTAGTCTAATATGTGTGCATTATGATCCTTAACAATTTTAATACTTGGAGTTTTCGATTTTGATGGCTAGATATGAGTAGATCTAAACTTGAAGTTTAGGGTTTTCAAGGGTTTCATGTATTTTTTGTGGTTTTGATATACTAAAATGTGACATTTAATTTTTATTTTTATTTTTATTTTTTGTGGTTGATGGAGTACTTCATTTCGAGCATTTGGACTTTTGTTTTACTTGATTCAAAGTTAAAATAAAGTTTTTATGAAATTTTTTTTTCGAGTTTTTGGAACTTTTCTGCCATGGCTAAACTTGCTGTCTGGAGAAGACGAAGTTCTCATACGGCCAGCGCCATATCCAGCCGAGACTTTCATGCGGCATAATCGTTATGCGGCTGGACTCTTTGCCGCATAGCGAACCAGCATACGTCTATTTTGTTAGAAGCATGACTGACCATTACATAATGTGTTCTGGAGCTAAGTGACAGAACTCCGTGTGTTTTGGTCGCTGGATGAATGGGAAATTCATGAAGTCCAAAGAAAAATATGTGCCATAGTGACTTATGCGGCATACAGAGTATGCAGCCACCTTCCCTTGGATGCATGACTCTGAACCGTTGGCACATCTTTCTATGGTTTTGCCTTTTCTTTCTGACATATTTTATATCCGGTCACATCCATCATTTTAGTCACTTCTTTGACACACCACTTTGACACTTGTTCCAAGAGTAAAATTTTGTCCAGAGGATGCGTCTTGGAGGAGCATGCGGCCTGGGATCGTATGAGGCCTGAGGTAGCATATAGCCGACAGTCCATGCGCCACCCGTCTCATGCGCCAAGTTGTGCATGTGACTTATCTATTTTATTTGAAATATTTTTTTTTCTATGTGGTTGGTCTTGATAATTGCTTATGATTGATCCCAAGGAAGAATGGACCCAGTAACCCGACCTTGTGCTAGACATGACCATTTCCTAGAATTGACTGTCATAAATGACTAACCAGCTATGTACATAACATGAGCTATGTGTCTCAAAGTGATAAGGCTCATATAAACAATAGTATATTTGGTAATTCGACCCAATTTTTTGTATCCGTGCTGATACAATATCTATGTGCTACGTCTACATGTGTTATTAGGTGCACTGAGGTGCGGCCATATTATAATGTTCACTGAGGTTCGACATAACTTTCTACGTGCTATGAGATTATATATTTTGGGTTGTGCATCTAGAATGCCTCCTATACTACATGGCATATGATATTATTATATTAACTTCCAAGCATGGGCATGGAATATGGGCCAACTACCAAAGCCTGGCTAGGACTTGATTGATTATTGCATCACGCTCGGGTGAATCTATTTGAGCTATCAAGTAACAAAGTGGATTCATATCTAGCGTGGACCGTACTACGATACGACATAAAAGAGGATTGTTCATGTGACCATGCCATGGGATTCCTAACATAACCATAGGGTTAATTTAGGCAACTAAAATTGGTAGAGCATTATGAGAGATGACATCTCGAGATCGTGCATATTAGCCACCTCAGACAACTGTCAAGACGTGCAAGGCTGACCCCATGTATATTAGTCACGTCCTCACTAGTGGACGACAATATTTGAATACTTATATTGTACAATGTATTCTATATGATCTTAGTAAGGTGGTTCTACGAGGGACCGGGGCATAATATACAATGTACTATGCGATACTATGGCTCGGTTAGCCCCACTAAACATCTCACGATCTGAGGATTTCTTCTATGCGTCCAATCTGAGATAACTCAGACTCCACAGTAGCAAGCCATAAAAATAATTGGCCGTCATATAACTAGACTTGGTTGTGGTTGTATTATCCTGTTAGTAGTCTAGAGACATGGAATATCATAGTGTGATGGTTCAACCATAATCCTTATTTGGTTGTAGGATTGTGCTAATATGTTAGGATGGGCTATGGACCGAAACTACGACATAGAACCTATATTTATACCTATTTATTGCTTTGGATTTTGTTTCTCTATTTTTGTGTATCCTTTATGGTACTTTCTATTGGGGGTCTAACCCCACTGGTTTTGCATAGCCAGGTTTTTAGCCAGTTCCAGAGGATCCAACATACTTTCCCCTTCCTGATGGCGCACTCCAGGTGGATGGTCCCTGAAGGGCACGAGTGGGTTTTTTCTTCCCTATTCGTTATCATATATTTTACTCTTTTGGGGGTTTAGCCACCGGTACTTGGTAGCCGTAAATCTGGACATTTAGTTTTCTTTTACATGATTGTAAATAATCAGACTGTAGTTGATCATGGTCATGTACTTATGCTGCTCTGCCAACTTTTTATTTTGTGCAGCTGGTTTCTAGAATATTGTGATAGGGCGTTTGAGACACCTTACTTCCTTGTCACATATGTTCTATGTTTACTAATCTTGTTTGACTGATTGAAACAATAGATGATCTTTATGACCCTAAGTTACTTGATTGTAGCATACACCCTCTTGTCTAGCTACAACCATGATCGTCGTACGACGTATAGTACCTTGTATGGGGTAGCTGGCCATGTCCGTCTCTGTATTTCGGTACTGGGCATGACAAGATTTTAGTGGTGGTCTATTCAGGTCTGTATTTTCATACTTGTGGGGTGTTATGGTCATATGAGTCTCAATCAAACATGTGCCTTTGAAATCATGAATTTGTTCTTCTTGAAGCTTTACTTGACTATCGAATCAATTGTTTCCTTGATCCTTCCTGTCTTCTTCTTGATGTTTCTTGTCCTTTCTTTAGGGCTTTTTCAGTTGTTTGAGCAGCAGGCATGGTCGGACAGGGTTCCCCTTGGCAACAATGGTAGGTAGTACCTGCCCAGAGTTAGATTTTGACAGATCCATTAATTGAGGAAGCTGGCACAGTAGAACCGAAAGTGGGGCACGTTAGGCCACAAGCCCCTGAGATCCCCGTACCTCCAGTAGTACCAGTGGTACTAGACACTCCGACATTATTAGAGATTCTTCGAGGAATGATGGCTACGCAACAACATCATATGGTAGTGCTACAAAACTAACAGTTTCAACAACAAAAGCATAATATCTTGTTAAGTCAGGGTTTACAGACGGCTCTAGGGAGAGGCGGAAGGACTAATTCGGGGGCATTAGTCAGATTTTGCCGACTTAACCCGAGATACTTTGATGGCACGGAGGATGCTATTACGGAAGATGCATGGCTCCAAGACATCAAAATTATTCTGGCAGCGGCAAAGGTTCTAGATGATGAACCAGTTGACCAGGTCCGACTGCAGCTTTAGGACCTTGCCCGTGAATGGTGGCCATCAGTAGAAGTCGGCTTGAGGCATCCTATCTCTAGGGACAGTTTTAGGATTCGATTCAGGGTAAGTATTTTGGAGTTATAGTGCAGTATGAGCTACAATAGAGGTTTATTGGGCTTAAGCAGGCTGGTAGGACTGTAGATGGATAAGTAGCAGAGTTTTGCAGGCTAAGTAGGTTTGCTCTGATTATGGTGGCTACGGAGTCGGACAGAGCAATGAGGTTCCAGCAGGGGATTTACTTGGAGATTCTATAACTGGTAGGGGGAATGACTACCAGACTTATGAGGAAGTATTAATAGCAGCCAGAAGGCACGAGTTGACCTTGCAGAGATTGTCAGCGAGGATGGGAGTCCAAAAGAGGTCTCATGCTCTGATTGGAGGAGGGACAGTACCTCGAACATCATCACCATCCCGTGGCATTCGTATCTATGACTCTGCCTATGGAGGATGGAGAATTCAACAACAATAGTTCCAGCTTGGCAACAGCCGAGGCAACAATAGCAACAACAACGTCAATAAGCGCAAGTGGGTTACACCTACTGTGGCAAGGGAGGGCATACTAGAGACGTATGTAGAGCAGAGAATAGACTTTGCATAAGGTATGGTGATCCATGCTACAAGATTGCTAATTACCCGATAATACAGAGGCAAGGATGGTAGGCTTAACAGTTTCTGACACTACCAGCACCAAGGAAAGTACAGTACAGAGGACCAGCAGAAGAAGCACGACCGGTGGCTCAGCGTCCATTATTGCCGTAGGTACAGATGTTCTGACAGAGTGACCAACAGCAGGGCCAGCAGAGGCCACAACAGTGTTACCAAAGGAGACCACAAGAAGGAGCACAACGAGGCCAAGGGCAGTCATTCACTTTAACCCTGGAGGAGGCCTTGGCATCAGGTAATGTAGTGGAAGGTAAAATTTATGTCGCATCTTTTCTTGTAATAACATTATTTAATTCAGGAGCTTCGCATTTATTTGTGTTACGACCCACACCCAAAATTTGGACATGAGCCGTGGGTACGTCCAGCCTACGCCGCAGCATCGGCGGTAGAACGTTGTCTAGGTCTCAATACTACTAAACATAACTCACAAGATAACCTGTCAATGATCTCAACTCCATAAGGAGGACAATGAATAATGCATTGATCAACAATTCATAATATACTCAATCATAATAACTATAGAAAATAGATGGCACGATAAGATATAAAGATAAGAAAGTACTGACATAAATCAAGCACAACAACTCTAATACAATAGTAATTTAGAGTCTAGCCAACATAAAATAGTCTCAACATTAATACAAACCAAGTCTCAAGTTTAAAACAATTTAATACATAGATAGAACTGTCTAAACGATTGCGGATGGTATTTCCTCTAAGGAGAGTGACTCCTCTAAATTCTCCGGTGTGTAGTCTCCCTCTACTCCTGGGCCATAATAAGTAGGACAGAAGTCATCAAGGTCCTCTGAAAAATGTTATCCAGTTCGGATTGGAGCGAAGCACAAGCACTAAACAACAGTTTTATTTATATTGACAAAAACTATAAGGCAGTGTAAGAAAATATATAATGAGAAAAATACTGGAAATAAGGAATACCGGGGAATATGTAATCAGCAATAGTCTGACTAGCAAGGAACATAAATATGTGAATGCTGGAATAAATGAACTGGAATAAAGAAATAAAAATTCTAGCTAAGTGTTTGAAATATCAGTTTGTTATGTGATCGGCATGGGACCAAATCAGGCTTGTTATATATGATTGGCTATGATACATGTGAGGTCAGACAAACCATCTGGTTAGCTATGATGTGAGCAATAGTCAGGCTAATCATATATAACATGCTATTAGGCATGCACTACCAGAAAAAGTTAAATTAGCGACGACTAAAAACGTCGCTAAATAACAAAATGTCGTCGCTAATTTGGTTTAGCGACGTAATTAGCGACGTTATAAAGTTGTCGAAAAAACCCAAGTCGCCAAAAAAAACGTCGCTAAACGTCGCTATACCGACGTTTTTAACGACTTGGTTGTGTCACAAATTTTTGCGACGTTTAGCGACGCCAAGTCACTAAATAGCGACGTTTATTAAAGTCGCTAAAGGTCGCTGATTAGCGACGTCTAAAGCGACGTTACACCGACGTCTTAAATGACCTGGCTATACTGCCATGTCAGCAATTGGCGACGTATAGCGACGTCATTAGCGACGTCATTAGCAACTTTTTACAATATCACTAATTAGCGACGTATATAGCGACGTTACTTAACGTCGCTAAACGTCGCTAAAAACGTCGCTAATTTTAAAAAAAAAATAAAAAAAATAGTGTCCAGAAGCAAAAACCTTACCACAAACACCACATTGGTGATTCCCTGTAGTTTTAGCCTTTCCACTGTGGACAACTGTCGGATCGACGATATCCAATGGGCTAGTAGTACTCTCGCCTCCTCTATTGCAGCATCCCCCTTTGAGCCTCTTGTGGCTCGTACGGTGCCCGCCTAGAGCCTGGTAGGAGTGGATGCTCTTCTTGCAAGAGGCACACTCGTATCGGCTCTTCCCCAATCTAGCACTGTAACCATCTTCATCACACACACCAACATGATTCAATCTAGTTAACTATATAATCCAATTGAATTAAAGACCACAAGAAGCATTCTTGAAGTATCAATCCAATTAAATATGGATATGCAAGATAACTATATAATCCAATTAAATTAACTAAAAAATTAAAGACCACAAGAAGCATCATACATCATGCCTATTGTTGAAATATCAATAATTCATAATATACAATCGCATCCTAAATAATAATAAAAATAACTATACTACTACGGATCTACAGGAGGCTGACCACCGGCGCGCTTGAAGGATAAGAACTCCTCATACTCGTCCCGTGGAATCGACACCGATGTCGATGGAGAAGGCAGTGACGTCGGTAGAGGCCATGCCCTCTCCAAGTCTGTGAGTCGCTGGTTGTAAGAATCCAGGGTAGATAACAGCCTCGTACTGCTATGACCCATTGAATCCTGCATCCTCGTCAGCTTCTCGCCCATCGATAGCTGTGACGCCTGCAGCTCCATGATGTTGCGATCATTGGAGGCTCTAATATCATTTGTCAATTCCCGTAGCTCCGTCATGCTGCGGTCGAGCATATCCAATCGTGCGATGAGCTGAAATGACACAGTGCTGATGGTTTTCCTCTTCGGTTGCCTACTCACTGTTGTAGACCTCCTTCTCACTGCCCACTACAAGGCTCGAGCATGCCATCCCGCTTATTCTAGATACCATCTTAGTACACTCCTATCTAACATCTCTAAACATCACTAACCTACATATCTATATATACCCTATTAACACTTAACTTTATACCTTGCCTGCATCAACTCCTACAATTGCCTGTACTGATACCTCACACAGTCCCTGATACGTATCAGCGTATAAGTACTGATGACTGATACCAAACTGAAACTGAGATGCACAAAGGCATGCCTCTGCAGTGCCTAGGGACATCCCCCAAGCCTAACTGACAGACACCATTTGGGTGCACTGCTGCAGTGCCCCATGCCAGAGCCCCAAGTTTGTAACCAAACTTTATTTGGTCTCCTCCATGTACCAATACTAACAACAGATAATATACTAACTGATGACTCCACATACTAACACTTCTAAAGTGTATCACTTGCAGGTAATAACCCTACTACAACTGTCACAATCCCTCATATCTCGAGCTCAGTGTCTGTGTCACTGTCTGTGTCCATGTGATATTAGTGTCTGTGTCCATGTCAAAAAACCTAATCCTAACCCTAAGGTCCTTATCAGTGTCTGTGTCAGTGTGTGTGTGTCGTGTCTGTATCAGTATCACATGTATTCTGAGAGAGAGAGAAAGAGAGAGAGAGAGAGAGAGAGAGAGAGAGAGAGAGAGTTAGGCTTTACCTAGAGCTCGAGGAAGAGGAGGGGATGCCGGAGTAGCCGCGGGGGAGGTCGACGGAGCAGGCGGTCGACGGAGCGGGGGGGGAATTTTTTTTGTTTCAAAATTTCGACAGATGGGGAAAAATGAAACCGAGCCCTAGTTAACCAAATTTTAGCGACGTTTAGCGACGTCAAAGAAGGACGTCGCTAAATTAAATTATAGCGACGTTACGATCGTCGCTAAACACGTTGCTAAATATTTCTAATATAAACGTCGCTATTTGCGTCGCTAAACGTCGCTAACTTAGATATATTAGCAACGTTTAGCGACCAAAATTGAACTTATAGCGACTAATCTTATAAAAACTGAATATAAGTCGCTAAACGTCGTTAAATGTCGCCAATTAGCGACGTCTACCGACGTTTTACATGGAGTCGCTAAATTAGCGATGTTTTTACTTGGAGTCGCTAAAAAATGTCGCTAATCCCGCTTATTCTAGTAGTGATGTAAATGGTTAGGCTACACAGAAAGTGATATGTGGGGTGAGCTATGATGCATATAAAGTGGGATATGATCACATAATCTGCTAATATTTCCCCGTCCCCAGCTAGCACGATGGATTCCAATCATGACTCCTCATAACATGTATCTATGATGCTAACTCGTGTACCCACAGTGCCAGAATCAAGTATACTCTCTAACTAGAATCATAAAAATAATCAACATAATAAAAACTGTCAGAGAATGTACTCGCCTGTGGTCCTAAGCAAGGTGTGAGGATCGATATCTAAGATGGGATCATAATGACCTATATATATATGGTACGTTGCATCAATACAAAGTTCAGAAATGAAAATGAGTTAAATTTAAGCAATTCTAGGTCAATAAGCCATTTCTAGGTCAAACCGATTAAATCTAGGTTGCAAGAGTCTAACACTAAGACACTAAGTCAATGCACTATGAAGCTAAGCTATACTAGCTAATCTATAATATTAAGAACACATAAAAAAGGGTCGTATCCAAGATACGCAAGTTTTCATATATAAAATTAATAGTTTTAACCCAAACTAAATACCTTGGGTTTCGACCCAATACCTTGGTATTACCTTGGTATCCCTAGGTAACCCAAAACACTTAACATATAACTAATACAAATAGATATATAAAATCCCAAACTATTATACTAGCTATGAACTAACACTATATATATATATATATATATATATATATCAATATAATATAGAAACTAACTACTTAACTATATTCAACTACTAACTCTACAGTTTTAATACCTTAACATATATATATATATATATATATATATATATATATATATATATATACTACTACAATACTACATATATACATAGATACATATATACTAATTATATACTAAATATTATAACTAAAGTAACTAACAACTAATCTACTAACCATGACCCAATTGCTAACTCAACCTCAACTAACCCAAAACATCAATACCCATAAACTGAAACTGAACAGTGACTATATCTGAAATTGATACTACACAGTGAACTGACCAATCTTGCTGATACCTTGATTGCCCGTAGCTACTGTGCATATCCTGCACTGTACAGATACTGCACTTGCTCGATGCTCCCAGTGCTGTTGGTGTCTAGCACTAGCTGTTGATGCCCCTCTTCCTTTGCTGTACGAGCCAATGTACTGGCTGTGCATTACTGCACAGTTGGTACTGCACTTGATGCAGTTGCTGCCTCCCTTCTTGTACAACAGTTTTTGCTAAAAATTGCTATTGCTACTGTCTCACTTTGTTGTATGGATGCCTGACCCCCTGCTGTAGGTGCTGAAGCCCCTTGCAAATGCTGTGCATCTCTGCTGTAGAGAGTTGTGTTGTACTACTACACTAAGAAGTATGCTCGAGCAGCCCTCTTCCTTGCTGTAGCCTCGAGTCCCCTTCTACTGCCACTGTACTGGGCCTCCCTATTGAATGAGCATTGATGCTCTCACCACTCACCCATAACACACATACACTCATACACAATCACCTACACATACCAGTACTCCTATAAAATATAAATCAGTCTATATATATCAACACACATAAGTATCTAAGACACAAAATACCAGTGGCTCGAGAAATATACTAAGACACAGTGGTTGAGGCACATTGTGCACACCACTGTGACATAAATTCTCTGCACACACTGCTCTCAGTGAGGAACCCGATTACTGCTCCCTGAAGCCACTCCAAATCCTATCACTCACAGACACAAACATAATTGCATACTATCTTACCTATACAAACTCGAGCTTATAAACACATACACACAATATCACAGTGAACCCAATACTCCAACACAGTGATACATAGTTCATTGTATCAGTTAAAAACCAGATACTCTAATATAGTGATACACAGTTCACTGTATCAGTGATACTCTACTAACACACACACACACACCCCTCACATACCTAATACACACAACAAGCTCTCTCACACACACACACACACACACACACACACACACATACACACACACACACACACACTTGCACACTGAAGAACTCGACTGCACAGTGCACAGACACAATATCTCAGTAAACCCGACCAGGAAAAAAGGAAATAGAATGATAAAAATTAGATGCAAAAATTTTTTTTTTTTTTTTTTTTGCGGCTTCCATGTACCCCTCAAATACATATATGACATTGATACGTATACGTACACACACACACACACACACACACACACACACACACACACACATATATATATATACACCCAAAACATATAAATTAGATCGTATTAGTAGGCATACATCCTATTAAACATTTCATCAAGCACCTAGTGTGCAAAATCTAGGATACTCATGATACCCCATGAATAATCATGCATAAATCCCCAAATTGCAATTAAACATCTGCATTTATTCCATAAATATACATGTATACATATATATAATAATTAGGGTTACAAAAATTAGGGAAAAATGCATCATTGGATCATAAAACCCCCAAATACACCTATGACACCACGGAGAATCATCATGCAACCTAAAGAGACTCATGTACTCTCTTAATAGTCATTCCTAAATCAATGGGTGGGCACCTAATGGCCAAAAAAATAATTAAAACATAATTAAATGAGGGTTTTTCATATTTTTACCTATTGGGAGATGGATTCCAAATGTATCTTCCTCTTCTCCAAGTCTCCTTGTGCCCAAGCTTCTAGGTCTCCTTGAATGAGGGAAGAATGAGAGATTTTGGGCTAGAAATTCTAAAATTTGTGGAGGAAAGAATGGTTTTCTTGGAGGCTATTTTTTAGGGTTTTTTCATGAAGGATGGGGCTTTGAGGGAGGCTCCCTCTAGTTATATAGGCCTGCCATAGGGATAGGGTTAGGGTTTCTAATGCATAAAGTCTATTTTTTCCTCCATGGATTGTCATGAAGAACCATTTAATGAGGGGTTTAGAAATTTAAGTGAGGGATTTAACTAGATGCAAATTAATTGAATAGGGATTTATCCAATGGATTTTAGGTATAGTCTACTGCAAAGCCCTCGGTCAGATCAAGTCTAGTTTATTAACCCAGGTTAATCATGAATACAATAATATATATATATATATATATATATATATATATATATATATATATATATATATATATCATGCAATTATTAACATAATAAATAAATATTATAAATAACAATAAAGCCCCTATTCTAAAAATGTAGTAGTAACAATTTGTATCTGCACAATTCACGATATCTATTGGATTGGAGTTTGGGACATTGCCAGAGAGGTTAAATATACTCACTGGTAATAGGCTCGTAGAAGTTTGTAGAGTGTGTGTAGCATATCCAATCGTAGTGTGCAAATATTTATTGCCTGCCAAGTTGATCGAGTTTCCTATGGGTAAATTCGACGTCGTTTTAGGCATGGACTGACTGAGAGACAGTCATGCTATGATAGATTGCCATAGGATTAGAGTGTTATTTAGTATCCCAAGCACGAAGGATTTTGTCCTTGAAAGAATGATAAGGGATCGATGTGAAGACAGAATTACAGCAGTAGCAGTAGTAGAAGAAGAGCAGATTCCCGGGGTAGTCAAAATATTTCTAGATGTCTTTCCTGATGAATTTCTAGGTTTACCCCCAGTAAGGGATGTAGAGTTCTGTATCGAGTTGATTCCAGAGGCAAGAAAATTATCTAGTAAAGTTCACTAAATGGTACCATCAGAGCTAGACATACTATACCAACACGTAGAAGAACTGAAGGCGAAAAAGTTTATTCGAACCAGTGGATCACCATCGGGAGCGTCGGTGGTTTTACTGAAGAAGAAAGATGGATTATCCCGGTTATATATCGACTATAGACAGCTGAACACAAAGACAGTGAAGAACAAATACCCATTACTAAGAATCGATGATTTTTTTTATCAATTGAGCAAGGCTAAGGTTTTCAAAATAATCGACCTCCAATCAGGGTATCATCAACTAAGAGTTCGGGAGCAATACATACCCAAGACAACATTCAGGTTATGATATAAGCATTACGAATTCTTAGTTATTCCATTCAGACTGACCAATACTCCGGCGATATTTATTGATTTGATGAATCAAATTTTTATGCCGTACTTGGATCAGTTCGTGGTGGTGTTTATAGATGACATTCTTGTCTATTCTAGTAGCAAGGAGGAACATGAAGAACATCTTCGGAAGGTCTTGCAGATCCTGAGGGATCACCAGTTATACGAAAAACTCAACATGTGTGAGTTTTGGTTGAATCATGTATCATTCCTGGGTCATATCATCTCGGGAGCAGAAGTGGCAGTAGATCCAAAGAAGGTTGAAACCGTAGAAAGTTGGCTAGTTCCTAAGACATTAGTAGAAGTGCGTAATTATTTCGGCTTGGCAAGATACTACAGAAGATTTGTGTTAGATGTTCCAAGGATTTGAACACCATTAGATGTTTGACATGCAAGGAGGCTAAGTTTGATTGGTCAATAGAGTGCCAGACTGCATTTAAAGAATTGAAGAAAAGATAAATTTTAGCACCGATTCTCACGCTTCCAGTAGGTTTCGGAGTATTTATAGTATATTCTGACTTATCTGACAAGGGACTAGGGTGTGTATTGATGCAACATTGAAGGGTGATAACTTATGCATCTCGGCATCTTTGATATCAAAAGAAGAACTATCCAACTCACGACTTGGAATTGGCAGCAGTGGTATTTGTGCTTAAACTATGGAGGCACTGCTTAAATGGTGATCGAGTAGAGATATTTACGGACCATAAAAGTCTGAAATATGTATTCACCCAGAAGGACTTGAATATGAAGCATAGAAGATGGCTAGAATTGATAAAAGACTATGATGTGGAACTTCAGTATCATCTGGACAAGGCTAATATAGTAGCAGTCATATTTAGCCGGAGAGGTAGCGCATTCAAGTTGACATTGCAAAGACATATATTAGATGATCTTCAAGAAATGGGTATTATGGTAGTACTTCAGTAGGACACATAAATTTTGGTTAGCTTGCAAGTACTGTCTACTTTGGTGGAGAGAATCAAGGAAGCTCAGGCAGAGGACCCAAAGATTCAAATGTTACGGGCAGATTGTGAGTCTGGTCTCAGGAAGTAGTTGACGATTCATGAAGATGGGACCCTTAGATTTGGGAATCGTCTTTGTGTACCAAGTTGAGATATTTATCAAAGAAGTTATGACTAAGGCACACAGTTCTTAGTATTCAATACATCCAAGAGGCACTAAGAAGTATCAAGACATTAAACAATACTTTTTGTTGAATAGGATGAAGAGGGAGATAACACGATTCGTTTCCCGGTGTCTGATATATCAACAAGTGATGGTTGAATAGCAAAGACATGCAGGATTATTACAACCGCTTCTTATTCAGTAGTGGAAGTGGAAGCATATTACAACGGACTTTATGACTAGTTTACCTAGATCCCCGACTGGTCGTGATGCAGTTTAGGTGATAGTAGATCGTTCTTATAAAAGTAACTCATTCCCTTCCGAGTAGGACAATCCACAGAGCAGTTGGCAGAATTATACATGCGATAAATAGTGAGAAAATACGGTGTCCCAATGAGTATCGTATCAGATCGAGACACCTGGTTCACTTTATATTTTTAGAAAAGCTTGCATCAGAGTTTGGGCAGCTAGTTGAGATTTAGTACCGCTTATCATCCTCAAATAGATGGGCAATCAGAGAGAATCATCCAGACGTTGGAGGATATGCTACGAGCTTGTACTTTGGATTTTGGAGGGTCTTGGGATGATAACCTTTATCTCCTCGAGTTCTCGTACAATAATAGTTATCAGGCCAGTATTCAGATGGTGCCCTTCGAGGCATTATATGGGAGAAAGTGTAGTTTACTATTGGCATGGGATAATATAGGTGAGAAAAATATGTTCAACCCTGAGATGATCGTGCAGGCAGTAGAAATTGTCAAGCAGACCAGAGAGCGACTCTGGGTTACGCAATATAGGCATCGGTATTGGGATGATCTGCATCGTAAGCCTTTAGAATTTTGTGTCGATGACCACGTATTCTTGGGTCGGTCACGTACGTCCTCAGCTGTGAGATATAGAATACATCATGCACTCAATCTAGAAATGTGGGTAATGCAAGACGATATGCCACCTCACCAGTACACTCCAAGATATCAAATGGCCCAATGTACCTTAAACTCAGCTTGCCTCTATTTATGAATCTAATGGTACCTCGAGTAGGTGAGATCCTCAGATTAGGTGCTCTCCTTCCTTGAACTCTAAAGGTCGGTGGTGCGTGTCTACCCAATGCTTTTACATGTCCTGGGCTTTAAGAAGATGGCTCTAGATTTTCTTCACCTTCTCAATTGTCTGTGTCACCAACTCTGGACCGAGTATCTGTCATTTACCTATATCACTCCAATATATAGGAGACCTGTACTTCCTACCGTACAATGCCTCAAAAGGTGCCATCTAAATGCTCGTCTGATAGCTATAATTGTAGAAGAACTCTACTAGATGCAGGTAGTCTTCCCAAGACCCTCCAAAGTCTAAAATGCAAGATCGCAATATATCCTCTAGGATCTGGATCGTGCGCTCTGACTGGCCATCTGTCTGCGGATGCTACGTAGTGCTGAACTTGAGTCGAGTGCCTAGACTCTCCTATATACTACGCCAAAAGTGGAATGTGAATCTAGAATCACGATATGATACAATACTAACTGGCACTCCATGCAATCTCACAATCTGTTGCATATACATGTCGGCTAGAATCTCTGTGGTCTGTCCGACTCTGAAAGACAAAAAATGTGACAACTTTGTGAGACGGTCTACAATAACCCACACTGCGTCCTTCCCACTTGGGCTTCTCGGAAATCCTATAACAAAATCCATGGTGATATGTTCCTACTTCCATTCAGGGATGGAAAGTGGCTATAACATACCCGTGGTCCTCCGATGCTCGGTCTTAACTTGCTGACACACAAAATATTTTGCCATGAACCATGCACTCTCTATTTTTATCCCATGCCACCAGTAATACTGTCTCAAATCTTGGTACATCTTTGTACCTCCTGGATGAATAGAGTAAATAGAGCTATGTACCTCCTTCAACAACTCCTGTCTCAACTCTCCATTCAGTACATATAGGCGATTTCCATACCTTAGTGTTCCTTCCTCATGGATCCGAAGTTCTGTCTATATACTGGCTTTTTTCCTTTTTCTAAGTCTTTGAAATCTAGCATCTATCGGCAAAGTCGCCTTGATCCTCTCAACTAGTAAAGACTGAACCTTAAGGTTAGCTAACTGTCCACCATGTCCTGGCCGAATAACCTCTATCCCAAGCTCCTGAAGGTCCTTTAATAGCTGGGGTTGCGTCGTCAAGAAATAAGCTGTGGACTTCCTGCTCAGGGCATCTGCTACGACGTTTGCCTTACCTGGATGGTACTGCAAATCTATATCGTAATCAACCATCAACTCCAACCATCGTCTGTGCTTTAAGTTGAGCTTCTTCTGAGTGTAGACATATTAGACTCTTATGATCTGTAAATATCTCCATTCGCTCTCCCTAAAGATAGTGCCTCTATATCTTCAATGCAAAAATCATCGCAGCTAGCTCAAGATCGTATGTCGGGTAATTCTTCTCATACACCTTCAACTGTCTTGATGCATAAGCGATAACTTTGCTTGTTGCATCAAAACACATCCCAATCCACTTCCTGACACATCACTATATACTATAAATCCTCCCGATCCTGAAGGAAGGGTCAAGACTGATGCAGTCGTTAATCGTTTCTTCAAATCTTCAATGGCCTTCTAACACTCCTCTTCCCAAACAAACTCCTGGTCCTTACGCGTCAATTGCATCATAGGCTCTGCAATCCTTGAGAAGTTTTGCATAAACCTCTGATAATATCCGACAAGTTCGAGAAAACTCCTAACCTCTGCAACTGATGTAGGTGTAGGCCATGTCTCAATTGTAGCAACATTCTCCGGATCAACTATAAGTCCATTCCCTAAAATTTTGTATCCAAGAAAAAATACTCTGTCCAGGAAGAACTCATATTTGCTGAGCTTGGCGTACAATCTCTCCTGCCTTAGCGTCTCCAATACGATTCTAAGATGCTCCTTGTATTCTTCGTGGTTTTTGGAGTATACCAAGATGTCATCTATAAATACGACCACGAACTTGTCCAAGTACTGGTGGAAGACCTTATTCATTAAGCTTATAAACACAGTTGGTGCATTGGTTAAACCAAACGGCATAACTTAAAACTCATAATGGCCGTATTTGGTTATGAAGGCTGTCTTTGGTATATCTTCCTTCCGTACCTTGATATGATAATTGCTGGATCTGAGATCGATTTTTGAAAATATACAAGCATCACTTATTTGATCGAATAGATCATCAATACGCGATAAATAATACCTATTCTTGATTGTTACAGCATTCAGTGCTCTGTAATCAATGCATAAGCATACCGTCCTATCCTTCTTTGGTACAAATATGACAGGCGCACCCCAAGGTGAAATACTAGCTCAAATAAATCCCTTATCTAAAATACCATCAACCTGTATCTTCAGTTCTACTAATTTCTTTGGTGCTAACCGATGCACAAATGAGGTAATGGGCACTTCTCCTGGAGTCAATTCTATAGTGAATTCTATTTCCCGATCAGGTGGTAAGCCTGGGTGATCGTCATAAAATATATCAACAAATTTTGATATAACTTTCGGGTATTCGGGCTCCCCTTTGGCAGTGAGTGCCTTAAAAGTAGGCTGGGCACCCTGCTCTCTGGCTCATTAAAGAAACTCAAACTGTGGATGTCCTGGCGGTCTAAAGATAACACATCCACACCGACAGCCTAAAGTTGTATGGTACTGACTCAACCAGTCTATACCAAGTACAACATCATAGTCTGACATGGAGAAAATTAAGAATTGAGCTCGCATCTCACGACCATAAACTACTAACGAACAAGATCTACAAGTGTCACTAACGGTGATGATACTGCCTCCCGTAAGAATTCTCATAGTCTTCGGGAGAGGTGAGATAGCTACTCTATGTGTGGCTACAAAACTTGTAGCTATGAATGAATGAGATGCTCCTGAATCAAATAATACTGTAGCAGGTAATGAAGCAACTAGTATACTACCTGCGATGACCTCTCCTGCAGTCTCTGCCTCCTAAATATTCATGGCAAATGCCTGACCTCGTCCCTGAGCTTGTGCTCTCTGCTACTGTACTTGCTAAAAAAGTACTGTCTGTGGTGCCAAGGGTGGCCTCGGCTGATATTCTCCCGGAGCTGGTGGTCTGGCTCCTCTAGTTCTTGCCTGTGGTGCTCCTAGTGTTGGATAAGCTGGTCTCTGTGGCTGCTAGACCGGCCTCGGTGCTTGTAAACCCCCTTGATTTAATTTGTAGATAGTTAGAGTGGTTTTGGAAAAAAATTGATAGCAGATGTCGAGGTTTAGAGTAGAGATAATTTATCTGGTATTTAATTCAATTAATTAAAATCCTTGGTGCGCCCTTTCATTTTTCTGATTTTTTGGAGCCCAATATCAGCCCATATATTCCGTTCAATTATTGTACTTCTGACCTGACCCGCCAAATTAGGCATTGGACTCTTTCGTCTTTTAATATTAATGTTTGTGTGCTCTAAATCGTAACCCATATTTAATTCCGTGTCGGACACCTGTGTCGTTACCCTAAATTTTGGGATACCAACTTAACCCGTTGAGCTGAACCAACTAAAGGGTCCAAAACTGACTCCAAGCCCCACCATTTTTGGCCTTTGCGTCATTTCCGAATTTTGACCCCAAGTGCCCCAATTAAATTAAATTCGCGGGACACTTTATTCCTATTTAAATCAGGGGTAACAACTTCGTAAAATCCTAATTTTTAATCCTAAATTAATTCTAATGCCCTTCTAATTAAACCCGTGCCTAACGCATAATCCCCCCTCACCATGGAAATTACTAAACATATTTTTCTCCGTAATTTTTGTGTCATTTTATGTGTCCAAGCAATTTTCCGAATTTACGGGGCTAAGTTACAATTATTAAATTATGTGGCACCACCCTATTGGCCAAGAACAAATGAGAGGTCCCAAAATAGGGTCCCATTCACACGCATGCATTCACCCCTCATGAAGAAAACCCTCTTCTTTTCATGATCAATCTCAACCATTCATTTTGAATGGGTTGATCACAACCCTCCATCTCCTTCACACACACCCCTATAAAGTAACTCCTCACCCCACCCTCAACACAAAAACCAACCGGTCCTAATCCCAATAAAATCTCTCTTTCTCTCCTCCTCCATTTATTGTTTTCATGTAAAGAAAACACCATCCTTCTTACTCCTTTATTTTTTCTTCTTCTTCCTCCTTCATTTCTTCTTCCGCCAGAGACCGGCCGGTCGACCGACTTGGCTCCGGCCAGTCGACCCCCGCGGCGACTCCGGCTACAGCCCGACCGGGCTACGCGTCTTCCTCCGCCGGACTGTGCACCCCCGACCGATCGGACGGAGGAGTTCCCGCCGAACTGAGCAGCCCCCGACCCCTATAAACTGTGTTTCCCGACCAGACCGCCGGTGCTGCTCCCGTGCGTCCCCGCCGCCGGACGCAGTTCTGCTTCCCCCCGCTGAAGCTGTTCTGCCGCAGCGTGAGTTCCCAGCTCCCCGCTCAGGTCCCGCCTGCGCGTCTTCCTCCGCAGGCCAGAGCTTCCCGACTGCCTGCTCTCTCCCGACCAGCGTCCCTGTCCGACCACCATCAACACTATTACCACCACCATCAACACCATTACCACCACCCTCAACACCATCACCACCACCATCAGTTTAACACCACCACCACCCGGCCATAACCCATTGCACGGCCAGCACCTCCCCGCTCCGGCCACGTTGGGTATTCTCCTCCTCCTCTCTTTACATTTATATAATGTGTAGTGGTTATTGCTAGAGTATGTGTTAGCATAGTGTGGTGTCGTTATAATGTTGTGTATTTATTATTGGATGACTGGGGTTTAAGAGGCTAAACTTGGAGAGTTGGATTTATAAATGTATGGGAAATCTTAGGGTTATTACATTAAGTATATACACTTTGATGTTGTGGAGGTATCTTTTGATAGGATGAATGTAGGTTAGGGTTTATCATCAATATGGATTAAATCAATTTACTTTAGACATCGGCTTATGGAGATTAAAGTTTTATCGTTAAGTAAAGGATCGGGATTTATTTTGTGGTGATAAATGCTAATTTATTTAAATGTATGATTATTAAGGATAGTAGGTGAATGATTGATCGAGGACTAGTGAGATCGGAGATTTAGAACTAGAAATTTGAGGTGATTAATTTAGGGAGGCACCGGGTGATTGGTAACAACGATTTTTTAAACGAAGAAGTTAAAATCATAAACTATATTTGAGGATGTCTTGATGATATGGTACTGATGATTAACTGATTTGACCATCGTACCGATAGTCAACTGTAGTCAACCCCCTAGTGACTTGTCCCTGTGAGTCGTAGCTGAGACTGAGTCTAGGTGTAGATGTGTGTAGCACACCTGTCTGTTGTAAAATAGATTATTGATTCTAGTTTGTAATTCATCTCTAGGTACTGCGGGACCTGAGGACTTGGACGCGGTACCAGATCCCCGTCATCAACAGCCGCACGCAGACAACTGTACCTTGCCACCCTGTATTTCAGTTTACAGATATTGTTGTTCTTTATGTACTCGTACGCGTATTTATGTTGACGTTCGATACTCCGTGTCCGGTTCACAACCGGGTGTTGACATTCGACGTAACGTCTTAGAATAATTGCTAGATGCTTCACAACACCTCGATGCACGTACCTGAGTACATTGATACCCCAGGACACACTCATACACTGTGATTGTGCCAGATTCCTGTATCCTGATACTGATATCATGACCAGAGACTGGGATGACCTTAGGGTCGCGTCTGTTGAGTTAATTCCTTGTGTCGAGACTGTAGTTAGAGGTTCAGGTTCAACGCAAAATCGTTGACCGTTTGGGAAGGGGAAGACAGTTACTAGACGTTTGGGCTACTCTGTACGCGGTTATATATGTATATGTAGTGATCCTGTATTATAGTGTAGTGGTAACACCCGTGTGTCTCTGTGCTCGGAGCTACGATACGACCCGTGTGTCTCTGTGTTCGGAGCTACGGTTTTATTTTGGATGGCCCACGCGTCGAACATTGTCTTTAAACTGAGTCACAATAGTTTGGTTATGATAGATTACCCTGTTGTTGTACTTGTACTATCTGTTTACCTTGTATGTTGTTTTTCTGTACCTTGTTACATCCCTCTGAGGGCCTGGTTCCCTTCTAGGTGTAGGCTACGAGGATTATCCGGAGGAGTACGGACCGGGCATCTATCCAGTAGCTGTACTCATTGTCGGGGACGAGGTCATTCCAGAGGACTTTGCCTGATCGCTGGTAGTGACTCTTTCCTTGGGGTGGTTTCTTTACCTAGTTACCTGCTGCCGCCCCAAGTTATCTTATTGCTTACTTTTATTCCAGTTTATTTGTACTAGCGGGTTTGTCCCCGTATGACTACTCTAGTATTTATATTTGATACTTGTCTGGATATTTCCTTCCTGCACACTAGTTGTTGTACTTACTTCTATTGTGTTCTTATATTGCTTCCTGTGGATGAGATTTAGATTGAGTATACTTGTGTTATGTGATGGATTATTCATTGTACTTCACAGCTTAAGTGTACTCCGACGGGCCCATTAGATTGGAAAGCCCGCCGAAGTATACTGTTGGCCATTGCCACGTATCTCGGTTCCATACCCATGGAACTGGGGCATGATAAGGTTTTTGTGGTGGCCCATGCAGGTCCAATTTAAAATTGTCTTGGTCACCTGACTGTGCCAAGCGAGCCTGCAAATTAGGAATAGAGTTAGAAATCTCATCTGCAAAGTTTGAAACCTTCACATGACACCTCTATCTCGATATCGTTTACCAAATTGCATCTTGTTTATTTTCCTCAAACGCTGATCGTAGTCATGACTTCTTTTCAGAGTTATGAATCTCCGCAGTGGACGTATCGCACAGCCTGGCGACGTTTCCCGAGATGCTGGATCATACGAAGAACCGGATCTGGAGCAGGTCCTTCTACTGACTCCAGCTCCCATGGGACAGTCATCAGGACATCCCGAGGTGCCTTCAGACGGACACCAGACTCCACATCAGGCAGGACCTGAGGATCGGAGGATTCCGAGTCAGGAGGAGCAGCAGCTACCACCTCCTCTACCATTCCCGCCCAGATGCCCTTTATGCCATTCCCCACAGGGCAACCGATGGACGGAACCCAGATGTTCCAAATGATATTTACGGTATTACAGGCCCAGCAGCAGGCCCAGCAGCAGGCTCAGCAGCAGGCCCAGCAGCACCAGGCTGAGACTCTGAGAGAAAGCATCGTGACGGCCTTGGGGCAGGCGTCACCACCAGCATACGAGCCGATGCGAGGGTCTGTCATAGACTTCCGTCGTTTGATGCCGCAAACTTTTTCGGGCACGAAGGAGCCGACGGAGGTCCACGCTTGGCTCACCGGTATTCAGCACCAGCTGGAGGCTACTGACCTCCCCCGACACCGATGGATGACGGCTGTCAGGATGCAGCTCACCGGCAACGCTCATCACTGGTGGCTTTCCGAGGAGCATCGTTTGGGACCGGATTGTGCTACCTGGGAAGAGTTTTCCAGACTCTTCAAGGAGATGTACATACCCTCTACCGCCCGAGCAGAGCTTCAGGACAGATTCCAGAACCTTAGGCAGGGGAGTATGACTGTAGAGGAATACAATTCTGAGTTCCTCCGCCTGAGCAGATTTGCACCATACCTGATCCCCACTGAAGAGGCGAAGGCCGAGAAATTTTATGAGGGCCTGAGTTATGAGACCCAGAGGCTTATCGGGTCCACAGCCCCTACCTCTTACTCCGAGGTACTACTTGCAGTGCGACGCCAGGATCACATCAACAAGATCGAGGCCAGCCAGAAACGCTCCTATACATCGACATCAGGAGACCAAGCCCCGCAGGGAGGACCTCCGAAGCGTCCTTTGGTACAGCAGCAACACCAAAGGGCAGTGCCTCAGCAGGGAGCAGTCATTCCCATATTCCATTTCTGCGGCAAGAGGGGACATTTGATGGGGGACTGTAGACGGAGGTTGGGCGTATGTTTGAGATATGGATTGGCCCAACATGCCATCAGAGATTGCCCTGAGCAGAGAGATCCAGTGCAGATGGTTCACCGGCCAGCCCTGCCAGCGCCGAGACCTTATCAGCAGCCTCCTAGACCGAGGCCACCATACGTAGGAGCTGGAGCACAACGACCACCAGCACCATGGGAAACCAGAGGAGGCCACCCTTGGCTCCACAGGGAGATCGATACCAGCAGGTCCAATAGCAACAGCCGAGGGCACCGGCACCGAGACAGGGACAGGCCTACGCTATGACCATAGAGGAGGCTGAGACAGCTGGAGAAGTGATCGCAGGTACAATCTTAGTAGCTTCAATAACAGCATTAGTCCTATTTGATTCTGGTGCCACACACTCTTTTATAGCTGCTAGTTTCGTGGCTACCCATAGAATAGCCACCGCACCCCTTCCGAAGGTCAAGAGGATCCTTATGGGAGGTGGAATAGTACCTGTTAGCGATACATGTAGATCATGTTCAGTAGTTGTCTACGGGCGAGAGATGCGTGCCCGATTTTTGCTTTTCTCTATGCCAGACTATGACATCGTCCTAGGCATGGATTGGTTGAGCCAATACCACACAACGCTAGATTGCCATCGTGGTTGTGTCATCTTTAGACCCCCAGATCACCCAGAGTTTGGGTTTCTTCGGGGAGCCCGAGAGCATGGTGTCCAACCTACCCTAGCGACACACATTGCAGAAGGTGAACCGATGTACCCTCACTTTATAGCAGAGTTTGAGGATGTGTTTTCGGAGGACTCCCAGGACTGCCACCGGACAGAGAGATTGAGTTCACCATAGAGTTGTCTCCAGGAGCCGAGCCAGTTACTTCCCCCGTTTACAGACTAGCACCGAAGGAGTTGGTTGAGTTGAAGGTCCAACTAGATGATCTCTTAGAAAAGGGTTTCATACGTGCTAGTGTATCTCCATGGGGAGCACCCATTCTGTTTGTACCGAAAAAGGACGGGATGGTACGCTTGTGTATCGATTACAGGGCGCTAAATATTGTAACGATAAAGAACAAGTATCCACTGTCGCGCATCGATGATTTGTTTGATCAACTTAGCGGTGCATGTGTATTCTCAAAGATCGATCTCAGATCCGGTTATCATCAGATCAAGGTACGAAAAGAGGACATCCAGAAGATGGCCTTTCGGACGAAGTTTGGCCACTATGAGTTTTTAGTCATGCCGTTTGGCCACCTCGAGGACTGAAATGTTTGGAGTAGTTTAACCAATGCGCCAGCAGTATTTATGTGTTTGATGAACAATGTCTTCCACCAGTACTTAGATAAGTTTGTGGTGGTATTTATAGACGATATCTTGATATATTCCAAGAGCCAGGAGGAGCATGAGAGGCATCTCAGGATCGTGTTGGAGACGCTGAGACATGAGAGACTGTACGCCAAACTCAGCAAATGTGAGTTCTGCTTGGATAGAGTACCATTTCTGGGACACATATCACCGGAGATGGACTATCAGTTGACCCAGAAAAGATAGCTGCAGTAGAGACCTGGCCTACTCCTACATCAGTAACAGAGGTTAGGAGCTTCCTCGGACTTGCCGGATATTATCGGAGGTTCGTGGAAAACTTTTCGAGGATAGCTGTGCCTATAACGCGACTGACGCGTAAAGGCGAAGAGTTTATCTGGACCGACGAGTGTCAGGCAGCTTTTGATGAGCTAAAGAAGCGTCTGACATCAGCACCGATTTTGACACTACCTTTAGGATCAGGAGGATTCGTAGTGTACAGTGATGCGTCAGAGAGCGGATTGGAATGTGTACTGATGCAACATGGCAAAGTGATAGCCTACGCATCGAGACAACTGAGAGTTCATAAGAAGAACTATCCGACGCACGACTTGGAGCTAGCTGCGTTGATATTTGCACTATAGCTATGAAGACATTACCTTTATGGCGAGCGTGTTGAGATTTATACAGATCACAAAAGCCTGAAGTACGTCTACACGCAGAAGGAGCTCAACATGAGACAGAGACATTGGCTAGAGTTGATGGCAGATTATGATATTGAGTTACAATACCACCCTGGCAAGGCAAATATCGTAGCAGATGCCTTGAGCAGGAAGCCATGGCATACTTTTTGACGATGCAGCGACAGTTGCTAGAGGATCTCCAGGAGCTTGGAATAGAGATCGTATTGTCAGGCATAGATGGACAGATGGCCAGTCTTGAGATTCAGTCTACTTTGATTGAGAGGATCATGGCAGCATTGCCTACAGATGCGAGATTTTGACGTCTGCGAGAGAGAACAGAAGCCGGCATGCAGACGGGACTTAGGATTCACGAAGACGGAACGTTGAGGTGCGGAGATCGCCTATATATTCTGAGTGGTAAGCTACGCCAAGAGTTGATGACCGAGCCTCATAGCTTGATTTATTCCATTCATCCCGGGGGTACGAAGATGTACCGAGACTTACGACAGCATTTCTGGTGGTATGGGATGAAGAGGAAAATTGCAAGATTTATGGCAAAGTATTTAGTTTGTCAGCAAGTCAAGGCTGAACATCAGAGGACTGCAGGATTATTGCAGCCACTCCCCATTCCTGAGTGGAAGTGGGAACACATTACCATGGACTTCGTTACAGGATTCCCGCGGAGCCCTAGCGGAAAGGATGCAGTTTGGGTTGTCGTAGACAGACTCACCAAGTCTGCACATTTCTTACCCTTCAGAGTTGGGCAATCCATAGAGATACTAGCTGACATATATATGAGGCAGATAGTACGATTACATGGAGTGCCTGTCAGCATCGTATCGGATCGTGATTCCAGATTCATGTCACATTTTTGGCGGAGTATACAGGAGAGCCTAGGAACTCGTCTCAAGTTCAGCACTGCGTATCATCCACAGACTAATGGACAGTCAGAGCACATGATACAGATATTAAAGGATATGTTAAGAGCGTGCATGATTGATTTTGGAGGATCTTGGGAGGACCACCTACACTTGGTGGAATTCTCCTACAATAACAGTTACCAGGCTAGCATACAGATGGCACCATATGAGGCACTGTACGGCAGAAAATGTAGGTCGCCAGTTTGTTGGAGTGACGTGGGAGAGCGTCAGATACTTGGTCCAGAGTTGGTGACACAGACAGTCGAGAAGGTCAAGCAGATTCAGAGCCACCTGCGCGTAGCACAGGACAGACAAAAACACTGGGCAGATGCGCACCGCAGACCATTGGAGTTCAAGGAGGGTGACCACGTATTTTTTAGGATATCGCCCACTCATGGTACCATCAGATTCGGAGGCAGAGGCAAGCTAAGTCTGAGGTACGTCGGACCTTTTGACATTTTGGAACGAGTTGGCGAAGTGGCGTACCGTCTTGCATTACCTCCATCATTAGAGGGAGTACATGACGTATTTCACGTATCACAGCTGAGGAGATATGTCGCAGACCCTAGCCACGTGCTTGATCATTCGGAGATTACAGTCGGGCCCAGTCTGTCTTACGTAGAGCAGCCAGTTGAGATCCTCGATCGCAGTGAGAAGACTTTGAGAGGGCAAACGATTCGACTGGTCAGAGTGGCATGGAAGCACCATTCACCAGGCGAGTCTACTTGGGAGCGCGAGGATTCTATTCGGCAGAGTTTTCCATACTTATTTGAGGAGCAAGGTACGATTTTTCGTACGACATTTGATTACTAGACTGTTTTAAAATTCTGTTAGATATTATCGTGCTTTACTTTTAATTTCGCGGACAAAATTTTTCTAAGTTGGGAAGAATGTAAACCCCCTCAATTTATTCTGTTGATAGTTAGAGTGGTTTTGGAAAAAATTTGATAGCAGATGTCGAGGTTTAGAGTAGAGATAATTTATCTGGTATTTAATTCAATTAATTAAAACCCTTGGCACGCCCTTTCATTTTCTAATTTTTTGGAGCCCAATATCAGCCCATATATTCTGTTCAATTATTGTACTTCTGACCTGACCCGCCAAATTAGGCATTAGACTTTTCCGTCTTTTAATATTAATGTTTGTGTGCTTTAAATTAATTGCACAATATTTCAAAAAATCATAACCCATATTTAATTCCATGTCGGACACCTATGTCGTTACCCTAAATTTTGGGATACCAACTTAACCCGTTGAGCTGGACCAACTAAAGGGTCCAAGACTGACTCTAAGCCCCCACCATTTTTTGCTTTTGTGTCATTTCTGGATTTTGACCCCAAGTGCCCCAATTAAATTAAATTCGTGGGACACTTTATTTCTATTTGAATCGGGGGTACCAACTTTGTAAAATCCTAATTTTTAATCCTAAATTAATTCTAATGCCCTTCTAATTAAACCCGTGCCCAACGCACAATCCTCCCTCACCATGGAAATTACTAAACTTATTTTTCTCCATAATTTTTGTGTTATTTTATGTATCCATGCAATTTCTTGAATTTACGGGGCTAAGTTGCAATTATTAAATTATGTGGCACCACCCTATTGGCCAAGAACAAATGAGGTCCCAAAATGGGGTCCCATTCACACCCATGCATTCATCCCTCATGAAGAAAACCCTCTTCTCTTCATGATCAATCTCAACCATTCATTTTGAATGGGTTGATCACAACCCTCCATCTCCTTCACACACACCCCTATAAAGTAACTCCTCATCCCACCCTCAACACAAAAACCAACCGGCCCAAATCCCAATAAAATCTCTCTCTCCTCCTCCATTTATTGTTTTCATGCAAAGAAAACTCCATCCTTCTTCCTCCTTCATTTCTTCTTCTTCTTCCTCCTTCATTTCTTCTTCCTCCAGAGACCGGCCGGCCGACCGACTTGGCTCCGGCCAGTCAACCCCCACGGCGACTCCGGCTACAGCCCGACCGGGCTGTGCGTCTACCTCCGCCGGACTGTGCTCCCCCAACCGACCGGACGGAGTAGTTCTCGCCAAACTGAGCAGCCCCCGACCCCTATAAACTGTGTTTCCCGAATCGACCGCCGGCGCCGCTCCCGTGCGTCCCCGCCGCCGGACGCAGCTCCCGTGCGTCCCCGCCGCCGGACGCAGTTCTCCTTCCCCCCGCTGAAGCTGTTCCGTCGCAGCGTGCGTTCCCCGCTCCCCGCTCCGGTCCCGCCTGCGCGTCTTCCTCCACCGGCCAGAGCTTTCCGACCGCCTGCTCTCTCCCGACCAGCGTCCCCGTCCGACCACCATCAACACCATTACCACCACCCTCAACACCATCACCACCACCATTAGTTTAACACCACCACCACCCGGCCATAACCCATTGCATGGCCAGCACCTCCCAGCTCCGGCCACGTTGGGTATACTCCTCCTCCTCTCTTCACATTTATATAATGTGTAGTGGTTATTGCTAGAGTATGTGTTAGCATAGTGTGGTGTTGTTATAATGTTTTGTAGTTATTATTGGATGACTAGGGTTTAAGAGGTTGAACTTGGAGAGTTGGATTTATAAATGCATGGGAAATCTTAGGGTTATTACATTGAGTATATACACTTTGATGTTGTGGAGGTATCTTTTGATAGGATGAATGTAGGTTAGGGTTTATCATCAACATGGATTAAATCAATTTATTTTAGACATCGGCTTATGGAGATTTAAGTTTTATCGTTAAGTGAAGGATCGGGACTTATTTTATGGTGATAAATGCTAATTTATTTAAATGTATGATTATTAAGGATAGTAGGTGAATGATTGATCGAGGACTAGTGAGATCGGAGATTTAGAACTAGAAATTTTAGGTGATTAATTTAGGGAGGCACCGGGTGATTGGTAACAATGATTTTTTAAACGAAGAAGTTAAAATCATAAACTATATTTGAGGATGTCTTGATGATATGGTACTGATGATTAACTGATTTGACCATCGTACCGATAGTCAACTGTAGTCAATCCCCTAGTGACTTGTCCCTGTGAGTCATAGTTGAGACTGAGTCTAGGTGTAGATGTGTGTAGCACACCTGTCTGTTGTAAAATAGATTATTGATTCTAGTTTGTAATTCATCTCTAGGTACTGCGGGACCTGAGGACTTGGACGCGGTACCAGATCCCCGTCATCAACAGCCGCACGCAGGCAACTGTACCTTGCCACCCTATATTTCAGTTTACAGATATTGTTGTTCTTTATGTACTCGTGCGCGTATTTATGTTGACGTTCGATACTCCGTGTCCGGTTCACAACCGGGTGTTGATATTCGACGTAACGTCTTAGAATAATTGCTAGATGCTTCACAGCACCTCGATGCACGTACCTGAGTACATCGATACCCCAGGACACACTCATACACTGTGATCGTGCCATATTCCTGTATCCTGATACTGACATCATGACCAGAGACTGGGACGATCTTAGGGTCGCGTCTGTTGAGTTAATTCCTTGTGTCAAGACTGTAGTTAGAGGTCAGTTTCAACGCACAATCGTTGACCGTTTGGGAAGGGGAAGACAGTTACTAGACATTTGGACTACTCTGCACGCGCTTATATATGTATATGTAGTGATTCTGTATTATAGTGTAGTGGTAACACCCGTGTGTCTCTATGCTCGGAGCTTTGGTACGACCCGTGTGTCTCTGTGTTCGGAGCTACAATTTTATTTTGGACGGCCCACGCGTCGAACATTGTCTTTAAACTGAGTCACACTAGTTTGGTCATGATAGATTACCCTGTTGTTACACTTGTACTATCTATTTACCTGACATGTTGTTTTTCTGTACCTTGTTACGTCCCTCTGAGAACCTGGTTCCCTTCCAGGTGTAGGCTACGAGGATTATCAGGAGGAGTACGGACCGGGCATCTATCCAGCAGCTGTACTCACTGCCGAGGACGAGGTCATTCCAGAGGACTTCGCCTGATCGCTGGTAGTGACTCTTTCCTTGGGGCGGTATCTTTACCTAGTTACCTGCTGCCGTCCCAAGTTATCTTATTGCTTACTTTCATTCCAATTTATTTGTACTAGCAGGTTTGTCCCCGTATGACTACTCTAGTATTTGTATTTGATACTTGTCTGGATATTTCCTTCCTGCACACTAGTTGTTGTACTTACTTCTATTGTGCTCTTATATTGCTGCCTGTGGATAAGATTTAGATTGAGTACACTTGTGTTATGTGATGGGTTATTCATTGTACTTCACAGCTTAAGTATACTCCGACGGGCCCATTAGATTGGAAAGCCCGCCGAAGTACACTGCTGGCCATTGCCACGTGTCTCGGTTCCTTTCCCATGGAACCAGGGCATGACAGTACTGGTAAAGCAGGTCGGTGTTCCATTGGCGCTCCTCCTTGACGCGCTTGGCAATCTCTGGCTGTATGCTGGCTGGATCTGTAAACTAGACATAGTCCCAACTTGCGTCTATAATCCCTTGCAAGATGTCCTACCCTGCCATAGTAGTTACAAGTAGGGGTATTTAGGGCTACTCGTTGTGGTTGAGGCATTGAAGGTCGCTTCACTTGACCTCCCTGTGGTACTCGAGCTGGGGCTATATATGGATGCTTCAGGCTGGACTTCCTCCTATGGATTCGCTCTATGGGTCGAGCTGTAGTAAGGACGACCATATTAGAAGTAGGTGCAACAGAGCCAATCTATCTCTGTAACTCAAACCTCAGTCCGTCAAAGATTTTTTTTGCCTTTTATTCTTCTATCAGGATCAGCGTAGGGGCGAAGCGGCTCAATCGTATAAACTCTGTATTATACTCTTCCACTATCATATTGCCCTGAGTGAGGTGATTAAACTTTTTTCGAAGTTCTGCTCGAGCAATATATAAAATTTACATCTCCTGGAATAGTCTAGAGAACTCCTCCCAAGTAACTCGGTCTGGCCCAAGTTATTTCTCTTCAGAGGTCCACCAATGATGTGCATTGTCCGTCAGCTGCATCTTGACGGCAGTCATCCAGCGCTCTCTCGGAAGCTCAGCTGCTTCCAATTGGTGTTAGATATTAGTTAGCCACTCATAAACTTCAGTGGGCTCCTCCTTGCCCGAAAAGGTACGTAGCTTCAGTTGGCGAAAGTTCGAGATGGATCCCGTCGATGGCTGCCTAACTGGTAGGGTTGCCCGCCCTAGTGGTGTCACTATACTCTCTCTCAAGTTCTCTGCCTGGCGTTATTGGGCCTCTTATTGAACCTGTTGTTTGCCTTGAATCATTGTATAAAATACCTAGAATAACTAATGTCTGTCCATTGTCTGCCCTGGCAGGAAAGCTGGTAACGGTGGTATCGGCGGAGTGAATTGCGATGGTGGTGGAATGTCGTCTCTCCGAAACCTCGAGACGGGCTGATCTACAGGGTTTCTTTGTAGAGTGGATGGATCTCCACCCCTTGGTGTTACCCCATCGTCGTAAGTAACCAAAGCACCTAGTGGTGTACCCGCGGGAGTCTCGTCACTGGCTCATGGATCCATTACTCTGCACACAAGTAATTATTTGGATCACACAGACGAATCAAAGCATGATGCAACTCAAGCGATTAAATTCGAATTTGATATAGAGGTCAAGAATGTGTCAACTTGTGGATGAGATCCTATTAGTCTATCCTAATCACAGGCTTGCTGAGTCCCATAGTTGAAAACAAAGTAATATATTTGTTGACCTGGATGGGCCACCACAAAAACCATGTCACGCCCCAGTCCCAAAATACCAAGGGACTAGCCACGTGGCAATGGCCAACAAAACAACTCCAATGGGCAAACCCAATTTAATGGACCCTTTAGAGTGTACTTAAACTTTAATCAACTAAAATAGTCTAAAATATATGACATAGTCTATGTATCTAATCTCATCCACCAATTTATAAACAAGAGGCAATATGATAAACCAGTCTCAACCATCAATGTCATAAATAAAACAGTCTATCATAATATAATAAATAAATATTATGAGGAATAACCCGTATCAAAATAATGGGAGAGAAAATATTCAAATCCATAACTAAGAATCACAAGGCATCAAACATAAAGATAATCTGAGAACTCAAGAGAATTCCTCCAGTACCACCTTATCCTCGGCTGCTGGTACTGCTCCGATATCAGCTCCTGACCCGTAAACCTCGGGATAAACCTCATCGTCAATACCTGGGGACATAATCCATATCCAGGTCCTCAGGGGACATAGCAAGGTACAATAAACACTCAAGCCAGAAGTAAACAGTATAATGTTATGACCATGGGGAAAGCTACAACAACCAACTATGTGATATGCAAATGAGAGTATGGTATCGTATCCCGGGCTGGTACTCACGGAAGATCTCAAGGGAAACTTTCATAATCTAATAGTATACTCAAGGCTCTGTGTGGGGGAACCATGAGAAAGCTGTATATATAAATATAATACCTTAGATTCTGCATAGGAAACCTAAAGTCTAATACACAATAAGTAGTAATAAGTAAATATGCCCAAAGCACGATGATGAATCTCTCCACCTAATGTAGCCTCATGTCTCAATGAAGACATGCAAGATCATGACCTATAACTATCAGCACAAGTCATAGTCAATATGTATAACTTTAATTATCAATATAACATGCATCCTATAGTCCTATCCAGAGTCCAAGTACTACGAACAAGTAGAGAAATACTCTGCCACGTGAATATCGTGTCTAGACTGGCAACCATCTTTTATGAGTGTTATGTAGGGTCTTTTTGTTGTCCCCAATGGACAATGGGTTACTCATCCAAAGATGAAGTAAGAGGGTTTTCTACTCCGCTGCTCCTGAAAGTGTTAGTAATAAAAATAAAAGAATACCATTAATATTATTATGTTATGAATAATTAAATTATTAATTAGTAAGACATAAAATATTTTAAAATGTCTTCGTAGTTATCCTGGTCATAGCACGACTGTCAACGACTTTTATAGCTGAAACGGCCTACCCGGCCAACATAGCCAACGCGACTTGGGTATCGTTCCACTAGACCTTGGTTATTCCTAGAAGTAGTCATTCTAAAACTTAAATGAATTATTTTCTCTATCCATACCATAATGAATAACAATAGTATTAGTTTAAATTATCAAGAAACAACATTTCAGAGAACAAAGAGTAGAATCACCTCAGCCTTGAGCCATCATGGCTCTGATACCAAATATTAATTACTATAAAAACTATTGAAAGGACCGTTTGGGTTAATAATACTGAGCATTCTATCAGGTTTCTTTCTGAAGAAGACCTTGAACCCTATATAAGGAATAATGCTTATAACTTTATCAATATTGGATTAATTCATGTTGTATTAAAACCTCTTACCCTTCAAGGTTTAAATGCTTAATTCATATCCTCTTTAAGGGATGCTAGATGTCTTGACTGGCAACCATCTCTTTTGGGCGTTATGCAGACTAGTTTTTGCCATGGACCAGTCTACTTTAACGTTTATCCCAATTTAAGCCCATCTCTTAGAGATACAAATTTATTGGATGCAATAACTTTTAATCTGAAGACTTACGGATATAACTTTAAGCAAGGTTCTGAAACTATTGCTATTCTCTATTGAATCCACTTTAAAGTATTGTCTACTTCGGCTCCTAAAGCTAGACATCTTACTAAACCTGGTAAGACGACTTTAATTGAAACAAATTTTTTAACATCAAATATCGCTGCTAATAAAAGTATTAAATGGAATAAAATTCAATTTCCTGATAGATGGGTTTTAAATCTGGCTATTCTTCCTAGACCCATAATGGATACTGAGTTAGATCAGATAATCCAAACTCCAGATGGAGATGTGAAAGTTAGATTTACTCCACAAATTAAAGCTAGAATTTTATCCTCTAGTTTTTGATCCCCTTCAGTTATTGAAAAGGGAGAAAATTCTTCTCAGACATCTGAGAAGGATGATAAAATTAAATATATAAAAATAAAAAATAACATTGCCAAACCAGAATATAAAACAGAATTGGTTGATCCCATTGATACTGTTTATTCTTCTGATGCTAGTTTTGGCACTCATTCTCTAAATGTTATAACTTTGACTAATAATAATGATCCATCCAATGATCCTAAATATTGGGACTGGACTCAGGACAAAAATATTCAAAAAATTATAGTGAGACTTATGATGAAGAAATTTAATTCAAAGCTTGGTTTGAAAAGAATTATACCCTTGATCAACGATATGAATTCAAAGATAAATACTATGCTCATCTCAAAGAGATAAATAAAATAAAATGGTTTGATAAATGGTTTATTGAGGACTATATCAACCAATAACTCACTAGCATTAATATGCTAGAAGAGTGTTATAAAAATTGGATCACTGATACGGGAAAACTTGTCCGTGCTTTATATCCACCAAATGAATCGCTAAAAATTTTGGTTAATTTCAAAAAAGTTGATGCTATTTCCTTTATTCGAATTGTCGATCATAAGGAAGAACGAATAAAAGGGCTTCAAAAAATAGTGAAGCAAAATAACTATACTAATGCATACATTCAGACCATTGGTTCTCAATTGGTTCGAATAGAAACTGTCCTTGATGAAATTCTTCTCAAGGTCAACTCTATTCTCAAATTACCTAAAACTATGCCAAAAGCTTCTACCTCTAAAAAGGTAAGCAATATACCAATAAAACCAACTAGTGATACTAGCGGTTTTAAATTATCATCTCCAGAAGTTATTGAGAAAGACATTAAAAGCTTAAGTTAGAAGCTTCAGGCTACTACCTTAAGTGAAAAATATTCCACTAAGGAAAAAGGGGGAAGTTCTACTCAGAACACATTTAATACCATTACGGTACTTGACGAAAATTCTTCCGTAGCTGATGATTCAGATATTGAATCCAGTGAAAACTATTCCCAGCATTCTGACGATCATTTAGATCCTACTCAGATATATGCTATTCAAAATTCTTTTGAAAATAATGATTCTACTATAAATCAAGCTTCTAGTATGATTCTGCCCATACAGCAGCAACACAAGAAGCCAAATCTTCAAAAATATTATTACAAACGTCCAACACCAATGGATATTTTATACGAAGAGAATGATAATATTATTCAAAACAATTACAGTGGAGGAAACATCTATGAATGAAACATAGATGGATATTCTGATAAACAGATTTATGATCATATGCATCGTATGCTTATGTTTGCTACGGTTTGCCGTACAAATAATAACACAGATAAAGCTATTGCTAGTTTTATTACTTGCGGTTTCACCGGCGTCTTAAAAGGCTGGTGAGATCATTGCCTATCACATGAGCAGAAGGAAGATATTGCTAATGCTGTAAAAATTAAAAATAATAAAGAATCTGAAGATAGTGTTATGACTTTGATTAGCACTATTTGTGATCACTTTACGGGTTTAGTCTCTGATAATGGTGAATGTATCAGGACTTTACTTCAAAATCTCCGTTGCCCTACTCTCTCTCATTTTAGATGGTATAAAGATACCTTCTTAAATCGAGTAATGCAATTAAGTGATGCAAATGATGCACACTGGAAATCAAAATTTATTGATGGTCTACCTAATCTGTTTGCAGATAAGGTTAGACAGTAAATTTGCAATAACAATGATGGGATCATACCATATAGTAATTTCACTTATGGTAATTTGGTCAATGCCTATATACAAGTGGGATTATCCCTTTGTAATAATCTTAAATTACGTAATCAATTAAAATCTCAAAGGTTATCTGAGAGAAAACAATTGGGAGAATTCTGTAGCCAATATGCTATGGAAACTATCAAACCTCCGTCTGATAGAAAATTCTCTAAAAAAAAATCTTACAAAAAGAAGAGTTATTCTTCAAAAAGGAGTTATCCAAAAGATTTTTCCAATAAAAAAAAGAGATTCCCTACAAGGAAGAAATTCTCAAAAAATACTAGTTCGAATAAAAAAGTTAAATGCTTTAAATATAGCAAATTAGGCCATTATTCGAACAGATATAATACAAACAAAAATCGATATGATCGAAGATGAAGGGTTGAAAAAGACTCTATTAAAGATCATGATCAATTCTGATTATGATTCTGATTTATCAAGTGATGAGTCTATAAAATCTGCTACTGATTGTGGTACTGATTGCGATTACAAAGCAAGTACCATCAATAGCAAAGTCGACTATTACAAGTTTATTATTGAAATGAATGGTCTTCCTATTAATGTATTGACTGATCAAGATAAAAAAGAAATTCTAGAGTCACTTTTGACTGATACAATTAGCCAAAATGTGAAAGCGAAAATTATTGAGATTTTGTAAGATGATACTAAAGAAACTTCTTCTAGTTTCGCCCCTTATACTATGACTGAAGTCTTAGCCCGAAGAAAAGGGAATAATCCTAAGATTGTCTCTATAAACACCTTCAAAGAGAATTAAAAACTTTGAAGAATGAAATTAACTCAACAAAGACTTGCTCTCATTGAACAGGATATTAAATCCTACAAAGAGATAATTCTCAATAAAGAAATGACTGATTATTCTCATCTTATCAATAGTGATAACGAGAATGATGATAATATTTCTGATCAACATGTTCAATCTGTTATCATAAAAGATAAAAAAAATCTATTGATCTTTCCTTTTTATCAAAAATAGATCTTTTTATTATCCACAAATGGTATATAAAAATTAATCTAATTATAAACAATGAATCATTAATTTATAATCTTATTGCCCTAGTTGACAATGGTGCTAATTTGAACTGTGTCAAAGAGGAGATTATTCTATTAAAATATTTTGAACGCACTACTCAGACTTTGAGTGTTGCTAATAAAAAAGCTCTTACAACAACTTTTAAGGTTACAGATGTTCATATCTGTAAAAATGATGCATGCATTCTCATGCATTTTATTGTTATAAAAGAAATATCACAACATGTTATTCTAGGAACTCTTTTTCTAGAAAAAAGTTATGCCTATTAAGAAAATAAATAAATAAGGTATTTCCACTTGTTACAAGGGAAAGAATATTACCTTTGAATTTATCACTAATCCTGTGGTAAAAATTCTTAATGAAATAAAAGAAGTAGATATGAAAAAAAATCAGATAAACTTTATAAAAGAAGAAAATTTTCAGGTATCTATTAAAGAACCGCTTGAAAAATATGAAATAAAAAATAAAATAAAACAAGTTAATGATGAATTTGTTCGTCAAACTTGTAGCAATATTCCCTATGCTTTTTGGGATAGAAAGCAACATATTGTCTCTCTTCCATATGAAGAATTCTTTAATGAAAGAGATGTTTCGACTAAGGCTCGACCTTGTCAAATAAACAATAATTATCTTGAATTATGCAAAAAAGAGATTAACTTATTCGAAAATCCTACTCTCCATGGAGTTGTACATCATTTTATGTTAATAACAATGCTGAAAAGAAAAGAGGTGTTCCACGGTTAGTTATTAACTACAAACCTCTTAACAAAGTCCTTAAATGGATAAGATATTCTATTCCTAATAAAAGAGACTTACTTAACATAATTGTTAATGTAAAAATATTCTCTAAATTCGATTTGAAGTCAGGTTACTAGCAGATTCAAATTGAAGAAAAGGATAAATACAAAACTGCCTTCACAGTTCCGTTTGGACACTATAAATGGAATGTTATGCAATTTGGTTTAAAAAATGCTCCTTCTGAATTTCAAATATTATGAATGAGATATTTATTCAATATTCTACTTTTATTCTCTCTTATATTGATGACATACTTATATTCTCTAATACCATTGAAGAGCATTTTAAGCATTTAAATATTTTTAAACATTTAGCTATTAAAAATGGTCTTGTTATTTCTGCTCCTAAAATGAAGTTATTTCAGACAGAAATAAGATTTCTTGGTCATAACATTGTTAATAACAATATTATACCCATTGACAGGAGTATCGAATTTGCTTCAAAATTTTCTGATAAAATTACTGATATAAAGCAACTTTAGAGATTTATGAGTGCTTTAAATTATGTTTCTAATTTTTATAAAAACATTGCTATGGATACAAAAATTCTATATCAAAGGTTAAAGAAAAATCCTACTCTATGGAGTATCAACCATACTAAAGCTGTTTATCTTATTAAGCAAAATGTCAAATGCCTACCTTGCTTACACCTTGACAATCCTGACTGGTTTAAAGTTGTTGAAATAGATGCCAGTAATATTGGTTATGGCGGTATACTCAAACAAATAGATTCCCAAAACAAAGATCATATTATCATTGTTAGATACCATTCTGGTAAATGGGATACTACTCAAATTAATTACTCTACTTCGTATAGATTGCAGTTCTGTGAATTCTATATTACACAAAGATGTTAAGAATCTTGCTTCTAAGCAAATTTTTGCTAGATGGCAAGCTGAACTGGCTATATTCGATTTTGATATTGAATTTATTAATGGAAAAAATAATTCTCTTCCTGATTTTCTAACACATGAATTTTTGCAGCAAAATGTCAACTAGCTCTCGAGGTAGAGGCAAGTCAAAAGGGACGTTACGTCCCCAGGACTCTTTTGGCTTTCAGAAGGTCATCGGCCGAAAGCCACCTCCCACTGAAGCTGGATCCAGCTCAGTGGTCAAGAAAAAGCAGCCAGCAAATATTGCTGATGCTAATACTAAATCTTACAGAGAAGTAATGGAAGTTGAGTCCATCTTCTTTGAAAAATCAAATTCTGAGAAAATCATCAAGCTTGAAAAATGTGATATTCCTCTTATGAAGGATCCATGGAAACTTCATAAACGATATCTTGAAAACAGCTTTATTTCAGTTCTGGGTAAACCTGTGAATATTTATGTAGCTATCTTGATTACCACTAAATCTATCACAGTTTAACATTCTGCTAAACCAAACTCTTTGGAGAAGCCCTACAGCAAAGTGATCATCAAAAATACCCTTACTCCACAAACTTGGGGGCTTCAACCTAACAGAGAGCAACAACTTTCCAAGGATAAGGTGGTTGTCTGCAACTATAATTATTGGGATTATATCCAGGCATTCTATAAATTTTTATACTATGTAAACTCCAAGAGGAGCCATTCGCGGTTTATTCGTATCTGTCCTAAAATTCTTCAGAATGAGATAACCTCCTGTTTTTTTGACTGGTGGTTGAAGCTTGGAGCTACTTTGGATATTATTCCTCCAACAATTCAAGAACAATTATCTAAGTGGATTTTATCTTATCTACAATGCCAGGATGATAATCTTTTTGGGGGAGAAAGTACACATATTTTTATGTACAATTCCAGATCCCATACATATTTCGTTGGACTATTGACTGCGAACTAAATTCCAACAACATTCCCATCCTGTCACGCAAATTTCTTGTGAAATAGTGGCAAAGGATTGATGAAAAGGAGAAATTGATAGAAATTATGGCATCCATCAAGGATAATGAAAGTAAGATGGACAAACGTTTCCAAAATGAACTCTTCGGTGATAATACAATCACCAAACTGAAGGATTCTCTAATTAGAAAGAATCGTAAAATATCAGCTGAAGAATTAAAGAAGAAGTGCCTTCAATTTTTGAAAGCACAGTTTGATGCTAATTTTGACATGAACATTTCCAGCACTACTTCGGATACGAACCTGGATGACATATCTGCTGATAATTTCTATCAGGCCATTACTGACCCTATCAATGACGACAAATTATGATTGATATGGGTAGGCCCCATCCTTCTTTTATCACATGCGACGAGGATGGCATTTTATAACTTTTTGTAGTGGGTTATTCACTCAACTGTTGCATGTCGGTGACTGCACTAGACTATCTGGCAGCATCATTCTTTACTCAGTGGACTTCCTTATTACTTTAGTTTTCCAAAAGCAAAAGCGAATCTTTGCCGACAGCTTATGGTGGAAGACAGGTGGCAATTACTTTTTTTGATTGCGATGGCAGCTGGCCTCTGGATGCTTTGTTCTGAAGCTTTTAATTTTGTATAAATAGGTGGAGTCCCCCATTGCTTTGGGTGTGTAATTTTAAGTTCTTGTAGTATTTCTTTCTGCTATCATCTTGTAACCCATAGCGATCGCTTATTATCAATAAAATCTTCCAATATTTCTTCCAAACGATCTCCTCCACACAACTCTGATATATATATTCTAATGAGTATACAATTATATATCAAGAGTAAAACTGAGAATCAAGCCTAGAATGACCAACTTGTTATTCCAACAAACACGTGGTGTGCATCCCATGATACGCCATGATACGCTCATGATACCCAGCCCAAACCTATCCAAACTCAACCCAAATTCTACCCATAAATTCTAAATTGCAATTAGAACCGATTATAAGTGCTAACACATCATTCCAAGTGTCAAGGCACAATTCCACATGTGTATGGCACCCGTGTCGAAGGAAAACCTCTAACTTATTTCGTATCACAAAACCTTGTGTGTATGTGTATATATATATAAATATATATATATATATATATATATATATATATATATATATATATATATATATATACATATATATATATATATATATATATATAAATATATATATATATTCTAATGAGTATACAATTATATATCAAGAGTATAACTGAGAATCAAGCCTAGAATGACCAACTTGTTATTCCAACAAACACGTGGTGTGCATCCCATGATACGCCATGATACGCTCATGATACACAACCCAAACCTATCCAAACTCAACCCAAATTCTACCCATAAATTCTAAATAGCAAAAAGAACCGATTCTAAGTGCTAACACATCATTCCAAGTATCACTGTACAATTCCACATGTGTGTGGCACCCGTGTCGAAGGAAAACCTCTAACTTATTCCGTATCACAAAACCTTGTGATACGACCTACTCGTATCCAATTGTGGACACGTAGCTAGTATCACTACCCCAAAATAAACATAAATATATCTAGCTAACCTAATGACAAACACTTGGTGTGCCAATCTCGGATTTTCCCTAAAATTGACACAAAACTCTATGTAAAAGTCTCTAAATAGGTAACCCTAATGCAATAGTAGATTCTAAATAACTAATTACGCTATTTAGATATAATATACAAGAGTTATTATTAAATTTACCTATTGGGAGATGGATTCCTAATGCAAAGGCACTAGTAGACACAATCCTCAAGAATGGGCACCTCCTTCAAGATTCTCTCCTTCCAATGCTTCCTCCTTGTTAATCCAAGCTTTAGCCTCCTTGAGATGACAATATAGAAGGATTGGGAATCAATTTGGGGATGAAAGAGGTTAGGACTTCTTCTCAAATGGAGAGAAAAAAGAGAGAATTGGGGTTTGATGGAGGCTATTAATGAATAAAAGATGGTGTTTATATAGGAAATAGGACCAACCACTATTCCTAACCCTAATGCAATATAAAATGCCCAATAATCCCTCATAATTTGTTATGAAGGTTTAGTTAGAAAAGAGATTTAATTAAAGGAAATTTCTAATAGTTAAAAGAAGGGTTTTTCTAATCATTGCTCTCTAATTAAATGGATGAATCATGACTAATTAATGGGTTCACCAATTGTGTCATGACAAGCCTAGTCGGGTCCATCTAGGTATACTAACAATTAGTCTAACTAATGGCTAACCACTAACTACCAACTATATACAAATATAACCATATTTAACAATACTAATTATTTTAAAAAATACCATTCAATATGATTATTATGAAATGCAATTATTAACAATGATACAAAATAAGAAAACACAAAATACCCCTCTTCGAAAAAGTGGTAGTGACAAGTCTACCCTCTTTAGAAAAAAATTATCCTCAAAATTTAAAGATGGTCGTATCTCATCTAGGCCAAACCCCCAACCTATCTAGAATCATACAAGCATGTAATTAAAAGGAATCACTAACTATGGTGATATGTAGTGTTATGGTCTCTTTCCATCATGGTATTATAGTCTCTGCCAGGTTATACTAACTATACGATAACACACAAGTAATCTATATGGTACTAATAAATTACATAAACAACAGATGGAAAGGAATGGAACAAAACATGACGAAACAAGCTAACCCATCACCTGTAGCGTCGGCCTCCTCGACCGTTATTGAAAATGCTTCGCCCTGCTGGGGTGGATCCCTCCGCTGGTGCTCAGCAGTCTGCGGTGCCACAGGTGGCCTAACTCCACCTCTCTAACCGAGATCTGGTCCATACGGGTTATTGGAACACTCTTTCACCTAATGATCAGGGGTACCACAATACAAGCATAGTCTGAGCCTCTTTCGACAGTTTTCCCAATCATGCCCATGCCTCCCACAATAGGCACGAGAATTGTTTAGTCTGCCTCTGATGCTACTGCGGTGCCTGATAAACTGGCCTCTGAAACTGATGTGTCTGCTGAGCTGGTGCCCTGACTGGCACAGGAAACTGCTGATGCTGGTATGTTCTTGGCTGCTAAAATTGGGTCTCTTAGCTAGACCCATACTGCTGCTAACTCCCCCTGATGCATCTCTCATCCTCTTGGCCCTGAGTTCCAAGTCATACTCCGCCTGCTGGATATCCGCCAATACCTCTTCGAAGGTAGCAGTATGGTGACCCCTGGTATGGGATTTGATCTCCCTGATTAAACTCTTCCGAAACTTCCTTGCTCTTCCTAGAGGATTTTGCCCCTTTACAAACCTGTCTAGTCTATAAAACTCTACGGTATACTCATCCACCGACATACTCCCTTGGACGAGATCCTGAAAGCTCTCCAATGCACTGTGAGCCATATCCGAAAAGAACTTCTCTTTGAAGATCGCTTTGAAAGCTCCCCAAGTCAATACAGGTGCCACAATCCTCGGATCTGTGTAAAACTATGTTAGTGTTATATCGAACATCTGGCTGCCAGCTGTCTCTACCCGTAGGATCTCTGGGATCTGCGCCAATCGCAAGTTCCTCTCGATGTCATCCAGTCGTCGACGTACAAGATTTTCTCGGTGCCCTTGAAGTCCTTGGGTCCCATCCTCTCAAAATCAATAATAGTGCCCTGCCTCGGTTGCGGATCAGCCTGGGGTAGAACAATCTGTGGTTGAGTAAGCGTTACTCTCTCTACGTCTTCTAGCACTAATTATTGGGTATTCTCTATTCCTTGCCTTATTACGTCTGACTGGCGGTGCTGGGCCTCTGTTTGGGCCCTCTTGGCCTCCATCATCTGTTAGAAGAGTATAAATATCTGTGTAGGATCAACTGGTGGTGGGGGTCGTAGAAGCTCCTCCGAAACTGCAGGTACTATCCTCTGAACTGGAGGTAGAGCACCACCGAAAGCTGTTGCGGTAACGCCCACCTGGACCGGTGAGGCGGCCCTTTGAACCTGATATAATGGAGTAGTGGCTGCTACTGCTTGTCTCGGAGGTGGAGAGGTAACTGACCTCACTGAAGCTGTCCCAGAATGCTGTGACCTGGTCTTCAGCGATATCCTGAAGACAGATTCAAACAAGGAATCAATATTGAGCAAGATACGATATGTCACGACCCAATTCCGTAGAATCACTTGAGGCATCCCCCGAATCGTGACCGCCGTACGGGCCTGGAGTTGCGCCCGCACAAGACTTTAATGATTTGCATAGCAAGCACATATTCAGAGTACGCAGATAAATTGAAACACAGATTTGAAATATAGAAAAGTTCTCTTTATTGATAATGAACATCTATTACAAACTCCTGAACGAGTCAGCTAATATGCCGAACGGCTTACAAAAGGGTTGACTCAAAATGAGATAGCAGTCCTGTACATTACATCCCTTTATAAACTCAAAATGATAAAGACCTCCAGGCTGGAGGATCGCTTTGCCACGGAGCTGCATTTGTGTATGAAGAGTTGCAGCTTCGGACTTCA
The DNA here is from genome assembly GCA_036927795.1 of Iris macrosiphon. Classification (NCBI taxonomy): domain Eukaryota; kingdom Viridiplantae; phylum Streptophyta; class Magnoliopsida; order Asparagales; family Iridaceae; genus Iris; species Iris macrosiphon. The sequence continues at coordinate 66,188,448 of JAYESA010000006.1, read as the reverse complement.
AAAGGCTTCGAGGCGCGGTGAAGATGCGCGAACAGCTGGACTGGATCGGGAAGACAACTTCGGCTCCTCGCTCGGTTCGCCTTGGTGAGGAGAACCTGTTTCAACGAGGGTCAGCATATCGAAACATGCTGGTGAAGGCGAGCTAGCCTGACTATACCAATCAACACGTTGTTTAGTGAAGCATGCATATTTGTGGGTTTCTATCTTGCCTTAGTTCATTTACAAGTAAGCAGCATATAGAATTTACTGAAATGAACGTGCCACCGTTAGGTGGATTTTACCTGCCCGTCTGAATTACCTGCACAATACTTACCATGCCTTCCCTGCCACGAAGACACAAGTTAGTATGCAACAGGTTTAAATATACACGATGATCACTGGCGTGGTGCCATAACGGACATAGTCAAGGACAGGGATAGCATGCAACGAGAACACGACAAGCACACGATGCGTTGCAAGCTATCCCCTCAAGCACACGATGACTACACACGAGTTCCGCCCGGACCGGAACGGTGCCAGTGCCCCAGCGACCGTCCGCAGAACTTATCCTTGTGCACAAGTTGTCCATGATCGAACAATACGTTACTTAAACAATCAGTTACGCCTTCGAGGCAACACGAGCACACGACATATCCATAATTGTTAAGCATTCATGCACTTCAGGCAACACGAGTATGAAATATATATTTGCACAAGACAAGCAACAGTTTATGATTATTTCCAAGCGAACAAGCATGCAGTTAAGTATCCGTTCGTGCGATTTATTGACAAGCATAATATACCAAGTCTATTTTCTTTTATCTTGGTTTCTTTTATTATTACTTGGTATCGTTTGATCGGGGCAAAGAAGAGTGCGGATTGATTAGCTGTGAAGCTTGGAAGCAGGACTAGCTAATCGGGTTGGTAGCCACTTACTTAGATTTTGGAAGAAGAAGGAAAGAGGCGCTTCACGACTCCGCTCGTAAGCCGCCTACTGCTCGTTCACCTGCACACGAACAGCTCGATTAATACTTCTTTCTCTCTTTCCAATCTCGGAATAGAAGTGCAAGTCAATGAACGAAAACAATAAAAACCATCGAAACCGTTCAAGGAAAACAAGCAAATCCCAAAACCAACTCAAAGCACGAAAGCAACAAGCGATATCGAAAACCGAGGCAATAAAAGATAGCAGCGGAGAGGTCCCTCCTAACTCTGCCGCTAAGCCGATCCTTGGGGCGCAGTCCACTGAATATGGGAATCGATTCCGAAGAAACAAATCCATAACGAGGACGAGTTCTTAATTCAATCTATCCCGATCGAACGATACCGTCTTGTGTTTCTTAGCCGCGATCTCCGCACCGGGAGAACGGGGCGCTACACGATATCATCAAAGAAGGATACTAATTTTCAAGAAAAATTATATTCATAATGATAAAGATAAGAATAATCAATTGGTTGAAAATATTTCTTAGTTGTGATTAAGTCTTCGCTTTCTCATCCTAGTAGCCTTTATCCTATCCTATTGCAGGCTCGTATTAGTACAACTAAGTGTTGCACTACCACAATATCGTACTATTGCGAAGCCTGACCTGTATGGGCCAGCCCAAAAATATGTTATGGCCCGTGCCATCAATGATAGAATATTGTCTAGGTCAACAATACTATCTAAAAATCTCACACAATATATAAGGGTACTTGTAATAATATCTCAACTCCAATTAGAGGATAAAAATAATGGTTCGATGATAATCGATACTCAATCATAATAAAAGCTAAAGAAAGATAAAGGTACAATATGGAATAGATGAAATAGTCACAAAAGTTATAATACAATACATCCAAGATATTAGTCTAGGTACAACAAAATCTCAAATAATATATACATGCCAATATCTAAAACTAAAATATATACAATATGCTAATAGAAATCTAAGCCGCCTCAGTAGATGGTACTAATCCTTAGTCAGCTCACCATCTTGTGGTCCATAAAAGGTGGAACACATCTCCTCTAACCAATCATCTGAAAAATATATCCAGTCAGGATTGGAGCGAATTATAGTAATTATTAAATAATGGAAACTATCAGAGAATGTACTCGACTGTGGTCCAGAGTAGTGAATGAGTATCAATGATCAAACTAGAGTCACAAGGTCCTAAATATGAAATAATAGTGTGAAATAGTGAATTGAAAGGATATACATGATTAACTAACTATTAATGGTATTTCTAGGCCATGTGTAAGTCCATACTAGGTCAACTCTAAGTCAAACTAGTCAAACTTGGTCAAATAAGTCTGTTTTAGGTGGTACTAGTTTATACCTACGTTTCTAGGTCTATATCTTGAAGGTATTAGCTAAACTAGCTAATATCACTAAGTATTATACATAACTTACATATATACTAGTTAATATTATTAAGTAACTTATATATATATAAATATAAATACATCTATAAATACATCTGGCTAACCTAATGACAAATACTTTGTGTGCCAATCTCGGATTTTCCACAAAATTGATACAAAACTCTATATAAGTCTTTAAATGGGTCCAATAAAGTCCGAGCTTCTCCCTATGGGTAGCCCTAATACAATGGTGGATTATAAATGACTAATTAAGCTATTTAGATGCAATATACAAGGGTTATTATCAGATTTACTTATTGGAAGATGGATTCCCAATACAAAGCCACTAGTGGACACAATCCTCAAGAATGAACACCTCCTTCAAGCTTCTCTCCTTCCAATGCTTCCTCCTTGTTAATCCAAGCTCTAGCCTCCTTGAGATGACAATATGAAAAGGTTGAGAATCAATTGTGGATGGAAGATGTTGGGGCTTCTTCTCAAATGGAGATAGAAATGAGAGGAGGTTAATTAGGGTTTGATGGAGGCTATTAATGAATGAAAGAGGGTATTTATATAGAAAATAGGACCATCCACTATTCCTAACCCTAATGCAATATAAAATGCCTAATAAGTCCTCACAATTTGTCATAAAGGTTTAGTTAGGAAAGTGGTTTAATTAAAAGAAGTTTCTAATTTTTAAAATAAGGGTTTATCTAATCATTGCTCTCTAATTAAATGGGTGAATCATGCCTAATTAATGGGTTTACCAATTATGTCATGACAAGTCTAGTCGGGTCCATCCAGGTTTACTAACAATTAGTCTAACTAATGGCTAACCACTAACTAGCAACTATATACAAATATAACCATATTTAACATTACTAATTATTTAAAAAAATGCCATTCAATATGATTATTATGAAATACAATTATTAACAATGATACAAAATAGAAAAAGATAAAAATACCCCTCTCCGGAAAAGTGGTAGTGACAGGGAACTAGTACATCATGAAGTGCATGCATATTCCTTATTTTGCTCGGTTAGCTCATGTTCGGCACTGGCATGATATGCTGATACCTATTATGCATTATTTTTGAGATAACCGCAGACTCCACAAAATAGCAAGTCGTACAAGTGATTGGCCAATAAAAGAAAATGGACTTGGTTGTGATTGTAATATTCAGTTAATAGTCTAGGGAAATTGACTATCATAGTGTGATGGTTCAACCCAGCACCCGAGGATCCAGTGTACTATCCCCCAACTCATGGCATGTACCATAAATATGGTCGCAGAGGATAACGAGTGGGTTTTCTTCTTCCCTGCTCATCATTGTACATTTACTTCTTTTGGGCATTTAGCCACCAGCACCTGTTAGCCGGCACGTCTGAAAATTAGTCTCCTTAAATGATTGTATTGAATCAGACTACAGCTGATCATTGTCATATACTTTTGATACTCTGCCAGCTTCTTATTTGGCACAGCTGGTCTCTAAAATATTTTGAGAAAGTGTTAGGTACGCCTTATTGCTTTATCATATATGCTCTATGTTTACTGTTTCTTGTTTGAATGATTGAAACATAGAAGTTCTTGACCATAGGAGACTTAATTTTAGTATTCATCCCACCATGTCTTATTACAGCCGTGATCCCCGTACAACGTATAGTACCTTATATGGGATAGCTGGCCATATCCGTCTCCATATTCTGGTACTAGGGCATGATAGAACCACAACTGCCGGCTCTGCATACGAAGCCTATATTATAGGTCACTTTCATAGATGCACTCGACGATTATTGTTATCCCATATCCTATTCCTTAGAAGTAAGCATGCATTGTGGCTAACATTTATATTTACATTTAACCGAGCATCATCGATATGAACGCATTCGAGGCAAGGAATTCGTTTACGCGATAGAGTAGAGAAGAAGGGACCGAACCATCCACCTATTAGAGAATGCACCGAGAGAAGGGAACTCGCTTTGCTACGATCAAATATCAACTATGTGCGTTCCTCCAATGGCACTAGCATCGTGTTAGAATTCGTTCCTAATCCATCCTAGTAAATTCTTTAGAAAATAAAAGCAAAAAATTACGCGAAGATACTTCATCTAAAACCTCAACGAAAATGTTCAAGAAAAGGAACAACTAATTGGTCCCGTCGAAGGGACTCTTATATGGAGATCACTCACCGAGACGCAGTCCATTGCATCTAGGACTTATTCTAACAGAAGCCAAACCATGAGTAGGAATGATTCTCTTTTATTCGTCAGAACGGAGTCGATACTGAAAGGGTAATTTGATATTAAGTTCAAGTTTGAGTCAGACTAGCCACAAGCCTTTATGTAGTGTATCTCCGGGTCGAAACGGAGATGGGGCACTACGTAATATACCACTAAGAAAAAGTTGTCCCAAAACTTAAGAACAAGGGTCCTACCTCAAACTGGATGAATAACGAATGATACTTATCTTTCATTTCTACCTCCATCTCCCATGTCGATTCCTCGATCGAATGGTTTTGCCACTACACGAGAACCAAGAGCACCAAACAGTTTCGCAGATCCTTTTTCTTGTGGTCCAAAATTTGCACATGTTCCTTCGAGTATCGTAAGTCTGAGCTCAGCACTAGTTGATCAAAACTAACCATGTGAGTTGGGTCATGCATGTACTTTCGAAGTTAAAAATGTGAAAGACATCATTCACTTCAGCCTAGGCCGGGGGTAGTGCGATCTGATAAGCTACTGCCTCCACTCTTTCTAGGATCTCGAAGGGACCAACAAACCTTGGACTTAGCTTGCCTTTAAATCTGAACTATATTATACCTTCCATTGATATTACTTTCAAGAACACGTGTTCCCCGACCATGAATTCTAATGGTCATCGATGGGTATCTACATAACTCTTATGTCCACTCTGAGTGATCCGAAGTCTATCTTGAATCATGCAGACCTTCTCGTCGGCCTGCTCGACTAGTTCCGGTCAAAGTACTTATCGCTCATCAACTTCTTTCCAACATATTGGTGATCGACACTTCTTTTCGTACAGCACCTCATATGGTGCCATCTGGATGTTCGACTTGTAACTGTTGTTATACACAAATTCTGCTAACGGCAAGTGCGTGTCCCAACTAGTCTACAAGTCTATCGCACACAGCCGTAACATATCTTCAAGTATTTGGTTCACCCTCTCCGTTTGGCCATCTGTTTGAGGATGATATGTGGTACAAAAATTTAACTTTTTTTCCCATTGCAGATTGTAGGCTCATCGAGAAATGGGACAAGAATTGCCTATCTTTTTTTGAAATGATCGTGGCGGGTTCTCCGTGGATTCGAACTATCTCGTCAATATAAATTTGTGCTAACCGATCGACGCTCCATGTTACTTTGATCTTGATAAAATGTACAGACTTGGTCAATCTATCCACAAAGACCCAAATTCCATCATACCCTGTGATACCTTTAAAAAACCGACGATGAATCCATTGCGATGTTGTCCCACTTCCATTCGGGAATGACCAGGTTCTTCAGCACACCGCCTGGCCTCTGATATTCGGCCTTTACTTGTTGACAAGCCATACACTGTGATATAAAGGTTGCCACATCCCGTTCTATGTCGTGCAGTAAAAAGTTGTGTGCAAGTCCTTATACATCTTAGTGCTCCTCGTATGTAAAGAATACTTCGCAAAGTGGGCTTCCGACATTATTTCTCTTCTGGGTTCTAAGTCATTAGGAATGCATAATCTTCCCTTCACTTGCAATGTTCCACTAGCGTCTTCCGCGAAGTCGGTGACCTTTCTTGTCAAAATCAGCTCACGTATCTTCTTCAGGAATATGTCGTTCTTCTGAGTGGACTTTTATCTTTTCCCGCAAACTTGGCTCAAGTTATAGTTGAGCCAGCTGCGCACTTAGCCTTGAAATCTGAGTTCAATACCCATTACCTCTAAATCTCGTAGTACTCGGTCGTCCATTGATAGTAAACCCACAAACTTTTGAGTCAAAGCATCCGCTACCACATTTTCTTTGCCTGGCGTGTAAGCGATCATCAAGTCATAGTCCTTGATGAGTTCCAACCAATGTCTCTGCCAAAAGTTAAATTCCCGTTGGCTGAAAAGGTACTTAAAGTCTTTTGTGATCTATGTAGATTTTACAAACAATACCGTAGAGATAGTGTCGCCATAATTTTAGCACGAACACTATTATCGCTAGTTCTAGGTCATGTATTAGATAGTTTTTCTAGTGCGGCATAAACTGTCTCAAAGGGTAAGGGATCACTTTATACAGTTGCATTAGAACGCACCCTAAGTCGGGCCCCGATGCATCGCTGTAAATATTAAACCCTTTAGGCCCTTCTAGAAGCATGCTGATTAGAGCTGAGATAACCCGTTTCTTTAACTCCTGAAAGCTTATTTCATAGTCACTACTCCATAGGAATGTGATTCCCTTCTGGGTGAGGAGAGTCAGAGTCGATGCCACTCTTGAAAAATTATTTATAAACCTGCGGTAATAGCCTGTCAAACCTAGTAAACTTCAAATTTTGCTTACCAACGTAGGCTGCCTCCAGTCTACTATCGCTTTAATTTTCTTTGGGTCAACCAGAATGTCTTATACCGAGATAACGTGTTCGAGGAATGACACACTACAAATCCATAATTTATAGTTACTTAGTTTGGCAAACAACTGATGCTCTCGCAAGGTTTGCAGCATGATCTTCAAATGTTCAGTGTGCTCTTCCCTGCTATTTGAATATATAAGTATATCGACGATGAACACGACCATGAATTTGTCTATGAAGGGTCAGAAACTCTGTTTATCAAGTCCATGAATATTGTCGGAGCGTTCATAAAATCGAACGACATCACTAGAAATTCGTCATGCCCGTATTTGGTTCAAAATACTGACTTTGTCACATCTTCAGGATTAATCTTTAGTTGGTGATAGCCTAACCGAAGATTGATTATGGAGAACATCGTTGCTCCCTGAAGTTTATCAAACATGTTGTCTATCCGAGACAAGGGATATTGTTTTCGTACAGTGGCCTTGTTTACTTCCCGATAGTCAATGCATAGCCGCATTGACCCATCCTTCTTTTTCACGAACAGCACTGGGGCGCTCCAGGAAGAAATTCTTGGACGGATGTAGACTTGATCTAAAAATTCTTGAAGTTGTACTTTGAGTTCCTTCAGTTATGCTGGCGCCATCCTATATGATGCCTATGATATTGGTCGCGTATCCAGAAAGGTGTTGATAGTGAACTCTATCTCTCGATCCGGTGGCATTCCGGGTAGCTCATCTGGAAACACATCAAGAAATTCTGCCATGACACCAGCTTGAGTCGCGTCTGCACCTTCCTTCTGAGTGTCTCTAATCAAAGCCAAGTAGCCTTTATAATTAGAGTACATCAGGCACCTTGTTGTCACTACTGATACTAGCATTGTTGTCTTTGAGGCAGAGCCGCACGAATATGAGAACTCTGTTTTGCCAGGTAGAAGGAACACAACTCTCTTCTCTGTGCAGTTGATCGTGGCATGGCATGCACCTAACCAATCCATGCCTAGGATTATATCGTACTCTTTGATGTCTATAACGATGATATCTAATGATAGCTTCCTCCGATGAGAGATAACCGTTCCAACAAATTAAATTTTGCAGGCATGTCTATTCCTGATGGGGTACTAACACAAAGGTTTATATCTAGTAATGTCTTAGCTAATTTACTTTCTTTAGCAAATTCAGCAAATATAAAGTTATGCGTTACACCCGAATCAAAAAGTACTATAGCAGGTATGTCTTTGTATATTAATATACCTGTTACAACTGTGTAGGAAGTGAGTGCTTCCTCCTGATTCAATGCGTAGACTCTGTCTCATGCTCCCAAACACAAATTTTGCGGGTTTAGCAGCTTTGTATTCACTCTTTGAAGTGGTGGTCCCCCATTCTGGTTCAGAAAGCTTCTCAGAGGATTTGGTTTCAGAAAGTTCCTCGGAGGGTTTTTGATTCTGAAAGTTCCTCAGAGGATTTTGGTGCACCTGACAATATTGTTCCTTGTGGCCTTAGGGACCACATGTTTAGAATTCTAATATACGACACTTCCCTCATGTGCCCATCCATGTCTCATCTAGTGCAATATCCCCCTGTTCTCAAATGGAGTTGGACGCTTGACTCCACTTGGTTTGCCAGCAATGTTAGGACGCTTGTTGAAATTTTTACAGATGATCTGTCCTATCTTTTGGGAACCGCGACGAAAGATTCGCTCGTTATTCAAGGCAAATTCATAGTACTATCAGTAGGTCTCGCACATTTGGTTCATGACATCCCAACGAAGGTTGTCATTCAGGCCCTGTTGGAAATGATGGCACCACGACTGCTTATCTGGTGGAAAGGCTCCGACAAACTTTACAAAGGCCAAGTCATAGTCGTCCATTGACATATTTTCTTATTTGAGTGTGGAGAATTTGTCCTTCTTATTTTGACTTACTATTCTAGGAATATACTGCTCGATGAAGGCTTCCTTTAATATCTCCCAAGAGATATTACAGTTTGGATTGACGTCATAGATCCCTTGCTTGGTGGCCTTCTACCAGTCATGCACACTCAATTCTAATTGCACCGCCGCGCACGCTACTCGCTTGGACCCTTTGTCACTCCCCATTCCCGATATATATATATATATATATATATATATATATATATATATATATATATATATATATATATATTTGGGACATATTATTTTTCATGCTTTTATTAATTCTTGCTTGGTTGGTGATTAGATTGCATGTCATGGAGACTAGACCCATTCTTTGGTTCAATTAGACTCATGGTTTAATTGGTGATTGGTTTGGTCATGAGTGAACCTATGGTCTAAACCTTAACCCTAACATATATAAGCTAACTTCTTTCTCTCTTTCCTCATTCTCTTATTGTCCTTCTTCCTCATTTAGACAAGTACATCTTGCATGATATAAAAAATCTCTTAATTTTAATTACTGCCTTTCCCCTTATATTTTATTAGTCTAATATGTGTGCATTTTGATTTTTAACAATTTTAATACTTGGAGTTTTCGATTTTGATGGCTAGATATGAGTAGATCTAAACTTGAAGTTTAGGGTTTTCAAGGGTTTCATGTATTTTTTGTGGTTTAGATATACTAAAATGTGATATTTAATTTTTATTTTTATTTTTATTTTTTGTGGTTGATGGAGTACTTCATTTCGAGCATTTGGACTTTTGTTTTACTTGATTCAAAGTTAAAATAAAGTTTTATGAAAAAAATAATTTTTGAGTTTTTGGAGCTTTTCTGCCATGGCTAAACTTGCTGTCTGGAGAAAACGAAGTTCTCATACGGCCAGCGCCATATCCAGCCGAGACTTTCATGCGGCATAATCGTTATGCGGCTGGACTCTTTGCCGCATAGCGAACCAGTATACATCTATTTTGTTAGAAGCATGACTGACCATTACACAATGTGTTCTGGAGCTAAGTGACAGAACTCCTTGTGTTTTGTTCGCTGGATGAATGGGAAATTCACAAAGTCCAAAGAAAAATATGCGCCATAGTGACTTATGCGGCATACAGGGTATGCAGCCACCATCCCTTGGATTCTTGACTCTGAACCGTTGGCACATCTTTCTATGGTTTTGCCTTTTCTTTCTGACATATTTTATATCCTGTCACATCCATCATTTTAGTCACTTCTTTGACACATCACTTTGACACTTGTTCCAAGAGTAAAATTTTGTCCAGAGGATGCGTCTTGGAGGAGCATGCGGCCTGGGATCGTATGAGGCCTGAGGTAGCATGTGGCTTGGAGGACTATGCGGCCTGGGATCGTATGCGGCCTGAGGTAGCATATAGCCGACAGTCCATGTGCCACCCGTCTCATGCGCCAAGTTGTGCATGTGACTTATCTATTTTATTTGAAATATTTTTTTTTTCTATGTGGTTGGTCTTGATAATTGCTTATGATTGATCCCAAGGAAAAATGGACCCAGTAACCCGACCTTGTGCTAGACATGACCATTTCATAGAATTGACTGTCATAAATGACTAACCAGCTATGTACATAACATGAGCTATGTGTCTCAAAGTGATAAGGCTCATATAAACAATAATATGTTTGGTAATTCGACCCAATTTTTTGTATCCGTGCTGATACAATATCTATGTGCTACGTCTACATGTGTTATTAGGTGCACTGAGGTGCGGCCATATTATAATGTTCACTGAGGTTCGACATAACTTGCTACGTGCTATGAGATTATATATTTTAGGTTGTGCATCGAGAATGCCTCCTATACTACGCGGCATGTGATATTATTATATTAACTTATAAGCATGGGCATGGAATATGGGTCAACTACCAAAGCCTGGCTAGGACTTGATTGATTATTGCATCACGCTCGGGTGAATCCATTTGAGCTATCAAGTAACAAAGTGGATTCATATCTAGCGTGGATCGTACTACGGTACGACATAAAAGAGGATTGTTCTTATAACCATGCCATGGGATTCCTAACATTACCATAGGGTTAATTTAGGCAACTAAAATTGGTAGAGCATTATGAGGGATGACATCTCGAGATTGTGCATATTAGCCACCTCAGACAACTGTCAAGACATGCAAGGCTGACCTCCATGTATATTAGTCATATACTCACTAGTGGACGACAATATCTGAATACTTATATTGTACAATGTATTCTATATGATCTTAGTAAGGTGGTCCAACGAGGGACCGGTGCATAATATACAATATACTATGCGATACTATGGCTCGGTTAGCCCCACTAAACATCTCACGATCTGAGGATTTCTTCTATGCGTCCAATCTGAGATAACTCAGACTCCACAGTAGCAAGCCATAAAAATAATTGGTCGTCATATAACTAGACTTGGTTGTGGTTGTATTATCCTGTTAGTAGTCTAGAGACATGGACTATCATAGTGTGATGGTTCAACCATAATCCTTATTTGGTTGTAGGGTTGTGCTAATATGTTAGGATGGGCTATGGACCAAAACTACGACATAGAACCTATATTTATACCTATTTATTGCTTTGGATTTTGTTTCTCTATTTTCGTGTATCCTTTATGGTACTTTCTATTAGGGGTCTAACCCCACTGGTTTTGCATAGCCAGGTTTCTAGCCAGTTCCAGAGGATCCAACATACTTTCCCCTTCCTGATGGCGCACTCCAGGCGGATGTTCCCTGAAGGGCACGAGTGGGTTTTTTCTTCCCTATTTGTTATCATATATTTTACTCTTTTGGGGGTTTAGCCACCGGTACTTGTTAGCCGTAAATCTGGACATTTAGTTTTCCTTTACATGATTGTAAATAATCAGACTGTAGTTGATCATGGTCATGTACTTATGCTGCTCTGCCAGCTTTTTATTTTGTGCAGCTGGTTTCTAGAATATTGTGATAGGACGTTTGAGACACCTTACTTCCTTGTCACATATGTTCTATGTTTACTAATCTTGTTTGACTGATTGAGACAATAGATGCTCTTTATGACCCTAAGTTACTTGATTGTAGCATACATCCTCTTGTCTTGCTACAACCATGATCGTCGTACGACATATAGTACCTTGTATGGGGTAGCTGGCCATGTCCATCTCTGTATTTTGGTACTGGGCATGACAAGGTTTTAGTGGTGGTCTATTCAGGTCTGTATTTTAATACTTGTGGGGTGTTATGGTCATATGAGTCTCAATCAAACATGTGCCTTTGAAATCATGAATTTGTTCTTCTTGAAGCTTTACTTGACTATCGAATCAATTGTTTCCTTGATCCTTTCTGTCTTCTTCTTGATGTTTCTTGTCCTTTCTTTAGGGCTTTTTCAGTTGTTTGAGCAGCAGGCATGGTCGGACAGGGTTCCCTTGGCAACAATGGTAGGTAGTACCTGCCCAGAGTTAGATCTTGATAGAGCCATTAATTGAGCAAGCTGGCACAGTAGAACCGAAAGTGGGGCACGTTAGGCCATAAGCCCCTGAGATCCCCGTACCTCCAGTAGTACCAGCAGTACCAGTGGTACTAGACACTCCGACATTATTAGAGATTCTTCGAGGAATGATGGCTACGCAGCAACATCATATGGTAGTGCTACAAAACTAACAGTTTCAACAACAAAAGCATAATATCTTGTTAAGTCAGGGTTTACAGACGACTCTAGGGAGAGGCAAAAGGACTAATTCGGGGGCATTAGTCAGATTTTGCCGACTTAACCCGAGATACTTTGATGGCATGGAGGATGCTATTACGGAAGATGCATGGCTCCAAGACATCAAAATTATTCTGGCAGCGGCAAAGGTTCCGGATGATGAACCAGTTGACCAGGTCCGACTGCAGCTTTAGGACCTTGCCCGTGAATGGTGGGCATCAGTAGAAGTCGGCTTGAGGCATCCTATCTCTAGGGAAAGTTTCAGGGTTCGATTCAGGGTAAGTATTTTGGAGTTGTAGTACAGTATGAGCTACAATAGAGGTTTATTGGTCATAAGCATGCTGGTAGGACTGTAGATGGATAAGTAGTCGAGTTTTGCAGGCTAAGTAGGTTTGCTCTGATTATGGTGGCTACGGAGTCGGACAGAGCAATGAGGTTCCAGCACAGGATTTACTTGGAGATTCTATAACTGGTAGAGGGAAATGACTACCAAACTTATGAGGAAGTATTAATAGCAGCCAGAAGGCACGAGTTGACCTTGCAGAGATTGTCAGCGAGGATGGGAGTCCAGAAGAGGTCTCATGCTCAGATTGGAGGAGGGACAGTACCTCGAACATCATCACCATCCCGTGGCATTCGTATCTATGAATCTGCCTATGGAGGATGGCAAATTCAACAACAATAGTTCCAACTTGGCAACAGCCGAGGCAACAATAGAAACAACAACGTCAATGAGTGCAAGTGGGTTACACCTACTGTGGCAAGGGAGGGCATACTAGAGACGTATGTAGAGCAGAGAATAGACTTTGCATAAGGTATGGTGATCCATGCCACAAGATTGCTAATTACCCGATAATACAGAGGCAAGGATGGTAGGCTTAACAGTTTCTGACACTACCAGCACCAAGGAAAGTACAGTACAGAGGACCAGCAGTAGAAGCACGACCGGTGGCTCAGCGTCCATTATTGCCGTAGGCACAAATGTTCTGACAGAGTGACCAACAGCAGGGCCAGCAGAGGCCACAACAGCGTTACCAAAGGAGACCACAAGAAGGAGCACAACGAGGCCAAGGCAGTCATTCACTTTAACCCTAGAGGAGGCCTTGGCATTAGGTGATGTAGTGGAAGGTAAAATTTATGTCGCACCTTTTCTTGTAATAACATTATGTAATTCAGGAGCTTCGCATTTATTTGTATTACGACCCGCACCCGAAATTTGGACATGAGCCGTGGGTACGTCCAGCCTACGCCGCAGCATCGGCGGTAGAACGTTGTCTAGGTCTCAATACTACTAAACATAACTCACAAGATAACCTGTCAATGATCTCAACTCCATAAGGAGGACAATGAATAATGCATTGATCAATAATTCATAATATACTCAATCATAATAACTATAGAAAATAGATGGCACGATAAGATATAAAGATAAGAAAGTACTGACATAAATCAAGCACAACAACTCTAATACAATAGTAATTTAGAGTCTAGCCAACATAAAATAGTCTCAATATTAATACAAACCAAGTCTCAAGTTTAAAACAATTTAATACATAGATAGAACTGTCTAAACGATTGCGGATGGAATCTCCTCTAAGGAGAGTGACTCCTCTAAATTCTCCGGTGTGTAGTCTCCCTCTACTCCTGGGCCATAATAAGTAGGACAGAAGTCATCAAGGTCCAGTTCGGATTGGAGCGAAGCACAAGCACTAAACAACAGTTTTATTTATATTGACAAAAACTATAAGGCAGTGTAAGAAAATAAATGATGAGAAAAATACTAGAAATAAGGAATACCGGGGAATATGTAATCAGCAATAGTCTAACTAGCAATGAACATAAATATGTGAATGCTGGAATAAATGAACTGGAATAAAGAAATAAAAATTCTAGCTAAGTGTTTGAAATATCTGTTTGTTATGTGATCGGCATGGGACCAGATCAGGCTTGTTATATATGATTGACTATGATACATGTAAGGTCAGACTAACCATCTGGTTAGCTATGATGTGAGCAATAGTTAGGTGATTCCCTGCTGTTTTAGCCTTTCCACTGTGGACAACTATCGGATCGACGACATCCAATGGGCTAGTAGTACTCCCGCCTCCTATGCTGCAGCATCCCCCTTTGAGCCTCTTGTGACTCTCACGGTGCCCGCCTAGAGCCTGGTAGGAGTGGAAGCTTTTCTTGCAAGAGGCACACTCGTATCGGATCTTCCCCAATCTAGCACCGTAACCATCTTGATCACACATACCAACATGATTCAATCTAGTTAACTATATAATCCAATTAAATTAAAGACCACAAGAAGCATTGTTGAAGTATCAATCTAATTAAATATGGATATGCAAGATAACTATATAATCCAATTAAATTAACTAAAAAATTAAAGACCACAAGAAGCATCATACATCATGCCTATTGTTGAAGTATCAATAATTCATAATATACAATCGCATCCTAAATAATAATAAAAATAACTATACTACTATGGATCTGCAGGAGGCTGACCACCGACGCGCTTCAAGGATAAGAACTCCTCATACTCGTCTCGTGGAATCGACACCGATGTCGATGGAGAAGGCAGTGACGCCGGTGGAGGCCGTGCCCGCTCCAAGTCTGCGAGTCGCTGGTTGTAAGAATCCAGGGTAGATAACAGCCTCGTACTGCTATGACACATTGAATCCTGCATCCTCGTCAGCTTCTCGCCCATCGATAGCTGTGACGCCTGCAGCTCCATGATATTGCAATCATTGGAGGCTCTAATATCATTTGTCAATTCCTGTAGCTCCATCATGCTGCGGTCGAGCATATCCATTCGTGCGATGAGCTGAAATGACACAGTGCTGATGGTTTTCCTCTTCGGTTGCCTGCTCACTGTTGCAGACCTCCTTCTCACTGTCCACTACAAGGCTCGAGCATGCCATCCCGCTTATTCTAGATACCATCTTAGTACACTCCTATCTAACATCTCTAAACATCACTAACCTACATATCTATATATACCCTATTAACACTTGACTTTATACCTTGCCTGCATCAACTCCTACAATTGCCTGTACTGATACCTCACACAGTCCCTGATACGTATCAGTGTATAAGTATTGATGACTGATACCAAACTAAAACTGAGATGCACTAAGGCATGTAACACCCCGTTCCGCTCAAGCGGACTGCCGACTCAACCGGGCAATAGTGCAGCTGTCCCGACCTGCTTTGCCTCGATCAAGAAGCAAAGGATATCCAGACTTGTCCCTACAGGAATCCGGCTTAGACTTTCAGAGGCTCGCTCAAATGTATCGCTCTACCGAGGCGAATCATCGCTAAGGTGGGTGGCTACGGTGAAATTGTCTTTGCTTAGCCAGCACACATAAAATCTGGAATATTTATGCTAGTTGCTAGGTGATTCACCCCCCCTGCATGCTAATAAATCCAACACACCTAGCTAAGGGAATAATCCCAACTTGTATTGCTTGCTAGAATATGGAAGTGAAATACTGCTTATATTTAGACCCTCGTATGCTAAGTCCCTTAACGATTTCATCTCTTGGCTTACCTTCGGGTCCGAGCAACGTGCCTGCTTATGTTCCTTAGAAATGCATGCTTGTCTGCTTGAATGTTACCGTATTTTCATCCAAACTCCGAAAGTCTACTACGTAGTCGTTCCGTGCCTGAATGTTCCTGCAAGTATCCGGGACCGTTAGGTCACCAGGCAGCCCCGAACCAGGGGAATGCATCAAGACAAGTTAATCACTATACAGAATCATGATTCAAGCACCTTCTGTAATCGTGCACTACTGTACTACTGTTATACTGTTCTACTGTACCACTGTACTCCTGTTCTACAGTACTCGAGTATCTAGTGAAGGGGAAACTGACCCTGACCCTGACCCTGACCTGCATGTCGCGGACAACTCGGAAACGAGGCATAGTTCCACGGACGGTCTCCGGGGTACTGGGGCCGCTCCGATCCGGATGGAACTCCACTGTTTCAGCCAACTGTACTGGACGAGATAGTGTGCAGCACCTACCGTTCTTTCGCTGTATACCATCCGCTCCATGGCTGAACTTACTATATAGTCTACTGTACTAAACGAGATGGCTTGTAGCACCCATTGTACTTTCATTGCAAACTACTCTCGTTTAAGACTAGTGTCCATAATGGCTTTGCCAGCGACCGTGTTCATATAGATAAGTCATCCTCGCTTAGCGGCTATCCGCGTGCGAGTCACTGCATCGCAACAACTGAACACCTAAACGATCATGTTTAAACGACCCTTCGTGTATGCATATGCTTGCCTCCTGAATGTTTATACATGCCTCTGCTCGAATTAATAATGTTGCCTTAATGTTGCCTTGGACAGGGAAGGAGATGGTAAGTTGGTAAGTCTCGCCGTGTTTCCTCTCATGTTGCACGGCACACTGCCCGACACGTTAAGCTGTTCAATGTTTGCATGAAACTGATCCTAAGGCAACTAGAAAGACAACTTAATAGTTGTGCACGAAACCTGTATTACGTGTTTGAATTTGTCGAGCGGGCGAGTAGCTTCCCCACCAGTGCATTCAATGTACTGATAATCCACCAGTTTGTATGCAGGGTGCGGGAGAACCTCGTGCGGTGCGGATGCCTCCAACGTGCATGCTAAGGCGAGGACAACACTCCGAAGCAACGGTGCGTCCGGGACTGAAGCACATATACAAGACATAAGTTGTGAACATCGCCTGACCATCGCCTGTACAAATCATTCCACAGTTGTAGCCACTTGGCACGCTTTTACTGTTTCAGAGAGAGAGGCTTGAGCGACTTGTAATCTCGGCTATACGCCGCCTGTAACACAAGTTATATCAATAAAAGAGCTTGCTTTACTTCAACTTGTGTTTCAATGCTTACGCTACTATATTTGTCGACTCAGTGAACCTGTTATCGAATCGCTATGCGTTCCTAAACTCCGCTGCACTCGGACAATCTGTGCGACTCTGTGGCTTAGAACTCTTGCCGCCAGCCAATGAACCATGGCCTTGCACGGGCGTGGATCACGCTCGTGCGGCATCACGCCCGGATGGGTCGATCGTTCCGCGGGAGCGCGGGCGAGGGTGATTCTCGCCTAGTGGGAACGGCCGATTGCCTGCGGAAGATCGGGGCGTGACAAGGCATGCCTCTGTAGTGCCTAGGGACTGCCCCCAAGCCTAACTAACAGGTACCATTTGGGTACACTGCTACAGTGCCCCATGCCAGAGCCCCAAGTCTGTAACCAAACTTAATTTGGTCTCCTCCATGTACCAATACTAACAACAGATAATATACTAACTGATGACTCCATATACTAACACTTCTAAAGTGTATCACTTGCAGGTAATAACCCTACTACAACTGTCACAATCCCTCACATCTCGAGCTCAGTGTCTGTGTCACTGTCTGTGTCCATGTGATATTAGTGTCTGTGTCCATGTCAAAAAACCTAATCCTAACCCTAAGGTCCTTATCTGTGTCTATGTCAGTGTGTGTGTGTGTCGTGTCTGTGTCAGTATCACATGTGTTCTGAGAGAGAGAGAGAGAAAGAGAGAGAGAGAGAGAGAGTTAGGCTTTACCTAGAGCTCGAGGAAGAGGAGGGGGATGCCGGAGTAGCCGCGGGGGAGGTCGACAGAGCAGGCGGTCGACGGAGCGGGGGGGGGGGGGCGGGGGGAAATTTTTTTCGTTTCAAAATTTTGACAGATGGGGAAAAACGAAACCGAGCCCTAGTTAACCAAATTTTAGCGATGTTTAGCGACGTCAAAGAAGGACGTCGCTAAATTTAATTATAGCGACGTTACGGTCGTCGCTAAACACATTGCTAAATATTTCTAATATAAATGTCACAATTTGCGTCGCTAAACGTCGCTAACTTAGATATATTAGCGACGTTTAGCGACCAAAATTGAACTTATAGCGACTAATCTTATAAAAACTGAATATAAGTCGCTAAACGTCGTTAAATGTCGCCAATTTACGACCTCTACCGACGTTTTACATGGAGTCGCTAAATTAGCGACGTTTTTACCTGGAGTCGCTAAAAAACGTCGCTAATCCCGCTTATTCTAGTAGTGATGTAAATGGTTAGGCTACACCGAACGTGATATGTGGGGTGAACTATGATGCATGTAAAGTGGGGTATGATCACATAATCTGCTAATATTTTCCCGTCCCCAGCTAGCACGATGGATTCCAATCATGACTCCTCATGACATGTATCTATGATGCTAACTCGTGTACCCACAGTGCCAGAATCAAGTATACTCTACAACTAGAATCATAAAAATAATCAACATAATAAAAACTGTCAGAGAATGTACTCGCCTGTGGTCCTAAGCAAGGTGTGAGGATCGATATCCAAGATGGGGTCATAATGACCTATATATATATGGTAAGTTGCATCAATACAAAGTTCAGAAATGAAAATGAGTTAAATTTAAGCAATTCTAGGTCAATAAGCCATTTCTAGGTTAAACCGATTAAATCTAGGTTGCAAGAGTCTAACACTAAGACACTAAGTCAATGAACTATGAAGCTAAGCTATACTAGCTAATCTATAATACTAAGAACACACAAAAAAGGGCCGTATCCAAGATACGCAAGTTTCCATATATGAAATTAATAGTTTATATATATATATATATATATATATATATATATATATATATACAAGTCAATACACATAATACTAGAACAAAATAAATGAAATAGAATACCTTTGCATTGTACTAATGCGTATCGCACCTATCTCGATACCCAAACTAAATACCTTGGGTATCGACCCAATACCTTGGTATTACCTTGGTATCCCGAGGTAACCCAAAACACTTAACATATAACTAATACAAATAGATATATAAAATCCCAAACTAATATACTAGCTATGAACTAACACTATATATATATATATATATATATATATATATATATATATATATATATATATTTCAATATAATATAGAAACTAACTACTTAACTATATTCAACTACTAACTCTACAGTTCTAAATACCTTAACACACATATATATATATATATATATATATATATATATATATATATATATATATATATATATATATATATATATATATATATATATATATATACTACTAACAATATAATACTACATATATACATAGATACATATATACTAATTATATACTAAATATTATAACTAAAGTAACTAACAACTAATCTACTTACCATGACCCAATTGCTAACTCAACCTCAACTAACCCAAAACATCAATACTCATAAACTTAAACTGAACAGTGACTATATCTGAAATTCATACTACACAGTGAACTGACCAATCTTGCTGATACCTTGATTGCCCGTAGCTACTGTGCATATCCTGCACTGTACAGATACCGCACTTGCTCGATGCTTCCAGTGCTGTTGGTGTCTAGCACTGGCTGTTGATGCCCCTCTTCCTTCGCTGTACGAGCCAATGCACTGGCTGTGCATTGGTACTGCACTTGATGCAGTTGCTGCCTCCCTTCTTGTACAACAGTTTCTGCTAAAAACTGCTATTGCTACTGTCTCACTTTGTTGTTTGGATGCCTTACCCCCTGCTGTAGGTGCTGAAGCCCCTTGCAAATGCTGTGCATCTCTGCTGTAGAGAGTTGTGATGCACTACTACACTAAGAAGTATGCTCGAGCAGCCCTCTTCCTTGTTGTAGCCTCGAGTCCCCTTCTACTGCCACTGTACTGGGCCTCCCTATTGAATGAGCACTGATGCTCTCACCACTCACCTATAACACACATACACTCATACACAATCACCTACACATACCAGTACTCCTATAAAATATAAATCAGTCTATATATATATCAACACACATAAGTATCTAAGACACACAATACCAGTGGCTCGAGAAATACACTGAGACACAGTGGTTGAGGCACATTGTGCACACCACTGTGACATAAATTCCCTGTACACACTGCCCTCAGTGAGGAACCCGATTACTGCTCCCTGAAGTCACTGCCAACTCCTATCACTCACACACACAAACATATATGCATACTATCTTACCTACACAAACTCGAGCTTATAAACACATACACACAGTATCACAGTGAACCCAATACTCCAACACAGTGATACATAGTTCATTGTATCAGTTAAAAATCTGATACTCTAATACAGTGATACACAGTTCACTGTATCAGTGATACTCTACTAACACACACACACACACACACCTCACATACCTAATGCACACAAAAAGCTCTCATACACACACACACACACACACACACACACACATACACACACTTGCAAACTGAAGAACTCGACTGCACAGTGCACAGACATAATATCTTGACTGCACAGTGCACAGACACAATATCTCAGTAAACCCGACCAGGAAAAAAGGAAATGGAATGATAAAAATTAGATGCAAATAAACTTTTTTTTTTTTTTTTTTTGCGGCTTCCATGTACCCCTCAAATACATATATGACATTGATACGTATACATACACACACACACACACACACACACACACACACACACACATATATATATATATATACACCCAAAACATATAAATTAGATCGTATTAGTAGGCATACATCCTATTAAACATTTTATCAAGCACCTAGTGTGCAAAATCTAGGATACTCATGATACCCCATGAATAATCATGCATAAATCCCCAAATTGCAATTAAACATCTGCATTTATTCCATAAATATACATGTATACATATATATAATAATTAGGGTTACAAAAATTAGGAAAAAATGCATCATTGAATCATAAAACCCCCAAATACACCTATGACACCACGGAGAATCATCATGCAACCTAAAGAGACTCATGTACTCTCTTAATAGTCATTCCTAAATCAATGGGTGGGCACCTAATGGCCAAAAAAAATTAAAACATAATTAAATGAGGGTTTTTCATATTTTTACCTATTGGGAGATGGATTCCAAATGTATCTTCCTCTTCTCCAAGTCTCCTTGTGCCCAAGCTTCTAGGTCTCCTTGAATGAGGGAAGAATGAGAGATTTTGGGCTAGAAATTCTAAAATTTGTGGAGGAAAGAATGGTTTTCTTGGAGGCTATTTTTTAGGGTTTTTTCATGAAGGATGGGGCTTTGAGGGAGGCTCCCTCTAGTTATATAGGCCTGCCATAGGGTTAGGGTTAGGGTTTCTAATGCATAAAGTCTATTTTTTCCTCCATGGATTGTCATAAAGAACCATTTAATGAGGGGTTTAGAAATTTAAGTGAGGATTTAACTAGATTCTAATTAATTGAATAGGGATTTATCCAATAGATTTTAGGTATCGTCTACTGCAAAGCCCTCGGTCACATCAAGTATAGTTTATTAACCCAGGTTATTCATGAATATATATATATATATATATATATATATCATACAATTATTAACATAATAAATAAATATGATAAATGACAATAAAGCCCCTATTCTAAAAATGTGGTAGTGACAATTTATATCTGCACAATTTAAGACATCTATTGGATTGGAGTTTGGGACATTGCCAGAGAGGTTAAATATACTCACTGGTAATAGGCTCGTAGAAGTTTGTAGAGTGTGTGTAGCATGTCCAATCGTAGTATGCGAATATTTATTGCCTGCCAAGTTGATCGAGTTTCCTATTGGTAAATTCGACGTCGTTATAGGCATGGACTGACTGAGAGACAGTCATGCTATGATAGATTGCCATAGGATTAGAGTGTTATTTAGTTTCCCAAGCACGAAGGATTTTGTCCTTGAAAGAATCATAAGGGATCGATGTGAAGACAGAATTACAGCAGTAGCAGTAGTAGAAGAAGAGCAAATTCCCGGGGTAGTCCAAATACTTCTAGATGTCTTTCCTGATGAATTTCCAGGTTTACCCCCAGTAAGGGATATGGAGTTCTGTATAGAGTTGATTCCAGAGGCAAGAAAATTATCTAGTAAAGTTCACCATATGGTACCATCAGAGCTAGATATACTATACCAACACGTAGAAGAACTGAAGGCGAAGAAGTTTATTCGAACCAGTGGATCACCATTGGGAGCGTCGGTAGTTCTACTGAAGAAGAAAGATGGATTATCCCGGTTATATATTGACTATAGACAGCTGAACACAAAGATAGTGAAGAACAAATACCCATTACCAAGAATCGATGATTTTTTTATCAATAGAGCAAGGCTAAGGTTTTCAAAATGATCGACCTCCAATCAGGGTTTCTTCAACTAAGAGTTCGGGAGCAATACATACCCAAGACAACATTCAGGTCATGATATAAGCATTACGAATTCTTAGTTATGCCATTCAGACTGACCAATACTCCGGCGATATTTATTGATTTGATGAATCAAATTTTTATGCCGTACTTGGATCAGTTCGTGGTGGTATTTATAGATGACATTCTTGTCTATTCTAGTAGCAAGGAGGAACATGAAGAACATCTTCGGAAGGTCTTGCAGATCCTGAGGGATCACCAGTTATACGAAAAACTCAACAAGTGTGAGTTTTGGTTGAATCATGTATCATTCCTGGGTCATATCATCTCGGGAGCAGAAGTGGCAGTAGATCCAAAGATGGTTGAAACCGTAGAAAGTTGGCTAGTTCCTAAGACATTAGTAGAAGTGCGTAATTTTTTCGGCTTGGCAGGATACTACAGAAGATTTGTGTCAGATGTTCCAAGGATTTGAACACCATTAGATGTTTGACATGCAAGGAGGCTAAGTTTGATTGGTCAATAGAGTGCCAGACTGCATTTGAAGAATTGAAGAAAAGACAAATTTTAGCACCGATTCTCACGCTTCCAGTAGGTTTCAGAGTATTTATAGTATATTCTGACTTATCTGACAAGGGACTAGGGTGTGTATTGATGCAACATGGAAGGGTGATAACTTATGCATCTCGACATCTTTGATATCAAAAGAAGAACTATCCAACTCATGACTTAGAATTGGCAGCAGTGGTATTTGTGCTTAAACTATGGAGGCACTGCTTAAATGGTGATCGAGTAGAGATATTTACGGACCATAAAAGTCTAAAATATGTATTCACTCAGAAGGACTTGAATATGAGGCATAGAAGATGGCTAGAATTGATAAAAGACTATGATGTGGAACTTCAGTATCATCTGGACAAGGCTAATATAGTAGCAGTCATATTTAGCCGGAGAGGTAGCGCATTCAAGTTGACATTGCAAAGACATATATTAGATGATCTTCAAGAAATGGGTATTATGGTAGTACTTCAGCAGGACACAGAAATTTTGGTTAGCTTGCAAGTACTGTCTACTTTGGTGGAGAGAATCAAGGAAGCTCAGGCGGAGGACCCAAAGATTCAAATGCTACGGGCAGATTGTGAGTCTGGTCTTAGGAAGTAGTTGACGATTCATGAAGATGGGACCTTTAGATTTGGGAATCGTCTTTGTGTACCAAGTTGAGATATTTATCAAAGAAGTTATGACTAAGGCATACAGTTCTTAGTATTCAATACATCCAAGAGGCACTAAGAAGTATCAAGACATCAAACAATACTTTTTGTTGAATAGGATGAAGAGGAAGATAACACGATTCATTTTCCGTTGTCTGATATATCAACAAGTGATGGTCGAATAGCAAAGACATGCAGGATTATTACAACCGCTTCTTATTCAGTAGTGGAAGTGGGAGCATATTACAACGGACTTTATGACTAGTTTACCTAGATCCCCGACTGGTCGTGATGCAGTTTAGGTGATAGTAGATCGTTCTCATAAAAGTAACTCATTTTCTCCCCTTCCGAGTAGGACAATCCACAGAGCAGTTGGCAGAATTATACATGCGATAAATAGTGAGACAATACGGTGTCCCAATGAGTATCATATCAGATCGAGACCCCTGGTTCACTTCATATTGTTGGAAAAGCTTGCATCAGAGTTTGGGCAGCTAGTTGAGATTTAGTACCGCTTATCATCCTCAAATAGATGGGCAATCAGAGAGAATCATCCAGACATTGGAGGATATGCTACGAGCTTGTACTTTGGATTTTGGAGGGTCTTGGGATGATAACCTTTATCTCCTCGAGTTCTCGTACAATAATAGTTATCAGGCCAGTATTCAGATGGCGTCCTTCGAGGCATTATATGGGAGAAAGTCTAGTTTACCATTGGCATGGGATAATTTAGGTGAGAAAAATATGTTCAACCCTGAGATGATCGTACAGGCAGTAGAAATTGTCAAGCAGACCAGAGAGCGACTCTGGGTTACATAATATAGGCATCGGTATTGGGAAGATCTGTATCGTAGGCCTTTAGAATTTTGTGTCGATGACCACATATTCTTGTGGATTTTACTAACCCATGGAGTCATTAGATTCGGGGTCCATGGGGTCATGAACCGCACCCAGTGTAATGGCACGAGTATGTGGTTACGTCCAGCCTACGCCGCATCATCAGTAGTAGAACGTTGTCTAGGTCAACAATAATATTTAAACATCTCATAATATATATATATATATATATATATATATAATATACCTGTTAGGATATTTTAACTCCCAAATGGTGGATAATATGATAACATGGTAATAGTAAATAATACTCAATCACAATATAAAACTAGAGGAAGATATGACACAATATGGAATAGAAGGAAGAAATAATGTCACAATATATCACAAGTCCAAGTCTAATCTCAACACAAGATCTCAAATAAGAATATAATGCCGAAGTGTCTAACTGACATATACAATATCATGAATGAACTAGCTATGTCTCATCGACTACTGGTACTAACTCCACAGGCTTTACGGGTCTTAACTTAACTGGCTCGCCATCCTGTGGACCATAGTGCATAAGACACCAGTCCTCTAATGAATCATCTAAAAATATATTCAGTCAAGATTGGAGCGAAGTACAACCTAAATAGCAGTTCCAATAATTGGCAGAAACGATAAAATAATAATAGCAATAAAAATAAATAATGGAAATAACTGAACTAGCAAATATCATGAGAAAAAGCATCATGGTAAAAATGGCAAAAAACTGAGAACAATATGGTGAGGAACATCAATGTAATGAACTAGAATAAAGAAAATAATATAATAAATATGCCTTGAAATATTAGTAAGATAATGTTATCAGCTTGGGCCTAACATGGGCTACATATAAAAGGTGAGCTAGCATGATAACACGTGAGTTGTATGATCTGCTAACTATCACGGGCTACACTAAATTACGGGCTATAAGGTATGATGACATATCCACTAATACTTTCTCAACCCCCGACTAGTACACAGATCCAAATCATGACACATTAGAATACGTATATCACACTCCACGATTTATAATATCATGCTCTATGATCACGGTCTATATAATCACTAAGATATCACGGTAATCATAAACCACGACATGGTAATCACTGAGTCATCACGACAATAATATCTCATGACCAAGATCTATGTATACCAATCCGTGAAACCATCGTATCAAGACTCAAATATCTCAATACTAAATACTTGAAACATAGAGGCTATCAAATAAGAAAACTATCAGAGAATGTACTTGCCTGTGTTCCTGAGCAATATGTATGACTCGGTATCCGAGCTGGTGTCACACATACCTAAATAGGAAATATCATTTCAAATGGTGCATTGGGTGATAAATAAGTTAAAATGTACTACGTTATGATTTCTATACTAGTCAAACTAGGTCAAACTTGACTGATACCTTGATTCTAGGGTCATACATAGCTTCTAAGTTGATTACAAGGTAAACTAGTCCATATTAGCCACTATCTAGCTATGACTAGTCAATACTAGTAGTACTAGCTAGTAGCACTAACATATCTATATACTAGACAATATAATACTTTATGTATCTATATACACTATAACTTATATATTCTACTATATATAGTACCTTAATATACTCTCTCTCTCTCTCTCTCTCTCTATATATATATATATATATATATATATATATATATATATATATATATATATGATACTTTTTTTCAATAGCTTAACTCTTACCCTACACCAATACCTCACAAACTAGTCTATATTACTTATCGGTACCTTGCTAACTGGTTATCTTATAATCTAATATCCATTTATAACTTAACTGGATGTTGGCATTCTAACTACTCATATAACTGTCACCACATGAATCAGTGTGGTATTACCTAGTCTATCACTAAACTCCTTGGTACCCCAACATGACTGCAACTGCTATGTGTGCCCATAGGATACCCCCTTGCGGGTATCAGTCCCTCTCGAGCATGGAATAACTGCTAGTGCAATTTCCCTAGCATTAGGTTCCCAATAGACGTACCTGTATTGCTTTTACTGTCAATCTTAGTTGAACAAATCATACCCATAGTCCCTAGGTATTACTGCTACTGACTTAAGTCTACTGCTACCCCCTTCTTGCAGTGCTCACCAACTCGAGCCTCACTCTAGAGCAGTGCACAAGTGTTCACTGTAGCACACTGAAACTTAACTCCCTAGACACATATATCTAACACATATGTACAAGCACATGCTTGCTGCAGTGCTTCGAGTGTACTACACTCTCCCAAGTCTGAACCAACCCCCCTTACCTTGTTGATACATCCAGGTTTTTCCTCAACTATAACTGCAGTAAATACTGCAGATCTCATACTTCAACACACCAGCATCAGAGTTCACTCTACTCCCCTTATCATTGCTGTTGTTGGTCTTACTACCCCACTACACATTGTACAAAGCCTGTGTCCGAGTTCCCCTCCATTCTTTACTTGAACATCATTTGTTGGTGCACCTACAGACAAGTATCTGAACATTCAGATAAACCCACAAATATCTACCCATATAGGTTCAACCCTTGCTCACCTATCCCTACATTCCTGCTCACAGCAACAACAACACGTAATATCAACATAGCAGCAACTGTGTAGTGCACAATTGTGCACTACCTGCACTTTCCAGGCACAACCATACACAAATATATCATTCCCCACCAATACTAGCATAACTCCTAGTCAATTACCAACACACAAATCAACTCTAACCCTATATAAAACACATTGTCTGCACTCTCCATATTACACACAATAATATGAGCAATATGCCAAACACCTTGCACAAGCCTTGATACTCAATGATATATACCCAAATGAGAGTCAAAACTCATAATTCTCTATTATAAATATATATGCCTCTCAATTATATATAATAATAATTAATATAACTAGTTACAATAAGAATTGAAGAGCATTCATATAAAACATCCAAAATGAACCTCGTATCATACCGTATCACAAAATACTATAATACGATCTACTCGTATCTAATTGTGGATACGTACTTAGTCTCACAACCCCGATCTAAGTCTAATTAGATCTAATTGGTCTTATGACACACACTCGATGTGTTAATCTTAAAATTTCTTCTAATTGGATATAAATTATTATGTAGATTCCATAATACAAGTCATATGAACCTAGTTCTTGATCCTATGGGTAGCCTTAAGCCAATGGATGATTCCTAATGGTTAAATCCATGAATTAGAGTCTAAATTAGTGGGTGGATTTAGAATTTACATATTAGGAGATGGATTCCCAATAAAATGCTCAATGGATATATTCAGGACATAATTTCCTTGTTAATTCCTCTTCCTTCAAGTGCTCCTTGCAATTCATGCTCCAATACTTCTTAGATAATAAAATTGAGAGAGAATGGATATGAATTCGGTTAAATTTGGTGGAGAAATGAGTCAATTTGGGGAAGACACAATTGGGAATCTCTATTAGAATGAACTAATGAGTGGAGAGAGAGTGAGACCCTCTATAGTGGCTGACCTCCTTTTTTTCCCTTCCCAAGCAATGTGTGTCACCCTCACATTTTTTAATCAAGGGTAGTTTGGTAATTGACAAGGGTATTTATTTTTAGAATTTATTGTATTTAAAGATTGTGCATGTGTGATTAATTAATTATTATATTATTTAATTATTTTTAGATACTAGATTATTTTGTACTTATGTAGTGGACCTAACCATTTAATTAGATGCATGAACCCAACATTTTAGTTTAGTTTAGATTGAGCCCAAGAATTAGTCCCATGGATTAGGAGGTTGGATTAATTAGTGAAACCATTAGACTAGAACGTTTCCCCTTAATTAATTTCTTCATGAGAGGCCCCAAGGGGTGTTTTAGACATTTTACCTGGCTTGATAAAGGGTTATATGGCCGGCCATTAGAGGAAGGAGAGAGAGTGTCTCTTATTTCATTTTTCCATTGCAATTAGATCTACATTTTCCCCTTTCCAAATTTCTTCATCCCCTCATCAATTCCTCACCAATTTCTTCACAAATTCTTACCCTATTTCTCAATTGAAACTACTACAACAAGGATCTACAAGTAGGAAGCAACTACAAGGAGGAGGCCAAGATCTACAAGGAGGAGCTATATTCCCACATTTGGAGTTTTTATTGGGAATCCATCTCCCAAAAGATATATTTTAGTTTTTTCTCTTGTAGTAGGTTCTAAATCTGAGTTTTAACCATGATAAATTATCCCACATGCATAGGCTACCCATAGGATTTGGTTTTAGGTTCATAGGAGACCTATGGTGGAAGTTGTGTGTGTTTTTGAGTCAATTTTGGGGGAATTCTGAGATTAGCATATGTGGTGTTTGTCAATTGGTCAAATAGATCAATATGACATATGATTGCATGTTTGTGACTAGTATCATGTCCATAATTGGGTATGTGTAGGCCGTATCTTATCAATTTGGCGATACAGATTAATTTTGGGGGTTTTCCTCCGACACGAGAATTTGTGCATATCAATTCTTGACATGGATACGTAGTTATTATTATTGTTCGTATTAGTCATAATTAGTATTCTAGACTAGCTCGTATCCTTTGGAATACGTTTGGTTGTGTGGTAGAGCCGTATCACAAGCGTATCATAGAATTAGTGTGATACAGGTGCGGTGCACTCCACGTGTTTGGTTTATGGTCCTCATTTCTATAAGTACTTGTGTATATATATATATATGTATGTTATATTTATGACCTATATATATATGTGTATGTACCTGTAGTGTATAGTAAATATTAGTGTATATAGCTAATAACCCAGGCAAGTGTACCTTGCCAACTTTCAGTAAATCCTATGATATTATTTGCTTGTGTTATTTTTTTTTACTTCTGTTATTTACTTGTTCATCCTAGGACCATGAGATGTTACTTAGCATCCGAACGAGATTCGGGTGTTGACGCCGTATGCGGAGTCGTGTAATGTCACTTAGAGAGTTGATATCACGATCCCATTTTTACGTGCTTGCACTACTAGCACGACAGACCATAGGACATCTGACACTGATTATATAAGACATAGTTCATCTTGATGTATTTCTTGGTACCAGGATTCTGTGTAGGACTATAGGCTTTATGACATTTACAGACATACTTATATACTTGTACTTATGACTCATGGTGATAGATAGAGGTCTTGGCCCTGCATGCCCTGCATGTTACTATATGATACGTGAGGTTACATGGGAGGGGAGAGACAGTCATGCTATGCATGCCCTGCATGTTACTATATGATACGTGAGGTTACATGGGAGGGGAGAGTCTCACCATACTACATTACTGGTGGTGTCTTAGACTTTGTCTTTGGCATATTTACTAGCCCTTTGAGATATTACATGCTGCTATGGGCTCCCCGACACAGAGCCTGTAGTAGTTTCAGCCTGAGTATGAGTAATGCTCTCATTTGCATTTCATATATCTGGTTACATAGTTTGCCCTGAGGATCTATTTTTACTTACTGTATTTCATTTGGCTTGAGTGTTTATTGTACCTTACTATGTCCCCTGAGGACATTAATCCGAATTATGTCCCCAGGTACAGTAGAGGAGGATTACCATGAGATATACGGGACATGAACTGATGCTAGAGCAGTACTAGCACTAGAGGACGAGGTTGTTCCAACGGATTTCTCCTGAGTATTCTGTTACATACTCAGTTATTTATGCTTCCAATTATTTCATATCTTGACTCAGGGACTTATGTATTGACTTATTTTATCGGGATCTTCCTCGAGACACTACAAATGTTGACTTAATGATGGACTATTTCCTTTATCTATTATCTTGATTAGTCTATCATATTTAGTTATGCTTCTTTCTGTGGATGAGATTAGAATTATTTTGTAATAGATGGTATAGACTGCATTTATATTTATTATAACTTAAGTGAACTTTAACGGGTCCATTAAATTGGGTTTTCCCATTGGAGTTGTGTTGCTGGCCATTGTCACATGGCTAGTCCCTCGGTATTTTGGGACTGGGGCATGACATACATTTAGAGTTATCTTTCTATTAAGAACTAGAGTGAATTTTAGTTCATATCGTAGGCACATTTGAAAGCAATGACGTAGAATTAATATCGCACGTATCGATGGTAGCTTATTCATCCGAAGCACATGTCCCTACACTGAAAAAGAGAATACTTATCCCCTAGACAAGATAATACGTTAGCATGAGTACTATCTTATATGCGGTCATTGGTGATAATATTGACACCATGAAGGACTATTTTATGATATTACGACACACCCTATCAGCCCGGGTTGCAAGCTCCGCTGATGGTCCCTCAATGCCCCAGAAAAAGTATTAGTCATATTATTCCCCCTAGGTAGATTCAGTTCTGGTGCCCCAGATACCGTTTCAAGGAAACACTAAACCTTGTGTACAAGTTGTCCATGACCATGCGAATGTTTGAACATTTTATCAATGATGCATATGCATGACATGAAGCAGAGTTAAGCAGTAATATTTATGTACTCATGCCATAATTTATTTTTCTTTAAGTCGTATGTTCTGATTTGGCAAACTTGTAGGCAACAAATACTCCAAGGCACCATGCCACAATCAATGTATTTTAGATATAGAATCCCTTTTGACAGATTCGTAGTTTCGAACCTGTCACTCCCCATTCCCGATATACGTATTTGGAACGTATTTTATTTTAGCATGGTTGCCTGTATATGGAGACTAGACTCATTCTTTGGTTTAACCTGGTTCATGGTTCATTTTGTGGGTCGGTTCAAGTCATGAGAACCTTTGGTTCAACCCTCAACCCTACCATATATAACCCAAATCTCTCTCTCTCTCTTTCTTCACTTCTTTATTTCTTCCTCTCTCTTTAGTTTTCTCTCCTATTTTCCTTAGGCAAGTATATATTGCATGAGAAGTGGAGAAACCCTCCATATTATTGGTTTATTATGTTTGTTATGTGTTTCTAAGCACTTTTATTACTTAGATTTTTCTGTTTTGATGGATGGTTTTGAGTAGATCTACAATTTTAAGTTAGGGTTTTCATGGGTGCTATATGTTTTTTATGGTTTTGATCTATTAAAATATGGCATTTTAGAAAATTAGTTTTTGGGGTTGATGGAGCACTTCATTTCGAGCATTTTGGCTTTTGGTTCTGTCACGCCCCAGTCCCACAATACGTAGGACTATGTATATGTACACATGCCAACTGTACGAACAAGTATAGGAACCCAATTTAATGGACCTAACCAGTCGTAATACGTTGTAAAATATATCTAAGTCATAGTATCACAGGCAGGTAAAATCTAGTCTTATCAACAAATATCACAGAGTAAGAAACTGAATGAATAAATAAGTCTCAGAATCCACTACAAAATAAAATCTAGTGGAGAACAATCCACTAAATAAGTACGAAAGAATACTGAAAGAAATTACAACTAGGCAATAATGTAATAGTCTGGCGTCAGCTAACTAGATAAAGAAACCCAAGACACTAAGCAACTGTCGTCCATGAATGCTCAAGAAAACTCCTATGGCTCCACCTCAAAGTCCTCGTCTGCAAAATTCCCAACTCCGTATTCCTTCGGATACAAGTGCTCGTTGGGATCTGGAAAAGGTGCCAGGTCTTCACAGGGATACAACAAGTACACAAGAAATTGACATGCATGAAAGTAAAGAAGTAAACAATAAATAGAGTAACTAAACCATCTATGTAAAATGTACTTGAGACATCTCTAGTGGCGCATGGTGGGGAGGAGAAATAGAAGAACAATCATCCCCCTAGGCACCCCAAAGGACTCGGGGGTACGCCAGTCACACCATATACACAATAAGAAACAGAAATCCCATATGCTCACTAGTAGATTATCCCCTCCCAATGTATCCGAACCGTATATGCGGTACAGACATAATAAAACGACCTCAATAAAAATCTATAAACTAACTAACACCAACTACTAATACATGATGCGAACTCACGTATCGATGTATGGTCGACACGCTAGTCCATGAACTCTCTCACTCAGTGTACGTGATGAATAAGTATCAGGTCAGAAGATACCTCGTACCTTCATAATATACTGGTAAATCTGCTACTCTAAGATGCGTGCCCATAACTAACAAATAAAAATTAGGCATATGTAAACTGAACAATACAATTAAGCAAGGTGGACTTGCCTTCCAAGCCAAGCTGCGAACACAACAAATCTGGTCCGGAGCTCTCCACAGAAACGTCTCAAACACCTACGAATTAATTATTACACTAATTAGACTCTTATTTTCTAGTTTAATTAGGTTATTATCTAGCTATTAATTCTAGATTGGTTTGCACATGCAAGTAGTTACACACCAACTATTACTAGCCATCAAACATTACAAAAATTCATTTTTAAAACATTAATCATTAAAAACTATTAATTCTGAAATTTTATTTAAAAATAGGGTTTTTAGTGATATGGTCATCTCCTATAAATTCTATGAGTCCAAAACCAAGTAGAAACCAAAACTAGGTCATAACGAGTTACCTACTAGTCGAAAAAAAATTAATTTTTGATACATAGATAAATTAGAATAAATACTCATAAATCAGAATTAAAACATAATAATATAATTTTAAATTTTAAAATAAGGGTTTTTGTCGAGGTTTAAGTCTGAAACTTTCGGGGTCAAATTTTGTCAAAACAAGGTCAACTTGTTACAGAAAACATCTAGAATTCTAATTTTTATAATTAAAAATAAAATCTAAATATATTTTTATAAAAATAAGTATTAAATATAATAAATATCTTTTTTTATAAAAAATAATTAGGTTTTACCATCTACAAGTTGATCCTATTAGGATTGGCAACATGCCTTGCTAGTATGCATGTCAAGGGATGGTACATGTGTTTTGTGAGATTTAAAAACATCAAAATAATATTTATTTAACATAAATTTAGAATATATAATTTTTGAAAAAATAGTAATTAGGTTTCAAGAATGGTTTTATACATGCACAAAACTTATGGATTATACATCAAAACTAGGGTTCTTGGGTTTCATGAGTTCTTCAAAATAAAACAATAGAGTTTAATCATCACCACACATAAAAGTCAATATATATATATATATATATATATATATATATATATATATATATATATATATATATATATATATATATATAAGAAAAGTTTGAAGAAAGAAGGAGAGAATGATTAAAGAAAATTTACTAGAAGTAGAAGGAGGATGTACTAGGGTTCTTGGATGGAGGAGGTAGTTGAGGGGTTTCCACGTGAAGGAGGGGGGGGGGGGGTCGACAGTCTTGAAGATGTGGTCGGCAAGGGGGATAAGGTGAATAGGAGAAATTTTATTTATTAGAGTTAGGGTTTGGATACACACACACACACACACACACACACACACACACACACACATATATATATATAAATATATATATATATATATATATATATATATATATAAATATATATATATATATATATATATATATATATATATATATATATATATATATATATATATATATATATATATATGTAGGACAGGGAGAAGGGGTGGCGGCTTGTAGGGGTGCGCAGGTATAGGGCCGCGGGTAGGAGGTGGGTTAGGAATAGGATTGGGGGATTTCCTAATTTAGAGGTTTCATAATTTGATTGTTAGTAACTAATTGGTCAATCTTATCCAATAGCAATAATAATATAAATTTGATTAGGATTCTAAAGGAATAATGATAAATAATATGCAAATATTTTAAAAAGAATATTGCCTAGATTTGATTGGCATGGAAATATCATGTGACAATTTAATTATGGGTTACTAATTAAAGAAAGTTTGGATTGAAAAATAACTATTAATAAATTATTTATATAAAAATATCTAAATATTAAATATAATAAACTATGACTGCTACACTAGTTCCATACTAATACTAAATGATCGAATTTTGAGTCACGGAAAGATCCTACAGGTAGTATCTCCAGTGTAGGCTACTTCTTACGAAGAGTGTTATAGATTTTGGGGTCATTCTATATTATTAATATCCAAACCACGATA
Source organism: Iris macrosiphon (assembly GCA_036927795.1). NCBI lineage: Eukaryota > Viridiplantae > Streptophyta > Magnoliopsida > Asparagales > Iridaceae > Iris > Iris macrosiphon. The sequence goes on along the minus strand of JAYESA010000006.1, from coordinate 66,153,608 downwards.
AATTATCCTAATAAAACAATTAGATTTTAATTAAATTTTTTAATAATCTAAAATAAATACGATAAATATAAAATACACACAAAATACCTATTTTTGGGTGAGGGGGTTTACAGGTTCACTTGATTCGGAGTTAAAATGAGGATTTTATTGATAAAATAATTTTTAGATTTTTGGAGCTTCCGTCATGGCTGAACCTGCTGCTTGGATGTCATGCCCTAGTCCCAAAATACCTAGGGACTAGCCACGTGACAATGGCTAGCAGCACAACTCCAATGGGCAAACCCAATTTAGTGGACCCTTCAGAGTGCATTTAAGCTGTAATAAACTAAAATGATCTGTAATATATGTCATAGTCTATGTATCTAATCTCATCCACCAATTCATAAACAAGAGGCAATATGATAAACCAGTCAACCATCAATGCCATAAATGAAAATGTCTATCATAATATAATAAATAAATATTACGGGGAACAACCCGTATCAAAATAATGAGAGAGAAAATATCCAAATCCATAACTAATAATCACAAGGCATCAAACATAAAGATAATGTGAGAACTCAACAGAAGTCCTCTAGAACCACCTGGTCCTCGGCTGCTGGTACTGCTCCGATATCAGCTCCTGACCCGTAAACCTCGGGATAAACCTCATCGTTAATACATGGGGACATAATCCATATCCAGGTCCTCAGGGGACATAACAATATACAATAAACACTCAAGCCAGAAATAAATAGTATAATGTTATGAACATGGGAAAAGCTACAACAACCAACTATGTGATATACAAATGAGAGTATGATATCGTACCCCGGGCTGGTACTCACGGAAGATCTCAAGGGACACTTTCGTAATCTAATAGTACACTCAAGGCTCCGTGTGGGGGAACCAGGAGGAAGCTGTATATATAAATATAATACCTTAGATTCCACATAGGGAACCTAAAGTTTAATACACAATAAATAGTAATAAGTAAAATATGCTAAGAACATGATGAAGACTCTCCCCACCCAATGTAACCCTATGTCTCAATCAAGACACGCAAGATCATGACCTTTAACTATCAGCACAAGTCATAGTCAATATATATAACTATAATTATCACTATAGCATGCATCCTGTAGTCCTATCCATAGTCCAAGTACCACGAACAAGTCGAGAAAGACTCTGACATATGAATATCATGTCCAGTGTCCTATTGGTGGATATGCAAATAATGTTTGCGCCAATATGGGTTTGAAAGAATGACTCTCTAACTATGATACTCGACTCCGCAAGGGATATCGGTACCCAAATCTTGTTCAGACACAAAGTATCGTATAACGGCCCTAGGCTCAATAAGTACATCAAATAAGCCACACAAATATAATATCTAATGCATAAATAATATCAAATAAATAATTTAGAACTCTAAATATCTTGACAAGGTACACTTGTCTGGTTCTGCAGTCAATGGTGGTAAAGATGATCCCGCGTCCACTCATTCGGAAGTCAATTAATCTAAACACTAATTAAATACTTAAGGGTCCAATCATAAATTTTTGCAATTATAACTTAATTCTATAATTTCTTTGATGCCATACAAAACAATGGCCCGTTATTATTTCTAACAACTTTGCTTACTTTTACAGGATATCGGAACTTAGTTTCTTAGTTTTTGACTTACAAAATTTAAGCTTAAGTCCCCAATTAAAGGACATGAACATAAATCTTAATAAATCATATATTCCATATTTAAACATGATTTATATGAACTTTTGGCAATAAATTCAAGATTTGACAAAATTAACATATTTTAAGATTTTGGCTACTTTAGGTTGACTAGTTTTGTCCGAAACTTGTTCGAGACATTGCCAGTCCATTAGTATAGTTTATATTTATTTAAAATAATTTTATATCATATTATAATCTGGTCTAATCTAAAAAATATTCATCTGTTTATTCCTTCCAAAATAACCTCTATTTACTAGCAAAACAATATCATAAAGTCACCCGAAAACCTAGGTTAGTGGCCCTTAATTATAGGGTTCAGATTTGACATTAAAATAACAGAAAATAAATTTAAAAATAATTATTTTTCATAAATTAAACACCAATCAATTCAGTTTTAATAATTAATAATGATTTTCTTAAGTAATCGCATCAAAAGTCTTAAATAGTTCTACCGACAAGCGAATTATCACCAAACTATCATGGAAAATTTATATTTCTTAATATGAGAACAAGGTAAAAAGGTATGAGTTCTAATTCAATAATTTTACATAACCTAAAAGTATCATGCCAATGGATTTGAGAAAGAAGGATTTAAGATTTACTAAAAAATTTGGAGGGTTGGATGATGGTGCTTCTTCTTGTCCAAGAACCACTCCTCATTGCTTGTGCTTGGCGTGCTACTCCCTTCGTGATTGGTTGTTGATAATGAAAAAGGGTTCTTGATATATTTATGGGAATGATGGGATTCTTCTTGAAGGTTTAATGGTGTTTGGATGGAGAGATGGTGGAATGATGAGAAAAAGTGGAGCTTTTGGATGAGACGAGATAATTTTTTGTGAAGGAGATACTGTTGTGAGGGTGAGATGGCAATGGGAGGGGGTAGGGGGGGGCTATTTCCACGTGTGAGGGAGAGGGGAGGGGTCGTCTAGCTATGAGAAAGGGATTTGATATGGTTAGGGTTAGGGTTTGGTTGTAAGTTGATATATATATGACCTTTTTTAAATAAATATAAATATAGGATGGAGCTTTCCTAATGCTAATGAGGTTTGGCCAAGGGGGGCTGCTCTTGGCCGAAAGTGAGAGGATGGGATTGGTTGTTATGGTTAAGATTGGATAATGTTTGGTTGTTGGGTTGGTTAGGAAATTGGTTAGGAAATTGGTTAGGTAGTTGTTTGCCAACTAGGATGCCACCTATAACACTTTCTATAGATAGAACTCTTATAAATAGAAATAAATTAATTTAAATATTATATATATATATAATATATTTACATAAGGATATTTTGGTGCACTACTTTCCTACATGTGTTTGGGTCAAGTTCTAGTCAAAAGGAGATAATTTTACGGTAACCTTAATTCTAGACGTTCGTCAATATTTTTGGAGCATGGGGGAGATCAAATAAATGCAATATCTATGTTCCAACTATATTAGACTCAATTAAAATTATTATTAAAAATTTTATTGGAAGAAGAAAGGTCGTACATTGCTCAAATTATCAAGGCCATGACAAAGGGTCATATATGTAAAAGAAGGTTTTTGAAATTACTACTATAATCTATTAAATTAAATAAATAATTAAAATAAATTAAAAAATACCAAAATAATCCTATTAAAAAATGAGGGGGCTTACAATCTACCCACCTTAAAAGAATTACGCCCTCACAATTAAGAATAAAGCTACTCTATAAAGATATAATGACATAATAACCACGACAGTTCTGAGGCCATACCTGCATCCTCGAACAAGTGAGGATTACGCTGTCGTACGACATCCTCTCGCTCCCAAGTGGATTCACCTGGAGAGTGATGCTTCCAAGCTACGTGAACCAGTCTGATCGTCTGACCCCGCAATATCTTCTCACTATTATTCAGTATCCCCACGAACTGCTCTTCATATCTCAAACTCAGACCTACCATAATCTCAGAATGATCAACTACGTGGCTTGGGTCGGTCACGTACCTCTTCAGCTGTGAGACATAGAATACATCATGCACTCACTCTAGAGATGTGGGCAATGCAAGACGATATGCCACCTCACCAGTATACTTCAAGATATCAAAAGGCCCAATGTACCTTGGACTCAGCTTGCCTCTATTTATGAATCTAATGGTACCTCGAGTAGGTGAGATCCTCAGATTACGTTCTCTCCTTCCTTGAACTCTAAAGGTCGGTGGTGCGTGTCTGCCCAATGCTTTTGTCTGTCCTGGGCTGTAAGAAGATGGCTCTAGATTTGCTTCACCTTTTTAACTGTCTGCGTCCCCAACTCTGGACCGAGTATCTGTCATTTACCTATATCACTCCAACATATAGGAGACCTGTATTTCCTACCGTACAATGCCTCAAAAGGTGCCATCTAAATGCTCGTTTGTTAGCTATAATTGTAGGAGAACTCTACTAGATGCATGTAGTCTTCCCAAGACCCTCCAAAGTCTAAAATGCAAGATCATAATGTTGCTCTACTAGATGCTCAACCCTGCAACCCTGCAACCCGCCGCAGTCCGACGGTGTCCCCGCGACGAGCGTACCCCGAGCCGGCCACCGACTGTTGCTCCGGCCGGTCTGTAGCACTCCCGATCAAACACTGTGCAACTACCCTCCCCTCGATAGCCACTGCTCCGGCGGCTTCTCCACGAGCTGCCTTCCTCCGGACGAGCACGAGCACGAGCTCCGGCGAGCTTCCTCCCCATCCCGAGCCTCATTTCACCGGAGCAATACAACCACCACGACCGCTGAATATTCAGCCACCACGCCACGGCCCTTTCTTCTCCACTACACACTGTACAGCACCCCCGCAGCGGCTCTGCCCCGCACCTTTCCCTCCGGCCAGTCATCCCCGTGACCTCCACCTCAGTCCCCCGACGAGGTCGCCTCCGGCTAGCTTACTCCGGCCAGACGAAACGCTGTGCCACCCACAACCCGGCCTCGAGCTTCGGCCTGCTGCCATATCCACCACCATTTTCCTCCACTCTTCTCCCGCGAGACCATCAACCTGCTGATCAGCACTCCTTCGACCATCACCCCCTCCGGCCAGTGAGCCACGTCGAGGTCGACTCCCTCCCCCTCTCTTTGTTTATATTCCTGTTGAGTTATTTAACTAGTTTTTTTTGGTTATATATCATGTTGGTGTATTGTAGTGTTGATGATGAGCATGGATAATAACTTGAGATTAGGAATTAAAGTGTTGTTAGGGTTTAATGTAGGTTAGGGTTTATGGTTGCATAAATTAAAATGAGTTTAAATGTTTTGCATGGAGGTCTTGGTTTAGGGATTGCTAAATAAATTATAAATTGATAAAGGATTTTCATAGAGTTTAGGAATTGATATTAAATAAATGTCCTGGGTATATATTGCATGGTGGTAAAATGCTAAACAAATTAGTGAGGATTAAATTATGGAGGTGAGTTTAGGAATGGTTCTTCATAAGCTCATAAAATGGATTTAAATGGTAGGCAGTGAGATTTAGGGTTTATCATATTGTTTTATAAGCATTTTAATTAGTATTGATGAGCAGGTGATTTATGGTGAGATGGTGTGGGATATCAATATGTCGTTCATAAGATTGAGGATTTGATTACAAATAACAAAATCGATTGAGTAATACATATATGTTATTGTAAGAGAATGTTGAATACTGAACAAATATCTATGAAGGTTTAACTAGATAATAATTATTCTTCTGAGAGCGGAAAGATAACAATAAGTTAATTGAGGATAAGTGGAAATGGTAACGAAGGTTATAAAGGAAGGCCTAAAAATGAATGAGTAATTATTTTGAGGAAGACCTAATACATAATAAGTAAATACTGTCAGGGATTGAACATTGATGAGTATCGAGGAGCACGGGATTGATGAAGGATTTATGTGTAGTGTAAAATGCTCGATTTAACTGTATGATTAGTTGACTGGACCATCGTACCGATAGTCAACTGTGGTCAACCCCCTGGTGACCTATCCCTGTGAGTCGTGGCTGAGACTGAGTTTAGGTGTAGATGCGTGTAGCATCCCTGTATATCGTAGAATAGATTATTGATTGTTGGTTTGTATCTATCTCTAGGTACTGCGGGACCTGAAGACTTGGGCGTGGTACCGGATCCCCGTCATCAGCAGCCACACGCAGGCAAGTGTACCTTGCCACCCTGTATTTCAGATTTCAGATATTAATAGTTCTTTATGTACATTGTGCACGTACTTATGATGGCGCTCGATACTTCACGTTCGGATCACAACCGGGTGCTGACATTCATCGTAACGTATTAGAAAAATTATTAGATGCTTAGTAGCACCTCGATGTACGTACCTGAGTATATCGACACCCCAGGACACACTCATACACGGTAATCATGCCAGATTCCTGTATTCTGATACTGACATCATGACCAGAGACTGGGACGACCTTAGGGTCGCGTCTGTTGAGTTATCTTTCGTGTGTCGAGACTGTTAGATAGAGGTTCAGGTTCAGCGCACAATCGTTGACCGCTTGGGAAGGGGAAGACAGTTACTAGACGTTTGGGCTACTCTGCACACGCTTATATATATGTAGTATTTTGTAGTGATACCTTAATCTAGTGTAGCTGCTTCACCCGTGTGACTCTTTGCCCGGAGCTGCGGTACGTGCCGTGTGTTTCCATGTCCGGAGCTACGGTTTTATTTTGGACACCCCACGCGTCGAACATTATCTTTAAACTGTGTCACACTTGTTTGGTTATGCTAGAGTACCCTGTTGTTGCACTTGTACTTTCTGTTTACTTGGCATGCTATATTTCTGTACCTTGTTATGTCCCTCTGAGGACCTGGTTCCCTGCCAGTTTTGCAGCATAGACGATTACGGAGCACTTGGAGATACTGATGAAGTGGCATATCTTGCGAGCATGGTACCAGGTACTCACATTTATCTACCGGCATTATGGTTATTTTACATTGATTATTGATCTGCTGTTGTAGCCTAGTTTTGTAGACTCATACTTCTTTTCGAGTCTATTCGAGTTAGTGTGTTATTGGGCGGCTGACCTTAGCACATATAGATCTTTCTTGTTTACTGCTGTACATTGTGGATTGAGACCTAGAGGTTTACATTTATGGAATATCTAGATAGTGCCCTTTATATTACAGCTTATACATATTCGAGTAAGACCAGAGTCTGGTCGAATGCGTAGCTGGCGTGTCACGTATTCCTGGTCCTACGTATTTTTGGACTGGGGCGTGACAAGCTGGCCTCTGGATGCTTTGTTCTGAAGCTTTTAATTTTGTATAAATAGGGGGAGTCCCCCATTGCTTTGGGTGTGTAATTTTCAGTTCTTGTAGTATTTCTTTCTGCTATCTTCTTGTAACCCGTAGCGATCACTTATAGCGATCTCTTATTATCAATAAAATCTTCCAGTATTTCGTCCAAACGATCTCCTCCACACAACTATGATATATATATATATATATATATATATTCTAATGAGTATACAATTATATATCAAGAGTAAAACTGAGAATCAAGCCTAGAATGACCAACTTGTTATTCCAACAAACACGTGGTGTGCATCCTATGATACGCCATGATACGCTTATGATACGCAACCCAAACCTATCCAAACTCAACCCAAATTCTACCCATAAATTCTAAATAGCAAGTAGAACCGATTCTAAGTGCTAACACATCATTCAAAGTGTCATGGTACAATTCTACATGTGTGTGGCACCCGTGTCGAAGGAAACCCTCTAACTTATTACGTATCACAAAACCTTGTATATATATATATATATATATATATATATATATATATATATATATATATATATTCTAATGAGTATACAATTATATATCAAGAGTAAAACTGAGAATCAAGCCTAGAATGACCAACTTGTTATTCCAACAAACACGTGGTGTGCATCCCATGATACACCATGATATGCTCATGATACGCAACCCAAACCTATCCAAACTCAACCCAAATTCTACCCATAAATTCTAAATAGCAATTAGAACCAATTCTAAGTGCTAACACATCATTCTAAGTATCATGGTACAATTCCACATGTGTGTGGCACCAGTGTCGAAGGAAAACCTCTAACTTATTCCGTATCACAAAACCTTGTGATACGACCTACTCGTATCCAATTATGGACACGTAACTAGTCTTACCTCACCAAAATAAACATAAATATATCTAGCTAACCTAATGACAAACACTTGGTGTGCAAATCTCGGATTTTCCCTAAAATTGACACAAAACTCTATGTAAAAGTCTCTAAATTGGTCCAATGAAGCCCGAGCTTCTCCCCATGGGTAACTCTAATGCAATGGTGGATTCTAAATGACTAATTACGCTATTTAGATGTAATATACAAGGGTTATTATTAAATTTACCAATTGGGAGATGGATTCCTAATGCAAAGGCACTAGTGGACACAATCCTCAAGAATGGACACCTCCTTCAAGATTCTCTCCTTCCAATGCTTCCTCCTTGTTAATCCAAGCTTTAGTCTCCTTGAGATGACAATATAGAAGGATTGGGAATCAATTTGGGGATGAAAGAGGTTTGGACTTCTTCTCAAATGGAGAGGGAAATGAGAGAAGGCTATTTAGGGTTTGATGGAGGCTATTAATGAATGAAAGATGGTGTTTATATAGGAAATAGGACCAACCACTATTCCTAACCCTAATGCAATATAAAATGCCCAATAATCCCTCACAATTTGTCATGAAGGTTTAGTTAGAAAAAAGATTTAATTAAAGGAAGTTTCCAATAGTTAAAAGAAGGGTTTTTCTAATCATTTCTCTCTAATTAAATGGATGAATCATGACTAATTAATGGGTTCACCAATTGTGTCATCACAAGTCTAGTCACGTGCATCTAGGTTTACTAACAATTAGTCTAACTAATGGCTAACCACTAACTACCAACTATATACAAATATAACCATATTACAATACTAATTATTTTAAAAAACACCATTCAATATGATTATTATGAAATGCAATTATTAACAATGATACAAAATAAGAAAACACAAAATACCCTTCTTCGAAAAAGTGGTAGTGACAAGTCTACCCTCTTTAGAAAAATTTTGTCCTCAAAATTTAAAGATGGTCGTATCTTATCTAGGCCAAACTCCCAACCTATCTAGAATCATACAAGCATGTAATTAAAAGGAATCACTAACTATGGTCATATGCAGTGTTATGGTCTCTTTCCATCATGGTATTATAGTCTCTGCCAGGTTATACTAACTATACGATAACACACAAGTAATCTATATGGTACTAATAAAGCACATAAATAACAGATGGAAAGGAAAGGAACAAAACATGATGAAACAAGCTAACCCATCACCTGTAGCGTCGGCCTCCTCGACCGTTATTGCAAATGCTCCGCCCTGCTGGAGTGGATTCCTTCGCTGGTGGTCAGCAGTCTGCGGTGCCACAGGTGGCCTAACTCCATCTCTCTGATCAATATTTGGTCCATACGGGTTGTTGGAACACTCTTTCACCTAATGATCAGGGGAACCACAATACAAGCATAGTCTGAGCCTCTTCCGACAATTTTCCCAATCATGCCCACGCCTCCCACAATAGGCACGAGAATTGTTGAGTCTGCCTCTGATGCTGCTGCGGTGCCTGATGAACTGGCCTTTGAAACTGATGTGTCTGCTTAGCTGGTGCCCTGACTGGCATAGGAAACTGCTGATGCTGGTATGTTCTTGGCTGCTAAAAATGGGATCTCTTAGCTGGACCCATACTGCTGCTAACTCCCCCTGATGCATCTCTCATCCTCTTGGCCCTAAGTTCGAAGTCATCCTCTGCCTGCTGGACTTCCGCCAATATCTCCTCGAAGGAAGCAGTGTGGTGACCCCTGGTATGGGATTTGATCTCCCTGATTAAACTTTTCTGAAACTTCCTTGCTCTCCCTAGAGGATTTTGTCCCTTTACAAACCTGTCTGGTCTATAAAACTCTACGGTATACTCGTCCACCGACATACTCCCTTGGACGAGATCCTGAAACGGGCTCTCCAATGCACTCTGAGCCATATCCGAAAAGAACTTCTCTTTGAAGATCTCTTTGAAAGCTCCCCAAGTCAATCTAGGTGCCACAATCCTCGGATCTGTGCAAAACTATGTCAGTGCTATATCGAACATCTGGCTGCCAGCTGCCTCTACCCGTAGGATCTCTGGGATCTGCGCCAATCGCAAGTTTCTCTCGATGTCATCCAGTCGTCGACGTACAAGATTTCCTCGGTGCCCTTGAAGTCCTTGGGCCCCATCCTCTCAAAATCAATAATAGTGCCCTGCCTCGGTTGTTGATCGGCCTGGGGTAGAACAATCTGTGGTTGAGTAAGTGCTACTCTCTCTACGGCTTCTAGCACTAATTGTTAGGCATTCTCTATTCCTTGCTTCATTACGTCTGACTGGCGGTGCTGGGCCTCTGTTTGGCCCTCTGGGCCTCCATAATCTGCTAGAAGAGTGCAAATATCTGTGTAGGATCAACTGGTGGTGGGGTGGTGGAAGCTCCTCTAAAACTGCAGGTACTATCCTCTGAACTGGAGGTGGAGCAACCACCGAAAGCTGTTGCGATAACGCCCACCTGGACCGGTGAGGCGACCCTCTGAACCGGATATAATGGAGTAGTGGCTGCTACTGCTCTCCTCGGAGGTGGAGAAGTAACTGATTTCCCTGAAGCTGTCCCAGAATGCTGTGACCTGGTCTTCAGCGATATCCTGAAGACAGATTCAAATAAGAAATCAATATTGAGCAAGATACGATATCATAAAAGAAGGACAATAATTTTCAAGAAAAATAATATTCAGAATGATGAAGATAACAATAATCAATTGGTTGAAAATGTTTCTTAGTTGTGATTAAGTCTTCGCTCTCTCATCCTAGTAGCCTTTATCCTATCCTATTGCAGGCTCGTATTAGTACAACTAAGTTTGTTGCACTACCACAATATCGCACTATTGCGAAGCCTGACCTGTATGGGCCACCACAAAAATGTGTTACGACCCGTACCATCAACGATAGAATACTGTCTAGGTCAACAATACTATCTAAAAATCTCACACAATATATAAGGGTACTTACAATAATATCTCAACTCCAATTGGAGGATAAAAATAATGGTTTAATGATAATTGATACTCAATCATAATAAAAGCTAAAGAAAGATAAAGGTACAATATGGAATAGAAGAAATAGTCACAAAAGTCATAATACAACACATCCAAGATATTAGTCTAGGTACAACATAATCTCAAATAATATACACATGCCAATGTCTAAAACTGAAATATATACAATATGCTAATGGAAATCTAAGCCGCCTCAGTAGATGGTACTAATCCTTAGTCAGCTTACCATCTTGTGGTCCATAAAAGGTGGGACACATCTCCTCTAACCAATCATCTGAAAAATATATTCAGTCAGGATTGGAGCGAATTAAACCCAATAGCAGTTCCAAGTTAATTGATAATGACTATAAACAGAGATAAAGAATGTAATACAAGACGAGAAATAATAAAACAATATCATACTATACAAGAAAAGAGACAGTTAATCTAGAGTATTATGCTATACATTGATCACAATAAAATAGAACAAGGCAATAAAAATAAAATATCGTGAAGATCTGTAACTATACTAAGTGTTTAAAATACTAGTTAGATATGTGATCGGCTTGGGTTGAACATTGTCTTCTTAAACATTGGATAAACATTGTCTAACTTAAATATTGAACTTTGAATATTGTCTAGACTTTGATTATATATCTAGCTAACACTTCCCCTTTTCCCCGACTAGTACATTAGATCCAACCATGACACGTTACAAAGCAAGATACTCAAGGTATTGTAAAACGTTAAACATTAAACATTAAATATTGAACATTGAACATTGTCTAATATTAAATATTATCTAATAACCATATGAGAACACGAGAAATAATGAAAAATAATATCTCATGACTGAAGATCTATGTGTATACTAGTCCGCGTACCAATGTGTCTTGAATCAAGTAATACATTTCTAAATACTTGCATTATAGTAATTATCAAATAATGAAAACTATCAAAGAATGTACTCGACTGTGGTCTAAAGTAGTGAATGAGTATCAATGATCAAACTAGAGTCACAAGGTCCTAAATATGAAATAATAGTGTTAAATAGTGAATTGAAAGGATATACATGATTAACTAACTATTGATGGTATTTCTAGGCCATGTGTAAGCCCATACTAGGTCAATTCTAAGTCAAACTAGTCAAACTTGGTCAAACGAGTCTGTTTTAGATGGTACTAGTTTATACCTAAGTTTCTAGGTCCATACCTTGAAGGTATTAGCTAAACTAGCTAATATCACTAAGTATTATACATAACTTACATATATACTAGTTAATATTATCAAGTAACTTATATATATATATATATATATATATATATATATATATATATATATATATATATATATATATATATATATATATATATATAACTTATCTATTCACTAGTTACCTCTATTACCTAGATTATTTAGTACATAAGTCGTTGCCCAACACTTAACTTATAACACTTACCTAAGTTATCTACTTGATACCTATTATCTCAAAACTTTAATTATAACTTAAACTATGGGTATCCTATACTTGAGTATTAAATACCTCCATACTAATGTATCAACACTTTGATACTAATTATCTAGACTTATACCCTAACTTAGTATATCACTATCCTAGCTACATATAGCCTACCTCAACCTCCAACACAAATCAGTCATCAACACTCACATCAGCCTAACATACCATAATTAAACGCATCTATTCTCCATGCCCTTTAGAGATGAACTTACGCCCATGAATACTCCTTCTCTGGCCTCTTTACTAACATCTGATACGCTTCACTGAGCACCTGGCATACCCTTACTCCCAAGCTTGTACTCCTACCTACACTCCTATACTTGTGTACCATATGAGTAACTGCTTGAGCTTTCCTTGGTTCAGTTTACTAAATTGAATACTCATCTTTCCCTATATTTAACACCCACTTATAATCATACTTGAACTAATAGTCCCCTAATTATTGATATCTTGGTAACAATCATACTCCAGACTAAACTTGAACCCTTGGCATCAAATCACACTCATTATCTACCTAGCTAGACTCATACTCACCTGACATGAAACCCACACTCTTAAGCTCCCAGTTACCTCCTTACTGGTACCTCAGTTTTCCTCCAGGTCTAAATACAGACTTCTTGATACACACCTGTATATAACCATACTCCAATCAATTTTACCCATGCAACAACATCTCCTATACTCACCTCCAGACTTGCACACTAGTGCACCTCCACTGATACTAATTCCTGCATCGTTAATACACCAAAGCAAATGAAATCTGAGCCCTCATATACTGAGACACAGATCCAAGTATTGATACATGATTACCAGTTGCTTCTCATCTCCAGTTACTAATACACAATTCATTCTCCCCATTTGAGTTCATTAATCGAGCTTGGCATGCCCAAACCAGATCACTGCTGCCACATTCCTGCACCTACTGCAGCAACCACTGCCACATTAAGGTAGACCCTCCCAGTTGCTGCCCTCAAGTGCACAGTAGGTTAAAATTAACATAATGCCAAAGGCAGTTCCCCTCTCAAAAATTGACTGCTACTCCTAGCAGTCCAATGCAGCACACACCAAGTTATACCCTAAACTCCATCAACCTGCTATTGCCCTTCCTTGCCGTTCTAGCACTGATGTATGATGTTACTGCTTCTTCACTTACCGACCACTCACAGACAACACAATTCCCATGTAAATACACTAACACACACAAATTTGTCCTACCTTACCGACTGTACCTGAGCCCAACTCCTTGCTCACAGTCCTTCCTAATCTCCTACTACTGCTACTACTCAACTATATATATATATATATATATATATATATATATATATATATATATTCTAATGAGTAAACAATTATATATTAAGAGTAAAACTGAGAATCAAGCAAAGAATGACCAACTTGTCATTCCAACAAACACGTGATGTGTATTCCATGATACGCTCATGATACGCACCCAAAACCTATCCAAAATTAACCCAAATTCTACCCATAAGTTATAAATAACAATTAGAACCTATTCTAAGTGCTAACACATCATTCCAAGTGTCAAGGTATAATTACACGTGTGTGGCACTCGTGTGGAAGAAAATCCCCCAAATCATCCCGTATCACAAAATCTTTTGATACGACCTACTCGTATCCAATTATGGACACGTAGCTAGACCCACTATACCAAATAAATATAAATACATCTAGCTAACCTAATGACAAATACTTGGTGTGCCAATCTCGGATTTCCCCCAAAATTGACACAAAACTCTATATAAGTCTTTAAATGGGTCCAATAAAGTCCGAGCTTCTCCCCATGGGTAGCCCTAATGCAATGGTGGATTATAAATGACTAATTAAGCTATTTAGATGCAATATACAAGGGTTATTATCAAATTTACTTATTGGAAGATGGATTCCCAATGCAAAGCCACTAGTGGACACAATCCTCAAGAATGAACACCTCCTTCAAGCTTCTCTCCTTCCAATGCTTTCTCCTTGTTAATCCAAGCTCTAGCCTCCTTGAGATGACAATATGAAAGGGTTGAGAATCAATTTGTGGATGGAAGATGTTGGGGCTTCTTCTCAAATGGAGATAGAAATGAGAGGAGGTTAATTAGGGTTTGATGGAGGCTATTAATGAATGAAAGAGGGTATTTATAGAGAAAATAGGACCAGCCACTATTCCTAACCCTAATATAATATAAAATACCCAATAAGTCCGCACAATTTGTCATAAAGGTTTAGTTAGGAAAGTGGTTTAATTAAAGAAAGTTTTTAATTTTTAAAAGAAGGGTTTATCTAATCATTGCTCTCTAATTAAATGGGTGAATCATGCCTAATTAATGGATTCACCAATTGTGTCATGACAAGTCTAGTCGGGTCCATCTAGGTTTACTAATAATTAGTCTAACTAATGGCTAACCACTAACTAGCAACTATATACAAATAGAACCATATTTAATATTACTAATTATTTAAAAAAATGCCATTCAATATGATTATTATGAAATACAATTATTAATAATGATACAAAATAGGAAAAGATAAAAATACCCCTCTCCGAAAAAGTGGTAGTGACAGGGAACTAATACATCATGAAGTGCATGCATATTCCTTATTTGGCCCGGTTAGCTCATGTTCGGCACTGGCATGATATGATGATACCTATTATGCATTATTTCAGAGATAACCGCAGACTCCACAAAATAGCAAGTCGTACAAGTGATTGGCCGATAAAAGAAAATGGACTTGGTTGTGATTGTAATATTCAGTTAATAGTCTAGGGAAATTGACTATCATAGTGTGATGGTTCAACCCAGCACCCGAGGATCCAGCGTAATATCCCCCAACTCATGGCACGTACTATGAATATGGTCGCAGAGGATAACGAGTGGGTTTTCTTCTTCCCTGCTCATCATTGTACATTTACTTCTTTTGGACGTTTAGGCACCATCACCTGTTAGCCGGCACGTCTGGAAATTAGTCTCCTTAAATGATTTTATTAAATCAGACTACAGCTGATCATTGTCATATACTTTTGATACTCTGCCAGCTTCTTATTTGGCACAGCTGGTCTCTGGAATATTTTAAGAAAGTGTTAAGTACGCCTTATTGCTTTATCATATATGCTCTATGTTTACTGTTTCTTGTTTGAATGATTGAGACATAGAAGTTCTTGACCATAGGAGACTTAATTTTAGTATGCACCCCATGTCTTATTACAGCCGTGATCCCCGTACAACGTATAGTACCTTATATGGGATAGCTGGCCATGTCCGTCTCCATATTCTGGTACTAGGGCATGATAGAACCACAACTGCCGGCTCTGCATACGAAACCTATGTTATAGGTCGCGTTCATAGATGCACTCGACGATTATTGTTATCCTATATCCTATTCCTTAGTAGTAAGCATGCATTGTGGCTAACATTTATATTTACATTTAACCGAGCATCGTCGATATGAACGCATTCGAGGCAAGGAATTCGTTTACGCGATAGAGTAGAGAAGAAGGGACCGAACCACCCACCTATTAGAGAATGCGCCGAGAGAAGGGAACCCACTTTGCTACGAACAAATATCAACTATGTGCGTTCCTACAATGGCACTAGCATCGTGTTAGAATTAGTTCCTAATCCATCCTAGGGAATTCTTTAGAAAATAAAAGCAAAAAATTACGCGAAGATATTTCATCTAAATCCTCAACGAAAATATTCAAGAAAAGGAACAACTGACTGGTCCCGTCGAAGGGACTCTTATATGGAGATCACTCACCGAGACGCAATCCATTGCATCTAGGACTTATTCTAACAGAAGCCAAACCATGAGTAGCAATGATTTCCTTTTATACATCCGAACGGAGTCGATACTGAAAAGGTAATTTGATATTAAGTTCAGATTTGAGTCAGACTAGCCACAAGCCTTTACATAGTGTATCTCTGGGTCGAAAAGGAGATGGGGCACTACGTAATAGACCACCAAGAAAAAGTTGTCCCAAAACTTAAGAACAAGGGTCCTACCTCAAACTGGATGAATAACTAATGATACTTATCCTTCATTTCTACCTCCATCTCCCATGTCGATTCCTCGATCGAATGGTTTTGCCACTACACGAGAACCAAGAGCACCAAATAGTTCCGCAGAACCTTTTTCTTGTGGTCCAAAATTTGCACAAGTTCCTCCGAGTATGGTAAGTCTGAGCTCAGCACTAGTTGATCAAAACTAACCATGTGAGTTAGGTCATGCATGTACTTTCGAAGTTGAAAATGTGAAAGACATCATTCACTTCAGCCAAGGTCGGGGGTAGTGCGATCCGATAAGCTACTGCCTCCACTCTTTCTAGGATCTCTAAAGGACCAACAAACCTTGGACTTAGCTTGCCTTTAACTCTGAACTGTATTATACCTCGTATCGATGTTACTTTCAAGAACACGTGTTCCCCGACCATGAATTCTAATGGTCATCGATGGGTATCTACATAACTCTTATGTCCACTCTGAGTGATCCGAAGTCTATCTCGAATGATGCAGACCTTCTCGTCGGCCTGCTCGACTAGTTTCGGTCAGAGTACTTGTTGTTCATCAACTTCTTTCCAACATATTGGTGATCGATACTTCTTTTCGTACAGCACCTCATATGGTGCCATCTGGATGTTCGACTTGTAACTATTGTTATACACAAATTCTGCTAACGGCAAGTGCGTGTCCCAACTAGTCTGTAAGTCTATTGCACACAGCCGCAACATATCTTCAAGTATTTGGTTCACCCTCTTCGTTTGGCCATCTGTTTGAGGATGATATATGGTTTTAAAATTTAAATTTGTTCCCATTACAGATTGTAGGCTCGTCGAGAAATGGGACAAGAATTGCCTATCTTTTTCTGAAATGATCGTGGCGGGTTCTCCGTGGAGTCGAACAATCTCGTCAATGTAAATTTGTGCTAACTGATCGACGCTCCATGTTACTTTGATCTTGATAAAATGTACAGACTTGGTCAATCTATCCACAAAGACCCAAATTGCATCATACCCTGTGATATCTTCAAAAAACTGACGATGAATCCATTGCGATGTTGTCCCACTTCCATTCGGGAATGACCAGGTTCTTCAGCTCACCGCCTGGCCTCTGATATTCGGCTTTTACTTGTTGACAAGCCTTACACTGTGATATAAAGGTTGCCACATCCCGTTCTATGTCGTGCACTAAAAAGTTGTGTGCAAGTCCTTATACATCTTAGTGCTCCTCGTATGTAAAGAATACTTCGCATAGTGGGCTTCCGACATTATTTCTCTTCTGGGTTCTAGGCCATTAGGAATGCAAAATCTCTCCTTCACTTGTAATGTTCCACTGGCGTCTTCCGCGAAGTCGGTGACCTTTCTTGTCGAAATCAGCTCACGTATCTTCTTCAGGAATATGTCATTCTTCTGAGCGGACTTTATCTTTTCCCGCAAACTTGGCTTAAGTTATAGTTGAGCCAGCTGTGCCCCTTAGCCTTGAAATCTGAGTTCAATACCCATTGCCTCTAAATCTCATAGTACTCGGTCGTCCATTGATAGTAAACCCACAAACTTCTGACTCAAAGCATCCGCTACCACATTTTCTTTGCCCGGCGTGTAAGCGATCGTCAAGTCATAGTCCTTGATGAGTTCCCACCAATGTCTCTGCCAAAAGTTAAATT
The DNA here is from genome assembly GCA_036927795.1 of Iris macrosiphon. NCBI lineage: Eukaryota > Viridiplantae > Streptophyta > Magnoliopsida > Asparagales > Iridaceae > Iris > Iris macrosiphon. Next base: position 66,135,617 of record JAYESA010000006.1, on the reverse strand, counting down.
CCCGTTGGCTGAAAAGGTACTTAAGTCTCTTGTGATCTATGTAGATTTCGGATGGTATCTCCTCTAAGGAGAGTGACTCCTCTAGAATCTTCGGTGTGTAGTCTCCCTCTACTCCTGGGCCATAATAAGTAGGACAGAAGTCATCAAGGTCCTCTAAAAAATGTTATCCAGTCCGGATTGGAGTGAAGCACAAGCACTAAACAACAGTTTTATTTATATTGACAAAAACTATAAGTCAGTGTAAGAAAATACATGATGAGAAAAATACTGAAAATAAGGAATACTAGGAATATGTAATCAGTAGTAGTCTAACTAGCAATGAACATAAATATGTGAATGCTGGAATAAATGAACTGGAATAAAGAAATAAAAATTCTAGCTAAGTGTTTAAAATATCAGTTTGTTATGTGATCGGCTTGGGACTAGATCAGGCTTGTTATATATGATTGGCTATGATACATGTGAGGTCAGACTAACCATCTGGTTAGCTATGATGTGAGCAATAGTCTGGCTAATCATATATACATGCTATAAGGCATGTAAATGGTTAGACTACACCGCACGTGATATGTGGGGTGAGCTATGATGCATGTAAAGTGGGGTATGATCAAATAATCTGCTAATATTTCCCCGTCCCCAGCTAGCACGATGGATTCCAATCATGACTCCTCATGACATGTATCTATGATGCTAACCAGTGTACCCACAGTGTCAGAATCAAGTATACTCTACAACTAGAATCATAAAAATAATCAACATAATAAAAACTGTCAGAGAATATACTCGCTTGTGGTCCTAAGCAAGGTGTGAAGATCGATGTCCAAGATAGGATAACAATGACCAATATATATATGGTACGTTGCATCAATACAAAGTTCAGAAATAAAAATAAGTTAAATTGAAGCAATTCTAGGTCAATAAGCCATTTCTAGGTCAAACCGATTAAATCTAGGTTGCAAGAGTCTAACACTAAGACACTAAGTCAATGCACTATGAAGCAAAGCTATACTAGCTAATCTATAATACTAAGAACACACAAAAAGGGCCGTATCCAAGATACGCAAGTTTCAATATATGAAATTAATAGTTTATATATATATATATATATATATATATATATATATATATATATATATATATATATATATATACAAGTCAATACACATAATACTAGAACAAAATAAATAAAATAGAATACCTTTGCATTGCACTACTGCGTATCGCACCTATCTCGATACCCAAACTAAATACCTTGGGTATCGACCAAATACCTTGGTATTACCTTGGTATCCCGAGGTAACCCAAAACACTTAACATATAACTAATACAAATAGATATATAAAATCCTAAACTAATATACTAGCTATGAACTAACACTATATATATATATATATATATATATATATATATATATATATATATATATATATATATGTATATATATATATATATCAATATAATATAGAAACTAACTACTTAACTATATTCAACTACTAACTCTACAGTACTAAATACCTTAACATATATATATCTACTACTAACAATACAATACTACATATATACATCGATACATATATACTAATTATATAGTAAATATTATAACTAAAGTAACTAACAACTAATCTACTAACCATGACCCAATTGCTAACTCAACCTCAACTAACCCAAAACATCAATACCCATAAACTGAAACTGAACAGTGACTGTATCTGAAACTGATACTACATAGTGAACTGACCAATCTTGCTGATACCTTGATTGCCCGTAGCTACTGTGCATATCCTGCACTGTACAGATACTGCACTGGCTGTTGATGCCCCTCTTCCTTCGCTGTACGAGCCAATGCACTGGCTGTGCATTGCTGCAGAGTTGGTACTGCACTTGATGCAGTTGCTTCCTTCCTTCTTGCACAATAGTTTCTGCTGAAACTGCTATTGCTATTGTCTTACTTTGCTGTATGGATGCCCGACCCCCTGCTGTAGCTGCTGAAGCCCCTTGCCAATGCTGTGCATCTCTGCTATAGAGAGTTATGTTGCACTACTATACTAAGAAGTATGCTCGAGCACTCTTGCTCGAGCAGCCCTCTTCCTTGCTGTATCCTCGAGTCCCCTTGTACTGCCACTGTACTGGGCCTCCCTATTGAATGAGCACTGATGCTCTCACCACTCACCCACAACACATATACACTCATACACAATCACCTACACATACTAGTACTCCTATAAAATATAAATTAGTCTATATATATATTAACACACATAAGTATCTAAGACACACACAATACCAGTGGCTCAACTAATACATTGAGACACAGTGGTTGAGGTACATTGTGCACACCACTATGAAATAAATTCCCTGCACACACTGCTATCAGTGAGGAACCCGATTACTGCTCCCTGAAGCCACTGCCAACTCCTATCACTCACACACACAAACATATATGCATACTATCTTACCTACACAAACTCGAGCTTATAAAAACAGATACACAGTATCACAGTGAACCCAATACTCCAACACAGTGATACATAGTTCACTGTATCAGTTAAAAACCCGATACTCCAATACAGTAATACACAGTTCACTGTATTAGTGATACTCTACTAACACACACACACACACACACACCTCATATACTTAACGCACACAATAAGCTCTCATACACACACACACACATACACACACACACACACACACTTGCACACTGAAGAACCCGACTACACAGTGCACAGACACAATATCTCAGTAAAACCGGCTTCCATGTACCCCTCAAATACATATATGACAATGATACGTATACGTACACACACACACACACACACACACACACACACACAAACACATATATATATATATATATATACACCCAAAACATATTAATTAGATCGTATTAGTAGGCATACATCCTATTAAACATTTCATCAAGCACCTAGTGTGCAAAATCTAGGATACTCATGATACCCCATGAATACTCATGCATAAATCCCCAAATTACAATTAAACATCTGCATTTATTCCATAAATATACATGTATACATATATATAATAATTAGGGTTACAAAAATTAGGGAAAAATGCATCATTGGATCATAAAACCCCCAAATACACCTATGACACCACGGAGAATCATCATGCAACCAAAAGAGACTCATGCACTCCCTTAATAGTCATCCCTAAATCAATGGGTGGGCTCCTAATGGCCAAAAAATTAATTAAAACATAATTAAATGAGGGTTTTTCATATTTTTACCTATTGGAAGATGGATTCCAAATGTATCTTCCTCTTCTCCAAGTCTCCTTATGTCCAAGCTTTTAGGTCTTCTTGAATGAGGGATTTTGGGCTAGAAATTCTAAAATTTGTGGAGGAAAGAATGGTTTTCTTGGAGGCTATTTTTTAGGATTTTTTCATGAAGGATGGGACTTTGAGGGAGGCTCCCTCTAGTTATATAGGCTGGCCATAGGGGTAGGGTTAGGGTTTCTAATGCATAAAGTCTATTTTTTCCTCCACGGATTGTCATGAAGAACCATTTAATGAGGGGTTTAGAAATTTAAGTGAGGGATTTAACTAGATGCTAATTAATTGAATAGGGATTTATCCAATGTATTTTAGGTATAGTCTACTGCAAAGCCCTCGGTCACATCAAGTCTAGTTTATTAACCCAGGTTATTCATGAATACAATAATATATATATATATATATATATATATATATCATGCAATTATTAACATAATAAATAAATATGATAAATGACAATAAAGCCCCTATTCTAAAAATGTGGTAGTGACAATTTGTATCTGCATAATTTACGACATCTATTGGATTGGAGTTTGGGACATTGCCAGAGAGGTTAAATATACTCACTGGTAATAGGCTCATAGAAGTTTGTAGAGTGTGTGTAGGATGTCCAATCATAGTGTGCAAATATTTATTGCCCGCCAAGTTGATCGAGTTTCCTATTGGTAAATTCGACGTCGTTCTAGGCATGGACTGACTGAGAGATAGTCATGCTATGATAGAGTGCCATAGGATTAGAGTGTTATTTAGTATCCTAAACACGAAGGATTTTGTCCTTGAAAGAATTATAAGGGATCGATGTGAAGACAAAATTACAGCAGTAGTAGTAGTAGAAGAAGAGCAGATTCCCGGAGTAGTCCAAATATTTCTAGATGTCTTTCCTGATGAATTTCCAGGTTTACCCCCAGTAAGGGATGTGGAGTTCTGTATAGAGTTGATTCCAGAGGCAAGAAAATTATCTTGTAAAGTTCACCAAATGGTACCATCAGAGCTAGACATACTATACCAACACGTAGAAGAACTGAAGGCGAAGAAGTTTATTCAAACCAGTGAATCACCATGGGGAGCGTCGGTGGTTCTACTGAAGAAGAAAGATGGATTATCCCGGTTATGTATCGACTATAGACAGCTAAACGCAAAGACAGTGAAGAACAAGTACCCATTACCAAGAATCGATAATTTTTTTATCAATTGAGCAAGGCTAAGGTTTTCAAAAAGATCGACCTCCACTCAGGGAATCATCAACTAAGAGTTCGGGAGAAATACATACCCAAGACATTCAGGTCACGGTATAAGCATTATGAATTCTTAGTTATGCCATTCGGACTGACCAATACTCCGACGATATTTATTGATTTGATGAATCAAATTTTTATGCCGTACTTGGATCAGTTCGTGGTGGTATTTATAAATGACATTCTTGTCTATTCCAGTAGCAAGGAGGAACATGAAGAACATCTTCGGAAGGTCTTATAGATCCTGAGGGATCACCAGTTATACGAAAAACTCAGCAAGTGTGAGTTTTGGTTGGATCATGTATCATTCCTGGATCATATCATCTCGGGAGCAGAAGTGGCAGTAGATCCAAAGAAGGTTGAAACCGTAGAAAGTTGGCTAGTTCCCAAGATATTAGTAGAAGTGCGTAATTTTTTCGGCTTGGCAGGATACTACAGAAGATTTGTGTCAGATGTTGCAAGGATTTGAACACCATTAGATGTTTGACATGCAAGGAGGCTAAGTTTGATTGGTCAATAGAGTGCCAGACTACATTTGAAGAATTGAAGAAGAGACAAATTTTAGCACCGATTCTCATGCTTCCAGTAGGTTTCAGAGTATTTATAGTATATTTTGGCATATCTGACAAAGGACTAGGGTGTGTATTGATGCAACATGGATGGGTGATAACTTATACATCTAGGCATCTTTGATAACAAGAGAAGAACTATCCAACTCACGACTTGGAATTGGCAGCAGTGGTATTTATGCTTAAATTATGGAGGCACTGCTTAAATGGTGATCGAGTAGAGATATTTACGGACCATAAAAGTCTGAAATATGTATTCACTTAGAAGGACTTGAATATGAGGCATAGAAGGTGGCTAGAATTGATAAAAGACTATGATGTGGAACTTCAGTATCATCTAGACAAGGCTAATATAGTAGCAGTCATATTTAGCCGAAGAGGCAGCGCATTCTTGTTGACATTGCAAAGACATATATTAGATGATCTTCAAGAAATGGGTATTATGGTAGTACTTCAGCAGGACACATAAATTTTGGTTAGCTTGCAAGTACAATCTACTTTTGTGGAGAGAATCAAGGAAGCTCAGGCAGAGGACCCAAAGATTCAAATACTACGGGCAAATTGTGAGTCTGATGTCAGGAAGTAGTTGACGATTCATGAAGATGGGACCCTTAGATTTGGGAATCGTCTTTGTGTACCAAGTTGAGATATTTATCAAAGAAGTATGACTAAGGCATACAGTTCTCAGTATTCAATACATCCAAGAGGCACCAAGAAGTATCAAGACATCAAACAATACTTTTTGTTGAATTGGATGAAGAGGGAGATAGCACGATTCATTTCTCGGTGTCTTATATATCAACAAGTGATGTCCGAATAGCAAAGACATGCAGGATTATTACAACCGCTTCTTATTCAGTAGTGGAAGTAGGAGCATATTACAACGGACTTTTTGACTAGTTTACCTAGATCCTCGACTGGTCGTGATGCAGTTTGGGTGATAGTAGATCGTTCTCATAAAAGTAACTCATTTTCTTCCTTCCGAGTAGGACAATCCACAGATTAGTTGGCAGAATTATACATGCGATAAATAGTGAGACAATACGGTGTCCTAGTGAGTATCGTATCAGATCGAGACACCTGGTTCTCTTCATATTTTTGGAAAAGCTTGCATCAGAGTTTGGGCAGCTAGTTGAGACTTAGTACCGCTTATCATCCTCAAATAGACGGGCAATCAGAGAGAACCATCCAGACGTTGGAGGATATGCTACGAGCTTGTACTTTAGATTTTGGAGGGTCTTGGGATGATAACCTTCATCTCCTCGGGTTTTCGTATAATAATAGTTATCAGGCCAGTATTCAGATGGCACCCTTCGAGGCATTATATGGGAGAAAGTGTTGTTTACCATTGGCATAGGATAATATATGTGAGAAAAATATGTTCTGCCCTGAGATTATCGTGCAGGCAGTAGAAGTTGTGAAGCAGACCAGAAAGCGACTCTGGGTTACGCAATATAGGCATTGGTATTGGAAAGATCTGCATCGTAGGCCTTTAGAGTTTTGTGTTGATGATCACGTATTCTTGTGGATTTTATTGACCTATGGAGTCATTAGATTCGGGGTCCATGGTTTCATGAATCGCACCCAGTATAATGGCACGAGTACGTAGTTACGTCCAGCCGATGCCGCATTATTAGTAGTAGAACGCTGTCTAGGTCAACAATACTATCTAAACATCTCATACAATATATATATATATATATATATATATATATATATATATATATATATATATATATATATATATATATATATAATGTACCTGTCAAGATATTTTAACTCCCAAATGGAGGATAATATGATAACATGGTAATGGTATATAATACTCAATCACAATATAAAACTAGAGGAAGATATGACACAATATGGAATAGAAGGAAGAAATAATGTCACAATATATCACAAGTCCAAGTCTAATCTCAACACAAGATCTCAAATAAGAATATAATGCCGAAGTGTCTAACTAACATATACAATATCATGAATGAACTAGCTATGCCACATCGACTGCTGGTACTAACTCCACAGGCTTTATGGGTGTTAACTTAACTGGCTCGCCATCCTGTGGACCATAGTGCGTAAGACACGAGTCTTCTAATGAATCATCTGAAAATATATTCAGTCAAGATTGGAGCGAAGTACAACCTAAATAGCAGTTCCAATAATTGGCAGAAACGATAAAATAATAATAGCAATAAAAATAAATGATAAAAATAACTGAACTAGCAAATATCACGAGAAAGAGCATCATGGTAAAAAAGGCAAAAAACTGAGAACAATATGGTGAGGAACATCAATGTAATAAACTAGAATAAAGAAAATAATATAATAAATATGCCTTAAAATATTAGTAAGATAATGTTATCAACTTGGGCCTAACATGGGCTACATATAAAAGGTGAGCTAGAATGATAACACATGAGTTGTATGATCTGCTAACTAGCACGGGCTACACTAAATCATGGGCTATAAGGTATGATGACATATCCAATAATACTTTCTCAACCCCCGACTAGTACACAGATCCAAATCATGATATATTATAATACGTATATCACACTCCACGGTTTATAATATCATGCTCTATGATCACGGTCTATATAATAACTAAGATATCACGGTAATCACAAACCACGACATGGTGATCACTGAGTCATCACGACAATAATATCTCATGACCAAGATCTATGTATACCAATTCGTGATACCATCGTATCAAGAATCAAATATCTCAATACTAAATACTTGAAACATAGAGGCTATCAAATAAGAAAACTATCAGAGAATGTACTTGCCTGTGGTCCTAAGCAACAAGTATGACTCGTTATCCGAGTTAGTGTCACACACACCGAAATAGGAAATATTATGTCAAATGGTGCATTGGGTGATAAATGAGTTAAAATGCACTACGGTATGATTTCTATACTAGTCAAACTAGGTCAAACTAGACTGATACCTTGATTCTAGGGTCATACCTAGCTTCTAAGTTGATTACAAGGTAAACTAGTCCATATTAGCCACTATCTAGCTAAGACTAGTCAATACTAGTAATACTAGCTAGTAGCACTAACATATCTATATACTAGATAATAGAATACTCTATGTATCTATATACATTATAACTTATATATTATACTATATATAGTACCTTAATATACTCTCTCTCTCTCTCCTTCGATTCCCCCTTCCTTTAGAAAGAGTAGTTGCCCCGCCCCTAATAAATAGATTGATTGATTTCCCCTGGAGGGGAAGGTTTCCCCCCCAGGACCCCCCCTTCCCTTATTCTTATTAGCCGCTCGCTCGTAGCTCGCTACTGGACCACCTTAGTACATATATCTAACTACTTTAGGTATTGTATTAGCCGTGTCTATATATATATATATATATATATATATATATATATATATATATGATACTTATCAATAGCTTAACTCTTACCCTACACCAATACCTCACAAACTAGTCTACATTACTTATCGATACCTTGCTAACTGGTTATCTTATAATCTAATATCCATTTATAACTTAACTGAATGTTGGCATTCTAACTACACATATAACTGTCACCACATGAATCTGTGTGGTATTACCTAGTCTATCACTAAACTCCTTGGTACCCCAACATGACTACAACTGCTATGTGTGCTCATAGGATACCCCCTTGCGGGTATCAGTCCCTCTCGAGCATGGAATAACTGCTAGTACAGTTTCCCTAGCATTAGGTCCCCAACTGACCTACCTGTGTTGCTTCTACTGTCAATCTCAGTTGAACAAATCATACCCTTAGTCCCTAGGTATTACTGCTACTGACTTAAGTCTACTGCTACCCCCTTCTTGCGGTGCTCACCAACTCGAGCCTCACTCTAGAGCAGTACACAAGTGTTCACTGTAGCACACTAAAACTTAACTCCCAAGACACAGATATCTAACACATATGTACAAGCACATGCTTGCTGCAGTGCTTCGAGTGTACTACACTCTCCAAGTCTGAACCAACCCCCCTTACCTTGTTGATACATCCAAGTTTTTCCTCAACTGTAACTGCAGTAAAATACTGCAGATCTCATACTTCAACACACAAGCATCAGAGTTCACTCTACTCCCCTTATCATTGCTGTTATTGGTCTTATTACCCCAATACATACTGTGCAAAGCCTGTATCCGAGTTCCCCTTGCATTCTTTACTTGAATATCATTTGTTGATGCACCTACAGACAAGTATCTGAACATTCAGATACACCCACAGATATCTACCCATACAGGTTCAACCCATGCTCACCTTTCCCTACATTCCTGCTCATAACAACAACAACGCGTAACATCAACATAGCAGCAACTGTGCAGTGCACAATTGTGCACTACCTGCACTTTCCAGGAACAACCACACACAAATATATCATTCCCCACCAATACTAGCATAACTCCTAGTCAATTACCAACACACAAATCAACTCTAACCCCATATAAAATATATTGTCTGCACTCTCCATATTACACACAATAATATGAGCAATATACCAAATACCTTGCACAAGCCTTGATACTCAATAATACATACCCAAATGAGAGTAAAAACTCATAATTCTCTATTATAAACATATATGCCTCTCAATTATATATAATAATAATTAATATAACTAGTTACAATAAGAATTGAAGAGCATTCATATAAAATATCCAAAATGAGCCTCGTATCATACCGTATCACAAAATACTATGATACGATCTACTCGTGTCTAATTGTGGATATGTACTTAGTCTCCCAACCCCGATCTAAGTCTAATTAGATCTAATTGGTCTTATGACACACACTTGATGTGTCAATCTCAAAATTTCCCCTAATTGGACATAAATTATCATGTAGATTCCCTAATACAAGTCATATGAACCTATTTCTTGATCCTATGGGTAGCCTTAAGCCAAGGGATGATTCCTAACGGTTAAATCCATGAATTAGAGTCTAAATTAGTGGATGGATTTATAATTTACATATTGGGAGATGGATTCCCAATAAAATGCTCAATGGATACACTCAGGACATAATTTCCTTGTAAATTCCTCTTTCTTCAAGTGCTCCTTGCAATCCAAGCTCCAATACTTCTTAAATAATAAAATTGTGAGAGAATGGATATGAATTCGGTTAAATTTGGTGGAAAAATGATTCAATTTGGAGAAGACACAATTAGGAATCTCTATTAGAATGAACTAATGAGTGGAGAGAGAGTGAGACCCTCTATAGTGGCCGACCTCCTTTTTTTCCCTTTCCAAGCAATGTGTGTCACCCTCATATTTTTTAATCAAGGGTAGTTTGGTAATTGACATGGGTATTTATTTTTAGAATTTATTGTATTTAAAGATTGTGCATGTGTGATTAATTAATCATTATATTATTTAATTATTTTTAGATACTAGATTATTTTGTACTTGTGTAGTGGACCTAACCATTTAATTAGATGCATGAACCCAATATTTTAGTTTAGTTTAGATTGAGCCCAAGAATTAGGCCCATGGATTAGGAGGTTGGATTAATTAGTGAAACCATTAGACTAGAATATTTTCCCTTAATTAATTTCTTTATGAGAGGCCCCAAGGGGTGTTTTAGACATTTCACCTGGCTTGAGGAAGGGGTATATGGCCGGCTATTAGAGGGAAGAGAGAGTGTGTCTCTCATTTCATTTTTCTATTGCAATTAGATCTACATTTTCCCCTTTCCAAATTCCTTCATTCCGTCATCAATTTCTCACCAATTTTTTCACAAATTCCTATCCTATTTCTTAAGTGAGACTACTATAATAAGGATCTACAAGAAGGAAGCAACTACAAGGAGGAGGCCAAGATCTATAAGGAGGAGCTATATTCCCACATTTGGAGAGTTTTATTGGGAATCCATCTCCCAATAGATATATTTTAGTTTTTCCTCTTGTAGTATGTTCTAAATCTGAGTTTTAACCATGATAAATCATCCCATATGCATAAGCTACCCATAGGATTTGGTTTTAGGTTCATAGGAGACCTATGGTGGAAGTTATGTGTGTTTTTGAGTCAATTTTTTGGGGAATTCCGAGATTAGCACATGTGGTATTTGTCAATTGGTCAAATAGATCAATATGGCATGTGATTGCTTGTTTGTGACTAATATCATATCCATAATTGGGTATGTGCAGGCCGTATCTCATCAATTTGGCAATACGAATTAATTTTGGGGGTTTTTCTCCGACACGAGAATTTGTGCATATCAATTCTTGACATGGATACGTAGTTATTATTATTGTTCGTATTAGTCATAATTAGTATTCTAGACTAGCTCGTGTCCTTTGGAATATATTTGGTTGTGTGGTAGAGACGTATCACAAGCTTATCATAGAATTAGTGTGATACAGGTGCGGTGCACTCCACGTGTTTGGTTTATGGTCCTCATTTCTATATGTACTTGTGTATATATATATGTATGTTATATTTATGACCTATATATATATATGTGTATGTACCTGTAGTGTATAGTATATATTAGTGTATAAACTAGACTTGATGTGTGTGTGTGTGTGAGTATATATATATGTCTATATATATATATATATATATATATATATATATATATATATATATGAAGGTTGGTACTTATAGACTGAGATTAATAGAGTGAATATTGATATACATATAGATAGATTGGTGTATATATCTATATATACATAGAGAGCTAGGTATTTACGTATGTGTGTTTGTGTGAGCTATATGTGTGCAGTGTGCTAGTGAGTGAGTGGGCTCGCGCTATAGCAGCACCCCTAGATGTGCAAACTAACGAACTGCAGTTTAGCTAATCGAGCAAGAGTAGTAGCATTGTGCAGCTCGTCCCGAGTGAACTTCTTAGTAGTTGCAACAAGAGGGTACGTAGCTAGTTGTGTTCAGTGTACAGCTAGAGCCCAGAGCAGTATGCTCAGTAAGGGGAGTAGCAATATCTGTAGTATAGCAGAGGACACTTTAGCTGTAAGCTTCGGGTTTTAGCGTTCATGTCAAGGTGCAGTCGGCAAGATATCAACAGAAAGTTTTAGCAACTAAAGGCAGCATGGCAAGAGAGAGATACTGCAGTAGCAGTATGCAACAAGAACAGGAGCATAGCACAATAAGCCTTCATCAATTCAGCAGGTAACTGCATGTGCAGTATCCTCATCAACATCAAGTTTAATAACTAGTGCACTGCTAGCACAGAGAGAGAGATACAGTGAAACTGTATAGTGAGCCAGCAGTATCAGCTACCTCATCGTGCAATGAGATGCACAGTATCAGTATCAGTTTTCTGGTTCAGTCAAGTTTTGGGTAGTGGTTAGTGAGGTGGTTTAGCATGAGTTTGGGTTTTTGGTTTAGTCTAGTTGGTTCGTATATTAGATAGTTAGTATAAGTAGATAGTTAGTTAGATGTACTTGTTATGAGATAGATAGTTAGATATGGATACTAATATATATATATATATATATATATATATAATATACACTTAGTATATATTAGTATATTGGTTGAGGGTTATATATGTAGTAGCTATTTGGTGAGGTTTTGAATTACCTTGGGATACCAAGGTAAAGTCAAGGTAATGGGCCGATACCAAGGTATTGGGTTTGGGTATCGAGATAGGTAGTGTGATATGCATTGGTGCAGGGCCAAGGTATTTTAATTTCATTGTTTAGTTAAGCTAATATATTATTGACTTGTATATCTATATAAATTACTATTTTTATATATTAAAACTTGTGTATCTTGGGATACGATATTTTGGTGTGTTTTATAGTATCGTAGATTAGCTAGTATAGCTTAGTTTCATAGTGTTTTGACCTAGTGTCTTAGTGTTAGACTCTTGCAACCTAGAATTAGTCGGTTTGACTTAGAAATGGCTTTATGACTTAACATTACATTACATTTCACTTATTTTTATTCCTGAACCTTATATTGATGCAATATACAATATATATGTCTGTGTGACACCAACTTAGGCATCGAGAGACACACCTTGCTTAGGACTTCAGGCGAGTACATTTCTCTGATAGTTTTTAATTAATAATAGTGTATATATACATGTTCTAGAATTGTATACTTGATTCTGACACAGTGATTTCACGAACTTGTACTACATGGATCCCGTCAGGAGATGTTATCCCCTGTTTTGTTCAGCGGGTACTCCTGTACATGTATTTTATCATGTACATTGGATATTGATTTATATTTCGTGTTCACACACTGCTCATGTTCAGTATGATTATATTCATGTACACCCACTACTCGTGTTCAGTAGTCATATTTGTGTTCGTAGCGTATCGTGATTGGATCCATTGGTATTAGTTGGGGACGGGAGAGTAGGAGTTGATTATGTGATCAAAGCCCCATTGTTCATCATGTACATTCTGATTATATACCACACTTGTAATCGTCTTACCTTATTGATCATGTTCACCCAAACCAATCACATAATGAACTTGTATTATGAGGCACATTAGTTAGATTGCAGTTATTTTATCATATTGCTGATATTCATATTGTTGTTCTATATTCTCGTATATTACCTGTATATCTATTGTTCATTCATTCATATGTTTAGTGATCTTGTATTTCATTTCTATTATATATTTTATATGCTCGATTATGTTATTGAAACTGCTTTCAGAGGTATGTAGTTTGCTCCAATCCTGACTGGATATATTTTTCCAGATGATTGGCTTATATACCAGTATCCCATATTCTACGGGCCGTAGGACGGTGTACCTATAGAGGATACTCCTATATACCAGGAGGACTTAGTTGCAAAGCCCGAGGAGGTCTAGTTATTTGTGTTGGCTTGTATTAGACTATATTTGTGGAGATTCACAGTTGTATATTATTTCAGATTATGGATTGTATCTTATTCTTTCCTTCGCTATTCTATTCGGTCTTTATCTTCCTTAGTTTCTTTTGTGATTGAGATTAGTTATACTTGTGAGATATCCTATTATTCCTCTGTTTGGAGTTGAGATGATTGACAGGTACCATATTATATTGTAGAGATGTTAGATAGTTAGAAATGACCCAGACAACGTTCTACCGTCGATGCTGCGACGTAGGCTGGGCATAACCACGTATTCGTACCCGAATATCTGGGTACGGATTGTGACACATTTTAGTGGTGGCCCATGCAGGTCTAGATTCACAGGTAGTGCGATTCGTAGTGGTGCTCGTCTCGAGTACTGTTACGAGCCTGCTTTAGAAAATAGAATTTAGGCTGAGAGTTTACTCAATCACAATTAGAAAAAATTATAATATCAGTTTTTGCATTTCTTATCTATTAAATATTTGCTTTACTTTGAATAAAATTCTATCTTTCTTTGATAATATCGTATCATATTCAATATTGATTCCTTATTTCAATCTATCTTCAGGATACCGTCGAAGACGCGTTCCCAGCGCTCAGGTACCGCGATAGCACGATCAGTCACTTTATCACCCATGAGGGCATCACCCTCAGACGATATTCCAGTACCAAGCTTTCGTAGGACAGCTTCACCAGTCCAGGTTGGCGTATCTGCAACAGCTTTCGGAGGTGCTCCAACTCCAGTACCGAGGACAACGCAGACAGTTTCCGAAGATATTCCACCCCCATCAACCGCAGTCGATCAGACGCAGATATTCACACTCTTCCAGCAGATGATGGAGGCATAGCAGTGTAAAGTCCGAGGTCCTACGACAGAGCGTGGAGAATGCTCACTAGATCGTACTTGCAGCAGTTGAGATAGCTTCCACAGTCCCACCACAGATGGCACCACCTTAGTTTATTCCTCAGCAACCGAGGCCGAGGACCATCATAGACATCAAGAGGATGGGCCGGAAGGACTTCAGAGGCACAGTGGGGATCATTTATACGGATGATTGGATCGAGGACATCGAGCGGAACCTGCGGCTGGCGCAGATTCCAGAGATGTTACAGATAGAGGAAGCATGGTGTATGATGTTCGATATTGCTTTGACATGGTTCAGGACAGACCCAGGATTGCAGTACCAGGACGCACTTGGGAAGCTTTCAAAGAGCTTTTCAAGGAGAAGTTATTCCCAGATGTGGCTCTGACATCCTTAGAGAGCCAGTTCTAGTACCTCGTCCAGGGAGGTATTTAGTGGACAAGTATGCAGCGGAGTATTACTGACTAGGTCGCTTCGTGGAGGGGCAGAACCCCAGGGGAAGAGCTAGGAAGTTCAGGAAGGGCCTGAACCGGGAAGTCAAATCCCATACGAACTGAGATCCTACTGCCACCTTCGAGGAGATTCTCATACAAGCACAATAGGCAGAGGATGATTTAGAGCTTGGCTCTAAGATGCCGAGGGACACAGGAGGATCCAGTACCAACACGGGTCCAGCAAAGTGGCCTCATTTCTAGGAGCAGCACCAGAGGCACTACCAGCAGTCAAGGCAGCAGTATCACGGGCCAGGTAGAGCACCGATACAGCAGATGCACCAGATCCAGAGGGCAGCAGTTTCTTGCACTTTCTGTAAGAAGCAAGGACACGGATAGGATGCATGCAGGATGAAACTAGGCCAATGTTTATTCTGCAGATCGGAAGATCATCAGTTGAGGGCTTGTCCTAAAGTCCCAACTTGTCCAATTCAGGGCGGAGGTCAGGCACAGAGAGAACCCACTAGACCACCAGCTGGACAACAGAAAGGACCTCTACCACCGCAGCATCAGCAGCATAGAGGTGCGCAGCGACAGGGGCGAGCTTTTGCCTTTACTGTCGGGAAGAAGAAGCCGATTGGTGATGTCATCTCAGGTTTAGTTTATCTTGATTCCTTTCTAGCTCATACTTTATTCGATTATGATGCTTCTCATAGTTTTGTATCTATATTTTTTGCTCTGAGGCATAGTCTTGAGTTTGAACCGTTGGCGAGGACTTGCAAGATCACGACCGGGGGTGGCATTATCTTGGTCAGTGATGTTTGCAAGGACCAGAGAGTTTCTTTGGGAGGTCGAGAGTTGAGTGTATGTCTATTTGTAATGCCACTTCCGAGCTATAAAATAGTACTCGGGATGGATTGGTTGAGTAGGCATCATGCTAGTATCGATTATCATGGAGGAAGAGTTATGTTTCAGATGCCAGAAGAGCCAGAGTTTGAGTTCTTCAGAGGAACAGTGAGGTAGAGCGAAGGAGACTTCTGTGGAGCTTTGGTAGAAGAGCAAGAGCCGCCACATCCGTTGATTACCGAGTTCATAGATATCTTTCCAGAGGAGTTATCGAGGTTGCCACCGGACAGAGATATGGAATTCTCTATAGATTTGGTGCCAGGCGCAAAGCCAATATCTCAGCACGTCTATAGAGTAAACAATAATGAACTGACGGAGTTGAAGAAGTAGGTGGATGAGATACAAGACAAGGCCTTTATCTGTTCTAATTCATCACTATGGAGTGCTCCGATACTTTTTGTACCAAATAAGGATGGGTCGGTACGTATGTGTATCGACTACAGGGTGTAGAAGCATAAAAAATACGCTCGGGAGTTGTACGCGTAAAATCCCAAATATGCATGAAGCCCGCATAAAACAGAGCTCCAGCACTAGGTGGCATAAAATATGACTTAAGAGCCATTGGCATACAACAGAGCTTCAACGCTGTTTAGCGTAAAACAAAGCTCCAGAACATCCGCGTAAAGCAGTCCTTCCAGACTGCTTCGGCGTAAAAAGGTTGCTACATCGCCACTTCGGCGTAAAATCTGTCTGCTTTTAATGCAGCGGGAAGTTGTATGAGAAACTCTTCGTATTCCTCGAATGAACCTGTCAAACGAAGCAGTGAACCTGACTCCTGACAAAGAGTACTGCACGGCGATCGAGAGGACGGCAGTAATGATGATTCTATACAGAGCCTCAGACTGTCGTCTAGTGACATAACCTTTGATATAAGACGTTATTTACGCATTCAAGGAATACGCTGCCTATTCTACACAGGCAGAGATGAGCTTTACGCTCAGGATAAGACGAAACTAACTGCCACGTCAAAAGCTGTTCTTTGTACAGAACTCGAGGCACGTCTCTGCAGTTAATGCGCGAGATGGGGGCAGATCTCTGCATTTAATGCACGAGATTTGGTTCTACTTTTGATGACTGGGAGAGGTAAATTAGGGCTAATATGCTCACGTCACTATCCCTGCATATTACGCCAACCAGGCTATTTTCAGCTATAGGAGCACGCCGTACGCTATCTCCTTGAAATACGCCAACCAGGCTATTTTTAACTATAGGAGCACGCCGTATGCTATCTCCTCGAAATACGCCAATTCAGACAATATTTGCAAGGTACGTGATAAAGCTACTCGTCCTAGAATATGCTCAAGACCTCAGTCAAAGAAGGATAAATTGGCTATCTTTTCGCTAGTTACCTATCCATGCAGCATCAAGCTTTACGCAGAACTTGGCTTCTATGCCAAATAAACAACTACTTGGCTTCTACGCCAACCAGACAGCTACTTGGCTTCTACGCCAAACAGGCAGCTATTTGGCTTATACGCCAACAAGACAGCTACTTGGCTTTTATGCCAACGAGATAAGAATCTGGCTTTTATGCCTAGAAGACAGTTATTTGGCCTTTATGCCGACCTTCTCTACGCGAGGGGCAGTTATCTATATGGCTTGCATGCCGTGATATTCGATGAGCGATTATACACATTACCTCATAATGGGACACGCGTCACATGCCAATTTAGGAGATCATTCATACGTGGGTAGCAGTTATTATAACCGCCGCATAAAAGGTGCAGCTCTCTCTGCTGTTTGGTTTATACACCGACTGGTCAGTTACTGTGACCAAAATCTATAAATAGAGACTTCCGGCCACAAGAGTAGAGGAGAACGGAGGTCGAATCTAAGGTGGAGAGAATTCAGGAGTCACAGACAGAGGTCAAGGTCAAGAAAGCACCTATAGAGAGCTTTGGCAATGAGAGTTCAACCTTTCCTGCAGCCTTTGAAGCTTCTTTTTCTTCTTCTACAGCACTTCTTCGTCATCGTGTGGTCTAAGGGACAAAGTGATCGACCGCAGATCAGACTCCTATAGCAATATTTCCCCAGAATGAAATTTTTGTACTTAACATCCTCGTATAGGATTAATTGTACTTTTTTTCTTGTTTGTAAACAAAGAAAGGATTTCGTATAAACCTAGTTTCAATTTCTTTCGTCTATTATCAAACACAAGATGGCGACTCTGCTGGGGACCATTTTCTCATCCTATAAGAAATCCATTGCTCAACACGATGCTGTACCCGTTGGATCAACGAAGAAGACTCTGGTCGTCCAATTCGACCAATCTGCTTATGAAGACATGCTCCGCGTAGGGGGTGGCTCTCGTTCTCTCTCTGTCTACGACAACAGGAAGCTGGGAAAGTATGGATGCCCCGGACATCCTCTACCCTTCCTGCAGGCTCTCTCTCTCCGACCAACAAGGTTGTGACATTGCAACCTACGCGCCCTGCGCGTAAAACTCTGTCTTCCGTCTGTGACGTGGCAGACAAAGCTTCTGGCAATGCCTTAGTTCCAATCCAGAAGTCTACACCGAGCCCTGCGCGTAAAACTCTGTCACCCGTCTGTGACATGGCAGACAAAGCTTCTGGCAATGCCTTAGTGCCAATCCAGAAGTCTACAACGCGCCTTACGCATAAAACTTTATCTCCCATCTGTGACTTGGCAGACAAAGCTTCTGGCAATGCCTTAGTGCCAATCCAGAAGTCTACACCGTACCCTGCGCATAAAACTCTGTCTCCCGTCTGTGACGTGGCAGACAAAGCTTCTGGCAATACCTTAGTGCCAATCTAGAAGTCTACATCGTGCCCCATGCGTAAAACTTCGTCTCCCGTCTGTGACGTGGCAGACAAAATTTTTGACAAGGCCTCAGCGCCAATTTAAAATTCTAAACGTGCCCTTCGCATAAAAATACATCTCCTATCTATAATGAGGCAGATGATCCCTGCAATCACTGTAAAGGAAAACAAGTGGCAGATTTCCCGACCTCTCGGCTTTTACGCCATCAAGAGAAGAATTTTCCCGCTCTTCAGATTATGCGGAATGCTGACGGCCGATTGAGAACTTCCTTAGTTTTACGCCAACATGTACAAAGCTACATATTACCCCAGGATAAGCCCCTCAGCGTAAAGAAGACCCGGTTCAAGGGGAATATACTCCCCAGACGGATGATGGATCATATGCCACTCACATGGGCGAACTGATGTATACTTACGGCAGAGAGAGGGTCATGGTTCCCAATATCCGCGCTCCTACTGATGTAAAAAGGCAGAATAAGCCTTCTTCTTCTTCTTCTGCTAATCCCCCTGATTTGCATAATTTCTTGATCCAGAAGCGTAAAGACAGGAGATCTTCTAACATGTCTATTACAACCCCTAGGGAGCACTGTTGTAATAGTCATAAAGTTGTAGTTAACTACTACTGCTCTAAGGCAAAACGGTCAGTTTTCCACCGATTGAATTACTCTTTGTCTTTACAGAAAGAAGAGCCTATATTCGCATCAGTAAACATGGCTTCACACATTCCTAGAGGAAGGTCAAATTTAAGACGTCACCCCTCTAGAACTCCAAGCCAAAGGAGATTCGACAGACTCCTTGAGAATATTGAAGCAGGTGTGTTTCGAACCACCCGTTCGAGGTCACGACAACCGGCTTCATATTCTTCTGATTCCGACACTGGGGTTCGCCAGTTTCCCGAATCGGATGCTGAAAGTATAGACTCAATCTCTACAGAGATCTATACTAATCCTTCAATAAAATCCAGGGAAATGGGAGTCTATGCCATTGGAAATGAACACGAAGAGGCTTCCCCATCAGGAAGTACTGACCAACGCATCGCAGTATTGAAAGCATCACTCAAAGAGATGCATTCCCTGATGAAGAGTATGCGTCAGATGATGGTGACTCAACATGCGGCTGTAATAGCTCAAACATCGGTTCCTCCGACTCAACTACGTGTGGGGGTGGACCTACCACCATCCAACGCAAACCAGGAGCCTGTTCCAAATCAAGAGTCAGCGGCTCCTCAACTTCTTAACTCGGAGAATGTATTGCCTCATATTAGAGTTATAATACAACCGATCTTTTACCACTCTGCGATCCTTCTCCCAGCTGAAGATCCGATACAGGCAGTTTGAGAATTGAAAGCCCAATTTGATGCCTTGAAGCATAAAGATCAGCTCAAGAAGTTGGGAATCAACCAGCCGTACCCAGCTATCTGGGACGAGATCCCTTTCCCACCTAAATACAAACCACAGGCTATAGTTTTGTTTGAGAGAAAGATGTCACCAAGCCAGTACATGAACTACTTTAGCATGATGACAGTATTGTTATAGAGGAATGACGCCCTTCTCACTCGAGAGTTTAAAGGCTGTCTGTCTGGAGTGGCCTATCAGTGGTACCGTAGTCTTGCGGACAACTGCATTACTTCCTTTGAAGATTTCAAGACTCTGTTCTTTGCTCGATTCTACAAGGAGGGATGGACATGTCTATGTCATCACTTATCGAAGTAAAGCAGAAGGAGAAGGAGAGCGTTCGTACTTTTATCGAACGCTTTCTTCAGGCTACTTTGCAAATGCCTCCCGGCGTTCCAGATTCTGCCTTGGTGGACATTTACAGGAAGAACCTTCTCCCATTGATCTCGGTATTCACGGGACCATATCAGTTCCATGATTGGCCCTCGTTTATCATCTCAGCGGTAGCCACTGAAGATAACAGTCGGAAGGCACGTGACAATGGAATCATGATCTCTACCTCTAATAGAGGGAAGCGGTCATCTTCCAATAACGATCACGTTCGTAGTTCCAAATGGAAGGAAGCTCTGGCAATCAACACATCCAGGCCAAATACTCCGGCAACCACACAGACGAAACCTGGGACTTCCAGGCCCATTTAAGAATATTTTTTTGACGATGACGACATTCCGAGCATATTGGATTGTCTAATCAAAAGTGGCAAGATTACTCTTCCCGAAGTAAAGCGGCCTAATGAAGTCGGCAGTACCAATAACCCTAAGTACTGTATTTTCCACAGATACATACATCACCCCACAAAGCCATGTTATGTATTAAAAAGGAAAATACAGGAGCTGATCACCACCAAGGCCATCACTCTGCGTAATAGCGAGAAGACGGTCACAACCAACATGATCTCACTCCAATTTGGCAATCTGCCCCCTCAAGAAGTCTCGGATGGTGTAGTACCTATTCCAAGGGTGACGTTGAACATTGTTAATCTCCCGCCAACCAGGAGTCAAAATTATGACCTGGTACCCCTAACTACAAAGCATGGTGAGATTATGTGGGTTCATCCAGATCTGGTATCAGAAATTGAGGAAGAGACTCAAGCTACTAAAGCTAAGTCTAAAAAGAACTCAAGATGCAAACCATGCTATATGGCTGCAATATCCCCGACATCAGAAGAAAAGGCTTTGGCAACCGGGACCCGGTCAGGTAAAGTCTACCTCAAGGACTATGGAGGAAGCCAGGAGGAACCAACGACAAACACTTCAGCTGCTAAACCTCCAGAGCCTGAACCTGTTATACCAGAAACAGGTCCTTCTAGACCAACTTCGGGGGACAAGGGCAAGCAAAAAGAAGTTTGTTTCTATAAACCTTTGAAGAATATTCAAAACAATGGTTTAAAAAAATCATATAACTTCGACATCTTGGCCCAGTTGGCTAATACACCAGCCAGATTGTCCATTTTTGAGCTCCTAAGGCTATCCAAAGACACTCGTCAAGCCTTGAGTGAAGCGTTAATACAAGCGGATGTATGCTTGACTCAGTTCAAGTTCCCTGATAAAGAGCCTGTGGCATGCCCTTAATGCCATAGTATGATGGAAGTGGTCCCTAATATCATTTTTACTCAAGAGGACATGTTGTTGAAATATAACAAGCATGACAGGCCTCTTTATTACACCGGGTATGTTGGCTCAATGGAGGTAGATCGGATTCACATTGATCCGGTATCATCGATCAGCATCATCCCTCACAGTCTGTTAAGACCGTTGAGAATCCCTACAAGCGAACTGTCTTACACTACCACCACAATCGTGGGCTTTAATGCCAGGAAGAGCAAACCATTGGGAAAGATTCATCTGAGGATCCAGATTGGTGACCTTAGATCAGTGGCTACATGCTACATCATTTATTCAGAGGTGTCTTACAATATTTTGTTAGGCAGACCTTGGATCCACGATCACAATATCGTTCCTACCACTCTACATCAATGCTTCAAATATGTAGACGCCCAAGGGACAATGAAAACAGAATTTACGGATCTCAATCCTTTCAAAGGAGTTGAATCCTACTATTTTGTTGCCATGTTGTACACCCAATACTAAATGAAGGAGGTGTCAGGCAAGACGGAAGAGGAATCCTACCAGGAGCTAGGAAAGCCATCTGTTGAGCAACCTTTGTCAATCCAAGTGAAAGGGCGGACTACCCGTCCAAAGGTCACAGAACCCACGGCTATTCACTTGAGCAGAACCAAATCGGGAGGAGGAAGCGATCCTCTAGTGATCACTTTGAACCAGAAGCCTCCACCTTTGGTCATCAACCTCAGGCGCAACAAGCAGCCGACTAATGTAAATACAACCGGGAACGTGGTTTCTGACGATAATAAAGATTCTTTTTCCAGTATACTGGCGCTCAATTTCCAGATCAGGAATCTTCCCCCATAATAATATAGAACCTATAGCACAAAAATTCTTGGAAGCTATAGATTCCTATTATCCGTATATGTGGGAAGTGGCATCAACATCTAATGTCATCACGATATATGGGCCACATGAAGATTCTATCTTTGTTATCCTACCTACTTGCAACAATCAGCATCCAATAGTCTTCGGTCGCATGCGGAATAAACCAATTGTACAAGAAGATTCTCACAAATCTGATGATGGAAAAATACAAGTTCATAGATATAGCCCACAAGCTTTGAAGATTATGCAAAGTATGGGTTATGACCTGAAGTCGGAACCAGGCTTCAACTATGGGAAAGCAGACGAATGCAGTTACAGGGTGACCCCGACTGTCAACGAACTTATTTCGGGTTAGGGTATACAACACATCTTGCAACTTCCAATGACCCTGAGTCAAGTGAGGAGACCATTTCCTCTTTTCAAGACGATTTGCCATCCTCTGATTCAGAAGATGAACTGGAACAGGTATTATCAGTAAATATGGTATTGACAGATTCTCTCGAAATAGAGGAACAAGAATCTGAACCATTTGAAGATGAATCCTGGGCTCAGCAAATGGATACAGAATAGGAACTCCGGTTCGAGCAAAGAGAACCACCCACTGAAGATAAAGTTATCCAAGTCGATGTCGGGGATGAATTTTCACCAAAGTCGATATTCATGAGTAAAAATCTTTTCGAAGAAGAAAGGGAAGAAATAATCCAACTGATAAAAGAATATATCTATGTCTTTGCATGGAATTATGAGGATATGCCAGGTCTTGATCCTAAAGTGGCTACCCATAAACTCAACATACGACCCAATTTGAAGCCTGTGAAGCAACACCAACACCAGTTTCGTCCGGATATGATGGATGCTATTGAAGCTGAAATCAAGAAGCTAATAGCCTGTGTGTTCATCCGGGAAGAACAACATCCTGACTGGGTCGCCAATGTTGTCCCGGTCATGAAGAAAAGTGGGAAAGTGCGTGTTTGCATCGATTTACGAGATCTGAATGCGGCCTGCCCTAAAGATGAGTTCCCTCTTCCCATTACAGACGTCATAATCGATAATACGTACGGTTTTGAGCGCATGTCTTTCATGGACGAATTCTCAGGATATAATCAGATTAAGATGAATCCTGAAGACGAGAAGCATACTGCCTTCCGGACACCATTGGGGGTATATTGCTATACGGTTATGCCTTTCGGACTGAAGAATGCCGGGGCTACGTATCAACGAGCTATGAGTAACATATTCCATAAGCCCTTGCGCAAAACAGTAGAATATTACATAGACGATATTGCTGTCAAAAGCCGCCTCAAGGATAATCATATCCAAGACCTGAAGACAGTATTTAAATTGATGCGCCAACATCAACTCAAAATGAATCCTACAAAGTCCTTTCTTTGTGTATCCAGTGGCAAATTCCTGGGATTTGTCATTACCGCTAAAGACATTCAAGTGGACCTTGATAAAGTAAAGGCTATCCTAGAAATACGACCACCCCGTAATATGAGGGAACTCAGGGGATTCCAAGGTCATTTGGCTTATATCAGGAGATTCATATCCACCCTCTCTGGGAGATATCAGCCTTTTTCTTGCCTGATGAACAAAGGTGTGTCATTCTTATGGGACGAAGCCTGTCAGTAAGAGTTTAATGATATCAAACGCTACCTTACTAATCCTCCAGTTCTGGTGCCTTCCGTCTTAGGAAGACCATTTTTGTTGTATGTTCGAGCAATGGATCATTCTTTAGGAGCTCTCATCGCACAGAAGAACAATGAGGGTCATGAACAGGCTATCTACTATCTAAGCAAGATGATGGTCGAAGCTGAACACCGGTATAATCCAGTGGAAAAAGAATGCTTGGCCCTGATATTCGTCATTCAGAAGATGCGACATTACGTGACAGGCCAAATTATTCATATCATCTCCAGAATCAACCCTCTTCGGGTATTAATAAGTAAGCCGAGCGTGCTTAATTCCCGACTCGCGACTTGGGCGATGTTACTAACACCCTATGATGTGGTATACGTCCCTCAGAAGTCCATAAAAGGTCAAGCCTTGGCTGATTTCTTAGCTTCCCATCCAATTCCGGAAACCCCCAAACTATACGAGGATATTCCCGATGAAGTTGTAGAATATAATTCTGCAATAGAAGGCGATACCTGGCAGATATTCTTCGATGGTGCCTCCCGGACTGGTCCCAAGGGAAATGTGGTTTCAGGAGTAGG
Source organism: Iris macrosiphon (assembly GCA_036927795.1). Lineage (NCBI taxonomy): Eukaryota > Viridiplantae > Streptophyta > Magnoliopsida > Asparagales > Iridaceae > Iris > Iris macrosiphon. The sequence goes on along the minus strand of JAYESA010000006.1, from coordinate 66,110,588 downwards.
AATTATTCTGGTAACTCCTGATAAAGTCGTCATCTATCGAGCATATTCTCTTAGCGAACCCTGCTCTAATAATGTGACAGAGTATAATGCCCTGCTAATTAGGCTTCAAGTCGCTAAAGAATTGGATGTCGAATACATGGAAGCTTTAGGTGATACTCAGCTGATCGTCAATCAGGTGAGAGGAATATATGAAGTCCGCAATCCAGACCTTATTCCTTATCACCAAGCAACTGTAGAGATAGACATGTCTTTCAAAGGACTCTTCTTAGAGCATGTGCCGCGATCTCAAAATTTGGAAGCTGACGCTCTGGCCAGTCTAGCTGCAGATCTGGCTATTCCTATCAAAAGGCAGAATTCGGTGATCCTTCTTAACAGAGATTTATTCTGTGTGAAAAATAATTTTTACATAGAACACAGCTACGCGGTAAACAAGATTCCTCCCAAGAGGGATTGGAGAAGTCCCTTTATAGACTTCGCATCATACGGAATCTTGCCAGACGATCCTAAAGAAGCAGTATCTATCAAAAGATGATCACTATGCTTTTATTTTGATGCTTCTTCACAAAGTCTATATCGTCGAACGTACGATGGACTATTGTTACGGTGTCTCTCCGATGATTATGCAAAGCGGGTCATCCGAGAAGCTCATGACGGTGTATGTGGAGCACATCAACCCGGTCCTAAGTTACAGGATCATGTCAGGAGGATGGGTTATTACTGGCATACCATGATTGTAGATGCCACGAAATATGTAAGACAATGCAAAGCCTGTCAGGTTCATGCAGATTTTATACATCAACCTTCTGAGTATTTGTATACTACTATTGCATCATGGCCCTTTGAAGCATGGGGTATGGTTATCATCGGTCCTATTCACCCGTCGTCTTCTAGAGGACATTGATTCATACTAGCTATCACCGATTATTTCTCTAAATGGGCGAAGACGATCCCTCTTGCTGAGGTAAAGACATCCAATGTGATCAACTTTATCAAGCATCATGTCATTTATCGCTTTGGGATACCCCGAAGGATAATTCATGACAACGGGCCCCAATTCATCAGCCAAGTATTTTACCGATTTTGCGATAAGAATCGGATACAAAATATTGCCTCAACGGCATATAATCCTGCTGCTAATGGTCTGGCGAAAGCCTTCAATAAAACCTTCATCAAACTCTTGAAGAAGTTCGTCTCTTCGAACAAAAGAGATTGGAACGAGAATCTAGGAGAATGCCTCTAGGCATACCACACAACAGTACGAACACCGACGGGCTGTACCCCATTCTTATTAGTCTACGGGTGTGAAGCAGTTTTCCCCATTGAAATCCAAATTCCATCACTCAGAATAGCAGTGGCTAATGAGTTGACTCAGGAAAAGAATGATCAATTAAGGCTTCAAGAGTTAGAAGGATCAGACGAGAAATTCCTTCAAGCTCAATAGCGCATCGCGTTCTACCAAGCACGTATTTCTAAAGCTTTTAATCAGAAAGCGAAGGAAAGAGTATTCAAAGTTGGCGAGCTAGTTTTAGCTGTGAAGAGGCCAATGATCATTACACACAAAAGTAAGGTAAGTTCCAGCCCAAATGGGAGGGCCCTTATGTGATTGAAACGACATTTTCAAACGGTGCTTATAGATTAGCCAAGCCTAATGGAGATCTGATAATGTCTCCTATCAACGGAAAATTCCTGAAGAGGTACTATGCTTAATCACCCTCGCTTAAACGGAGTATGATGAAGATCTCATTCTGACGATACTACGTACAAAGACTGGTTAGATCATATTCTATCATGTTTTTATGACCTCTGAATAGTTATATTTAACTAATTCGAAACGTCAAAACCTATCACGTCCATATTACCTCTGATAGTGTTTTGTACACCAATTTAGTTGGATCATATTCTATTATGTCCATATAACCTCTGAATAGATATGTTCAACTAAAACTTACTGAAAGGATATCACGTCCATATTACCTCTGATATCACTTTCACCCTAGCCTGTCATTTATATTCCAAAATGATAGGTCCACAAAGTCAGAAAAAGTATCTTTATTATCTCTGTGAAAAGCAAATTATAAAAGAAGCAAAAAGGTACATTATTGGGGAGGAGCAGTTAAATCGCGAATCTTTCGTGCCAAAGCAGCCATCCTCTCATTCCTGGAGTTCAAGACGTTAGCGCGAGCCCGCTCCATGTCACTACCACTTTTCCATATAAGGGCATTTGTGTAATTTAGCTATTTTAAATAATTATGAATTTAATTAAATGCTGAGTTTTGTAACTAATTATATTATTATTTGTAATGTTTAGTTTTAGGTCAAACCCTAGAACTCATTAGGACAGACCCTAGTGAGTCAACCCTAATTGTAAACCAGTTCTAGTGAAACCCTAGAATTCTAATTTTAGGCTTGGACCTCAAACCCTAGAAGGCCTAAACCTGAGTTAATTAGGTTCCACATGAGAGGGCCAGGTGGTTTAACCTAAAAAGACTAGGCATGGAAACCCTAAACTTGCTTTAATATAAAAGGAAGCCTCTTTCTAAGCTATTCTTCATGTAGAGAAAAAGGAAACCCTAGCCTCCACAAGAGAAACCATCTCCCCACCCAATTTTCGAGATCTAGCCCTAGGTTTCCATTTTCTCCTCCTCCAAAGCAAGGAAAGCAGGGAACTTGGGTCAAGGAAACTTGGGAAGGAAGAACTTCCATTGGAGAAACCATCCCTGCAGGTAAAACCCCATTTTTTTCTTCATTAAATTCCTGTTTTCAGATGTTAATGGCCATTAGGAACCCACCCTATTGTTTAGAGTTTGATTTTAAGGTTTTGATTAGGTTTAGGTGTCCCAACATTTGGTTTTCCCCTAATTTCGTAAACCCTAACCCTAGGTATTTGTATGTAGACAGATTTTATCTCATGTATGTAGGATTGGATCTCGATTTTAGGGTTGATTTGGGGGTATTCACTGTACAGTAGGTATAGGGGTATTTTCCTGTACAGTCGGGTGTGTACCATGTGCACAGCTGGGTTATTGTGTATGTGAGTTGATTTCAGCACACCAGGTGCTTGAGAATATGTTCATTAGGGTTTTACCTATTTAACGTATTTAAATCCCTGCATATGCTGATGTATCAAACTATATACATAATATAACTTGTGTAGAATCAGTGCTAGTTTGCAGTGCTGTGCAGTGTGGGTTTACCCGTGTCTCTGTGTGTGTTTCTCTAACTATGTATAATTTAGTACCAAAATACCTATGTGTTAATATGTGACTGTATATGTATGTTGTGTGTATCAGTTTAGTTTGTGTGTGCCTGTGTCAGTATGATGTTAGAGAGGGCAGTGTGCAGGGGAAAGAGGTGTGTGCAGTATTAGTGAATCAGAATTTAGTGTGTATATTTCCTGTGTCAGCAAACTGTGCAGTTATGGCCTGGGTGAGCAGTCATTTGCTGTGAGGTGCAACTGTGTATCCTTGTGTGCCAGTGTGTGTAGCACGGTGTGTGTGAGTTAGAACTGAGGGGTAGTTGGGTAGGAATTCTGTAGGTGTGTGAGTGTATTTGAATTTGGATGAGTACACTAAGACCTACTGCCTGAAAACTGATACATTAGTGAGTCTAGTGTATTCATTATGCAGTGGGTATGATAGGGGGGAGCAGAATTCAGTAGGACATTGGTCTAGCACTGTGCAGTTGAGGTGTGCACCAGTGTCACTGTGAGGGTATTGTTTTCAGTATCTAGGTTGTTTAGTGAGTTGGTTTTAGAAGTTTAATTTCAGCAGAGTGTGTGTGGGTGTTTAACAGTGTGTGTATCAGTTAGACAAGGGTAGGTATTAGCAGTGTATCAGTGAATAGAGTATTAGGGAGCAGAGGGTCTCTGAGACTGCGTGATGTATTATAAAACCCAATGTGACAGTGTTGAGTATCCTGTGTGTGAGTGAATCAGTGACTATGTAGAGTACCTGGGTAGTGAGCAGTGAGTTAAGTTTTTGAGGGGAATCAGTAGGTATCAGTGTGGTAGGTATCCATGAACCTAGCTAAGTGACAGTGTGTGTGATCTTGTGCGTATCAGTTAGAATACCTGTGTGTCAGTTAGAAACTGTGTGTGAGAATACTTTGTGCTAGCAGTAAGTGAGTTGGTGAGTGATTCAGTGAGTAAGGGAGCCCCTATGAGTGTGTGTTATGTGTGTCCCTGTGTCTAACCAGTGTATGCAGATTTGCTTGTGTATCAGTTAGAGAGTGTAGTGTGTAAATGCCTATGTGAGCCTATGTGTCTGTGTGTATCAACATGTTAGTCCTAGTGTGTCTAAGTGTGTAGTTCAGACTGAACCTGTGAAATAATATATGTGTGTGTAGTGGCAAATTTCACCAAGTGATAGATAAGGGGGGTGCTCTCAGTTACAGTAGGTAGAGAGAAATATTGTACTCAGTTGGTAGTAGGAGTACTATGCTCAGTAGTGACAGTAGTAAGATGGTTTGGGGAGCTAAGGTTTAGTGAAGCTAGGTGTACAGTAAGGAAAACAAGAGGTAAAGTGTGTGTCAGTCCTTAAGGTATTGATACATGGGGGTATGTAATACTAAATTATCAGGGTAAGTGTGATATGGTTAAGTAATAACTTAGTACCATAGTATATGAGTCAATGATATGATGAATAACATCTAGTATAGTAAATATTAGTTAGTATTAGTAGTATTAGTTAGGTATTAACTAATGTAGACTAGTAATTAGTCTAGTGTTGACCTAACTAACCTTGTATAGACCTAAAAATAGCCTAGAACACAATACATAGCTAGTTTCATTGTTTATCTTTCTAAATTACTAATTAACTTTAATATTGATATTTAGGACTTTGTGATCCCACCTTGGACATCGATCCTCACACCTTGCTCAGGACCACAGGCGAGTACATTCTCTGACAGTTTTCATTGTTGATTACTTCTATAAATTGTAGTGTATTACATACTTGATTCCGACACTATGGATACACGGGTTAGCACCCTAGATCCCCATCATGAGGAGTCGTGATTGGAATCCATCGTGCTAGCTGGGGGATGGGGAACTATTAGTAGATTATGTGATCATATCCAAACTTACCATGCATCATAGCTCACCCCACTTCTCACGTCGGGTGCGGCCTGACCATCATCATGCTTCATAGCTGTTATATATGATTAGCCTGACCATTATCATGCATCATAGCTAACCATATGGTTAGCCTGACCTACAAGAATCATAGTTAATCATATATAACCAGCCTGATCTAGTCCCAAGCCGATCACATGATAAACTAATATTTCAAACACTTAGCTAGATATTTTATCTTTATTCAGATTTACTTGTTCTAGCATTCACTGTTTATTGTTCATTGCTAGATGCTCTATTGTCTATTTCATTTTCTCCTGTACTTCTCATTTTCAGCATTTATTTCCATTTTGTATCTCTTACACTGTTTATAGACTTTGTCAATTTAATAAAACTGCTGTTAGTGCTTGTGCTTCGCTCCAATCCTGACTGGATAACATTTTTCAGAGGACCTGGAGGATCTTTGCCCCACTCATTACGGCCCAGGATTAGAGGGTGATTTTACTCCAGAAACCCCAGAGGAGTTGCCTAGCCTAGAAGAGAACGTACCTGGCTGCTCTTAGACTACTTTTTCTACATTATTGTTTTAGACTGAGACTGAGATGTATTTATTATTTTGTGACTTTGTGAGGTCATTTAGACCCAGGATTTGAGTTGGATTATTGTGGTTGGTTTTATTAGAACTCTTTTCTATTCTCATCGTGCTATGATTTCTATTAGCTTGTGATTGAGTATGTCATAGAACCGTGGATTATTATCATTGTCCTCCGTACGGAGTTGAGATTATTGACAGGATATATTATGTTTAGACCTAGACAGCGTTCTACCGCCGATGCTGCGGCGTAGGCTGGACGTACCCACGACTCATGCCCAAATTCCGGGTGCGGGTCGTGACACATTTTTAGTGGTGGCCCATGCAGGTCTAGCTTCGTAAGTTGTACGGTATCGTGGTAGTGCGACAACTTAGTTGTACTACTGCGAGCCTGTTTTAGGAAATAGGATTTAGGCCGAGGATATGCTCAATCACAATTAGGAAATTCTGATTCTTATGACATTACTCTTAATGATTTTCCTTTAGAATTTACTGTCCTTCCTTGATGATATCGTGTTTATTACTTTAATTGATTCTTTCAATCTGTCTTCAGGATGCCGAGGACCAGGTCCCAGAGACTCGGAGCAGCAGCTTCAGAGAGGTCTGCCACCTCTCGCCCGGCCGGACAGACATTCGCAGCACCTCCTACATCTCCAGTACATGTGGGAGTGTCTGCAGCATTCGGGGGTCCTCCACCACCAGTTCAGAGGGTCCTCACAGCTACGACGGCACCACCACCAGCTCAGCATCCAGGAGGTGTGCCCGTCGATGGAGCACAGATGTTCGCCTTGATTCAGGGCATGGTCGATGCCCAGAGGACGTCGGCAGAGGCCCAGAGAGTGCAGGCTGAGGCACATCAGGCCCAGACAGAGATGATGAGGGTGAACATGGAGAATGCTCACCAAGTGGCTCTCCAGGCTGTGGAGAGAGTCACTCAGCAGCAGCAGCGTCCTGATCAGCACCACCAGAGGCCGGGCACCATTATGGACTTCAAGAGGATGATGCCTCGGGAGTTCAAGGGGACAGAAGGGATACTCTACGCCGATGATTGGCTAGAGGACATCGAGAGAAACTTGCGCTTGGCACAGCTTCCGGAGGGCCTTCAGATCGAGGCCGCTGGCAGCCAGATGTTCGATATTGCCTTGACATGGTTTCGCACGGAGCCGAGACTCTTGCGCAGGGGACTCACTTGGGAAGCTTTCAAGGAGCTCTTCAAAGAAAAGTTCTTTCCTGATGTCGCCCTGGGAGCTTTGGAAAGTCAGTTCCATGACTTAGCCCAGGGGAGCTCGTCCGTCGATGAGTATGCCGCGGAGTTTTCCCGCCTGAGCCGCTTCGCGCCATCGATGATTAGAGATCCGGGGGACAGGGCCCAGAAATTCAGAAAGGGGCTGACAAGGGAGATCAAGTCTCGCACGTCGGGACGTCGCACAGCTACCTACGAGGGCATATTGATGGATGCCCAAGTAGCCGAGGATGACTTGGGCCTCAGGCCCAAGAGGGGACGCGATGGTTTCGGAGGAGCAAACAGTAGTACGGGACCGGGCAAGCGTCCACACTTTCAGCAGCAACAGCAGAGACCCTTTCAGCAGCAGCATCAGGCACCAGCCCGAGGGCAGGTCCAGCAGCAGCAACAGAGACAGAACCAGCCCGCTATCCAGTGTGCGTACTGCAGGAAGATGGGACATACTAGAGATATCTGCAGGAAGAGATTGGGCTCATGTCTATCCTGTGGATCGACGACACACCAGCTGAAGGATTGTCCTACCTTTCGTCCAGGTCAGGGTGGAGCAGCCGCCCAGAGAGGATCAGACAGGGTGCCTACCGCACCAGGAGGCCAACAACAGAGGGGACCACTCCCACCGCAACATCAGAAGTTCGCCCAGCATCAGCAGCAGAGAGGTGCACCCCAGGGGCGAGCATATGCCATGGCAGTCGAGGAAATTGAGCCAGCAGGAGACTTGATCACAGGTTCGGTTCTTCTCGATTGTATTCCCGCATTTACCTTATTCGACTCTGGCGCTTCCCATAGTTTTGTGTCTGTATCATATGCACTTCGACATCATTTAGACACAGAACCATTAGCTAGGACTTGCAAGATCATGACTGGTGGAGGTATTATCCTAGTCCGTGATCACTGCAAGGACCGGAGAGTGTCAGTAGGAGGCCGAGACTTGAGCGTGAGCTTACTCGTCATGCCACTTCCGGGGTACGATATTGTACTCGGAATGGACTGGTTGAGCAGGCATCATGCTACTATAGATTGTTATAGAGGCAGAGTATTATTTAGACCACCAGGAGAGCCGGAGTTTGAGGTCGTCAGAGGAGCATCGGAACAGAGCAGGGGCACATTTTGCGGAGCCAGGGCAGAAGAAGAGGAGTTGCCACATCCTCTGATAGCGGAATTCCTGGATGTATTTCCAGAAGAGTTGCCAGGCTTGCCGCCAGACAGAGATTTTGAATTCTCTATAGACTTGGTTCCAGGAGCGGAGCCCATTTCACAACATGTCTATAGAGTCAACAACAGCGAGCTAGCAGAACTGAAGAAGCAAGTTGAGGAGCTGCAGGACAAAGGCTTCATCAAATCCAGTTCATCACCATGGGGAGCTCCGGTATTGTTCGTACCGAAGAAGGACGGCACGGTGCGCATGTGCATTGATTATAGAGCTTTGAACAATATCACTATCAAGAACAAGTATCCGCTGCCGAGGATAGATGATCTTTTCGATCAGTTGAGCGGGGCGAGGGTATTTTCAAAGATAGATTTGAGGTCAGGATATCACCAGGTAAAGGTAAAGAAAGAAGACACGCCGAAGACAGCCTTTCGGACCAGATACGGCCAGTTTGAGTTCCTGGTGATGCCATTTGGTTTAACCAATGCACCGGCAGTATTCATGAACCTGATGAACAAGGTGTTCCATCAGTACCTTGACAAGTTCGTGGTGGTGTTCATCGACGATATTCTTGTGTATTCCAAGACACCAGAGGAGCACGAGGAGCACCTGAGATTGGTCTTAGAGACTCTCAGGAGGGAGAAGCTGTACGGAAAACTCTCTAAGTGTGAATTCTTCCTTGACAAGGTCAAATTTCTTGGGCATGTGGTATCAGGTGACGGAATCTCGGTAAACCCAAAGAAGATCGAGGCAGTGGAGTCATGGGCTGCCCCCAGTTCGGTAGCTGAGATCAGGAGTTTTCTCGGGCTAGCAGGATACTACAGGAGGTTTGTACAAGACTTCTCCAAGATTGCAGCGCCGATGACCAGATTGACTAGGAAAGATGTGGATTTTGTCTGGACGGAGGAGTGCCAGGCTGCATTTGATGAACTAAAGAAGAGGTTGACAACAGCTCCAGTTTTGACGTTGCCAGCAGGGACAGGTGGTTTTACCATCTACAGTGATGCTTCAGGAAAGGGTCTGGGATGTGTTCTTCAGCAGCACGGGAAGGTAATTGCCTATGCTTCCAGGCAGTTACGCCCTCATGAAAAGAACTACCCCACCCACGATTTAGAGTTGGCAGCAGTTATCTTCGCTCTAAAGCTGTGGAAGCATTATCTGTACGGAGAGCGTGTGGAGATCTTCACAGACCACAAGAGCTTGAAGTACGTATTCACACAGAAGGAGCTGAACATGAGGCAGAGGAGGTGGTTAGAGTTGATGAAGGACTTTGACATCTCATTGTAGTACCACCCAGGGAAGGCTAACGTAGTCGCCGATGCCTTGAGCAGGTATCCGACGGCTATGTACTTGACGACAGATAGGCATTTGTTGGCTGATTTGGAGAGCTTGGAGATTGAAGTGTTAGTTCCCGGTACTGAGATTTAGATATGGGGATTACAGATACAGTCCGAGCTGATGGACAGGATCAGAGCTGCACAGTACGATGATGAGACTCTGAGGAGTATCAGAGCACGGATTCAGATGGGATTATCGGACGACTTTACTATCGCAGATGATGGTTCTTTACCTCACGGCACGAGGATGTGTGTGCCGAACGGGGAGCTGCGCGAGGAGGTTTTACAGGAGGCACACCGCTCTCAGTACTCGATGCATCCCGGTGCCAACAAGATGTATCGAGACTTGAGGGAGCACGTATGGTGGTATGGAATGAAGCGCGAGGTAGCACGCTTCGTATCTCGGTGTCTAGTGTGCCAGCAGGTAAAGGCAGACCGGCAGAGGCCAGGAGGTTTGCTTCAACCTTTACCGATTCCAGAATGGAAATGGGAGCACGTGACCATGGATTTTGTTTCAGGGCTTCCACGTTCTCCAGGAGGGAAGGACGCGATTTGGGTCATCGTGGACAGGTTGACCAAATCAGCCCATTTCTTACCTTTCAAGGTGGGCACGTCGACAGAGAGGCTAGCAGAGATGTACGTGCGACAGATTGTTAGGCTTCATGGAGTTCCTGTAAGCATTGTCTCGGATCGGGATAGTCGTTTCACTTCCCACTTCTGGAGGAGTCTGCAGGCTAGCTTGGGCACTCAGCTCAAGTTCAGTACCGCATATCACCCCCAGACGGACGGGCAGTCTGAAAGGACTATTTAGACTCTTGAGGATATGCTACGCACTTGCGTTCTAGATCTCGGAGGTTCTTGGGAGGATCATCTGCACCTGGTAGAGTTTGCTTACAACAACAGCTACCAGGCCAGCATCGAGATGTCACCATTTGAGGCTCTTTATGGACGAAGGTATCGTACACCATTATCGTGGGACGACATTGGAGAGAGAGCCTTGCTAGGACCAGAAATGGTCGTGGATGCAGCAGAAAAGGTGAAACTCATCAGAGACAGACTGCGAGTGGCGCAGGACAGACAGCGGCATTGGGCCGACAGCCACCGTAGACCCCTTGAGTTTCAGGTATAGATTGTTATTTTCTGGCTTGTGTTTGTTTGTTTAGACTGCGTGTTGAGACTGTTTTGTTTTAGGTTGGCGATCTAGTATTCCTACGGATTTCTTCGACTCGTGACACAATTTGTTTTGGTAGAGGCGGGAAGCTTAGCCCACGCTACATCGGACCCTTCGGTATTCTTGCAAGGGTAGGTACAGTGGCGTATAGATTAGACTTGCCGCCTGCATTAGAAGGAGTGCATGATGTGTTCCACGTGTCGCAGCTGAGACGGTACGTGGCCGACCCTAGTCACGTACTTGATCACTCGGAGATTGAGGTTGGTCCGACGCTCAGCTACCCTGAGCAGCCCGTAGAGATCTTGGACCGCAGAGAAAAGGTGTTGCGGAACCAAACCATCCCTTTGGTTCGTGTTGCATGGAGACATCACTCTCCAGGGGAGTCGACCTGGGAGAGAGAGGACGAAATGCGCGCGCAATACCCGTATCTCTTCTAGACTTGAGGTATATTCCTTTTCTGATTTCATTCTTGTTGTAGTTCAGTCCAATTTCGAGGACGAAATTTCTTTTAGGAGGGTAGACTTGTCACTACCACTTTTCCATATAAGGGCATTTGTGTAATTTAGCTATTTTAAATAATTATGAATTTAATTAAATGCTGAGTTTTGTAACTAATTATATTATTATTTGTAATGTTTAGTTTTAGGTCAAACCCTAGAACTTATTAGGACAGACCCTAGTGAGTCAACCCTAATTGTAAACCAGTTCTAGTGAAACCCTAGAATTCTAATTTTAGGCTTGGACCTCAAACCCTAGAAGGCCTAAACCTGAGTTGATTAGGTTCCACATGAGAGGGCCAGGTGGTTTAACCTAAAAAGACTAGGCATGGAAACCCTAAACTTGCTTTAATATAAAAGGAAGCCTCTTTCTAAGCTATTCTTCATGTAGAGAAAAAGGAAACCCTAGCCTCCACAAGAGAAACCATCTCCCCACCCAATTTTCGAGATCTAGCCCTAGGTTTCCATTTTCTCCTCCTCCAAAGCAAGGAAAGCAGGGAACTTGGGTCAAGGAAACTTGGGAAGGAAGAACTTCCATTGGAGAAACCATCCCTGCAGGTAAAACCCCATTTTTTTCTTCATTAAATTCCTGTTTTCAGATGTTAATGGCCATTAGGAACCCACCCTATTGTTTAGAGTTTGATTTTAAGGTTTTGATTAGGTTTAGGTGTCCCAACATTTGGTTTTCCCCTAATTTTGTAAACTCTAACCCTAGGTATTTGTATGTAGACAGATTTCATCTCATGTATGTAGGGTTGGATCTCGATTTTAGGGTTGATTTGGGGGTATTCACTGTACAGTAGGTATAGGGGTATTTTCCTGTACAATCGGGTGTGTACCATGTGCACAGCCGGGTTATTGTGTATGTGAGTTGATTTCAGCACACCAGGTGCTTGAGAATATGTTCATTAGGGTTTTACCTATTTAACGTATTTAAATCCCTGCGTATGCTGATGTATCAAACTATATACATAATATAACTTGTGTAGAATCAGTGCTGGTTTGCTGTGCTGTGCAGTGTGGGTTTACCCGTGTCTCTGTGTGAGTTTCTCTAACTATGTATAATTTAGTACCAAAATACCTATGTGTTAATATGTGACTGTATATGTATGTTGTGTGTATCAGTTTAGTTTGTGTGTGCCTGTGTCAGTATGATGTTAGAGAGGGCAGTGTGCAGGGGAAAGAGGTGTGTGCAGTATTAGTGAATCAGAATTTAGTGTGTATATTTCCTGTGTCAGCAAACTGTGCAGTTATGGCCTGGGTGAGCAGTCATTTGCTGTGAGGTGCAACTGTGTATCCTTGTGTGCCAGTGTGTGTAGCACGGTGTGTGTGAGTTAGAACTGAGGGGTAGTTGGATAGGAATTCTGTAGGTGTGTGAGTGTATTTGAATTTGGATGAGTACACTAAGACCTACTGCCTGAAAACTGATACATTAGTGAGTCTAGTGTATTCATTATGCAGTGGGTATGATAGGGGGGAGCAGAATTCAGTAGGACATTGGTCTAGCACTGTGCAGTTGAGGTGTGCACCAGTGTCACTGTGAGGGTATTGTTTTTAGTATCTAGGTTGTTTAGTGAGTTGGTTTTAGAAGTTTAATTTCAGCAGAGTGTGTGTGGGTGTTTAACAGTGTGTGTATCAGTTAGACAAGGGTAGGTATTAGCAGTGTATCAGTGAATAGAGTATTAGGTAGCAGAGGGTCTCTGAGACTGCGTGATCTATTATAAAACCCAATGTGACAGTGTTGAGTATCCTGTGTGTGAGTGAATCAGTGACTGTGTAGAGTACCTGGGTAGTGAGCAGTGAGTTTAGTTCTTGAGGGGAATCAGTAGGTATCAGTGTGTTAGGTATCCATGAACCTAGCTAAGTGACAGTGTGTGTGATCTTGTGTGTATCAGTTAGAATACCTGTGTGTCAGTTAGAAACTGTGTGTGAGAATACTTTGTGCTAGCAGTAAGTGAGTTGGTGAGTGATTCAGTGAGTAAGGGAGCCCCTATGAGTGTGTGTTATGTGTGTCCTTGTGTCTATCCAGTGTGTGCAGATTTGCTTGTGTATCAGTTAGAGAGTGTAGTGTGTAAATGCCTATGTGAGCCTATGTGTCTGTGTGTATCAACATGTTAGTCCTAGTGTGTCTAAGTGTGTAGTTCAGACTGAACCTGTGAAATAATATATGTGTGTGTAGTGGCAAATTTCACCAAGTGATAGATAAGGGGGGTGCTCTCAGTTACAGTAGGTAGAGAGAAATATTGTACTCAGTTGGTAGTAGGAGTACTATGCTCAGTAGTGACAGTAGTAAGATGGTTTGGGGAGCTAAGGTTTAGTGAAGCTAGGTGTACAGTAAGGAAAACAAGAGGTAAAGTGTGTGTCAGTCCTTAAGGTATTGATACATGGGGGTATGTAATACTAAATTATCAGGGTAAGTGTGATATGGTTAAGTAATAACTTAGTACCATAGTATATGAGTCAATGATATGATGAATAACATCTAGTATAGTAAATATTAGTTAGTATTAGTAGTATTAGTTAGGTATTAACTAATGTAGACTAGTAATTAGTCTAGTGTTGACCTAACTAACCTTGTATAGACCTAAAAATAGCCTAGAATACTATACATAGCTAGTTTCATTATTTATCTTTCTAAATTACTAATTAACTTTAATATTGATATTTAGGGCTTTGTGATCCCACCTTGGACATCGATCCTCAAACCTTGCTCAGGACCACAGGCGAGTACATTCTCTGACAGTTTTTATTGTTGATTACTTCTATAAATTGTAGTGTATTACATACTTGATTCCGACACTATGGATACACGGGTTAGCACCCTAGATCCCCATCATGAGGAGTCGTGATTGGAATCCATCGTGCTAGCTGGGGGATGGAGAACTATTAGTAGATTATGTGATCATATCCAAACTTACCATGCATCATAGCTCACCCCACTTCTCACGTCGGGTGCGGCCTGACCATCATCATGCTTCATAGCTGTTATATATGATTAGCCTGACCATTATCATGCATCATAGCTAACCATATGGTTAGCCTGACCTACAAGAATCATAGTTAATCATATATAACCAGCCTGATCTAGTCCCAAGCCGATCACATGATAAACTAATATTTCAAACACTTAGCTAAATGTTTTATCTTTATTCAGATTTACTTGTTCTAGCATTCACTGTTTATTGTTCATTGCTAGATGATCTATTGTCTATTTCATTTTCTCCTGTACTTCTCATTTTCAGCATTTATTTCCATCTTGTATCTCTTACACTATTTATAGACTTTGTCAATTTAATGAAACTGCTGTTAGTGCTTGTGCTTCGCTCCAATCCTGACTGGATAACATTTTTCAGAGGACCTGGAGGATCTTTGCCCCACTCATTACGGCCCAAGATTAGAGGGTGATTTCACTCCAAAAATCCCCGAGGAGTTGCCTAGCCTAGAAGAGAACGTACCTGGCTGCTCTTAGACTACTTTTTCTGCATTATTGTTTTAGACTGAGACTGAGATGTATTTATTATTTTGTGACTTTGTGAGGTCATTTAGACCCAGGATTTGAGTTGGATTATTGTGGTTGGTTTTATTAGAACTCTTTTCTATTCTCATCGTGCTATGATTTCTATTAGCTTGTGATTGAGTATGTCATAGAACCGTGGATTATTATCATTATCCTCCGTACGGAGTTGAGATTATTGACAGGATATATTATGTTTAGACCTAGACAGCGTTCTACCGCCGATGCTGCGGCGTAGGCTGGACGTACCCACGACTCATGCCCAAATTCCGGGTGCGGGTCATGACACTCCAGTCTTGCCTCCTCATTATTTAAGGAAGATAGTTCGGACAAAGCATTAACATAATCTGCGCGGATAGTACCCGAATGTGCCAAGTTCTGCTGAGCTGTCTTCACTTGGCCCTCAAATACACCATGAACTGCCGATGTCTTGAGAAGCCTCTCCCTTGCCTGAGCGAGTTTAGCTTCTAATTCTCGAACCCTCACTTTATTTTCCTCATGTTTGGCCCAGCACTCAGTTAGCTGAGGAGTAACCTCTACTAAGACTGCTTGCTCTTTATTCATCTCTTGTTGTTGTCCCTGGATGGATTTATTTAGCAATTCTATCTGCTGAGCAAGTTCCACAGTCATGGAGTCATACTCAACCTGAATCAGGTCATCAATGCTGCCTCGGGATAATCACAAATATTCGTTAATGGGTTGTTCTAAACCATTAACTATTTGCTCTAGCGCATTAGCTCATTCAACGTCACTGAAATTTCTAATCTACGCTATAGTGAGATTGGAGGACAACTTCTGAACATCAAAGTCTAGATTCTTCTCTAGCACCATCGATGTCAATATTTTCAAAGTGATGTAGAAAATGCTAGTATATTGTTCAACTAGCATGGCATTGTTCGAGTGAACGCTGGGAGTGGCTGCGATATCGGTGAATCCTCCTCCAGGAATGATTAAAGAGGATGTTGCCACAATTGTCACTTCAACAGATGGCACGACAAAAGAAGAGGCACCAACAATGGTCGAAGTTGCTGGCATGCTCGACAAAGGAGGCACAGTCGAGACAATCGGCTCATCCTCCTCTGATATTATTTGGACTGGTATTGGCTGGATAACATCCAAGAATATTGCAGATGAAAGATCGGCAACGTCAAAACTTGCTCCCTCAACGTCGGACACCACCATTTTATCTGCTGGGTCCGCAACAAAGTCGGAAGTCGTGTCAACTCTGCCCTCCCCATAGATGTCTTCACCTGCAAAGTAGACAAGAGAAAGTTAATATCAAATTGATGTTAATTTTTCTGAAAAAAGTGTGAAGACAACATTTACCCATGGCCGGTGATATGTATGTTGTGTCTGCAGCCAGTATAGCTAAATCATTTCTTAATGATGCTAAGCAAGCTGTCATACCTGGAGAAGAGGGTGTACCAAATGACGTCTGAGGGTAATCATCCCATTCGTCACCAAGATCCACTCTTGGCTTATCGGGTGGAATCTCGCTGGAAATACTTACAGACGAGGGAGTGGTTATACCCATTATTGGTCTGGATAAAGGTATATGGAATCTTATTACGCTCGTTCTCGGAGACGATCCCGAAGCACTACCAGTAACCGTGGTAGCCGCAGCTGCGAGCAAAAAATCTCCAGCATTGGTAGCCGGAACTGTGGAGGTTCCCTCTCTAAAAGGCGAAGGACCTCTGATCAAAGAATCATCCCGACTAGGGGAAACAACAGGCCCACTCCTTGGGTCCCCCTTGGTGGAAGTCCTTTTAGGACCTCCGACAGTTTTCTTCTTACGGGGAGAAAGCACTTTCAGAGCAGAAGCATTTCGCTTATTTGAGATGACGAGAGGCTCTGCTGGTGGAGCTATTATGCCTCTCGGTATTATCAACAAGAAGTCATCTGTGCCAGCAGTATCTTCACCTTCATCAGAGGAGACGGATGGGATCTCTTCTCTTCTAGTGGACTTTCGGGAGGGCACCCTGAAACTTCTATGCACATCGAAATCACGATGGAAGGTATTGATGGACACATAGAACTGCGCGTACGAGTAAAGGATACGCAACTCCATGGAGAGAGAAGTCGCGAGCACAATAAAGAGTGCTCCGGTACAACCCGTGATAAAATACCGCCATCCTCTGGCTCCATCAATAAGCCCACCTTTGAACTTGAAGCTGGTGATAACATTTCCCACATGCAACTGGTCATACCCAAATTGCCTGGCGAATCGACTAGGCAGATAGGGCTCCAAGTAGCAGTGGTCCTCGCTTCTGTATAGCAAGTAGGAAGGTCTAATGCAGACCAACCAGTAAAAGGCTTCATGAGAAAGAATTGTCCTCCCTTGGCCTGCATCCTGAAGTTTCGTCCCCTGTTGATTGATATGTACAGGGGGGACGATACAGAAGAGCTTCCAACTATGAGCAAAATTTAATGCTCGCCGACAATCGATAATGCTGGTCATATTCCATAGGGAATTCTTGTAATTCAACAAGAAATTATTTCCCGAACCCCCGGCAGATCCGAGAAACATCACCCTGGTATTGTGAAGGATCAACCATCCCATTAAATATAGGAATGGTAACTCCACTCTGGAAAATCCTTCACGTTGGGTATCATCTGTAAGCAGCCCATTAGTAATAGCCCTTAGGCCAGCTTGTATCCGGCATACCATGGCAGGGAGCAAGCCCAGTCTTGCTCCAAATACCAAATGCACTGCAGGCCATAAGATGTTGTGATGAATGCAATCCGCAGATGTGATGCCAGGCACTACCCATCGGCATAACCAGACGGAAAGGAAGCCAGCCAGTTGAGCTTCCCTTGATAGAGGCTTACGACAATGCCTCATATAACTGTAGGCTTTTGTGCCTGCAGGATAACCCTCTATCTCCTCATCAAGAACAAAATCTGAAGCCCTTGCGTCTTCAATAAGGTCATCGTCCGTGTCGGCACTAAGCATGCTCAGGAGGTTCAAAGGCTTATCTCTGCTATCTACAACCTTGTCCGGTTTAGCATTTCTGGCCTGGTATAAGAAGAGGTAGGATAACCATTTGTTGACATGGGCCAAATCAGAGGGCTCCTTGTAGAAGGTAGTGCACGCAAGATAATGGCTCATCAGCTCCTAGTACACTGCCACTGCCCGAGGGTTTGTATCTCTTAGCTCCCTGTTTGTGGGGACATACTCTTCATACGGAGTATCTCCCATTAGCAGCCTTAAAATCTCTGCCATCTCATGAAGGGCCAGGCCCAACTCCCCTAGCGGAGTGGCGAAAGTCCCAGTGAGCGAGTTATACCGCTCCATCAAAGCCAGGAACAAGTTAGGGTTGAGAGGTAGCCCAACACTGGTGGCACTCACAGCCGCAAACAAGCCAATGCTTTCCAGCTCCATCTGAAAATGCTTCAGGGTCCAGGCAGTTAAACTGGCCCATCGAAGATTCCCGGGGCTAAGCCACCCACTGGTCCGAGGTTTAACCTTAGGGTATACTCCTCCCTGCCCCATGAAGTCATTGCAGAAAGTAAACATATTAACAGGCTGGATAAGCGAAGTGTCCTCACTCGGGACGCTACCCGGCAGTAATCCTCTGAAAGGGATAACCGGGCCAGATGGACTGCTCACAAAGACTCCTCGGTTTAATACTTTCTGGTATGAGATCTTCCCTGGCCGCCCATAAAGATCCGGAGTCAGAGTCCACACCATTTTCCTATGATGTGTGGCATGGATGAATGTCGAGGTAGGATAATCTTTCGGTATCCTGGGCAGATACATGATCGTGCCCTCAGCAGAAAATATCCAATCTTCCTTCTTGGGCTTCGTCTGGGATTGCTTGTCAATCATATCCCCGAATAAGAAAGCATGTTTCTTATATTCGGTCCCATCTATGTAGGTCAGGGGTTCCCCACTGATCATACTCAGCAGCATGCGTTCTCCTTGGGATGAAATCAGAGTACCCCTTTCTTCAGGGTATTGTGTTCCAGAAATTAGGAATGTCACATTGGACAAATCCTCCAGATAATTGGAGTTCAGCATTCCAGCAGCAGAGCCCATCACTTCAGCCAAAAGATGGATATGCAAGTCCACTGCAAAATACAAGAAAATAAGTCAGCTTTTACGCTAGATGATACACTCTTGCAATATACGCTAGAGATTAACAGTCTGAGCTTCTACGCTAGACAGTAAAAACTTGAATCTTATGCTAGAATCTATCTCCAGTGGATAAACTTAAAGGTTGGCAGTATACGCCTAAAATCTAACAGTCTGAGCTTTTACGCCATACTGCCAAAATTTGCGTTTTATACGCTAGAATTTACATCCAACGCGTAAAAATCAAAATTTATAGTATACGCCAAATTTCGACAGTCTGAGCTTTTACGCCGGACTGCGAAAATATGGAGTTCTTACGCTGACACATTAGGAATATGGGCGTAATGATAAAACATCTCTGCGCATCATCTTCCTCGAAGAGGCTTTCAGCACAGAAGATGACCTTACGCATTCACGTACAACGTGTGCGAAGGGTTTTTCTCCTCCCGAAGTCTTTACCTATGATACCCAGGGCGCAGCTCGTCGGAGGAGCACTTCGTTCAGATCGGGGCTCGCTCTGCTTAATGGGGTTTGCTCGTGCTTTAGCGAAGGAGCGAGAAGAAGAGGCGACTTTCTTTCCCTTAGTAGTAGAAGCCTGTTTCGGTGCCATGGCTAGACTCAGAGTTCTCAGAAGAGAAAAGAAGACAACAAATGCTCAGAGAGACGAAGGGTTCTTGCAAAGACAGCCTATCCTTTGAAAAAGAAGACTGACAGTTAGTGGATCCAGATTTTACACGCAGCAACTACAAATCTATGGTTTTATGTATAGGAGCTTTTACGCTCAGTGTCTACAAATCTACGATTTTTACGCTCATGAGCTTTTACGCTCAGTAGCTACGAATCTACGACCTTTCGCCCAGGAGTTTTTATGCTCAGAAGCTACAGACCTATGATGCTACGCTCAGCAGCTTTTATGCTCAGAGTCTACAAATATACGATCTTCCGCTCAGAAGCTTTTACGCTAAGAAGTTACAGATCTACGATTTTACGCTCAAAAGCTACAAATCTACGGTTTTACGCTCAGGGCCTATAGATCTACGATTCTACGCTCAGAAGATACAGATGCTACAGATCTATGATTGTCCGCATATTCTAAAAATTATACAGGCTAGCGTACGCGTATATCTGGATATTTTGTGTCATGACCCGATTTTGTAGAATCGTTTGAGGCATCCCCCGAATCGTGACCGTCGTGCGGGCCTGGGGTTGCGCCTGCACAAGGCTTTAATGATTTGCATAGCAAGCACATATTCAGAGTACGCAGATAAATTAAAACACAGATTTGAAATATGGAAAAGTTCTCTTTATTGATAATGAACATCTATTACAAACTCCTGAACGAGTCAGCTAATATGCCGTACGGGCTTACAAGAGTGTTGACTCAAAATGAGATAGCAGTCCTGTACATTATATCCCTTTACTAAACTTCAAAATATATAGACCTCCAGGCTGGAGGATAGCTTTGCCACGAAGCTGCATTTGTGTATGAAGAGTTGCAGGCTCCTGTCTTCAAAATGCTTCAAAGGGGCGCGGTGAAGATGCGCCAACAGTTGGACTGGATCGGGAAGACGACTTCGGCTCCTCGCTCGGTTCGCCTTAGTACGGAGAACCAGTTTCAACGAGGGTCAGCATGTCGAAACATACTGGTGAAGGTTAGCTAGCCGAACTATACCAATCAACATGTTGTTTTAATGAAGCATGCATATTTGTGGGTTTCTATCTTGCCTTAGTTTATTTACAAGTAAGCAGCATATAGAATTTACTGAAATGAACGTGCCACAGTTCGGTGGATTTTACCTGACCGTCTGAATTACCTGCATAATACTTACCCTGCCTTCCCTGCCACGAAGACACAAGTTAGTTTACAACAGGTATAAATATACACGATGATCACTGGCGTTGTGCCATAACGGACATAGTCAAGGACAGGGATAGCATGCAACGAGAATACGACAAGCACACGACAAGCACACGATGTGTTGCAAGCCATCCCCTCCAGCACACGATGACTACACACGAGTTCCGCCCGGACTGGAACGGAGCCAGTGCCCCAGCGACCGTCTGCAGAACTTACCCTTGTGCACAAGTTGTCCATGATCGAACAATACGTTATCTTAAACAATCAGTTTACGCCTTCGAGGCAACACGAGCACAAGACATATCAATAATTGTTAAGCATTCATACACTTCAGGCAACACGAGTATGAAACATGTATTTGCACAAGACAAGCACAGTTCATGATTTATTTCCAAACGAATAAGCATGCAGTTTAGTATCCATTCATGAAGTTATTGACAAGCATAATGAACCAAGTCTATTCTCTTTTATCTTGGTTTCTTTTATTATTATTTGGTATCGTTTGATCGGGGCAAAGAAGAATGCAGATTTTAGGGCGTGAAGCTTGGAAGCAGGGCTAGCTAATCGGGTTGGTAGCCACTCACTTAGATTATTGGAAGGGAGAAGGAAGGAGGCGCTTCACGACTCCGCTCGCAAACCGCCTACTACTCGTTCACCTGTATTACGAATAGTCCGATCAATACCTCTTTCTCTTTTCCAATCTCAGAATTAAAGTGCAGTTCAATGAACGAAAACAATGAAAACCATCAAAACCGTTCAAGGAAAACAAGCAAATCCCAAACCAACTCAAAGTACGAAAGCAACAAGCGACATCGAAAACCGAGGCAATAAAAGATAGCAGCGGAGAGGTCCCTCCTGACTCTGTCGCTAAGCCGATCCTTGGGGCGCAGTCCACTGAATATGGGAATCGATTCTGAAGAAACAAATCCATAACGCGGACGAGTTCTTAATTCAATCTATCCCAATCGAACGATACCGTCTTGTGTTTCTTAGCCGCGATCCCCGCACCGGGGGAACGGGGTGCTACATCCTACCCAACTAATTGAAGTTTTGTCCCGAAACTTAGAATATAACCTACCATTAAGGATTATTTTGTTGGGGGCGACGACCATGAAGGTTCGGACATGAGGTAATAGCATGGCCTGGATCGCCACAAGCGAGGCATAACCCAAGTCTTTTGCGACAATACTTCTTAATGTGCCCTTTTCTTTTACAGAAGTGACAAGTTTTGCTCCAATCCCCGTCCTGCTTACCCGCATTATTCGGGCGCTTTGTAGCGGTATTTCCTCCCTAGTTGCTTTGGCGTTTGTGACTGGATGTATGCACAGCGCCGGCAGCAACATGAGGATATTGTGGTTCAAGTGATAGAGCGTGATTCATTACTTCACGCATTGTCCCGTACTGATTATTGACCATGTGCACATGGATGGCAGGACGCAAACCACCTTCAAACCTTCTTGCTCGACTCGTTGCATCAGGTAAATAGGCCCTAGCAAATTTGGAGAGTCGGTTGAATTCGGCGGAGTATTACTTTACTGTTATACTGCCCTGCCTCAGTTGCACGAACTCGTTTTTCATCTGATGTTGTACTGGAGAGGGTATAAACTCCTCTTCAAATGTGGCACGAAAAGTCGTCCACGAGATCGCCTCCTCTCCGTGATCAAATTGGAGAGATCGTCGATGCACATTCCATCAATCGTGCGCGTTGAGGCGGAGCTGAAGTTGCGCGCAGGCGACGCGCTTCTCTTCGGGGACCTCTAGCAGAGCGAAGTGATCTTCAAGTTCGGCTAGCCAATCTAGAGCTACCACTGGGTCCTTAGTCCCGTTGAATGGGGTATTACAAACTTTCTTGAAGTGGCCCAAGTTGAAGGCAGTCATGTCCCTCGGCCTTGGAATTTGTGGCGTCTCCACTTCAAGCACGGGCTGTTCCACCGAAGTCGTTGTTGCTGCGGCGGAATGGTTGGCAGCCAAAGTCTGAACGATCTATTACAAGGTATCTACCTGCTTCTGTTGGACTGAGAATCGGTTCTCTAAATTGCTTTCGAACTTGGCTTGGCGAGCATCATCTCTTTGTCGTTGCGATTCTAACATTTGCATCACCCGCTCTAGCAGGTCAACTTGAGATATGCCACGCTGGCTCCGCGAGCTTCCCGAAGTGCTCGAACTATGTTCTTGTGTTTCGTTCGGTGCTTGCGCTGCAGATTGCGCTGGTGCCATTCCTTCAAAAGAAGGTAAATTATATTAGAATCATAATATATTATGGACTTATTGCATGAACGTATCTCATTTTGGCCTAGCGAGTTCAAGAGTTCGCACAGGAATTTGATCGTTAAAGGAACTTTTCCAACACGAAGTCTAAGGAACTTGAATCTGTGCTCTGATACCACTATGTCACGACCCGATTCCGTAGAATCATTTAAGGCGTCCCCCGAATTGTGACCGCTATGCGGCCCTGGGGTTGCGCCCGCACAAGGCTTTAATGATTTGCATTGCAAGCACATCTTCAGAGTACTCAGATAAATTGAAACACAGATTTGAAATATGGAAAAGTTCTCTTTATTGATAATGAACATCTATTACAAACTCCTGAACGAGTCAGCTAATATGCCGCACGGGCTTACAAGAGTGTTGACTCAAAATGAGATAGCAATCCTGTACATTATATCCCTTTACTAAACTTCAAAAGATATAGACCTCCAAGCTGGAGGATAGCTTTGCCACGGAGCTGCATTTGTGTATGAAGAGTTGCAGGCTCCTATCTTCAAAATGCTTCAAAGGGGCGCGATAAAGATGCGCCAACAGCTGGACTGGATCGGGAAGACGACTTCGGCTCCTCGCTCGGTTCGCCTTGGTGCGGAGAACCTGTTTCAACGAGGGTCAGCATGTCGAAACATACTGGTGAAGGCGAGCTAGCCGAACTATACCAATCAACATGTTGTTTTAATAAAGCATGCATATTTGTGGGTTTCTATCTTGCCTTAGTTCATTTACAAGTAAGCAGCATATAGAATATACTGAAATGAACGTGCCACCGTTCGTTGGATTTTACCTGACCGTCTGAATTACCTGCACAATACTTACCCTGCCTTCCCTGCCACGAAGACACAAGTTAGTTTGCAACAGGTTTAAATATACACGATGATCACTGGCGTGGTGCCATAACGGACATAGTCAAGGACACGGATAGCATGCAACGAGAATACGACAAGCACACGACAAGAACATGATGTGTTGCAAGCCATCCCCTCCAGCACACGATGACTACACATGAGTTTCGCCCGGACCGGAACGGTGCCAGTGCCCCAGCGACCGTCCGCAGAACTTACCCTTGTGCACAAGTTATCCATGATCAAATAATACGTTATCTAAAACAATCAGTTTACGCCTTCGAGGCAACACGAGCACAAGACATATCAATAATTGTTAAGCATTCATGCACTTCAGGCAACACGAGTATGAAATATGTATTTGCACAAGACAAGCACAGTTCATGATTTATTTCTAAACGAACAAGAATGCAGTTTAGTATATATTCATGAAGTTATTGACAAGCATAATAAACCAAGTCTATTCTCTTTTATCTTGGTTTCTTTTATTATTACTTGGTATCGTTTGATCGGGGCACAGAAGAATGCAGATTTTAGGGCGTGAAGCTTGGAAGCAGGGCTAGCTAATTGGGTTGGTAGCCACTCACTTAGATTATTGGAAGGGAGAAGGAAGGAGGTTCTTCACGACTCCGCTCGCAAGCCGCCTATTGCTCGTTCACCTGCATTACGAACAGTTTGATCAATACCTCTTCCACTTTTCCAATCTCGGAATTGAAGTACAGTTCAATGAACGAAAACAATAAAAACTATCAAAACCGTTCAAGAAAAACAAGCAAATCCCAAAAGCAACTCAAAGCACAAAAGCAACAAGCGACATCGAAAACCGAGGCAATAAAAGATAGCAGCGGAGAGGTCCCTCCTGACTCTGCCGCTAAGCCGATCCTTGGGGCGCAATCCACTGAATATGGGAATCGATTCCGAAGAAACAAATCCATAACGAGGACGAGTTCTTAATTCAATCTATCCCGATCGAACGATACCATCTTGTGTTTCTTAGCCGCGATCCCCGCACCGGGGGAACGGGGCGCTACAATTTGGGTCTTACACTCGATAAGGCCAGTTGCAAGGGTTTTTCGCAGAAAGTACTCCCTTTTGGCTACAGAATATTCCAAATGCCTAAAACACACACAGAAGTCAGCATTAAAGATGACTCTTCTCTTTAGGCCATTGGAAGTTCATTCAAAGTTTAGCCAGAATCCTCTTACATCTAAAGTTCAAGTATGGCCCGATCAACAAACATTTCTTGCCCTTTTTCAAGGGATTTTCGGGAAACCATTCTTGAAGATGATGGTCTGAACAAGAATTCTTCGTATCAGAGAAGTGATAGTTCAAAAATTCTACGCGACTCCTCGTCCAAAACAGCATGACAGTTTGGATCTGCAAAACAACTTAATGCTAAGGAGCTTTCTACACATCATCCAATACGCGTAAAAGACGGGACATGATCAAATATCAGAGTCAGCATAAAATTATCCAGACTTCCTCACAGCAAATATGGCAAATCAGCTTGCGTAAAAGAAGATAAGTCTATTAATCATGATTACATATGATGGAAATCCAATTTACAAAGGGTTTTTCATATTCATGATTACATATGATGGAAATCTTTTTTCTTCAAAGGGTTTCTCATTTTCATTTAAGATCACGCCGAGAATCTGTTGTGTCAGGTTCTCATATTGGTGGAGATTTCTTTCTTCTTCTATGGCACTTCATCGACTTCTGCGGCCGATGAACAAGAAAATGATTAATGGCGGGAGGATACAGAACTGGGCATGTATCAATTACGCAAGCCCACCCTCCATACGCCATGGCAGACATACCCTAGATTTGTGTTAGGGTTCACACCCAACATAATACTAGAAGACAGGGCCAAACTACCTACCCTCGTCCAGCGCCATGATGGAAGAAAATACAGCTAGCAAGCTGTGTGGCCAAATGAGACCCTTCCTCTCTCCTGGACGAATCGTCATATAAATTGCTGACTATCCCGAGCAAAGGAAATTATGATATCCTTCCATGATCCATCGTTGCAGAGGATATTTCCTCGAAGATGCCTTTTTTCGGCTCCTTACATGCTGGAAGAACATGATCTTCTTCTTCCTCAAGTCAGTACGACGAATCTCGGCAACCATCTCTCCCTTGGTGGTGAAGGAAGTGTGGGAAAAACAGGTTAACTCATTTGCCTTTATATAGGCAGAGGAGAACACACCAAATCCCAACAAAATCCTAAAAATTTGTCGAGAAATTAGCTTCGTAGAATGAGTCAAATATGACCATTTCATGCTTCATTCAAAGTATTTCAAATTACGAGGAATTTGAAAACTTTGAAAGGGGTCTTGTAGAAGCATAAAAATATGCTGGAGAGTTGTACGCATAAAATCCGCAAATATGCATGATGCCCACATAAAATAGAGCTTCGGCACTAGGTGGCATAAAATATGACTTCAGAGCCATTGGCATACAACAGAGCTTCAATGCTGTTCAACGTAAAACAAAGCTCCAGAACAATCTGCGTAAAGCAGTCCTTCCAGAATGCTTCGGCGTAAAATGGTTGCTACATTGCCACTTCGGCGTAAAACCTGTCTGCTTTTAATGCAGCGGAAAGTTGTACGAGGAACTCTTCATATTCCTCGAATGAACCTGTCAGACGAAGCAGTGAACCTGACTCCTGACAAAGAGTACTACACGGCGATCGAGAGGACGGCTGTAATGATGATTCTACACAGAGCCCTAGACTGTCGTTTAGTGACATAACCCTTGATATAAGACATCGTTTACGCATTCAAGGAATACGCTGCCTATTCTACACAGGCAGAGATGAGCTTTACACTCAGGATAAGATGAAACCAACTGCCATGTCAAAAGCTGTTCTTTGTACAGAACTCGAGGCACGTCTCTGCAGTTAATGCGTGAGATGGGGGCAGATCTCTGCATTTAATGCACGAGATTTGGTTCTACTTTTAATGACTGGGAGAGCTAAAATTAGGGCTAATATGCTCACGTCACTATCCCTGCATATTACGCCAACCAGGCTATTTTCAGCTATAGGAGCACGTCGTACGCTATCTCCTTAAAATATGCCAACCAGGCTATTTTTAACTATAGGAGCATGTCGTATGCTATCTCTTCGAAATACGCCAATTCAGGCTATATTTGTAAGGTACGTGATAAAGCTAGTCGGCCCAGAATACGCTCAAGACCTCAGTCAAAGAAGGATAAATTGGCTATCTTTACGCTAGTTACCTATCCATGCAGCATCAAGCTTTACGCAGAACTTGGCTTCTACGCCAAATAGACAGCTACTTGACTTCTACGCCAACCAGACAGCTACTTGGCTTCTACGCCAAACAGGCAGCTATTTGGCTTCTACGCCAATAAGACAGCTACTTGGCTTTTATGCCAACGAGATAAGAATCTGGCTTTTACGCCTACAAGACAGTTATTTGGCCTTTATGCCAACCTTCTCTACGCGAGGGGCAGTTATCTATGTGGCTTGTATGCCGTGATCTTCGATGAGCAATTATACGCATTATCTCATATTGGGACACACGTCACATGCCAATTCAGGAGATCATTCATACGTGGGTAGCAGTTATTATAACCGCCGTATAAAAGGTGCAGCTCTCTCCGTTGTTTGGTTTCTATACCGACTGGTCAGTTACTGTGACCAAACTCTATAAATAGAGACTTTCGGCCACAGGAGTAGAGGAGAACGGAGGTCGAATCCAAGGTGGAGAGAATTCAGGAGTCACAGACAGAGTTCAAGGTCAAGAAAGCACCTATAGAGAGCTTTGGCAACGAGAGTTTAACCTTTCCTGCAGCCTTTGAAGCTTCTTTTTCTTCTTCTACAGCACTTCTTCATCATCGTGTCGTCAAAGGGACAAAGTGATCGACCGCAGATCAGACTCCTGTAGCAATATTTCCCCAGAATCAAATTTTTGTACTTAACATCCTCGTATAGGATTAATTATACTTCTTTTTCTTGTTTGTAAACAAAGAAAGGATTTCGTATAAACCTAGTTTCAATTTCTTTCGTTTATTATCAAACACAGGGCACTCAACAACCTCACTATCAAGAACAAATACCCGTTGCCGTGGATTGACGACTTGTTTGACCAGTTGAGCGGAGCGAAGGTATTTTCAAAGATAGACTTGAGGTCAGGGTACCACCAGGTGAAAGTGAAGAAGGAAGACATCCCGAAGAAAGATTTCAGGACTCGGTATCGACAGTTCGAGTTCTTGGTGATGCCATTTTGGTTGACCAATGCCCCGACAGTATTCAGGAACCTAATGAACAAGGTGTTTCATCAGTACCTGGATAAGTTTGTTGTAGTCTTTATTGATGATATTTTGATATATTCGAAGACCCAAAAGGGTCACGAGCAGTACTTGAGGAAATTTTTGGAGACCCTTAGGAAGGAGAAGCTGTATAGCAAGCTATCAAAGTGTGAGTTCTTCCTTGATAAGGTTGAATTCCTCGGACATATTATTACAGGAGATGGAATCTCAGTGGACCCGAAGAAGATTTTAGTAGTTGAATCATGGTCTACCCCGAGTTCAGTAGGGGAGTTTTCTTGGATTGGCGAGCTACTATCGGAGGTTTGATCAAGATTTTTCCAGACTTGCAGAGCCATTGACTAGACTAACCAGGAAGGACGTGGAATTCGTCTGGACTGACGATTATCAGTCAGTATTTGAGGAGCTAAAGAAGAGGTTGACTACAGCTCCAATATTGATATTGCCATCAGGAGCAGGAGGATTTTTTATATACAATAATGCATCAGGTAAGGGTTTAGGTTGTGTTTGACAATAGCACAGGAAGGTTATTGCCTATACTTCCAGGCAATTATGCCCATATGAGAAGAACTACCCTACCCATGACTTGGAGTTCGCAGCAGTTATCTTTGCTCTTGAATTATGGAAATACTACTTGTATGGAGAGAGAGTGGAGATCTCTACAGTCCACAAGAGCTTGAAGTATGTGTTTACATAAAAAGATCTCAACATGAAGCAACGCCGATGGTTGGAGTTTATGAAAGACTTCAATATTTCTTTGTAGTATCATCCGAAGAAGGCCAACATAGTTGTGGATGCCTTGATCAGGTATCCCGTGGCTATGTACTTGACGAGAGATCTACATTTATTGGCCGATCTTGACAGTTTGGGCATTGAAGTATTAGTTCCTGGAGTTGCAGCACAGATATGGGGACTTCAGGTACAGTCAGAGATGATAGATCGAATCAGAGCCGGACAGTACGAAAATGAGTCTCTAAGGAGCATTAGAGCACAGGTCTAGATCGGGTTGGCAGAAGACTTCAGCATCGCAGATAATGGATCTTTGCAGCACGGTACCAGATTGTGTGTACCGAGTAGAGCATTGCGCGAGAAGATTCTTCAGGAGACGTATCGATCTTAGTACTCTACGCATCCAGGTGCCAGCAAGATGTATAGAGACTTGAGAGAGCATGTATGGTGGTATGGTATAAAGCGAAAGGTAGCTAGCATTGTATCCAGATGCTTGGTTTGCTAGCAGGTAAAGGCGTAGAGACAGAGGCCAGGTGGATTGCTTCAGCCTTTACCCATTCTGGAGTAAAAATATGAGCACGTGATCATGGATTTTGTTTCAGGACTTTCATGTTCTCTAGGAGGTAAAGATACGATTTGGGTCATCGTAGATAGGTTGACCAAATCAGCCCACTTTCTGCCATTCAATGTGGGTACATCTATGGAGAAGCTCGCAGAGATGTATGTGCACCAGATAGTCAGATTATATGGTGTTCCAGTGAGCATAGTCTCAGATCAAGATAGTCACTTCACGTCCTACTTCTGGAGGAGTTTGCAGGCTATCTTGGGTACTCTGCTCAAGTTTAGTACCACATATTACTCTCAGACTGATGGGCAGTCGGAGAGGACTATTCAGACTCTCGAGGACATACTACGCACCTGAGTTTTAGATCTTGGAGGTTCTTGGGAGGATCACCTTCACTTGGTAGAGTTTTCATACAACAACAGCTACCAAGCCAATATCGAGATGTCACCTTTTGAGGCATTGTATGGACGAAGATGCCGCACTCCGTTATCATGGGATGATATTGGTGAGAGAGCTTTATTGGGACCAAAAATGGTAGTGGATGCAGCTGGGATGGTGAAGCTCATCAGGGATAGACTTTGAGTGGCGTAGGACAGACAACGTCATTGGACCGATAGCCATCGGAGACTTTTGGAATTTGAGGTTGGCGGTCTGGTTTTCTTGAGGATTACTCCGACACGTATTTCAGTGGAGGCAGAAAGCTTAGTCTGCGATTCATCGGACCTTTCATTATTCTTGAGAGGGTCGGTGCAGTTGCATACAGACTAGACTTACCACCTGCATTAGAGGGAGTGCACAACGTGTTTTACGTGTCACAGCTGAGATGGTACGTGAAAGATCCTAGTCATGTGTTGGATCACTCGAAGATAGAGGTGGACCCTACTCTTAGCTATCCAGAGCAACCAGTTAAGATTCTAGATTGGAGAGAGAAGGTGCTGAGGAATCAGACGATTTCTTTGGTGTGCGTCGCGTGGAGGCATCACTCGCCAAGAGAGAGTACCTGGGAGAGAGAGACCGAGATGAGCGAACGATATCCATATTTGTTCGAGCTGTGAGGTATAATTCTTTCTTGCATTGTATTGTTTGCTTTTGATAGTTAGTTTCTTCCTTAATTTCGAGGACAAAAATTTTCTAAGGTGGGTAGGATTGTCACCCTCATATTTTTCAATCAAGGGTAGTTTGGTATTTGACATAGATATTTATTTTTAGAATTTATTGTATTTAAATATTGTGCATGTGTGATTAATTAATTATTGTATTATTTAATTATTATTAGATGCTAAATTATTTTGGAATTGTGTAGTAGACCTAACCATTTAATTAGATGCATTAACCCAATATTTTAGTTTAGTTTAGATTGAGCCCAAGAATAAGCCCCATGGATTAGGAGGTTGGATGAATTAGTGAAACCATTAGACTAGAACCTTCCTCCTTAATTAATTTCTTTATGAGAGGCCCTAAGGGGTGTTTTGGATATTTTATATGGCTTAAGGAAGGGGTATATGGACGGCCATTAGAGGGAGGAGAGAGAGTGTCACTCATTTTATTTTCTATTATAAATAGATCTATATTTTTTTCCTTTCCAAATTCCTTCATTCCCTCATCAATTCCTCACCAATTATTTTATAAATTCCTTCCCTATTTCTCAATTGAGGCTACTACAACAAGGATCTACAAGAAAGAAGCAATGATCTACAAGGAGGAGGCCAAGATCTATAAGGAGGAGCTATATTTCCATATTTGAGAATTTTTCTTGGGAATCCATCTCCCAATAGGTATATTTCAGTTTTTCCTCTTTTAGGTTCTAAATCTGAGTTTTAACCATGATAAATCACCCCACTTGTATAGGCTAACCATATGATTTGGTTTTAGATTCATAGGAGACCTATGGTGGAAGTTGTGTGTGTTTTTGTGTCAATTTTGGGGGAATTTCGAGATTGGCGCATGTGATATTTGTCAATTGGTCAAATAGATCGATATGACATGTGATTGCTTGTTTGTGACTAGTATCATGTCCATAATTGGGTATGTATAGGCCGTATCTCGTCAATTTGGCGATACAGATTTATTTTGGGGGTTTTTCTCTGACATGGGGATTTGTACATATCAATTCTTGACACAGACACGTAGTTGTTATTATTATTTTTTATATTAGTCGTAATTAGTATTCTAGACATGCTCATGTCCTTCAGGAAATGTTTGGTTGTGTAGTGGAGCCGTATCGCAAGCGTATCATAGAATTAGTGTGATACGGGTGCGGTGTACTCCACGTGTTTGGTTTATGGTCCTCGTTTTTATATGTACCTGTGTATATATATATATGTATGTTATATTTATGACCTATATGTATATGTGTATGTACCTATAGTGTATAGTATATATTAGTGTATATAGCTTCATATCTATAAGTGTATATATTTATATATATATGTGTGTGTGTGTGTGTGTGTGTGTGTGTTTATATGTGTATGTATTTATATGTGTGTGAGAATATATATATATATATATATATATATATATATATATATGTGAGGGTTGATACTTATAGACTGAGATAATAGAGTGTATATTGATATACATATATATATATATATATATATATATATATATATATATAGAGAGAGAGAGAGAGAGAGAGAGGTAGGTATTTATGTATGTGTTTGCACTACCAAAATATGAAGAAATAGCGACATTTTTTAGCGACGTCATTATAAAACGTCTCTAATACAAATTTCAGCGACTCCTAAAATAAATGTCGCTATACGTCGCTGTTGGCGACATATAGCGACGTTTAGCGACATTAATTTAAGTTTTTAAAGAATAGTCACTATAAGCTTCTTTAAGGTCCCTAAAAGTAGTTGAGTTTTTTAATTTAGCGACGTATTTGGCGACGTTTGTTTTTTTTATTTTTAGTGACGTTTATAACGTCGCAAGCTATTTTTATTAGCGATGTCATAAGTTGACGTCGCTAAACGTCGCTAAAATTTTAATATTGGTTTCGATTCTCCCCTTCTCTCGAAGACTTCCCCCAATTTTTTAAATACTCCCCCCACTTCCCCTCTCCGGCGAAGTGCACCCTCAGGCGCCACCTACTCCGGCGCCCCCCTCCTCCTCCTCCTATAGGTAAACCCTAACTCTCTCTCTCTCTCTCTCTCTCTCTCTCTCTCTTAGATGCACATGACACTGACATAAATACGACACACACAGACTGACATAGACACGACACAGACTATGAGAGAGGGTGTAAACCCTAACCCTAACCCTAACACTAACCCAATCTCTCTCTCTCTCTCTCTCTCAGATGCACACGACATGACACAGACACGACACACACACACACACACTGACACAGACACGACATAAACTGTCACAGAGGGTGTAAACCCTAACCTGATCTCTCTCTCTTTTACAGATGCACACGACATGACACTGACAGAGACATGACACACACACTGACACATATATGACACAGTCTATCACAAAGGGTGTAAAACCTAATCCTAACCCTAACTCGATCTCTCTCCCTCTCTCACACACACAGATACAGACATGACATGACACTGACACAGACACGACACACACATACTGACACATACACGATACAACACTGTCATAGCGGGTGTAAACCCTAACCCTAACCCTGACCCTCTCTCTCTCTAGACTGACATCAAGCCCCTAGTTGTAGTGTGATCAACTCAAGTGATCTTACTCACAACTTTTACCTATATCCATTCCTCACCTACACACAACCATAGTTGATACACATAAGATACACAGAGATTCCCCCAATCTTCTAATTAATGCCTGTTATGATACTCAAGTTTAAAATGTAACTTCAAATTGCTGCTGCCTAATATACACCCTGCTTTGTACAATGGTGTGCACAGACCCTATGGAGTCTGCCGCAACACTCATGTGTACATCAAATGTGCACTGTCGGGTCTGTGCAGATGGTGTATGCAACAATCTCTCCCCATCTCACTGCTCACTGTGTTGCTCCCTAAATCTGCTGTCAATATGACATATACTCCTATGGACAGGCACTCCGGTATAACCAGATGACTAATACTTAAAGCAGTGCACAAACTCTAATCCTAACCCAAATTTGCTCAGTTGACACAAACTGGTACACTGCAATATGAGTATCCAAGATACAAAGTTGAATGAAGAAGTATCAGTGCTAGGACTAGGTGTATCAGTACATATACTGTATTCTTGAGTATTCTTATGTGTATGTAAACGAGTAGGTATATAACATAATTGCGTATTCCTGTGTATATGCTAGGACTAGCAGTATCAGTGCATGTACTGTATTTAACATTGAGTATATACTTGAACGATGTCTATCCATTTTTGCAGAAGTATCTAGAAATGAATATGAATTACTATCTGTGTCATCGTTCGTGGATGTACAACCGTCATCCTGATGACATCTGGGGTATACGGGATGAATTTATTGAGGGTGTACAACAGTTCCTATAGTTCGCCAAGGCGTTCCCTCAGTACATGGACGGTACCAAAATTAAGTGTCTGTGTGTGAGATGTCGCACCTTAAAATATCATCCAGAAGTGGAAATCATATATCATTTGTACTCAAAGGGTTTTACGCTGAATTACTATCAGTGGACCACACACGGAGAACTTGTGTCTTTAGCATCGGAGTCGGAGCCTTATGTGGAGTCGTATATGGATGTCCATGTCACGCCCTAGTCCCAAAATATCGAGGGACTAGCCACGTGGCAATGGCCAGCAGCACAACTCTAATAGGCAAACACAATTTAATGGACCCGGTAGAGTGCACTTAAGCTGTAATATATAAAAATGGTATACAAATACCTGTCACAGTTTATATATCTAATCTCATCCACAATAAGTAACGAAATCACAAGAGACATGTCCAATCAAAATAATATAAAATGATCTGTCCAATCAAAGCAATATAAATAATATCACGGGGAACAACCCTTCATCAAAATAGAAAGGAAAATAAATCCAAGTACAATATCCAAAAGTCACTACAAGATCAAATATCCAAGAACACCAAGCATAAATAATGAATGGTAAGAATATTGTGTCCTCAAGAGAAGTTCTCCGGAACAACCTCGTCCTCTGCAACTTGTACGTCTCCAATAGTAGCACCTGCCCCGTAACCTCGGGATAGCTCTCCTCGTCTACACCTGGGGACGTAATCCGGATCCATGTCCTCAAGGGACATAACAAGGTACAATAAACACTAAAGCCAAATAAAATACAACAAGTAAATATAGACAGATCCTCAGGGCAAGCTATGTAACTAGCTAAGTGAAATGCAAATGAGAGCATCACTAGTACTCAGGCTGAAACCACTACAAGCTCTGTGTCGTGGAGCCGGTAGCAGGAATATCAAGTAATGGGCCAAGATCTGGAACAGAGGCTACAACACCGCAATAATAAATATATATGTATGTAATCAGCTTGTCGTCTGTGTGTCTCTCTCACCCAATATAATCTCATATCTCATGTCCACGACGTCTCATGTCCATAACACGCAAGATCATGACCTCAAGCTTGTACATGAGTCAAAGTAATATCCATGTAATATGCAAGTCTCATGTCACGAATCCTATAAGCCTATACATAATTACCATGAATATCTCAGGAAAGATTCTGTAACATGAAATAGTGTCAAGTGTTCTATGGTATGGCATACTTGGTAAAACAAGCACGTAAAAATATATGATCGTGGAATCAACTCTCTAAGTGATGTTGCACGACTCCGCGTACGACGTTGACACCCGAATCTAATTAGGACGCTAAATAACGTATTACGGACCTAGTTTGAACAGATACATCACAGAAGTATATATAACAAAATAACACAAGCAAGTAATATAACAGGATCTCTGCAGGTTTGGCAAGGTACACTTGCCTGGTTTCTAAACTCCGTCAACTACTCCTGGGAAAGTGGAATCTGTACGTACATCTCCAGATACTGAAACAAATATCACCATTATTTTCAGAATACTTGAAACAGCTAGGATTGACTACCCATAAGTCCAATTTGGACACAGGGGCAAAATTGACAGTTTTGGGTTAAAGTAGGGTCCGCATGAGGCCCACTTCACACCGAAAAATATACCAGAGATAAAGTTCTCCAAATTAATCCTACTAAATGTTTATGAGTCTAGAACGACGATACAAATCGAATAAAATATCCAAAAGTGGATTCCGATGAGCCGGTCATAAAATCGTCTGTTATGTGGAACCTTAGGGCCCATAAAATGATGTTTTGTCAACGTTCTCAGAATCAAACCAAACTTGGGTTACAGGACCAGCGTAACGCTGCGAATCCGATTGCACAAGTTTTGTTAAAAAACTAAAAGTACACACGAAGTTATGGCGAATGTCAGAACTAGCCGATATGGGACTTTTCGACGGATACGTATAGATTCCGGTGTGCACCCACATCCAAATCAAGTTTTGTGAAAGCCCACATATCCGAGTTTATGTTACTCGCCTTTCGTTGTAACTCACATACGATAAAGTTGTCTCGTTTGACGGAACGCATTCCGTATCGTGTCATGACCCGCACCGGTATAAGGGTACAACGCCCAGCCTACGCCGCAGATTCGACGGTAGAATACTGTTTGGGTAATCTATCTAGCAATATAATGAACCACCAACAATAACAATATACTCAATCATAGATCTAAGATAGAACAAGCACGAATATGATAAAGAATAGAATAGTCACATACAACTCATGAGTCTGAAATAATACATTAATGAGTCTGAAAGAAATACTAACAAAAATGAGTAGGAGACAAATCCAGTATAAGAATACTAAGAAGCTACAAAACTCGGGTCATCTGTTTAGTCGGGATAAGTCCCTCCTGAACCAGGGTTTCTGACTCTAAATCCACAATATCCTGTGGTCCATAATGTGTCGGGTACCAGTCCTCAGTGTTATTTATAAAAAATATATCCAGTCAGGAAAGGAGCAGAGTCTCCCCAACTCTGTGATTAACACTATAGAAGATACAAGATGGGTATGATCATATATCTACACTATATACTCTCCACCCCGATTGGTATATTAGATCGAAACTTGGTACGCTATGGCACGGGATTCTCCAGGAAGGTAGCAAGTCTCCCCGAGAATTAGTGTATGTACATGTATAAGATAATCAATGAACCAAGTCTTGCGAAAGATACACCATATAACCAGGAATAACATCTCATGACGAGATCCAGATATACCAATCCGTATAACCATCTTGTCAAGAAAACATGGATATCTACTTAGATACAATGAACATAGAGGATATCATAAACGAGAAACTATCAGAGAATATACTCACCTAAAGTCCAATGAACAGTCTCACAGATGTCCGATACGATGCCTCGAAGACCTTGATACAATACAACATCAATAAAAGATTTTGGAAAGGAAATAAGTTAAACTAGTCAACTTCTAGGTCAATAAGTCAACACTAAGGTCAACTATGGTCAAACTATGGTCAACTTACTATTTCTAGGTTGGAAAAGTCTAACACAAAGATATTGGGTTCAAATACTAAAGTGTAGGTTATAAACTACATCTTAGGGTACTAGGATACCGTATCTCTGGATACGTAAAACAATAGAGAAACATCACGTATTAATATCAAATAATTTATTTATTATATAAATTATAATTACAAACATTAAATAGATCCCTTGGTTTTGAACCAACTTGGTATCTCAACACTAAACTATAATATTGATACCAAAACCCAATACCTTGGGCATCCCCAATTACCTTGGTACTTACCTTGGTATCTCAAGGTAATACCCACTACTTTACTTATGCTAACTACCCTTAAATATAAAATATGCTACACTAATTATTATACATATAGTATACTATAATACAAGTAGTAATTAGGAAGATATTTACATATATAATAATTACCATATATATATATAAATACCTATACATATATATACATCTAATATATAAAAACTGTCAAACTGTTGCTAAAGCCTTGACTGTAGTTGCTGAAAATCGTGGTTTCTGCTGATACTCTACTGATTTAGTGATATATTCCTGTTGCTGTCGCTAAAGTCGTCGCTAAAGCCTCTGATACGACTGCTGATAATCTACCGTTTCAGCGACAGATTCTTGCAGTTGTTGCTAACTGCTGTCGCTATAGGGCTGTTGCTGCTGTTATTGCTGTTGCTGCTGCTTTTCACTGATGCTTGCTATCGATGTTGCTCTTGCGGCTGCTGCTGTCGCGACGCTCCTGCCCGCTGTCACTAATATTTATATATATAAACACTATATATATTAGAACATAAATATATATATATATATATATATATATATATATATATATATATATATAACCCACATAATATCTATACAATATGCACAAAATACTATAAAGTATCATACACACATATACATAGTAATATGTTTATAACAACATACGTACATATAAACATATACACCAAATAAAACATATATTATATGATTATAAACACAACTAATTATCTTTTAACATATACATATCTATATATATACTACAATATATATATATATATATATATATATACATATAGAAGAATAGTTACATACAATATATACACATATAGAATATACATAGATACATAGATCTAAGACTCAATATTACATAAATATATACACACCATATTATATATATATATATACGTGTATAATTATACTTCTCCATGAAATAGGAACACAAGAGAATTAGATCTACAATTAATTGCACACACATGGAACGTATCACTCCGTATCCCACTGGATCTAGGATACGCATGCGACACGAGCCAAACATATCCCGAAGGACACGAATAAGTCATATATATTATTTATGAATAATACGAAGAGTAAAATATAATTCTACGTGTCCGTGTCAAAATATGACATGTTCAAAATCCCGTGTCGGAGAAAACCCCCCAAATCAACACGTATGACCAAATTATTGGGATACGACCTGCACGTACCCAATTGTGGATACGATACTAGCCCCAAATACATAAGTACATGCTGAATTGATCTATAGGACCAATTGACACACACAACAATTGTCAATCTCAAAATTCTCCCAAAATTGACATAAAAAATACTATAACTTTCCGAATAGGCCTCCTATGAACACTAAACCAAATCCTATGGGTAGCCTATGCATATGGGTTAATTTATCATAGTTAAATCTCAGATTTATAACCTAATTTAAGGGAAAAAAACTAAATTGTACCTATTGGGAGATAGATTCCCAATGAACACTCCAAATGTGATAAAATTGGCCTCCAACTTGTAGACCCTTGCTCTTCTTTGTAGATCCTTTCTTCCTCCTTCTAGATCCTTGCTCCACTAGTCTCCAATGGTGATTTGGGAAGGAATTGGGATGAAATTTGGTAGAAAATTAAAGTAGGAATGAAGGAATTTGGTTGAGGAAAATTCTAGATCTAGTTTTAAAATGAAAAGAGGAGAGAGAAATTAATTCCCCCCTCTTTAATAGGGTGACCCCCTCTATCCCTTTTTTAAGCTACTATATATTGTCCATTATACCCCTTGGGGCCTCTAATGAAGAAATAATTAAGCAGGGAAGCTTCTAGTCCCATGGTTTAATTAATTTTAATCCATCTCCTAATCAATGGGCTTTCTAATTGGGCTCAAATATAACAATTAATACATGTTGGTCCATGAGTTTAAACTAAACTAGTTAGGTCCACTAACACAAGTCTAAAATAAATAACTAATATCTAACAATAATTAAATAATACAACAAATAATTATTATCATGCACAATATTTAATTAATTATAAAATTACTAAAATATTCTTTCCTAGAAAATATGTTAGTGACAAGTCTACCCTCCTTAAAATAATTTTCTTCTCGAATTCAATGACGAAAACTACCCCCAAAAAATAACAGAACATAACAATGAACAAATCTAAAGAACAGAACAAACTATGAAAGAACATAACATAATTAGAAAAGAACATACCTCAAGGCACAAACAAATATGGATAACGCTCTCGCATTTTATCCTCTCTCCCCCAGGTAGACACCTCCGGAGAGTGATGCCTCCATGCGACGCGCACCAAAGGAATAGTCTGGTTCCTCAACACCTTCTCTCTCTGATCCAGAATCTCAACTGGCTGCTTTGGATAGCTAAGAGTAGGGCCCACCTCTAACTCCGAGTGATCTAATACATGACTAGGATCTGCCATGTACTGTCTTAAATGCGACATATGAAACACGTTGTGCATTCCCTCCAATGCAGGTGGAATGTCTAGTCTATAAGCAACTGCACCGATCCTCTCTAGAATAGTGAATGGTCCAATGAATCATGAACTAAGCTTTCCGCCTCTACCGAAGCGAATCGTGCCTCGTGTCGGAAAAATTCTCAGAAACACAAAACCACCCACCTAGAACAAAACACAACCTTAAAAACTTAATCTATAACAAACAACCAATAACGAGCACAAAACAAAATCTAAACTATACCTCGAACTCCAAAGGTATCCGGTGGCTATCAGCCCAATACCGCTTTCTGTCCTGCGCCACACGAAGTCTGTCTCTGATCAACTGAACTTTCTCTGCTGCATCCACAACCATCTCGGGCCCAAGCAAAACTCTCTCTTCAATGTCGTTCCATGACAAGGGAGTACGACACCTCCGATCGTACAGAGCTTCAAAAGGTGACATCTCTATACTAGCCTGGTAGCTGTTATTGTAAGCAAACTCTACCAAATGGAGTTGGTCCTCCCAAGAACCCCCAAAATCTAGTACACAAGTGCACAACATATCCTCGAGAGCTGAATAGTCCTCTCTGACTGCACATATGTTTGGGGATGATATGCAGTACTGAACTTGAGCTGAGTGCCCAAACTCTCTTGCAAACTCTTCCATAAATGAGAAGTAAAACGACTATCCCGATCTGAGACTATGCTGACGGAAACTCTATGTATCCTAAAGATCTGTCTCACATACATCTTTACCAGCTTCTCCGTAGAAAAATCCACCTTGAAAGGCAAAAAGTGGGCTTACTTGGTCAACCAATCAACGATGACCCAAAATGTATCTTTTTCTCTTGGAGATCGTGGAAGTCCGGACTCAAAATCCATAATAATGTGCTCCCACTTTCACTCTGAAATGGGTAATGGCTGAAGTAAACCTCCTGGCCTCTGCCTCTCGGCTTTCACCTGCTGGCACACTAAGCATCTGGATACAAACTGTGCGACTTCCCTCTTCATGCCATACCACCACACACACTCTCGCATATCCCGATACATTTTGTTGGCACCTGGATAGATGGATTAATGAGAGCGATTCCCTTCCTGTAATACCTCCTCACGCAGCTTCCCACTAGGCACACATAACGTAACTCCATGCCTCAAAGGTCCATCCTCAACAATAGTGAAATCATCCTCCAATCATGCTCTCACCTGAGCTTTGATGCTCCTCAGAGATACATCCTCATACCGGGCTGCCTTGATCATGTCCATCAAATCTGAATGTATCTGCAATCCCCACATCTGTATCGCATAACCAGGAACTATCACCTTAATGCCAAAATCTGAATGTATCTGCAATCCCCACATCCGTATCGCATAACCAGGAACTATCACCTCAATACCTCCTCACGCAGCTTTCCACTAGGCACACACAACCTAACTCCATGCCTCAAAGATCCATCCTCAACAATGGTGAAATTATCCTCCAATCCTGCTCCCACCTGAGCTCTGATGCTCCTCAGAGATACATCCTCATACTAGGCTGCCTTGATCATGTCCATCAAATCTGAATGTATCTGCAATCCCCACATCTGTATCGTATAATCAGGAATTATTACCTCAATGCCTAAGCTCTCCAAGTCCTCTAACAAATACCGATCCTACGTCAAGAACATAGCTACCGGATACCTGCTCAAAGCATCGGCAACTACATTAGCTTTCCCAGGATGATACTGCAAAGATATATCAAAATCCTTCATCAGTTCCAACCATCGATGCTGCCTCATGTTCAACTTCTTCTGCGTAAAAATGTACTTCAAGCTCTTGTGGTCTGTGAAGATCTCCACACACTCTCCGTACAAATAATGTTTTCACAACTTCAGGGCGAAGATGACTGTTGTTAACTCTAAATCATGGGTAGGATAGTTCTTTTCATGAGGATACAATTGTCTGGATGCATAGGCAATCACTATTCCATTATGCTGAAGAACACAACCCAAACCTTTCCCCGATGCATCACTATAAATAGTGAAACCTCCAGACCCTGATGGCAACGTAAAAATAGGAGCAGACGTCAACCTCATCTTTAATTCCTCAAAAGCAACCTGGCAATCCTTCGTCCAAACAAACTCAATATCCTTCCTGGTGAGTCTGGTCATCGGCTCGGCAATCCTCAAAAAATCTTGCATAAATATCCTGTAGTAGCCTGCCAATCTCAAGAAACTCCTGATCTCTGCTACCGAACTCGAGGTCTTCTAAGATTCCACTGCTACGATCTTCTTCGGATCCACTGAAATACCATCACCAGTCACATCATGCCCGAAGAATTCTACCTTATCCAGGACAAACTCACACTTGGACAGCTTTTCATATAGCTTCTCCTTCCTCAGCATATCCAACACAATTCTCAAATGCTCCTTGTACTCCTCTAGTGTCTTCGAGTATTTGAGTATGTCATCGATGAACACTACCATGAACTTGTCAAGGTACTGATGTAACACCTTGTTATCAAGTTCATAAATACCGCCGGTGCATTAGTCAATCCAATGGCATCACAATAAACTCGTATTAACCATACCGAGTTCTAAAAGCAGTCTTCGGTATGGCCTCCGACTTCACCTTCACTTGATGGTAGCCTGATCTCAAATCTATCTTAGAAAATACATTGGCACCACTCAACTGATCGAATGGATCATTAATCCGTAGCAAAGGGTACTTAATTTTGATAGTAAGATTATTCAATGCCCAGTAATCAATGCACATGCGCACTGATCCATCCTTCTTAGGTACAAATAATACTGGGACTCCCCACGATGAAAAACTGGATCTGATAAACTCCTTATCCTGTAATTCGTCCACCTGCTTCTTCAGCTCGACCAGCTCGCTGTTGTTTACTCTATAGACATATTGTGAAATTGGTTCTGCCCCTGCCACCAAGTCTATAAAGAATTCAATATCTTGATCTGGCGGCAACCCTGGCAATTTCTCAGAAAACACATCCAAGAACTTTGCTATCAATGGATGCGGCAACTCCTTGTCTTCCACCATAGCTCAACAAATAATGCCTTCTCCCGGCTCTGTAGCTCCTCTAGTAAACTCGAACTCTGGCTCTCCTGGCAGACCAAACAAAACTCTACCTCCTCTGCAATCTATGCTAGCACGGTGCCTACTCAACCAATCCATCCCGAGTATAATGTCGTAGCTCGAAAGTGGCATTACAAGTAGACACACACTCAACTCCCGGCCTCCTAGAGTAACTCTCCGATCCTTGTAAATATTATTAACCAGGATAATGCCTCCCCCTGTCATGATCTTGTAAGTCCTAAGCAAAGACTCAGCTACCAAACCATTCTTCAGAGCAAAAAAAATATATATACAAAACTATGAGAAGCACCACTATCAAACAAAGCTAAAACTGGAATAGAATCAAGAAGAATAGAACCTGTGATGACATCTTCGGTGGGTTCGTCCTCCTCGACAGTCATAGCAAACGCTCGTTCCTAATGTGCACCTCCCTGCTGCTGATGCTGGACATAACGCTTGTGTCGAAAGCGGTCCCCTCGGTTGTACTGCAGGTGATCTCGCCTGTGCCCTTGGAGCTGAAGCTGCTCCCTGAACTACTCGACGAGGATTGGAAGGACACTCCCTCAGATGATGCCTTTCAGTACCATAATACAAACAAACTCCTAGCCTTCTCCTACAAACTTTCCAGATGTGGCCGGGCATTTTACAGAAATGGCAGGAAGATTGCTGCCTTTGTTACTGTGGTGCCTAGTGAAATGATGCCCTAACTAGAGTCTGGTGCTTCTAAGGCTACTGGAAAGGTCTGGACTAAAAATGACGATGTTTGGCAGATACTGCACTACTGTTTTCCCCCAGAAAAGAATTACGGTCTCTCTTGGGCTTCAAACCCAACTCTCGCTCAACCTTGGGTGTCTCCGCAAGTATCTCCGAGTAGGTCTCATAAAAAGACGGAATAAGGATCTTCACTTCCCAGTTTAGACCCTCACAGAAACGAATATTCTGAACCTCCGACTCTCTCACCAAATACTCTGTAAATCGGCTTAACCTGCCGAACTCCACAGCGTACTCCTCCACAGACATGCCCCCCTGAATGAGACTCTCAAACTGCCTCCCCAAGTCTAGCCTGTCTGCCCGAGCGAAAAACTTCTTCTTAAAGAGGTCCTTGAATACCTCCCAAGACTGTCCCGCGTAAACAAGAATCAGCTTATTCCTGAACCAAGTGCGAGCGATGTCGAACA
Source organism: Iris macrosiphon (assembly GCA_036927795.1). Lineage (NCBI taxonomy): Eukaryota > Viridiplantae > Streptophyta > Magnoliopsida > Asparagales > Iridaceae > Iris > Iris macrosiphon. The sequence continues at coordinate 66,066,894 of JAYESA010000006.1, read as the reverse complement.
GTTAAAGTCCTACCGCCTCATCCTTCATATCCTCAGAAAGACGGGATACCCTCATAAGACGCTCAATGTCCTCGAGCCAATCATCAGCATAGACGATGCCCTCCGTCCCCTTGAAGACCCTAGGCTCCAGCTTCTTGAAGTCCTGAATGTTGCCTGGCCGAAGCTGAGCAACCTGAGAAACAACTTGCTGCTGGACCGGAACTCCTCTCACTACTATGGCACGAGCAAGCTGATGAGCACTATCAATACCCTGCCATAGAACGTCGGTCTGCCTCTGATGTGCCTCTGACTGAGTCCTCTGTGCCTCGAACATCTCACGAAATAGTGAAAACATCTTTGTCACCTCTGGTTGTAGTGGAGGGGAAGGTGGAAGCCCCTCAGATACAGCTGGCACAGTCCTCCGAGTAGGTGGTAGACCTCTGAAATCAGCTGACACTCCAATCACTGGAGAAGTGACTGGTGCAGGCCCTCTGGACGTCGCAAACCTCTCAGAAGTTGCTCTCCCCTGTTGCGATCTAGTCTTAGGCGACATCCTGAGACAAAGCGAAAGAAAGAATCAATATGGCACAAGATGTAAGATACTCAAGGAAGGACGTATTAAAAGATCAAATGTCAATATCAAAGGAGAATAGTTGAATGAATCAAAAAAAAAATTATGGGTGTGATTGAGTATTCTCAGCCTATAGCCTATATCTTATATCCTAATTCAGACTCGTAATAGTAATCAATTCAGAGCACCACTACGAATCGCACTAATTGTAACCTCGAGGACCTTCATGGGCCACCACTAAAAATGTGTCATGACCCGCACCCGGTGTAAGGGTACAAGTCGGGAACAACGCCCAGCCTATGTCACAGAATCGACGGTAGAACGCTGTCTGAGTAATCTATCTAACAATATAATAAATTACCAACAATAACAATATACTCAATCACAGATCTAAGATGGAACGAGCACGAATGTAATAAAGAATAGAATAGTCACATACAACTCATGAGTCTGAAATAATATATCAATGAGTCTGAAAGGAATACTAATAAAAATAAGCTGGAGATAAATCCAGTACAAGAATAATAAGAAGCTACTAAACTCGGGTCATCTGTCTTAGTTGGGATAAGTCCCTCCTGAACCAGGGTCTCTGACTCTAAACCCATAACATCTTGAGGTCCATAATGTGTAGGGTACTAGTCCTCAGTGTCATTAGGGAAAAATATATCCAGTCAGGAAAAGAGTAGAGTACAACTCTAACAGCAGTTCTACTCAATGATAAAAACTATGTAACAGTAAATAGATGTGAATATACAAGATGCACAATAGATACAATGAGATATATACAATAAGAAAATACTGGAATAAATACAATAATGAGCAATATGTCAATGAACAAGAATAGTAATGACTAAGTGTGTGAGTACTAGCTTTAACATGTGATCGACTTGGGAACATGATACAAGATTTATGGCCGACTAATCATACGTGCGGTGTATGATTAACACTATACAAGATGCAAGATGGGTATGATCACATATCTATACTACATACTCCCCACCCCGACTGGTATAATAGATCCAACCATGGTACGCTATGACACAGGATTCTCCAGGAAGGTAGCAAGTCTTCCTGAATCAGTCTCTGTACATGTACAAGATAATCAATGAACCAAGGCTTGCACAAGATACACCATATAACCAGGAATAACATCTCATGACAAGATACGTATATTCAAATCCGTGTAACCATCGTCTCAAGGAAACATGGATATCTACACTAGATATAATGAACATAGAGGATATCATAAACGAGAAACTATCAGATAATGTACTCGCCTGAAGTCCAATGAACAGTCTCACAAATGTCCAATACAGTGCCTCGAAGACCAAGATAGAATACAATATCAATACAAGATTTCGGAAAAGAAATAAGTTAAACTAGTCAACTTCTAGGTCAACAAGTCAACTCTAAGGTCAACTATGGTCAAACTATGGTCAACTAACTATTTCTAGGTTGCAAAAGTCTAAATCAAAGATATTGGGTTCAAATACTAAAGTCTAGGTCATAAACTTCATCTTAGGGTACTAGGATACCGTATCTTTGGATACATAAAATAATAGATAAACATCACGTATTAATATCAAATAATTTATTTATTATATAAATCATAATTACAAACATTAAATAGGTCCCTTGGTTTTGAACCAACAAGGTATCTCAACACTAAACTATAATATTGATACCAAAACCCAATACCTTGGGCATCTCCAATTACCTTGGTACTTACCTTGGTATCTCAAGGTAATACCCACAACTTTACTTATGCTAACTACTATTAAATATAAAATATGCTACACTAATTATTATACATATAGTATACTATAATACAACTAGCAATTAGGAACATATTTATATATATATATTAATTATCATATATATATATATAAATATAACTATACATATATATACATCTAATATATATAAACTGTCAAACTGTCGCTAAAGCCTTGACTGCAGTTGCTGAAAATCGTGGATTCTGCTGATACTCTGCTGATTTAGTAATAGATTCCTGTTGCTGTCGCCAAAGCTGTCGCTAAATCCTCTGATACGGCTGCTGATACTCTGTCGTTTCAGTGACAGATTCTTGCAGTTGTTGCTAACTGCTGTCGCTATAGGGCTGCTGTTGCTGTTATTGGTGTTGTTATTACTTTTTGGTGACGCTTGCTGTCGTTGTTGCTTTTGCGGCTGCTGCTGTCGTGACGCTCCTGCCCGTTGTTGTTTGTGGTATTAAACGAAAGAATGAAAATGTATTCAGGGTAGGGTTTACACGAAACCCGCCTTCTTTGGTTTACAAATAAACTTGTACAATTTGATCCTATACGAGGATATGGGAGTATAATTTATTTAATCTGGGTAAATATTGCTGTAGGTGTCTGATCTGCAGTCGATTACTTTATCCCTTAGATCACACGATGTTGAAGAAGTGCCGTAGAAGACAGAAAGCAGCTTCGAAGGTTGCAGAAGAGGGTGGATGCACGATGCCAAAGTCGTCGATCCCTACTCTTTGCCTGTGCTCCGGGTTCTCTCTCTCTCTCTCTCTCTCTCTCTCTCTCCTGACCTCTGGTTCGAGCTTTCTTGGAAGTTCGACCTTGTATCTGATATTGGTTTCTTGACCAATTTTCTCCTCCTCTTCCTCATTGATAGAGGTCTCTATTTATAGAGTTTTAGTGACATTGACCACTCCGTCGATGTAGAAACCGAGGAGTGGAAAGTACAGCACCCTTTTACAAAATAGTTAAAGTAACCAATGCCTGCGTATAGATGATCCTTTGAATGAGCGTGTGATGCGGGTCCAACTAAGGGACAAAACACGTATAATCGCTACGAAGATCATGGCGTAGAAGCCACGTAGGTAGGTATCCTTTGTGTAGAAGAGGTTGGCATAGAAGCCAAGTGGTCATAGAGGCCGAGTAGGCGTAGAAACCGAATGGGCGTTGAAGCCGAGCGGTCATAGAGGCCGAGTGAGCACAGGAGCTGGATGGGCGTAGAAGCCGCTGCATACCGTGCCAGAGTGCTGATGTGGACGTTTTAGCCGGAATTACGGCTTTTGAAGATATAATCAAATCTCTTGCATTAAATGCCGAGATTTGCCACCATCCTGCGCATTAAATGTGGAGGCGTGTTTTTGAAGGTCTGTAACCTCTTCTGCGCATCTGTCGCAGAGATGTGCCTTGAGAAACTGTCACCGCTCTGCACATTAGACGTAGAGACGTGCCTCGAGTAATTTTCATCGCTCTGTGCATTGGACGCAGAGACGTGCCTTGAACCCCGTACGGAGTGAAGCTTTTGATGTGGCAGGCGGTTTATCTACTACAGAACGTAAACAGCTCGTGTCTGCCTGTGTAAACCAAGGCAGCGTATCCCTTCATGCTTTGTAAAAGCAGTTTACGCAAAGGGGATGGCGGTAAATGACAGCCTGGGTCGCAGTGTTGTGCCATCATTATAGCCGTCGTCTGGGTAGTCGAGCCGTATCCCTTTGTCAGATGTCCAGACGTCAGGTTCATTGCAGGATCTTTATTGCAGGGTCTGACAGGTTTACTTCGGAGAATACGAAGCGTCTCTTGTACACCTCAATGCTGCTTCTGAAAGAGGATGAGTTTTACGCCCTGGAGGCGATGAAGCACCCCGTTTACGCTGAAGTGGTTTGGACGTACTGCCTTACGCGGATGGCCTTTTGAGCTTTTAATATTTCACGCTATGTTTAGCAAAAAAAGCTCTGTTGCACGCTTGATGGCTTTGAAGGCCTCTGCTTACGCTGCTCTGCACCAATATGCTACGTATAGCCATTCGGCGTATTTTTCATGCTTCTACAAGACTCCCTTCAAAGCTTTCAAATTCCTCGGAATTTGGAACGCTTTGAATGAAGCATGAACCGCTCCTCGTAACTCGAAACGTTTCTGAATGGAGTGTTGAAACGGTCGATGCTGACTTTATAGCGGATTTATTGGGGACCGGTGTGATCTCTTTCGCCTATAAAAAGGCTGGGGGGTTAACCCGTTCTCCCTATATTTTCCATCACCACGCATAGATGATCGCCGGAGTTCGTCGGGTCGACCTGAGAAAGAAGGAGATCATGTTCTTCCAGCGTATAAGGAGCCGAAAAAGACGGCATCTTCGAGCTAATGTCCACTGCAACGATGGATCATGGAAGAATATCTTAGCCTCCCTTGCTCGGGATAATCAGCAACTTTATATGGCTGTTCTTCCAGGAGAAGGGAAGGGTCGTATTAGACCACACGGCTTGCAAGCGGTGTCTTCTCCTGTTACCTCCGGGGGTGAGAGCAGCTACTAGCTCTGACCTCGGGCATTGAGTTGGGTGAAATATCTCAACTCAATTTGTCACGGCGCACGGAGCATGGGATCTGCATAATTTATGCAAGCTCCAACTCTGTATTCTCCCACCGTTGATCATTGCCATGTCAGTCTGTTTGCTGGAACTGACTGACTGTTGGAGAAGATGGATGAAGAATTGTGCCCCCGCAAGAACCTGTCAGAACAGCTTCTGGGCGATCTTCAGACGACGATGGGGAAATCCTTTGTAGACGGAGTTTCCCTCATATGTAATCATGAAAATGAAGAAAAAACCCTTTATAGACAGGATTTCCCTTATATGTAATCATGATCTTGATTTTAATAAAATCGTCTTTCTTCTCTACATACGATCGTTTTGCCATACGTTGTTGTGAAGTCTGAATATGTGTAGCTTCGACACGTCTGATTCTTTACGCCGACTCTGTTCTAGAAAGAATGCTAGGTCATGTACTTTTGCGCATAGCGAATAGTCCATAGAACGCTGTTGAGCATTTTAAACTTTTAGAACTGTCCCGCCGCTAGGAATGAGGAACCGCGTAGAGCTCTGAACTGTTGCTTTTACTTCTGATGAACAGAATTTTTGTTCAGACTTCGTCTTCAAGAATGACTTCTTGAAAAATCCCTTGGAACAGGGTCGAGGAATGGCTGTCGAGCTGAGTTTTCCATCTTGATAGACGGGATATTCAGACTGGAGCCTGGATGAACCTCCATTTGACCCGAGAAGAGTAATTTCTCAATGTTTGAACTCTGTATGTTTTGGGTACTTGGGATATCTTGAGGTCAAGAAGGAGTATCTTCTGTGTGAACTCCTGTAATCGACCGTCTTGAGAACTGTTCGGATATGCGGAAAGTCAGAGATCCGTAGTGTAGATGAGCTGAAAATCCTGAGTTCGTAGTCTATTGAGCGTAGAAAGCCATCGAGCGTGAGATCGTAGATTCGTAGCTGCTGAGCATGAAGTCGTAGGTTTGTAGCATCTCGAGCGTAAAAGCTACAGAGCACAAAGGCATCCGGACATAAAACCATAGACTGATAGCTTGCGAGCATAAAACTGTAGATCTGTTGCTGTCGAGCGTAGAAAGCTCCTTAGCGTAGAACTGTAGATTTGTAGCCTATGAATAAAAGAAATCTTTCGAGCGTAAGGTTACGAATCTGTTGCCTTCGAGCGTAAAATAAACGCCACCGAGCGTAAGATCATTGATTTGGTATCTGCTGAGCGTAAAGTCGCAGGTTTGTAGTCTCTCGAGCATAAAAGCTACTGAGCACAAAGGCATCCAGGCATAAAACCATAGACTTATAGCTTGCGAGCGTAAAACCGTAGATCTGTTGCTGTCGAGCGTAGAAAGCTCCTTAGCATAGGATCCGCTGACCTTCTTTTGCACGAAAAAATCTTCGAATTTGCTGACTGTCCGTCTTTCGAGAGTAGTGGGCTGACGTAGTACCCAATCATAACCAAATATTTAATTGTGAGATTTGGTTAGGGTTTCGAGGAGCCCGTCCGAGGATTCGAGGAGTCGACCCGAACTCTATATATATCCCAAACTTTTGAGAAAAAAACTTTTCATCCGTCTTCTGCGAAAGAGAGTCTTCGATTGTTTGAGTTTTTCTCCTTCGTTCTTTTCCTAGCACTCCGAGTTTTCAGAAATGACGTCGAAACAAACCCCCTCCACTAAGGGAAAGAGAACAGGCTCTTCTTCTCGTTCTTCTGCCCCGGCGAGAGCATCTTCGGTCGGGCAAGGTGAACTTCCTTCTGAGCGAAGCATCCCGCCGACGAGTAGCGCACCCGGCCTTAGAGGTATAGTCTTTGGGATGACAAAGAACGACAAAAAAAAATCCTTCGCACACGTTGAACGTGACCGCGCTAGGTCGTCTTCTGTGCTGATAGCCTCTTTGAGGAAGATAACGCACGGAGACGTTTTCATCTTTTACGCCCACATTTCTAATGTGCCAGCGTAAAAACTCCATATTTTCGCAGTTTTGAGCGTAAAAGCTCTGACTGCCAAAAACTTGGTGTATACTATAAAATTTTAGTTTTACGCTTGTGGATGGGACCTCCGGCGTAGTAACTAGAATTTTGGCAGTCTGACGTAAAGCACGGACATATACCGCCAATTACGCTTCAGGATGTGACTTCCGGCGTAAAATGACCAAATTTTGTACAGTCTTGGCGTAAAGCACAGACTGTCGTTTCTTGGTCTTTATGTTGCAAGATTTGTAATGACGTATTTCTCTTGCACTTTTGCAGTTAACTTGTATGAGTCTCCACTGGCCGAGGTGATGGGTTCCGCTGCCGGGATGCTGCAGTCAAACTATCTGGAGGATCTGTCCCATGTGACATTTCCTATCTCCGGACCCCAATATCCTAAAGGAAGGGAGATCTTAATATCGGCTCAGGGCGAGCGGATGTTGCTGAACATGATTAACGGAGAGCCCCTAACATACATAGACGGGAACAATACATCAAGCCGGCCTTTATCTTTGGGGACATGATTGACAAACAGTCCCAGACGAAGCATAAGAGAGAACCCTGGGTTTTCTCCGCCGAGAGTGTGGTCTTATATCTGCCCACGATGCCGAGAGATTATCCCATCTCGGCTTTCTTCCATGCCACACATTCCAGGAGGATATCGTGGACGCTGACTCCCGATCTTCACGGCAAGCCGGGGAAGATCTTTTATCTTAAAGGAGCTGACCAGGGGTCATTTGTCAGCCGTCCTTCTGGCGTCGTGACGTTGTTCAGGGGACTGTGCCCGGACAGCGTCCCGAGTGAAGACAGTTCAGTGATCCAGCCGGTCCAATTGCCGACTTTCTACAACGACTTTATGGTACGAGGGGGGTATACCCCAAGGAGAATCCTCGGTGCAATGGGTGGATTACCACAACAAACCTCCGATGGACTTGCCTAGTTGACTGGGCCTTGAAGCATTTTCGGAGAGAGCTGGCGGTCATCGGACTGTATGCTGCTGTGAGTGCGATGAGTGTTGGGTTGCCTCCCAACCCTAACATGTTTCTGGCACTGATGGAGCGATACATTTCGCTCACCGGGACCTTCGCCACTCCACTGGGGGAGTTGGGGTTGGCCATCCACGAAATGGCAGTGATCTCGAGACTGCCGATGGGGGATACCCCGTATGAAGAGTATGTTCCCACCAACCGGGAGTTGGAGGACTCGAACCCTCGGGTTGTGGAGGTGTATCAGGAGCTGATGTGCCACTATTTTGCGTGCACTACTTTTTATAATGAGCCTTCTGATTTGGCTCACACCACTAAGTGGACGTCCTACCTCTTCTTCCAACGGGCCAGGGCCGTCAAGTCAGAGAAAGTTTCGGGGGGCAAGAATGAGCCCGTGAACTGTTTGGGCGTGCTCAGTGCCCACGTCGTCGAGGATCTTATGGAGGATGCTAAAGCTCCAGATCAGTTTCTCATTGACGGGGTAGGAAAGTATCCTGAAGGCACTAAGGCCTACAGTTACTTGAGGCGCTGCCGCAGGCCTTTATATGAGGAAGCCCGACTGGCTGGTTTCCTATCCATATGGCTGCGTCGAGTATTGGTGCCCGGTATCGTGTCCACGGACCGCATTCACCAGAACATCCTGTGGCCTACCGTTCGTCTGGTGTTCCGGGCAAGACTGGGCTTGCTCCCTGCCATGGTGTGCCGTATACAGGCTGGCCTGAGAGCTATGACTGACGGACTACTCGTTAATGAAGCTCGGCATGATAGCTTTCCCCGGGTAGAGTTACCATACATGTACTTGATGGAATGGTTAATTCTCCATAACCCCCGGGTGATATCTCCCAGCCCTGGTAGTAGCGCGGGGGGTTGTTTCTTGCTGAACTTCAAGGACTCCCTCAGGAACGTGAACACAGTCTTAGACTGTCGGCTGGTGCTGAGCCTCGCTCATTGCTGGAAGCTCCTCTGCACTGTCCCCTCTGTGCATCGCAACCAGTCGGGGATTAGGCTTGAGGATTTAGGTGGAGAGAAGACCAATCTTTCTCCGGAAGCTTTTAATTGGTTGGTCTGTATCAGACCCTCCCATTTGCTGTATAAAAGCGAAGATCATTGCTTCTTCGAGCCTTACTTGCCCAGTCGGTTCTCCAGGCAGTTTGGGTACGATCTGCTGCACGTGGGCAATACCGTCACCAGTTTCAGGTCCAGGGGCGGACTCATTGATGGAGCCACAGGATGGCATTATTTTATCATGGGTTGCACGGGAGCAATCTTTACCGTGCCGGTTGTCACACTCTCCATGGAGCTACGCATCCTCCATTCGTATGCCCAGTTCTACGTGGCGATCAACACCTTCCATCGCGATTTTGTTATGCGTGGAAGCTTTACGGTGCCTTCTCCCAAGCCTGGGGGAAGAGTCGAAGTCCCCTCGGTTTTCTCTAACGAGGGTGAGGAGTCCGTCACTCCAGATGAGCCTCTGGTGTCGGTGCTGAGGTGTGAAGTGCCTCCGCCTGCAGGAGCTTTAGCAGTCTCTAGGAAGCGAAGGGCTCCTGCCTCGAAGCAGACTTCCCCTCGCAAGAGGAAGAAGATGGTTAATCGTTCTCTCCGGATTCCTGGCATTGAGGCTCCTAGAGAGGAACCTGCTGTCTCTCCTGTTGGGGATGTCTCTTTGATTGGAGGTTCCTCGCCTTTTAGAGAGGGACCCTCAGTTTTGGCTGGTGGTGCCGGAGAACTCCTGCTTAAGGCTGCCGTTGCTGTCACTGCCTCCGGTAGTGGAATGAAATCGCCTGCGTGGGCGAGGCAAATAGGAGAATCTTTTCCTAGACCAGCAACGGATGAAACTCTTGCCGCGTCGTGAGCATGACTAGCGAGATTCCAGCTGACGAACCTAGACTGCGTCTTGGTGATGGCTTGGTAGAGCTCCTGGCGATGTCGGTTGGCCCACCTCCTTCTCCAGGTATGACAGTTCGTATTGCATCATTAAGGCGTGATATAGCTATATCGGCTGCAGATGCGGCATATATACCGTTGGCTACGGGTAAAGGTCATCTTTTATGTCTCCTTTTAGAAAGATTACTATCATATTGATATCAACTTTGTTGTCCTCTTCTTAGGGGATGGCATCCACGGGAAGTATAGCGTTGAAGCGCCTTCTGGCTCTGCTCGGGCTCTTGGCAATGATACGGAGGCGTTTGACTTCGAGCAGGAAATACCTTCGGGGGCCAGCTCGCCCGGAGTAGTTTCGTCACCTCAAGAGGAGGACGAACCCGTTATCGTGATCTCGCCTCTTACGAGTATGCCGATGACTTCGATCGTCGTTGTCGCACCTTCTTCGGTCGCACTACACGTCGAGGCGGCGGCTGTGGCCACTTCGTCTACAATTATTCCTGGAGGGGAACTCGCCAATATCGCGGCCACTCCTGGCGTTCAACCAGATCTGGTTGCGTTGACCGAGCTGTATACCAGCCTCTTTTACACCAGTTTGAAAATGCTGATATCAATGGTATTATTGAAGAATCTGGATTTTGAGCGTCTGAAGAAGGCTTCCCAGTTTTCGATTGGGGCGGTCAGGGAGTTCGGCAATTCTGGGGTGGCTGATGCCCTGGAGGCGATGGTTAATAGGTTGGAGAAACCTATTAACGAATATTTGCAGCTGGCTCGGGGCAGCCTTGAAGCTGAGGTCCAGGCCAGATATGATCTCATGACTGCGTGGCTTACTAAACAGCTGGAAAGCCTAGATGACTCCATCAAAGCACATAAGCTGGAGATGGATGAAAGAAAAGCTGTCGTGGAGGAGGCTCTCGCTATTCAGACGAAGTGCCAATCCGAGCATGAAAGGAATGTAGCGAGGGCCCGCAAGTTGAAAGAAAAACTTGCCCTGGCAGAGGAGTGGGCTTCTCAGTCGTTGGCAGGTCTAGATGTAGCGACTGGTCGACTGAGCACAGCACGCCGGGATCTGGAGCATGCAGAAGCTGCCCGTGCTGGCTCTCTTCGGCCAAGGGCCGAGCTGTCCTTTATGAACAATCCCGAGGCACGGCTGGAGTGGGCCCGTGCTGATGCCTTGGTTTCCAGGGATGAGAGGATAGCTGCACTGGTACAGCTGATTCACGATCTGACCGCTCCCCCACAATGATGTACCCTTTCTTCTTTTTGCTTCCCAAATGTAATTCTGCTCTTTTCGGGAATAAATAAAGCGAATCTTTTTTTACTTGCTCCGTAGTCGTTGAGGTAGGCTTTCCCTGAACGGGTAGCTACAAATACCTCGTCTTCGTCCGATGGCGAAGAAGTTGCGACCATATGGCACGGTTTGTATTTGGAGCTCTTTCTAGATGTAGCCTTAGCATCCTCCTCGAGCTCTGACACCAAATCCGGATGAACCCACATAATCTCGCCCTGCCGGGTGGTTAGGGGTACCAGGTCATGATTTTGACCCCTAGCTGGAGGGAGATTGATGATGTTCATCGTGGTCCGGGAAATGGGTGTGACACCATTCGAGACTTTTTGGGAAGGCAGATTGCCAAACCGCAGAGAGATCATGTTGGCCGTGACCGTCTTCTCGGTGTTGTGCAGAGTGATGGCCTTAGCATCGATTAACCCCTGGATCTTTCTTTTCAGTATGTAACACGCCTTTGTTGGGTGGTGTACGTATCTGTGGAAGATGCAGTATTTGGGGTCGTCAGTACTGCCGACTTCTTGGGGCCACCTTAGCTCCGGAAGGGTGATCTTGCCACTCTTGACGAGACACTCGAATATACTTGGGATATCGTCGTCGTCAAAAGAGTAGACTTCGATGGGCCTGGAAGTCCCGGGTCTCGTCTGCGTGGTCGCCGCAGTCTTTTGTCTGGACGTATTAATCGCCAGAGCTTCTTTTCCCTTGGAGCTGCGAGGATGGTCGCTACTGGGAGATGACCTTTTGCCTCTGTCAGAGGCGGAGATCATAATGCCATTGTCGCGCGCCTTGCGACTGTTGTCTTCGGCGGCTACTACCGAGATGATGAACGAGAGCCAATCACGGAACTGATATGGTCTTGCAAACACCTAGACTACGGGAAGGAGGTTCTTCCTGTAAATGTCTACTAACGCAGAGTCTGGAACTCCTGGAGGCATCTGTAAGGTGGCCTGACGAAAACGTTCGATGAAGGTGCGAACGTCCTCCTTTTTCCTCTGCTTGACTTCGATGAGAGAGGACATAGACATGTCCATTCCTCCCTCATAAAATTGCGTGAAGAATAAAGCTTTGAAGTCCTCGAAGGAAGTAATGTAGTTGTCCGCCAAGCTACGGTACCACTGATAGGCTACTCCTGAGAGGCAGCCTTTGAACACCCGAGTAAGGAGGGCGTCGTTCCCTTGTAGCAACACCGTCATCATACTGAAATAGTTCATGAACTGACTTGGTGATATTTTTCCCTCGAACAGAGCCATAGTCTGAGGTTTGTACCTTGGAGGGATAGGGACCTCTTCCCAGATAGCTGGGTAAGGCTGGTTGATTCCCAGTTTCTTGAGCTGATCTTTGTGCTTCAAGGAGTCAAACTGGGCTTTCAACTCCCGTACTGCCTGCATCGGATTTTCAGTTGGAGACGGGACTACGGTGTAGTGCGGAGTTGGTTGTATCGTGACTCCAACGGGGGGTAATATATTCTCCAAGTGAGGAAGCGGAGGAACTGCTGACTCTTGATCTAGAGCAGGCTCTTGGCTCGGGTTGGATGGTGGTAAGTCCACCTCCACACGTATTTGAGTTGGCGGGACCGACGCTTGAGCCATGGCAGTTGCGTGCTGAGTTAGCATCATCTGGTGTATGTTCTCCATTATGGATTGCATTTGTTTCAGAGATTTCTCCAGTATAGTGATGCGTTGTTCCGCGTTTCCTGATGGCAAAGCGTCCTCGCGTTCATCTTCAACGGTATAAACTCCCATTTCCCTGGGCGTCATCGAAGGATTAGTATAGGTCATCGCAGAAGTCGACTCTATACTCTCCGCATCTGATCCGGGAGATTGGCGACCCCCAGCGTCGGAATCAGACGATTACGAAGCTGGTTGCTGTGACCTTGCACGGGTGTTTTGGAACACCCTAGCTTCAATGTTCCTGAGTAGGTCTTCGAATCTCCTTCGGCTCGGAGGCCTAGAGGGATGACGTCTTAAGCTCGACCCTCCTCTAGGTATGTGTGAAGCCATGTTCACGGATGCATGCGCGGGCTCTTCTTCCTGGAAAGACTGAGAGTAGCTCAATCGGTCGAAAACCGACCATTTTGCTTTAGAACAACAGCAGTCAATCACAATTTTATGACTATTACAATATTGCTTGCCAGGGGGCGTAATAGACATGTTGGAAGGTCCCCTCTCCTTACGCTTCTGGATTAGATATTTGTGCAAGTCAGGAGGAGTAGAGGAAGAAGACGACGGCTTGTTCCTTCTGTTCCCATCAGTGGACATGCGGAGATTGGGTACCATGGTTTTCCCTGTGCCACCTATGTACAACAGATTGGCCATCTGGGTGGCGGATAATCCCCGAGGAGGGTATCTTTTCGCAACTTTAGCTTGCTTTACGTCGTGGGGCTTTGCCTGGCATAATTTGGAGATTTATTCAGACTGGCGTAAAGCTGAAGAGGTCCTCAGTCGGCCATCGGCTTCCCACGTAATCCGAAGGGTAGGCAGATTGCTCCCTCGCTGGCGTAAAGGCCGAGAAGTTGAGTACTTTGCCGCTTGCTTTCCCTTGCGGAGATCACAGCGCTCATCTGGTTCCCCGTAGAGGTCAAATGTTGTCTTACGCATGGAGCATGATTTGTACTTTCGATTTGGCGCTGAGGCATCATCAGAAGTTTGGTCTGTACCGCGCGTAGCGGGAGACTGGTTTCTATGCGTAGAGCGCAGTAGATACTTCTGGGTTAGCGCTGAGGCTTTGCCCGAAGTTTTGTCTGTACCGCGCGTAGCGGGAGACTGGTTTCTATGCGTAGAGCACAGTGGATACTTCTGGTTTAGCGCTGAGGCTTTGCCCGAAGTTTTGTCTGTACCGCGCATAGTGGGAGACTGAATTTTACGTGCAGGACACGGAGGGAGCAATGCTACAACCTCATTGGTCGGAGAGGTCGAAGAGATCGGAGAGTCCACAGGAATGGTAGAGGATGTCTTGGGCATCCAGACTTTGCGCAGCTTCATGTTGTCTTGGACGGAGAGAAGGTGAGAGCTACCCCCGGTTCGAAGCATGTCTTCGTAGGCAGACTGGTCGAATTGGACGACCAGTGTCTTCTTCACGGTTCCTATAGATACCGCATCGTGTTGAGCAATCGCTTCCTCGTCAGAAGAGAAAGATGTTCCCCAGCAGAGTCGCCATCTTGTTTGTGGTATTAAACGAAAGAATAAAAATGTATTCAGGATAGGGTTTATACGAAATCCGCCTTATTTGGTTTACAAACAAACTTATATAATTTGATCCTATATGAGGATATGGGAGTACAATTTATTTAATCTGGGTAAATATTGCTATAGGTGTCTGATCTGCAGTCGATCACTTTAGCCCTTGGACCACACGATGTTGAAGAAGTGCCGTAGAAGACAGGAAGCAGCTTCGAAGGTTGCAGAAGAGGGTGGATGCACGATGCCAAAGTCGTCGATCCCTACTCTTTGCCTGTGCTCCGGGTTCTCTCTCTCTCTCTCCTGACCTCTGGTTCGATCTTTCTTGGAAGTTCGACCTTGTATCTGATATTGGTTTCTTGACCAATTTTCTCCTCCTTTCCTCATTGATAGAGGTCTCTATTTATAGAGTTTTAGTGACAGTGACCACTCCGTCGGTGTAGAAACCGAGGAGTAGAAAGTACAACACCCTTTTACACAACGGTTAAAGTAACCAATGCCTGCGTATAGATGATCCTTTGAATGAGCGTGTGATGCGGGTCCAACTAAGGGACAAAATGCGTATAAATGCTACGAAGATCATGGCGTAGAAGCCACGTAGGTAGGTATCCTTTGTGTAGAAGAGGTTGGCATAGAAGCCAAGTGGTCATAGAGGCCGAGTAGGCATAGAAGCCGAATGGGCGTTGAAGCCGAGCGGTCATAGAGGCCGAGTGAGCACAGGAGCTGGATGGGCGTTGAAGCCGAGCGGTCAAAGAGGCAGAGTGAGCACAGAAGCTGGATGGACGTAGAAGCCGCTGCGTACCGTGCCAGAGTGCTGATGTGGACGTCTTAGCCGGAATTACAGCTTTTGAAGATATAATCAAATCTCTTGCATTAAATGCCGAGATTTGCCACCATCCTGTGCATTAAATGTGGAGGCATATTTTTGACGGTCTGCAACCCCTTATGCACATCAGTCGCAGAGACGTGCCTTGAGAAACTGTCACCGTTCTGTGCATTAGACGTAGAGACGTGCCTCGAGCAACTGTCATCGCTCTGTGCATTGGACGCAGAGACGTGCCTCGAACCCCGTACGGAGTGCAGCTTTTGATGTGGCAGGCGGTTTGTCGACTACAGAACGTAAACAGCTCATGTCTGCCTGTGTAAAACAAGGCAGCGCATCCCTTCGTGCTTTGTAAAAGCATTTTACGCAAAGGGGATGGCGGTAAATGACAGCCTGGGTCGCAGTATTGTGCCATCATTATAGCCGTCGTCTGGGTAGTCGAGTTGTATCCCTTTGTTAGAAGTCCAGACGTCAGGTTCATTGAAAGGATCTTTATTGCAGGGTCTGACAGGTTCACTTCAGAGAATACGAAGTGTCTCTTGTACACCTCAATGCTGCGTCTGAAATAGGATGAGTTTTACGCCCTGGAGGCGATGAAGCACCCCGTTTATGCTGAAGTGGTTTGGACGTACTGCCTTACGCGGATGGCCTTTTGAGCTTTTAATATTTTACGCTGTGTTTAGCGAAAAAAGCTCTGTTGCACGCTTGATGGCTTTGAAGGCCTCTGCTTACGCTGCTCTGCACTAATATGTTGCGTATAGCCATCCGGCGTATTTTTTATGCTTCTACAGTTGTCACTAATATTTATATATAAAAACAATATATATATAATAACATATATATATAACCCAAATAATATCTATACAATATGCATATAATACTACTAATAACTATACATACACCCATACATAGTAATATGTACAAAATACCATATAGCATCATACACACATATCTATTCTACTAAATAATGCCAAAACTAGGCTTCACTGTAAAAGTTTTTTGTTCCAAAAATACCCTTCGTTAAAAACAGTAATTAAATATGTATTAAATGTATGTATGCATGCATGAGACAACTTGGGAAATGATAGTTAATAAAACAAAGATATGCTTGCATGCAAAGTAGGTAGTTTGGAGAATAAAACAAAAGTTAATAAAGCATGCATGCAAAGTAGGCACATGAACCCAAGAGATAAGAGAAACCTTTTATATTCCCGTCATTTAATTTCTCCAAACTTTCATGCTCCTTGCTATTATATTTCCACCTATAATAAAATTAAGAAATTGTTGGTTGCTCTTTTTATAAAATATATTTTTTCAAGTAATATAAAATACGTGCAATGCACGTGCGTATATACTAGTACATAGTAATATGTTTATAACAACATAAGTACATATAAATATATACACCAAATAAAACATATATTATATGTTTATAAACACATATAATTATCTATTAACATATATATATATATATATATATATATATATATATATATATATATATATATATATATATACTATAATATAATATATATATATATATATAGAAGAATGGTTACATACAATATATACACATATAGAATATACATAGATACATAGATCTAAGACCCAATATTACATAAATATATACACACAACATTATATATATATATATATAAATATACATGTATAATTATACTTCTCCATGAAATAGGAACACAAGGGAATTAGATCTATAATTAATTGCACACACATGGAACGTATCATTCCGTATCCCACTAGATCTAGGATTCGCATGCGACACGAGTCCACCACATATTCAAACGTACCCCGAAGGACACGAACAAGTCATATATATTATTTATAAACAATATGAAGAGTCAAATATAATTCTACGTGTCCGTGTCAAAATGTGACATGTTCAAAGTTTCGTGTCAGGGAAAGCCCCCAAAATCAACACGTATCACCAAATTATTGGAATATGACCTACACGTACCCAATTATGGACACGACACTATCCCCAAACACACAATTACATGCCAAATTGATCTATATGACCAATTGACACATACAATAATTGTCAATCTCGAAATCCCCTAAATTTGACACAAAAAGTACCATAACTTTCCTAATAGGCCTCCTGTGAACACCAAACCAAATCCTATGGGTATCCTATGTATATGGGTTGATTTCTCATGGTTAAATCTCATATTTAGAAACTAATTTAAGGGAAAAACTGAATTGTACCTATTGGAAGATGGATTCCAAATAAAACTTCCAAATGTGATGAAATTGGCCTCCAACTTGTAGATCCTTGCTCCTCTTTGTAGATCCTTGATTCCTCCTTCTAGATCCTTGCTCCACTAGTATCCAATGGTGATTTGGGAAGGAATTGGCATGAAATTTGGTAGAAAAATGAAGTGGGAATGAAGAAATTTGGTTGAGAAAATTTTTAGATCTAGTTTTGAAATAAAAAGAGGAGAGAGAAATCAATTCCCCTATCTTTAATAGGCCGGCCCCCTCTACCCCTTCCTCATGATACTATGTATTATCCATTATATCCCTTGGGGCCTCTTATGAAGAAATAATTAAGGAGAAAAGCTTCTAGTCTAATGGTTTAATTAATTTTAATCCATCTCCTAATCAACGGACTTTCTAATTGGGCTCAAATCTAACAATTAATACATGTTGGTCCATGAGTCCAAACTAAACTAGTTAGGTCCACTAACACAAGTCAAACATAAATAAATAACATCTAACAACAACTAAATATTACAACAAATAATTATTATCATGCACAATATTAATTAATTATAAAATTACTAAAATACCCTTTCCTAGAAAATGTGGTAGTGACATATCGCAAGATTTTGGGTGTTTTAAAAATATATTTTTGGTCATTTTGGAACAAGAATAATTTAACCATTAAAGCAAACTAATAAAAACTAAAAGAACAGTAAAAATCTTGGTAATATTGTGAAGAAGTCCCTTCAATTATATTTTGAAAATAATTAATGAGTTGGTAGAAAATTGCACATGAACATGGGGGTTTGGATCAAAATTCTGAACTATTTTAGAACAGTTTTTCGGCCAATTTTCGGTCGATTTTTTGATCAAACCGGGGTGCCTAAATTCATTTCACTTGAAGGGAATCCTAGAGGGTTAGGTTATGAACATACCAGCAAAGATGGGACACGAATCGGACGAACGATGTGGGCGAAAGCTGCGCGTGAAGGAGGGGCCAAAGCTGTTACTCTGCGTGCGGGGGGGGGGGGGGGACGGCGGTGCAACTGCGAGGCGGCGCGACGGCGGGAGATGGTGGTTCGCGGCAGTCTATACGGCAGTCAGACGGGGCGGCGGGGCTGCGGGCGGTCGCCGGCGGGTGGAGGCGTGGGGGCGTGGGTGATGGTTAGGGTGGTGGTGGAGGTGTGATTGAGTTAGGGTTAGGGTTTTGTGTTGTTTTATGTTATATATATAGGTGATGGGGGGGGGAAGAAAGCTCTGTACGTGGGGGGTGTTGGTTTAGAATTAGGATTTGGGTTTTGGGTAGGGTTTGGTTATTTTCTATTTTCTCTTTTTCTTTTGTTTTATTCTTTTATTTATTCAATAATTAAATGCAAAAAATTTCCAAAAATAGTTAGGCACTTGTAAAAATTATATAAAATTTATATTTTCTCCAATAAATAATCTACAACCAATTTATATTAATTAAACAATGTATTTACTAAATATTAATGGATATTAAATTAATTAAATAAATTTATAAATTTTATTTTCTACATAATATTAAATGTGGGCATGCAGGGGGTTCGAATAATGCAACTCGAGGGTCATGTGTGTAAAAGGACAAGTTAGGCTCATAGCATAGATTTAGTTGGATGCAATGGGTCGGGGTGGCATGTTAAAATCGTACGCCACGAATAAATGGTTAATTAATCATCATTTTTTCGTAATTGTGTCACAAAAGTTGTGCGACCAAAATAAGGCATGGGATTGCAAATTTATGAGGGACAGTCATGGCAGGAGCCTAATTTGACTCGTCTAAGTCGAATATGCAAGGTTGGTTGAAAGAAAAATGCTAGTGTTGCACTCAAGATCTTAAAACCATGGGAGTTGGTTTCCAAAGTTTGATTAAATTATCGAGTAAATATTAAAATAAAAAATAATTAATAATTACCGAACTAACCCTATGTAAAAAATCAGGGTACTCATAATCTAACCACCTTAAAAGAATTGCTTCCTCGCAATTAAGAAAATAAAATATAACCGTTCAGAAAAAATTTGCTCTAGAAGAGATGACGCGGTCGTATTACATTTGTTGAAGCATGACACAAAGGATAAAGGACCATGAACAAGAAAAAATTGAGAGAAAGAATGAGGGTTTTGTTCAAGCAGAACACATAGGGAAGCAATGAAAAAAAAATTCTAGGCAATAAGAGATGAGTAACTCAAGAGTAAAGGAGTATGATTAGAGAAAGGATCAACAACAACTTCTGAAAACTTGGGAACCACTTGCATATTACTAATCTAGACTAACAAGTTCATGCTAACATAATCCTAAGAATAGGCTAGGAAATGGAACTAATAAGAACATGCCAAAGTATTACTAGGAATATTCGTTACTATAGCTAGCTATGATAAGACTAAATCTTACCATATTCGCTACTCCTCGAGTCCATGCTTCCTCCACTGTCATCGCAAAAGCCTGTCTACGTCCATACGGTGGTGCCCTCTGTTGTTGCAGGGCCTGCTGGAAGAGTGCTGCCTGTGGTGCCAAGGGTGGCATCGGCTGATATCCTTTCGGTGCTGGTGGTCTGAATCCTCCATCTTCTGCCTGTGATGCTCCTAGTGCTGGATAAGCTGATCGATGTGGTTGCTGGACTAGCTCCGGTGCTAGTAAAGCTAGTCGGTGAACCATCAATGCTCATCAGTGAACCATCGGTGTTTTTCGTAGATGCTCCATGCAATTTCTAGCTGAATGTTGGCTGGATCCGCAAATTAAGAACAATCTCAATCTACGTCAGCATTCCTTGGCGAGATGGCCTACCTTGCCATAATAATGACAAGTAGGGAGTCCTGGTGCTGATGTTGGTAGGGTTGGTCGATGAATCATTGGTGCTCTCTTTCGACCTTCAGGGCAATCCCTTGCTAAATGTTGACTGGATCTGCAAGCTAAACATAATTCCATTTTGCGTCTGCATTCCTTGGCGAGATGGCCTACCTTGCCACAATAATGACAAGTAGGGAGGACTAGCGTTGGTGGTGTAAATGCTCTCTGTAGTAGATTCATCTGTAGTCGCTTTGCAGCTCCTTCCTGCTGTGCTCGGCCTGGTGCTAGTGCATGTAGCTGCTTCTGGCTGGACTCTCTCCTGGTGATGTGCTCCATGCGTCGAGCTGCTACAAAGACGTCCGTATAAGAAGTAGGTGCAACTGCGCTAATCAATCTCTATAACTCCAAGATCAAGCCCGTCAAAGAATTTCCCCGTCTTTTTCTTCTTCTGCCGGGATCAGTGTAGTGTCAAACAGTTGAATCAAGCAAGATGAAAGTCAAGAAATTAAGTTTAAGTTCGATATAGAGGTCAAGAATGTGTCAATATATGGATGAGATCCTATAAATTTATTCTTATCCTAATCGCTGGCTTGCTCGGTCCCTTAGTTGAAACTGAAGCAATATATTTGTAGACCTGCATGGGCTGCCATAAAAACCATGTCACACCCCAGTCCCAAAATATCGAGGGACTAGTCACGTGATAATGGCCAACAACACAACTCCAATGGGCAAATCCAATTTAATGGACCCGTTAGATTGCACTTAAGTTGTAATACATAAAATGGTCTACGAATACCTGTCACAGTTTATATATCTAATCTCATCCATAATAAGTAACAAAATCACAAGAGACAAGTCCAATCACAATAATATAAAATGATCTGTCCAATCAAAGTAATATAAATAATATCACGGGGAATAATCTGTCATCAAAATGGAAAGAAAAATATATCCAAGTACAATATCCAAAAGTAACTACAAGATCAAATATCCGAGAACACTAAGCATAAATAATGAATGGTAAGAATACTGTGTTCTCAAGAGAAGTCCTCCGGAACAACCTTGTCCTCTGCAACCTGTACGTCTCCAATAGTAGCACCTGTCCCGTAACCTCGGGATAGCTCTCCTCGTCTACACCTGGGGACATAATCCGGATCCAGGTCCTCAGGAGACATAGCAAGGTACAATAAACACTCAAGCCAAATAAAATACAACAAGTAAATATAGACAGATCCTTAGGGCAAGCTATGTAACCAGCTAAGTGAAATAAAAATATGAGCATCACTAGTACTCAGGCTGAAACCACTACAAGCTCTATGTCGGGGAGCCGGTAGCAGGAATATCAAGTGATAGGCCAAGCTCTGTAACAGAGGCTAAAGTACCGCAATAATAAATATATATATATGTAATCAGCCTGTAGCTTATGTGTCTCTCCCTACCTAATGTAATCTTATGTCTCATATCCACGAAGTCTCATGTGCATAACACGCAAGATCATGACCTCTAGCTAGTACACGAGTCATAGTAATATCCATGTAATATGCAAGTCTCATTTCATGAATCATGTAAGCCTATATAGAATCACCATGAATATCTCAGAAAAGATTCTGTCACATGAAATAGTGTAAAGTTTCCTACGATATAGCGTACTTGGTAAAGCAAGCACGTAAAAATATAGGATCGTGGAATCAACTCTCTAAGTGATGTTGTACGACTCCGCGTATGACGTCGACACCCGAATCTTGTTCGGACGCTAAGCAACGTCTCACAGCCCTAGGTTAAACAGATACATCACAGAAGTATATATAATAAAAGAACACAAGCAAGTAATATAACAGGATCTCTGCAGGTTTGGCAAGGTACACTTGCCTGGGTTCTAAATTCCGTCAACTGCTCCTGGAAAAGTGGAATCTACACGTACACCTCCGGATACTGAAACAAACATTACCATTCTTTTCAGAATACTTGAAATAGCTAGGATTGACTACCCATAAGTCCAATTTGAACACAGGGGCAAAATTGACAGTTTTGGGTCAAAGCGGGGTCCACACGTGGCCCATTTCGTACCAAAAATGTGCTGGAGACAAAGTTCTCCAAATTTGTCCAACTCAGTGTCTACGAGTCCAGAAAAATGATACAAACCCAACGAAACATCCAGAAATGGATTCCGATAAGCCGGTCACAAAATTATCCGTTATATGGAACCGTAGGGCCCACAAAATAAAGTTTTGTCAACATTCTCAGAATAGAACCAAACTTGGGTCACAGGACCAGCGTAACGCTGCAAACCTGATGACATAAGTTTCGTTACAAAATGACAAGTACACACAAAGTTATGGCGAGTGTCAGAACAGGCCAATACGGGACTTTTTGATGGATATACTTTGATTCCGGTGTGCACGCATATCAAAATTAAGTTCTGCAAAATCCTACATGTCCAACTTTATGTTACGCGCCTTTCGATGCAACTCACACATGACAAAGTTGTCTCGTTTGGCGGGACGCACCCCGTATCACAAGATTTTGGGTGTTTTAAAAATAATGTTTTAGTCGTTTTGGAACAAGAATAATTTAAACATTAAAGCGAACTAATAAAAACTAAAAGAACAGTAAAAATCTTGGTTATATTATGAAGAAGTCCCTTCAATTATATTTTGAAAATAATTAACGAGTTGGTAGAAAATTGGACATGAACATGGTGGTTTGGATCAAAATTCTGAACTTTTTACGAACAGTTTTTCGACCAACTTTCGGTCGATTTTCCAATCAAACCGGGGTGCCTAAATTAGTTTCACTTAAAGAAAATCCTAGAGGGTTAGGTTGTGAACATACCAGTGAAGACGGAACTTGAATCGGACAAGCAAGGTGGGCGGAGGCTGTGTGTGAAGGAGGGGCCACAACTATTACTATGCGCACGGGTGGGGGGGTAGGCGGCGGAAGGCGGTGGTTCGTGGCGGCGGTACGACGGTCGACCGGAGGAGGTGGGGCTACGAGCGATCGCCGGCGGTTGGAGGCGTGGGGGCGTAGGTGATGGTTAGGGTGGTGGTGGAGGTGGGATTGAGTAGGGTTAGGATTTTGTGTTGGTTTATGTTTTATATATATATGTGATGGGGGGGGAAGAAAACTCTGTACGTGGGGCGTGTTGGTTTAGAACTAGGATTTGGTTTTTGGGTAGGGTTGGGTTATTAGGCTAGGGTAGGGTTTGGTTATTTTCTATTTTCTATTTTTTCTTTTTCTTTTATTTTATTTTATTTATTCAATAATTAAATGCAGAAAATTCCCAAAAATAGTTAGACACTTATAAAAATTCTTAAAAATTTATATTTCCTCCAATAAATAATCTACAACTAATATATATTAATTAAACAATATATTTACTAAATATTAATGGATATTAATTAATTAAATAAATTCATAAATTTTATTTTCTATATAATATTAAATATGGGCATGCAGGGGGTTCGAATAACGCAACTCGAGGGTCATGTGCGTAATAGGACCCATTAGGCTCATAGCATGGATTTAGTTGGAAGCAATGGGTCGGCGTGGCGTGTTAAAATCGTACACCCCGACTAAATGGTTAATTAATCATAGTTTTCTCGTAATTGTGTCACGAAAGTTGTGCGACCAAAACAAGGCATGGGATTACGAATTTGTGAGGGACAGTCATGGTAGGAGCCTAATTTGATTCATCTAAGTCGAGCATGCTAGGTTGGTTGAAAGAAAACAGGCTAGTATTGTACTCAAGATGTTAAAACCATGGGGGTTGGTTTCCAAAGTTTGATTAAATTATCGAGTAAATATTAAAATAAAATAAAATTTACCGAACTAACCCTATGTAAAAAATCGGGGTACTCACAGTCCACGACCACGCTGCTTACGTTGACGAGTGGTTGAACATGATTTTTGATGCGGCGAGGCCTAATTTTGATCCGGACAATCGTGGTGCAGCTGAGGAGGCACCGAATGCCGATGCTGCAAAGTTTATAGAGTTGCTTAAGAATGCAATGACTCCATTATATCCTGGTTGTGAGGATCATTTATCGTTAGAGGTGGTTACAAGATTGTTGAGCATCAAGTCCGATTTTAACATGTCACAAGAATGCTATAACCGACTGATGGATTTGATTTTAGAGATCTTACCAGAGGGTAGAAAGTTGCCTAAAGACTTCTACCGATCTAAGAGGATGGTGAGATCGCTCTGGATAGAATACGAGAAAATTGATGCATGTCACAACGGATGTATGTTGTACTACAAAGACGACAATGATGAAGATGCGTACAGATTCTGTGGTGCTGATCGCTACAAGGCCACTGGAAGAGGAAAGTCTGTCGGTGCAAAGAAGCCTACCGATTTGATGCTCTACTTGCCTTTGATACCGTGGTTGCAGAGGTTGTTTATGGTAAAGGAGACTGTAGAAAATATGAGTTGGCACTGGCAAAAACTGATCAAAGGAGTATTGGATCATCCATCCGATGGAGAAGCATGGAAGCACTTTGATCGAGAGTATCCAAATTTTGCTTCGGATCTGCGTAATGTCAGATTGGGGCTCTCCTCCGACGATTTTACCCTATTTGGACTTTCGAGCTCCCAGTATTCGTGTTTGCTTGTGAACGTCACTCCGTATAATCTATTTCCTTGGAGGTGTATGAAGACTCCGTATATATTCCTAACTGTTATTATCCCAGTTTCGAACAATCCGAAGAGGAACATCGATGTATATTTACAGCCTTTGATAGGTCAGTTGAATCAGCTGTGGGAAGTAGGTGCGAACACGTACGATATTTCTAGAAAGCAAAATTTTCAGATGAGGGCAACACTTATGTGGACCATCAATGACTTTCTGGCCTATGGAATATTATCGGGATGGAGCACTCATGGTCGTCTCTCATGTCCGTATTGCATGTCCGCACTAAGGCCTTTCATTTAAAATACGGAGGCAAACCGTGCTTCTTCGATTCTCATCGACAATTTCTGTCGAAGGATCATTCGTACCGGAGGAACATGAATGCTTTTCGTGCCAACGTTGTGGAAAGAGGTAAAAGATTTACCAAGTGCTATCGAAGAGCCTGTAAGAGTACAAGTGTGGCAGATTTGGTCTCACCCATAACTGGACGAAGAGGAGTATATTCTGGGATCTGCCATATTGGAGCACCAATTCGATCAGAAATAACCTTGATGTCATGCATATCGAGAAGAATACATTTGATAACATAATTAATATTGTAATAGAGGTAAAGGGGAAGACGAAAGATAATCCGAAGGCCAGGTTGGACTTAGAAGAAATATATAGACGTCCTGCGTTGTATTTGATAAAGGAGGGGAATGGAAAGTTAAAGCAGCCTAAGTCAATTTTTTTGCTGGAGAAGGAGGATAAAGGGAGACTTTGTAGGTGGATTTAGGGTCTAAAATTTTTAGACGGGTACATGTCAAACTTGAGAAGATGCGTCAACCTCAAGGAGAACAAACTGGCGGGTATAAAGAGCCATGATTGTCACGTATTCATAGAGAGGTTAATTTTGATTGCATTTCAGGAATTCCCACCGTAGGTCATTTGGGATCCATTGACATAGCTCATCATATTCTGCAAAGATCTTTGTTCTACTAAGTTGCTCGTCGATCGTCTAGAAAAGCAAGAGAAAGACATTGCAGTAATACTGTGCAAGCTCAAAAAGTTGTTTCCTCCGGGATTCTTTGACTCTATGGAGCATTTGCCAATTCATCTTTCCTATGAGGCACATGTTGGCGCTCCTGTTGGTTATCGGTGGATGTACCCCTTCGAGCGACATCTGAATCACCAAAAGAGAAAGGTAAAAAATAAGGCACGGGTTGAGGGCTCTATTTGTGAAGCTTATGCTCTCGAGAAGATTAGAAACATTTGCTCGACGTATTTCAAATCTCATGGTGCTACTAATAGAACGAGAGCTCCGAGAAACGACGAGGATATCAGAAATCTAATGATGCAATACTGAAAGTATTCAATGCATCCGAAAAGCCTTCGAGGAAAATGAAGAAGAGATATTTGAATGACGACGAGCTAAGGGCTGCTTAGTTGTATATATTACTCAATTACGACGAGGATAAAGTGGAGAAGATGGAGGGGTAAGTAATTAATACGTCTATGTTTACTTCATCTCAATGTAATAGTATAAGCTATTATTATGCTACTAATCAACGGTTGCTTCAATATTTTTCAGCACATATAATGATGAGCTGAGGTTGGTTAGATCATACATAACAGACGAAGAAGTAGAACAAAATGAGATGCCATTTTCTTTCTTGGTTGAGCGCATATGTAAGGAGCTTGGTAATTACTTTTTTTGTATGCACTTGCGTAATAAATAACTTACTATCGCTACTTTCGTATTAAGGTCGATCGTCTAATAACACCCGAGACTGAATCTATTAGAACACCAGCCAAGGGACCAATGACTGCCATCAAAATATAGCCAAGTTACTATTTGAATGGGTTTAGGTTCAAGTCAACAAGGCTCTGATCAGAGACAACTTTCTGGATCTTGATTCCACGAAAAATAATTGTTTGTGTATCAAATCTTTGAACTACAAAGACGTCGATCCAAGCAATAATTTCTTTGGCATCTTACTAGAGATTGTGGAGTTAACATATAATTATGCCATAAAACTTGCTAAGATCGTGCTATTCAAGTGTGAATGGTTCGATCCAATTTAAGATCAAGGTTAAAAAATTGACAAACACGGTCTTGTGGATATAAACTACAAGCGCAGATATTAAGGCTATGAACCATTTGTCCTATCAAGTCTGGTTCAGCTCATGTACCTTACAACTTATCCTAGACATGGGACAGCGAGGTCAGATTAGTGGGCAGTATGCAAGAATAAAGCTAGAAATACCTTTGACGTTGACGAAATAGCTTATCAGGAGGATGAGCTACCTCTTGTAACAAATATTATTGTTGTGGACTCAACGAAAGTTACTCATTACACGACTAATAATGTAGAAGAGGTAGAATTATTCGAAGAGGAAGACGAAGATGAAGATAAAGTAGATGAAAGTGAAGATGAGGAGGAAGAGAAAGAGGAAGAGGAAGAGGGGGAAGAGGAATGCGAATAATATAAATTTTCTAAAGATAATTGAAAATAAAATATTTTGCCCGAAGATATATACTATATTTTGATTATAGAATGTACTTTTTGACGAAGATATGTAGTATATTTTGCGTGCAGAATATACTATCCATTTAGAATTGTGACACCACTAGTTATTTACTGAGCAATTTTATTAATGTTGTGAGATATGAATAATATTTTGACTGTAGAATGTATAATATATTTGTGTATTTCTTTATTCATCAGATATTGTTATCAGGTATGACAGGACGACGTGGAACGTTCGGTAGGTCATGAGGTAGATGGAGTGCTCCTCCGGTACTGCCTACTGTTGGTTCTGGATCATCGGTACCTAGTACTCCAGTATATCTACCAGTCACATCTCCGACTGCGACGATGTTACGTCGCAGCACTCCTGGGACGAGTAGTCCAGGCCTGATAGTACTCCCTTGTCCAGCGTTTCTCCTACTGACGAAACCATGGAGATAGATGAGCATATGGCGGAGGTTGAGCCGATGTCATCCTATCATCAGCTAGATCCTCCATGTGCACCTCCAATGTCACCCTCACTTTCTCATTCCAGGATAGTTTAGTAATTGACATGGGTAATATTTATTTTAGGATTAATTGTATTTAATATTGTGCATGCGTGATTTATTTAATTATTTAATTATTATTGTTTGTTAGTTGTAGATTTATTTTAGACTTGTGTAGTGGACCTAATCCATTTATTAGAATGTATGAACCCAATATTTTGGATGAGTTTAGTTTTAGCCAATAAATTAGGCACATGGATTAGGTGGTTGGATTAATTAGAGAAACCATTAGACTAGAACCTTTTCTCCCTAATTAATTTCTTTATGGGAGGCCCCAAGGGATATTTGAGATATTTTACATTGCTTGGAGAGGGGGTTACATGGCCGACCACCTATGAAGAGAGAAAGTGCTTATTTTATTTTACAAATTCCTAAATTCTTAGATCTACAATTTCTCTCTTCCAATTACCTCCATTCCCTCATCAATTCTCTACCAATTCTTAATATCTTTCCGAATTCTTCATTGAGGCTTCTACATCATGGATCTACAAGAAGGAAGCAAGGAGCAAGGAGGAGGAGGCCAAGATCTGCAAGGAGAGGAGCTACTTGTCATTTGGAGACTTTTTATTGGAAATCCATCTCCTAATAGATATATTTCAGTTTTCTTTCTTATAATAGACTCTAGATCTGAGATTTAAACATAAAAAATCAACCCACTTGAATATGCTACCCATAGAAATTAGTTTTAGGTTCATCGGAGACCTACGGAGGAAGTTATGTCCAATTTGGTGCCAATTTTAGAAGAATTCCGAGATTGGAACATGTAGTGGTTGTTATTGGGTCTAATAGATCTAATTGACAAGTGATTGCTTGTTTGTGACTAGTGTCATGTCCACAATTGGGTACGTATCGGCCGTATCTCGTCAATTTGAGGAAACAGATTTATTTTGGGAGTTTTTCTCCGACACGGGGCCTTGTGCATATCACATTATGACATGGACACATAGATACTATAATTACTATATATATTATTCATAATTAATGTGTTAGACTTGTTCTATCTTCTGGGATGCATTTGGTTGTGTGTTGTAGCTGTATCGCACGTGTATTATAGAGAGTGTGATACGGGTGCGGTGCACTCCACGTGTTTGTTGTTTTGTCTTCCTTGCTATACGTACATGAGTAATTATATATATAGATGATAATTAAGTGATATACATATGTATATATTAGTGTATTTATGATTATTGTATGTGTGTGTGTATGTATTAGTGTATATATAGATTTATTTGTATATGTATATATGGTATGTATTGGTTTATATATATGTGTTTGTGTTTATGTATTTAGAATGATATGTATGAGAGGTGTTATATGTATTGTAAACTCCCTCACCCAAATTTAGGCCTACTTGGCTTAGATAGTGAAACTAGGGCTAGTTGAATCCAATTAGAAATAGAACAAGGCATTTTAATTAATTTTACAATATTTATATCACTTAGTGCACCTTACCGTTGCTTCGATAATTGGAGCACTACCCTAGCCATTGCCTTCCTACAAAATTCACATCCTTGTCCTAGACATGCCAGTCATCTATTATGACCTTTTTGTAACTTATAACTATGCTCTCTTGTGCTATATTTTAGTCGTACGACACGGACGTTATTTCTTAATTTTGAATATATCTAACTTTGTATCCTTGTGCGTTCCAATCGAAATTGGAGACACAATCTTGACCCGTTTCGTGCAACCCAATTATGATAATTTTCTATCCTGAGTCCCCTATGTCCATGACACTTGTGTTCCACCTAATTGTATCCCCATGTACTTCTAATTAATTCATGAACACCTTTTGCATTAATTTTAATTAAATTAATCCAATTTCCATCTTTGTGCAATTTTCTAATTGTTGGGCACTTTTACGCAAAAGTGTATTTAGATGTTCACACCATTGGACAATACATGAAGAAACCATTTTTCCTTCATTATTTGGTCATATGAACTTTTCCCATAATTTTTGGAGTGTGTAGCACACAATCTCACCACCCATCAATTCCTAGCCATGCATTTCAAACCATACAATTCTAGCCCTCCAAACATCCCCATGTGAAGCCAGGCCCACCCCAAGGAGGTATTGACCAAGCCCAATACCCTAGGTCAACACCCAACCCTACTTTTCTACATGTATAAATAATTTTCCTTACCTTTTCATTCACAATAAATCCAAACCTCAACAACTAGCCGAATACCCATCCCCCTTCCCTATTCATCTCCTTCCTTCCCTTTCCCTCGCACGTTGGAGCCCGATCGCCTGACCTCCACCTGACCCCCATAACTCGACCACCACGATCTGCCATCAACTCTGACTTCTCCTCCGATCCATTACCACCCTGAACCACCACCTGCACGATCTTCTCTCCTTCATGTTCTCTCCTTCCCTGCCTCGATCTCCCTCGACCGGAGCCCGCTGACCGCCTGAGCTGCCGCAGCAACCGCCTGAAGCTGTCTCGACACCGCTGAACATCACCCTCACCCATCATCGTCCCCGATGTCCAGCCTTCTCCGCCTGAGTCAACTTTCTCCCCTCCTCCTCAACGGAGCAGCACGCCCCCGCCTCTGAACCACCCACTGTCCACCGATCCGCTGGACCACCTCTCCCCACCGTCGCCTTCGATGAGTCCACCACCATTAACACCACCTTCGAGCTCCTCCCATCTTCGACCTCGACCACCCTCTTCTCCTCCCCGACTTCCCGACCGACATCCGGAGCCACCCCGCTCCCTGCCATCCACCAACAGCCCGTCACCTTCTCCCCGTCGACTGAACTATCCCCCGATCGACCCACGGCCTTCTCCCTGTAGAGCACCACCACCTCTTCCGACGTATCCTTATCTCCTCCTCCTCCTCGCCTGGACGACTGAACCGCCGTCCTCCTCCTCGCCGAGCCCTCCACTCCGGCAGCCTTTATAATCACCATCACCTTAACCCTAATCACCATCATCATCATCCTCTCATCATTCCTAATTATCATCACCAATATAATTAACCTAATCAACCTACATCCTAATCATTAACACCATTGTCATTAACCTAATCATCACCATCACCTTAATCCTCATCATCATTCCCATAACTATCATCATCATCATCATTACCTAAATCATCATCATTATAACCCTAATCAGCGTAATCATTATCACCATTAATTATCATAATCATAACCCACATCATCATCACAATCATCATCCCCATCATAACCCTCATCATCATCATCATTAACCTAATCATCACAATCCTCACCATTGTAATCATCATCATCATCATCCTCTCATTAACCCAATCAGTATTACCCTCGTCATCACCATCATCGTATTCATCATGGACCCGTCACCCTCGTCGAAGATGACCTGCAGCAGTCATCATCGATTCCCGTGCGTACACGCTAACCCCGAGGATCTATCGGATTGATTTGTACGACTTCCAGAGCAGGTTATTGGTACTACGCAGCTTTCTTGCCAGGCAAATATACCTTGCAATTGTACTATTATTCATATTCCATATGTGGCATGCATCTTTATTTCTGTCATTTAGTTCATATATTTTTAACTGATACATAAACTGTACATCCAAGGAAACTTGAGTACAACGACGGTGTCGTTGTATTCTATTTTTATTATGTATATGCATTGACCTAGTTTATAAGACCACCCCATTATCATGAGACATCATTAGGTTTCATTGGCCCTGACACAGCTGTTACACGAGTGTGAGTCTCGTGTAGGACACGGACTCGCGTACTAGGTTAGCCTCCTGTACATATGGACCGTGCGTTAGGGATAACTGCTGTTAAAAACTTTGCATGCTAGTAGACTTGGCAGATATTAGAGGTATTATCATGTCATAGATATGACATGCTTAGAGCATGGGGTGGGAAGAACAACAAGTAAGGCATTTTGGCTCCTTTGCACTTCTTTTTTATGTATCCCGTATGCTCCGCCGGAGATGCGTGGTCGTGATGACCCCTATATTACCTGGCGGGCTCTACAGTATTTTTAGGCCCCTGAATCTCCAAGAGAATCATGCCAATCCCATTTTGGCCAGATAGCCTACGTGTTGGAAAGTTTTTCTCAAACTGCATTCACATAGACGGTTAGGCGACCCATTAGATATTTATTTTTAGTACTTTATTGGCATGCTTCTATGTATCTTGTTATGTCCCTCTAAGGATCTTGTCCCTTTTCGGGTGTAGATATTCATGAGTATTCGCAGGACCGCAGATCCAGACTTGCTATTTATATTTCGAGAAGGTCTTCTCTTCGAGTCACATTGATTGTTAGTTGATGTACTTATATTATTTTGTCTATCTTATATTCTAGTTTGGTAGTGGATTTGTTTCCACCCTACTATCATCTTTTGATACTTCACATTGAGATTTAGTTACATAGTTATTGTTTATTCATTTATATTGATTTATGTGGATGAGATTTAGTTATACCCTGTGACTTGTGATAGTTTATACTACTTGTGAATTATTGTTCATATTACAGCGTATGCGTGTATCATGGTATCTATATATTAGAGTTTCCATGTACATATGGCTGGCATACTTACGTGTTCCTCGTCCTACGTATTTTTGGACTGGGGCGTGATATATTTTTATTGGTAGCCCATGCAGGTCGAGAGCATATTGTCTCGGTTACGTTATTGTACTGAGCAAGCCTGCACCTAGGATTAGAGTATAGAATTTCATCCATATTTGACTATGACTCATCTTTCTTCCAATCTGTTCTATTTGAATGATTGCATCCTGCTTGATTCATGTGCTTCCCTAATAGTTTCTTGAGTATAGCCTTCTGCTAGAATATATGAATCCTTGTTATTAGGATGATAATTAGGGTAATATTCCTACTAAGAATACAACTACAATATTGACACATCATTAAGTTTAGAATACCTAATGAACCCTAGCATCCCTTACCTGTAGATTAAATGACCACTATTTCTTTATATATTTATGTGTGACTTGATAGTAATATAGACACTACCAGAGTTAGTAAGAAATTTGACCATAATGTTTAACACTAGTATTGAGGAACCAATATAGATCCAAGGTTGAACGTTAGGACTAAACCAAACTTTCATAGTGAGATAGTATTAGAGGACCATAAATTTATATTCTTTTATTGAGATTAGCAGACAATACCTTAGGAAGCCAAGAACAAAGAATCGAATATTTCCCATGATCATACCTCGAACATAGAGATGAGCATACCACCCTTCCTTAGAAAACCATGTTCTTATCAAGAGACTCTCTATTTAATTTCATATCTTATTCCTCTGAAACCTTAACGCTCGCTATTTGTACGATGACTAATTATGCTTTTCCTTCTTCATCTTTAAATTCGTGCCACCTAACCCTTATGTTTGTAGGCTAAGTGATTTTATTTCATGTTAGGATATATAGTTTGCTAGGATTATAGTTGCAATCTTGAAATTTGAAATTTTGTGCTTGGTAATTAGAGCTTGATAGTTTTGAGTTATTCTTGTAGATTATGACTTGATGATTATCCTTTAGTTTTGAATCATGTAATTTGTACCCTACCTCGATACAAGTTATGTCTCTTTCACTTGAGAGCCAGTAACTTTTCCATTCTTAATATTAACCTTTTTGTTCTATAAGCACTATGCTTAAAGACTTAAGATGACCATTACCTATGAGGTTTTATAATGCAATAGGATACCCTAATAAGTACCAAGATATTTTTCTCGTAACCCCAATAAGAGTTTCTGCTTTATTTATAAATGCAATGTTATTTTGTAGAATCCCCTTAAGACAGTCACAGTATTAGTTTATACTTTTAAGTTGGATAGTATGTCTCACAACCTAGTATCATATAGTCTTTTGAACTATTATTGAAGTGTAACTGAATGACATTAACTGTATTCTTGCATAAGACTATAGTGTTTATTCAGACTGTAGAACTTAGAGGTCCATACGCCTATTTGGTCGACTAGCGACTTAGACAAGGAGTTAGTATGACAACTGTAGAGATTGTAGAGTCTTATCTTCTTGGTAACTTAAATTATTTTGTACCTTCTTCCATCATAATTCAGCGTACTTATATTTCTGTACTACCTTGACTTATGCTGCTATTTTATGGCCTAGTTTTGCAAGCTTATTCTTTGATGGAGCTTGATCATGATATATATATATTATTCGAGACACCTACTAATGCATTCTCTAAATCAGAATCAGTGTATTATGGTCTAGCTAACCTTAGTACATTTGGTTCGCTCTTCGCATGACTACTTTACGTGGATTAAGATATATAGTTGACTAGTAGACGAATATACTTGGCCTTAGACATCTTCGAGCATATCCTATCAGGTACATAACTGTAATGATACAAGCATGTGAATAGGAATTTACCAAAATAGGATTTCAATCCACAACTGCCTTGACAATTTCCTTTTGAATTTTCTAATCGTCTTGATCCCCATACTTGTAATCTATCACCTCCTACTTGAACTCCTTATTATTGTTTTCCATCTTCCCCTATTCTGGAAAGACGAATGCTCATGCTTGGTATAAATTTATATACAAAGAGTACTAGATATACCCTATAGGCCAATCACATGACTTGGTGACTAGCTTTTATAATTAATTAAGAGCATACCATAGGTGATATATTTAGTGTGTTAAAAAAAAACTTTTGAGGATTGAATAGCATGATTAAATAATTTGAGAAATATTTTTCTTAAATATATAGCATTATGTGATAGATGGGTAAATTTTAAGTTGGGTAGAAGTTGTATTGGCAACTTGAGAGGAATTTATTTTAGATTATGATCAAGTAAGATTAGATTGAGAGGTTCAAGTCATTTTAATTTTGCGAAATTTTTAGAAGAATGATTGAGATGATAAGGATTTAATGAATTTTAAAATTTTGATACTGCGGACCAAATATTTATACATGAGCATATGATTTAAATTTTAAATATTGAAGGTTGAATCATCAATTTAGATTTTGAGGATAAATATAGAATCGCAGACTTGAACAATTGGTAAATTAGATTTAAATTTTTTATAATTTGATGATTTGAATTAAGAGTTAAAATTTGATTGTTGGATTACCTATTTGAAATATTGAGTATAAAAATTGAATTTAAAATTTGAAGAGTATAAAAATTCATAAGTTGAAGATATGAATAATATTTGATTAGAATTATTTTCTAAAGAAGATTATGATAGTTGAAGATCGGGATATAAAATTTGATATACGTTATTTAAATATTGAAGATGTTATATGAATTTAACTTAAATTTGGATGTTGATGATTTTATAATCGAGAAGAGACTACTATAGGATTGAAACTTGATTTAAACAATAATTATTTCAAATTTGAAGTAAGTGCGATAGATTTGAATAGATTCTGTGATTTAAAATTTTGGAAGATATCGCGATTGACTTGCCTTATATACGAATGTGAATGATTTAGAGAATTACGTCTTATTTTAATTTCGAGGACGAAATTATTTTAAGTTGGGTAGATTGTAAACTCCCTCACCCAAAATTAGGTCTACTTGGCTTAGATAGTGAAACTAGGGCTAGTTGAATCCAATTAGAAATAGAACACGATATTTTAATTAATTTTACAATATTTATATCACTTAGTGCACCTTACCGTTACTTCGATAATTGGAGCACTACCCTAGCCATTGCCTTCCTATAAAATTCACATCCTTGTCCTAGACATGCCTGTCATCTATTTTGACCTTTGTGTAACTTATAACTATGCTCTCTTGTGCTATATTTTAGTCGCATGGCGCGGACGTTATTTCTTAATTTTGAATAAATCCAAATTTGTATCCTTGTGCGTTCCAATCAAAATTGGAGAGACAATCTTGACCCATTTCGTGCAACACAATTTATGATAATATTCTATCCTGAGTCCCCTATGTCCATGACACTTGTGTCCCACCTAATTTTATCCCCATGTACTTCTAATTAATTCAAGAACATCCTTTGCATTAATTTTAATTAAATTAATCCAATTTCCATCTTTGTACAATTTTTTAATTGTTGGGCGCTTTTGCGCCAAAGTGCATTTAGGAGTCCACACAATTGGATAATACATGAAGAAACTATTTTCCTTTCATTATTTGGTCATATAAATTTTCTCCACAATTTTTGAGTGTGTAGCACACAAACTCACCCCCATCAATTCCTAGCTATGCATTTCAAACCATGCAATCCTAGACCTCCAAACATCCCCATGTGAAGCCAGACCCACTCCAAGGAGGTGTTGACCAAGCCCAACACCCTAGGTCAACACCGAGCCCTACTTTTCTATATGTATAAATAGTAATTTTCCTTACCTTTTTATTCATAATAAACCCAAACCTCAATACCTAGCAGAATACCCATCCCCCTTCCCTGTTCATCTTCTTCCTTCCATTTTCCCCGCACGCTAGAGCCCGGTCGCCTAACCTCCGCCGGACCTCCATAACCCGACCACCACGAGCTGCCATCAACCCCGACTTCTCCTCCGATCCATTACCACCCAGAACCACCACCTGCACGATCTCCTCTCCTCCTCCCTGTTCTCTCATTCCCCGCCTCGATCTCCCACGATCGGAGCCCGCTGACCGCTGAGCCGCCGCTGCAACCACCTGAAGCTGACCCGACATCGCTGAACATCACCCTCACCCATCATCGTCCCCGACGTCCAGCCTTCTCCGCCTGAGTCGACTTTCTACCCTCCTCCTCGACGGAGCAGCACGCCCACGTCTGTGAAACACCCACTGTCCACCGATCCGCTGGACCACCTCTCCCCACAATCGTCTCCGATGAGTCCCCCACCATTAACACCACTGTCGAGCTCCTCCCATATTCGACCTCGACCACCCTCTTCTCCTCCCCGACTTTCTGGCTGATATCCCGAGCCACCCCGCTCCCTGCCATCCACCAGCAGCCCGTCACCTTCTCCCCGTCGACTGAACTATCCCCCAATTGACCCCCGGCCTTCTCCCTGCAGAGCACCACCACCTCTTCTGACCTGTCCTCATCTCATCCTCGCCTGGTCGACTGAACCGCCCTCCTCCTCCTCGCTGAGCCCTCCACTCCGGCAGCCTTCATAATCACCATTACTTTAACCCTAATCACCATAATCATCATCCTCTCATCATTCCTAATCATCATCACCATTGTCATTAACCTAATCAACCTACATCCTAATCATCATCACCATAGTCATTAACCTAATCATCACCATCATTATCACCTTAA
The DNA here is from genome assembly GCA_036927795.1 of Iris macrosiphon. Lineage (NCBI taxonomy): Eukaryota > Viridiplantae > Streptophyta > Magnoliopsida > Asparagales > Iridaceae > Iris > Iris macrosiphon. Next base: position 66,029,971 of record JAYESA010000006.1, on the reverse strand, counting down.
TCCTTATTATTATTCCCATAACCATCATAATCATCACCACCTTAATCATCATCATCATAACCCTAATCATTATAATTATCATCATCATAACCCACATTATCATCACAATCATCATCCCCATCATAACCCTCATCATCATCATCATTAACCTAATTATCACAATCATTACCATTGTAATCATCATCATCATCCTTTTATTAACCCAATCAGTATTACCCTCGTCATCACCATCATCGTATTCATCATGGACCCGTCACCCACGTCGAAGATGACCTGCAGCAATCATCATCGTTTCCCGTGCGTACACGCTAACCCCGAGGATCTATCGGATCATAACCCTCATCATCATCATAACCCCCATTATCATATACAGCTTTCTTGCCAGGCAAGTATACCTTACCATTGTACTGTTATTCATATTCCATATGTTGTAAGCATCTTTATTTTTGTCATTTAGTTCATATATTTTTAACTGATATATGAACTGCGTGTCCAAGGAAACTTGGGTGCAACGACGATGTCGTCGTATTCTATTTTTATTATGTATATGCATTGACCTAGTTCATGAGACCACCCCATTATCATGAGGCATCATTAGGTTTCATTGGCCGTGACACAGCTTTTACACGAGTGTGAGTCTCATGTAGAACATGGACTCGCGTACTGGGTTTGCCCACTGTACGTATGGGCCATGCGTTAGGGATAACTGTTGTTAGAAACTTTGTATGCTAGTAGACTTGGCAGTTATTAGAGGTATTATCGTATCATGGATATGATATGCTTAGAGCATGGGATGGAAAGAACAACAAGTAAGGCATTTGGGCTCCTTTGCACTTTCCTTTTTATGTAACCCGTACGCTCCGCCGGACATGCGTGGTCGTGATGACCCCTATATTACCTGGCGGCCTCTGCCGTTCAAAAGACGACATGCTTTTTAGGCCACTGAATCTCCAAGAGAATCATGCCAATCCCATTTTGGCAAGATAGCCCACGTGTTGGAAAGTTGTTCTCAAACTGCATTCACATAGACGGTTAGGCGACCCATTGGATGTTTATTTTTAGTACTTTATTGGCATGCTTCTATATATCTTGTTATGTGCCTCTTAGGACCTGGTCCATTTCCATGTGTAGATGTTCATGAGTATTCGCAGGAGCGCAGATCCGGACTTGCTATTTATATTTCGAGGAGGTCTTCTCTTCGAGTTGCATTGATTGTTAGTTGATGTACTTATATTGTTTTGTCTATCTTATATTCTAGTTTGGTAGTGTGTAAACCCCCTCACCCAAAATTATGTCTACTTGGCATAGATAGAGAAACTAGGGCTAGTTTGTATCCAATTAGAAATAGAACACGTTATTTGATTTAACTATACAATATTTATTTCGCTTAGTGCACCTTACCGTTGCTTCGATAATTGGAGTACTTCACTAGCCATTGCCTATCTACAAATTTCATAACCTTGTCCTAGACATGCCCGCCTACTATTCTGACCTTTGTGTAACTTATAATTATGCTTTCTTGTGCTACATTTTAGCCGCACAATATTCGTCGCGGACGTTTATATTTAATTCTAAATAATTCTAATTTTGTACCCCTGTACGTTCTAATCAAAATTGGAGACACAATCTTGACCCGTTTTGTACAAACCAAATTTGGTTAATATTCTACTCTGAGTCCTCTATGTCCATGATACTTGTGTCCCACCTAATTTTATCTCCATGTACTTCTAATTAATTCAAGAACATCGTACGCACTAATTTTAATTAATTTAATCCAATTTTCATCTTTGTGCAAATTTCCAATTGTTGGGCGCTTTTATGTAAAAGTGCATTGAGACGTCCAAACCATTGGACAATAAATGAAGAAATCCAACTTTCCCCTTTATAGGAATTTTTCTATAATTTTTGGAATGTGCAACGCAACATCGCCCCTTTATTTTAAACATATCCTTTCATTTAAACAATGTAATTATGGCCCTCCAAACACCCTCATGTGAGCCCAAGGCCCAGCTCTAAGCAGTGTTGACCAAGCCCTAATCCTAGGTCAAACCCAAACCCAAATTTTTACATGTATAAATATACTTTTCCTAATTTTCTCCATCTAAAATCAAACCCCAAAACACAAACCTATTTTCTAGCCGAATCCCAACACCTCATTCCCCTATTCATCTTCTTTAACCCATCCCTTCACCCAAGCCGAGACTTGCCGGAGTGGCACCCGTACCGCCGTGCCCACACCTGACCCTTGCCGTCCTTCTTCTCAACTTCCTCCTTTCCCTCGACCCGTTGCTAAACCCCCCGCAGCGCCGAGTAACTCCACCACGACGCCCAGCCGGAGCAACCACTCGCCGGATCTCCCCGACCTCATGAACCACCATCATCTCCGCCCCTCGCCTGAACAGCATCCCCCATCACCACCACCATTAACATCAACAACCACCACTGCCCACCATCTCCCTCCGACTTCTCCTCCACCTAAAGACGACCCGACATCCCGTTGAGCCTCGCTGCTGACTTCCTTCCTCGACGACCAGACTGCGGTCATCGTCCCCGACTCGCCCTAAGCAATATCACATCCTCTTCTTCCCTGTCCTCCTCTCCTCTCCATCGAGCCACACCCGAGCCACCTCGCCTCCACTTCTTCCTCATCGACTTCTTCACCTCCCCTCATCCCTGACCTCGACCAACATCTCCCCCACTGGCCGGACCTCCCTCCCCCACTGGCCGGAGTATCAATACCACCACCATCAATATAAACACAATCACCATCATCATCTTATTAACACCCCATCACCATCATCATATCATCAACACTCATCATCATCACATAATAATCCTCACCATCACCTTAACCTAAATCCATACATTCACCATTGACCACAATATCATCCTCGTCATCGCCATTGTCCACATAATCGTCCTCGTCATCATCATTATCACCATCATCCACATCATTAACCCTATCATCATTATCGTTAACACCATCGACCTAATCAATATCGTTGTCTCATTACCATCATCAACCCATCATTAACCCATCATTATCATCATCATCGTCCCAGTCACCATCCTCGTCATCACCATCATCCACATCATCATCTTTGTCATCTGTAATCATCATCATCACCTTCATCGTCATTGTCATCCATATCGTTGCCATCATCATCGTCGTCGTTGTCATTTACCATCATCATCGTCATCGTTATTGTCATCGTCGTCACCGTCATTTCCCGTGCGCGTACCCGAGGGTCACTGAACCAGCCAGGAGATACTTCAGGAGCAGTCTATTGGCATTCGCAGCTTAAGGACCCAGGCAAGATACCTTGCCATAATTACTGTTTGATTTAACTTATGCATATGTTGTATGATATCTTGTTGTTTTATTTTATATGACTGTGCACGTCCGAGAGATACTCGGGTGCAATCAACGAATGCGTTGACGTTAGGACTTGTGTCTGACCTAGTGTCTAGTAGACCCACCTAAAGTTGTGGAGTTATTGGTATGACTCCCAGACCTTGACATATTTCTTACACGTGTTGTGAGTCTCATGTAGGATACGGACTTGCGTACGCGGTTGGCCACCTGTACATGTAGGTCGTACGACGGATAGGGTATAACTGCTAACAGTAATGCATGTTAGAAGACTTAGCAGTTATTAATAGGTGAAGCATAGACTATTGTGGTACAATGGTCCAATCCTTGTCCTTGTTTGGTTGTAAGGTTGGGCTATTGTTCTAACGATAGACTATGAGCCAGAGTTACGATGACTCGGCGTAGTGGCTGAAGCGTGTTGTGGATACAACATGCATAGATCATTGGGCGAAGAGGACGACTAGTAGGTGTATGGGACACCCTGTCACCACCACATTCCGAAAACAGGGGTATTTTCGACTTTTATAATATTTAATATTATGGTAGTTAAATTAAGTAATTGCATGATAATTATTTGCTTAAATAATTATGTAATGTGTAATTAAATATATATTTATCTACAGTGTTCATTTATTTTGAGCTAGCAGACTTGACCTAGAGCCCAGTAGATAACACCTGTCCGAATTGTGGAAATTCGGTATTTAATTGTTTATTTTAAATTTAATTCGTGGAGATTGTATTTAATTATCGTAATTTATTTAATTATTGCGCATTGCCTTTGCTTCGATTTTTGGAGCACTATTCTGACTTTTGTCTTCCAACAAATTTCACAATCTTGCCCTAGACATGCCCGCCTTCCATTCTACTATTTTTTGCAACTCATAATTATGCTCTCTGTACATTATTTTTTAGCCGTACAAAAATCGTCGCGGACGTTATTTAATAAATTCCTATTTTTGTATCGTTGTGCGTTCTAATCGAAAATTGGAGGCAATCTTGACCTATTTTTCGTGCAGCCCAAATTAGGGTAATATTCTGTTCTGAGTCTTCTTCATTATTGGTATTGATGACCTGACCTGATTTTGATCTCATGTACTCCTAATTAATTGTTGAACACAACTTGCATTTAATTCTAATTAATTTGAGGATACCATTTTATCTGATTCTGAAATTCCAATTTAATTCCAGTGCACTGCTATTGAGCCCACACCGAACTTATAGCGCCCTGACCCTACAAAACACCGGACAAAGAATCGCCCGCAAAATTTTTGTCATTTTATGTATTTGTGCAAATTCTCGAATTTAAGGGGCTAAGATACAATTATTCAATTTTAGGTGTCATCACCCCATTGTCCAAGACCAATGGAGAAGCCCAACATTGACTGGTCAACACCCTCATCCCCCATGAATTATTTTTCCTTCATGTTTAATCTGGACCCCTCATTCTAGAGGGTCAATCACAACCCTTCATTCAACAACCTCTCTCCCTATATAATGTCACATCAACACATCCCCCTAGAAAACCCTAATCCCTAAGCAAGCCCCACCTCTCTCTCCTCCAACCTCAACCTCAACCGTATGTAAATTCTTCTTCTCCTTCTTCCTTTCTCTTCCTCTTTTCTTCTTCTTCCTCTTTCCTTCTTTTTCTTTCCTTTAGGATTCAAATTCAAAAGAGAGGGGGGGAACACTGTTCACCCCCATCTCTGTATCCCGGCCATCCTCTACTGTGCAGACCCCGACTTCCACCTACATCCACCGGACAGCTCCTCCGGCGACCGTCAGTCCGGCGCCCGACCATTCCCGGTTCCCGACTGCTCCCTCCATCTCCTCCTCTCATCCATCCATCCATCCACTGCAGTCGCCAACAGCCCGGCCGAACCCATCCCCCGGCGGCCCACGGTCACTCCACCCCGGCGGCCAAGCCGACCCGCTGGCCGGCTGCTCGACCGCCGAACTGTTCCCTGCTCCGGCGCCGGCACGTTCCACCTGCACAGCCCGCTGCTCCGGCCGAGTACCGACCCCCAACTCACGAGCTCTTCCCGCTGGACTGCCCACTCCGACCCGCTGTGTACTCCGGCGGCCAACCCCCTGTTCCCTGCTCCGCCGAGCGGCCAACCCAGCGACCGATTTCCCTCCCCTGCTGTGTGCTCCGGCTCCCGCTGCTTCTACCACCACCACTACCTCCATCTTCACCATCCACCACCGCTGCTCCTCCCTGTCGTGACCCCGCCGCCTGAGTTCCGGCGAGCCTCCGTCGACCATCCTCTGTAAGCTTCCTTTCCCTCTTCTCTTTCCCTGTGAATATATGTGTGTGTATAATAACTTAATGTGTTAATGTATATGTATATACTAGTACAAGTATTTGTATATATTAATAAATTTGTATAAATATAAATGTATGTAGATACGTATGTACATGTATGTGTATACGCGTGTGTGTGTATATGTGTACACATACATACATGTGTATATATATATATATATATATATATATAAATACATAGTGTATTTCTCTATTGGTATATATATATACCTGTATATAGTATAAATATTACTTTGGTATAAATATATATATATAATTTATATTGGTATATGGTTAATAAAAAAAAAACATAATTGGTATTTTGGTGTATATGTACATGTATATACATATATTATGATTTATATATATTATGAATATGTATATGTGTATTTCCTCTAATATATATATATGTATGTATTCTAGTATAAAAATATATAAAGTTTGGTATATATATATATATTTTGTATATATATATACTTAATATATTTTCAAAGGTATAATTAGCATACATATATATATATTTTGTACATACAGTTAATATTTTCTATATATATATGATTGATATATATAAATACGTGTTCTACTACATGTATTTTATATATATATACTTAGCAGCAAATATTTAATTGGTATGTGTAGGTATATTATATATATGTATATAATTTATCTACTTAGTATATATATAAATACGTATTTTAGTGTGTATTATGGATATGTATATATATATGTTTTATATACACTTAATATATTTTCAATGTATATATATATAAAAATTGTATATATGAATGCATATATATATATATATTTTTGTATACCATTAATATATAGTATGAATTTAAATTGGTGAATTAATATTAGTATGTTTGAGAATGATGTTAACAATATATATATATAGTGAATTGTATTTATGCATATATATGGTACATAAATAATTATTCAAATAATATATATATATATATATTATACATGAATTAAATGGAATATATATATATATATATATATATATATATATATTGTGTATGTATTTATTTTGGTGCAAGTATATATATATGGTAGGTACTAATGCAAGTTAAAATAGGTAGTGTGCCTTATATATCTACTAAATGATCCTAGGTGGCCAGTATCATACCTAGAGTAGTCCCAATTTCAGTGTTTATAGACTGTGTGTTAGCGTAGCATCTGATGCAAATGTGGTTTTGCTTGTGATATGTTTATAGGACTGTTGGTTTACCCAGGGGATACTCTGGAACAGGACATCAATAATTGACAGCTAAGGACCCAAGGCGAGTACATTCTCCGATTAGTTTCTAATTTATGATATCTCCTATGTTCACTGTATCTAGTGTAAATATCCATGCTCTTGACACATTGGTTACACGGATTGGTATACACGGATCTCGTCATGAGATGTTATTCCTTATTTATGGTGTAGCTTGTACAAGACTTGTTTTCCTTGTTATCTTGTGCATGTACAGACACTGATTCCCGGGGAGATTTGCTACCTTCCTAGGGAATCCCGTGCCATAGCGTACCATGATTGGATCTACTATACCAGTCGGGGGTGGGGAGTATTTTAGTGTAGATATGTGATCATACCCAACTTTTCATGCATCATAGCTCACCCCACATCTCACGTCGGGTGCGGCCTGACCATCTCCGTGCCTCATAGCTGTTACGTGTGATTAGCCTGACCTCTACATGCATCATAGCTAACCAACGGTTAGCCTGACCTTCATGAATCATAGCTAATCACATGTAACCAGCCTGATCAAGTTCCCAAGCCGATCACATATTAAAGCTAGTACTCACACACTTAGTCATAGGTTTCTTGCTCTTGGACATATTGTTTTCTTTTCCTGCAGTTACTTACAATATTTCCAGTATTTCTTTTATTGTACATTTCTCGTACCTATACATGCATCTGGTATATTTCCATCTAGAACTGCTACATAGTTTATGTCATTTATATAGAACTGCTAATTAGAGATGTACTTTGCTCCTTCCTGACTGGAAATATTTTTCCAGACTGTGACCTTAGTAGACTGGTTTCTGACACACTTGGGGATTGGAAGTTAAGGATTTGCAAGTATAATTATGTTGTCATTAGACTTGTGTTGTATTCTTTTATTTCTTCAAATTCCTATCGTGCTGTAGTTGTGATTGAGTATGTTGTTAATATTTTTATCCGAGTCTCCTTATGGAGTTGGATACTAGCGTGAGATTGTTTAGATAGTACTCGACCTAGACAACGTTCTACCGCCGATGCTGCGGCGTAGGCTGGACGTACCCACACACTCGTGCCCTAAACCGGGTGCGGGTCATGACACACCCCACTTCCTTTATTCAGATGCCACACTCGACGGAGTGATATGGACGTTATATACTATTCAGATGCCACGTTCTTCGGAGTGATATGGACGTTATATACTATGTAGATGACTCACTCTTCAGAGTGATAGGATGTTATTATATTATTTTGAGCCCTTGTATTAGGGGCATATGTGGCATATACTAGCCAGTTGTCACGATGGGTGAATTACGTCAGCATATGTCTAGCCTACACTTTCCCATACACTCAAAGTTGTCATCAATTTGAATTCACTTAGATGGTTAGTGCACCCTTTTATTTATTCAGTATTTACTTTATGGCATGCTTCTATGTATCTTGTTATGTCCCTTTGAGGACCTGGTCCCTTTCCAGGTGTAGATGTTCAGGAGTATTCACAAGAGCGCAGATCCGGACTGGCTACTTATATTATTTTGAGGTCTTCTCTTCGAGCCTCGTGATTGTTAGATATTGTACCTATATTGTATTTATCATGTTTATTTTATATTTTAGTTTGGCAGTGGATTTGTTTCCATCCGACTGTCATTCTTTGGTACTGCATATTGAGATCTAGTTTCATAGATATTGGTTATTTATGTCTATTTTATTTTTGTAGGATGAGATTTAGTTATGCCCTGTAGCTTGTAATAAATATATACTACTCATGAACTATTGTTCATGATACAGCGTACGCATGTGTTATGGTTTCCATATATTGGAGTTGCCATATACATGCGGCTGGCATGCTTACGTGTCCAAGTTCTGCGTATTTTGGGACTGGGGCGTGACATATTTTTAGTGGTGGCCCATACAGGTCGAGAGCATAATGTCTCGGTTACGTTACTGTACCGAGCAAGCTTGCAAATAGGATCAGAGTATAGGATCTCATCCATATTTGACTATGACTCGTATTTCTTTTAATCTGTTCTATTTGAATAATTGCATCTTGCTTGATTCATGTGCTTCCCTAGTAGTACCTTGAGTATAGACTTTTCTAGAATATAGGAATCCATGTTGTTAGGATGACAATTAGGGTAACATTTCTATTAAGAACACAACTAGGGCATTGACACATTATTAAGTTCAGAATACCTAATGAACCCTAGAATCCCTTACTTGTTAAATGATTGACCATTATCCCTTGATAATTGGGGATGACTTAAGAGTAGTCTAGGCAATACTAGGGCTAGCTATAAATCTGACCATATTATTTGACCCTAGCATTAAGGAACCAATAGGAATCCAAGGTTGAATAATAGGACGAAACTTAACTTTTATAGTGAGATAGTATTATAGAACTATACATTTAGATTCTTGTCTTGATATTAGCAGGCAGTACCCTAGGAAGCCAAGAGGAATGAATATAATATTTCCTCGATCATTCCTCGAACACAGAGATTAGTATACCACATTTCCCTTAGAAAACCATGATATTATCTTGAGTCCCTCTATGGTAATTTCATATCTTGTTCTCCTGCAACCTTAATGTTCGCTAATTGTGCAATAATTTAAATTGTGTTCTTCCTTCTTCATCTTTCAACTCGTGCCGCATAACTGTTATGATTGTAGGTCAAGTGATTTTATTCTATGTTGGGATATACCGCTTGCTAGGGTTAAAGTTGTAATCTTAAATTTGTATGTGCTTGGTAGTTAGAACTTGATAGTTGAGTATTCTTTTAGATTACAATTTCATGGTTATACCTTAGTTTTAAATCACTTGATTGTACCCCCACCTCGATACGAGTTATATCCCCTTTTTCCTTGAAGGCCAGTAACTTACCATACCTACTATTGACACCCTTCTCTATGAGCACTATGATTAAGACTTAAGATGACCATTCCCTAGATAATGCAATAGGAGACCCTGATAAATACTAAAATCTTTTCCTCATGTACCCCAATAAGAGTTCTGCTTTATTTATAAGTACAAAGTTACCTTGTAGAATCCCATTTAAAACTGTCACAACATTAGTTTAATTATTTTAAGTTGGGTAGTATGCCTCACAACCTAGTATCGCAAAGCCCTTTTTGACTGATTAATGTAGCGTAATTGAATAACACTAATGGTATTCTAGCATAAGGCAATAATGTTAATTCAAACTGTAGAACTTAGAAGTCTATACCCTATTTGGTCGACTAACGACTTAGACAAGGAATTAGTACAACAATAGAGACTGTAGAGTATTATCTTTTTGTGAACTGAATTACTATGTACCTTCTTTCATCATGATCCAATGTAGTTATATTTTATGTACTACCTTGACTGATGCCGCTATTATAGCATAGTTTTGCAAGCTTACTCTTTTATCGAGCTTGTTCATGACATATGTGTTATTGGGGCCTGATCAACCACACTATGATATAATTGTCTAATCAGAATCAGTGTATTACGGTCTGGACAACCTTAGTATACTTGGTTCACTCTTCGCACGACTACTTTACGTGGATTGAGATATATAGAGATTAGTAGACGAATGTACTTGCCCTCTAGGAATATTTGAGCATATCGTATCGGTTACATAATTGTCCCAATATGAACATGCGAATAAAAATTTACCAAATAGGATTTTAATCCATAGCTGCCTTGATAATTCTCATTTGCATTCTTTAAACGCCTTGATCCCCACACTTCTATTCTATTACCTTCCCCTTGAACTCTTTATTATTATTTTTCGTCCTTCCTTATTTCGGAAAGACAAAACCTCGTGCTTAGTATAAGTATGATATACAGAGAGTACTAGATATACCCCATAGGCCAATCACATTACTGGATGACTGCCTTTTATAACTGATTAAGGGTATATCATATGTGATATATTTGGTGTTTAAAATTTTGAGGATTGAGTAACATGATTAAGTAAAGTTGAGGAATAAGTTTTCTTAAATGTAAGAGCCTTATGTGATAGATGGGTAAATTCTAAGTTGGGTAGAAGTTGCATTATCAACTTGAGAGAAATTTCTTGTAGATTGTGATCGAGTAAAAATTAGATTGAGAGGTTCAAGTCATTTTAATTTTGAGAATTTTAGGAGAATAATTAAGATGGTGAGGATTAATGAATTTTAAAACCGTGAGATGGCGAAACCAATATTTATACTTGAGCATATAATTTAAATTTTGAAATATTGAAGAGTGAATCACCGATTTAAACTTTGAGGATAAATATAGAAATCTAGACTTGAACAATTTGTGAATTAGATTTCAAATTTCACAATTTGAGGCCTTAATTTAAAAGTTAAATGTTGATTGAGGGATTACCTATTTGAAATATTGAGGATGTCAATTGAAATTAAATTTGAAGTGTACAAAAATTTATAAGTTAAAAATAGAAATAAAATATGGTTATAATTATTTTCTAGAGGTGATTATGATAATTGAATATTGCGATATAAATTTTTAATGTGGGATGTCATATAGATTTGAACTAGATTGGATGTGGATTATTTAATTTGAAATCGAGAGGATAATGCGATGTGTTGAAGTTCGATCTAAACAATGGTTAATTTAATTTGAAAGGGATTATGATGGAATTGAATATGTTTAAAATTTTCGGGAAGAGATTGCAATAGACTTGCCTTACGTACGCATGTGAAAGATTTAAACCAAATTATGCCTTATTTTAATTTCGAGGACGACATTATTTTAAGTTGGGTAGATTATAAACTCCCTCACCCAAAATTAGGTCTACTTGACATAGATAGAGAAACTATGGCTACTTTATATCCAATTGGAAATAGAACACGGCATTTGATTTAACTATACAATATTTATATCGCTTAGTGCACCTTACCGTTGCTTCAATAATTGGAGCACTGCACTAGCCATTGCCTATCTACAAATTTTACAACCTTGTCCTAGACATGCCCGCCTACTATTCTGACCTTTGTGTAACTTATAATTATGCTTTCTTGTGCTACATTTTAGCCGCACAATATTCGTCACGGACGTTTATATTTAATTCTAAATAATTCCAACTTTGTACCATGTGCGTTCCAATCAAAATTGGAGACACAATCTTGACCTATTTTGTGCAACCCAAATTTGGTTAATATTCTACTCTGAGCCCTCTATGTCCGTGATACTTGCGTCCCACCTAATTTTATCTCCATGTACTTCTAATTAATTCAAGAACATCTTGCGCACTAATTTTAATTAATTTAATCCAATTTCTGTCTTTGTGCAAATTTCGAATTGTTGGGCTCTTTTATGTAAAAGCGTATTGAGGCGTCCACACCATTTGATAATACATGAAGAAATCCAACTTTCCCCTTTATAGGAATTTTTCTATAATTTTTCGAATGTGCAACGTGCAACATTGTCCCCTTTATTTTAAACCTATCCTTGCATTTAAACAATGCAATTATGGCCCTCCAAACACTCTCATGTGAGCCCAAGGCCCAACCCCAAGGAGTGTTGACCATGCCCTAATCCTAGGTCAAACCCAAACCCAAATTTCTACATGTAGAAATATACTTTTCCTATTATTCTCCACCTAAAATCAAACCCCAAAACACAAACTAATTTTCTAGTCGAATCCCAACACCTCCTTCCCCTATTCATCTTTTTCAACCCATCCCTTCACCCCAGCCGAGACTCACCGGAGTGGCACCCGTACCGTCGTGCCCTCGCCTGACCCTCGTCGTCCTCCTTCTCAACTTCCTCCTTTCCCTCGACACGCTGCTGAACCCTCCGCAGCGCCGAATAACTCCACCACGATGCCCAGCCGGAGCCACCACTCTCAGGATCTCCCCGACCTCATGAACCACCATCATCTCCGCCCCTCGCCTGAACAGCATCCCCTATCACCACCACCATTAACATCAACAACCACTACTGCCCACCATCTCCCTCCGACTTCTCCTCCACCTGAAGACGACCCGACATCCCGTCGAGCCCCGCTGCCGACTTCCTCCTTCGACGACCAGACTTCGGTCATTGTCGCCGACTCGCCCAGAGCAACATCACCTCCTTTCTTCTCTGTCCTACTCTTCTCTCCAATGAGCCACACCCGAGCCACCTCGCCTCCACCTCTTCCTCATCGACTTCTTTACCTCCCCTAATCCCTGTGCTCGACCAGCACCTCCCCCACTGGCCGGACCTCACTCCCCCACTGGCCGGAGTATCAACACCACCACCATCAATATAAAAACCATCACCATTATCATCTTATTAACACCCCATCACCATCATCATATCATCAACACTCATCATCATCATCATCATATAATCATCCTCACTATCACCTTAACCTAAATCTACACATTCACCATTGACCACATCATCGTCCTCGTCTTCACTATTGTCCACATTATCGTCCTTGTCATCATCATTATCACCATTATCCACATCATTATCCCTATCATCATCATCGTCCACACCATCGACCTAATCAATATCATCATCTCATTACCATCATCACCCCATCATTAACCTATTATTATCATCATTATCGTTCCAGTCACCATCCTCGTCATCACTATCATTCATATCATCATCTTCGTCATCTATAATCATCATCATCACCTCCATCGTCATCGTCATCCATATCGTTGCCATCATCATCTTCGTCGTTGTCGTTTACCATCATCATAATCATCTTCATTGTCATCATCGTCAACCTCATCGTCGTCACCGTCATTCCCGTGTGCGTACCCGAGGGTCACTGAACCAGCCAGAAGATACTTCAGGAGCAGACTATTGGCATTCGCAGCTTGAGGACCCAGGCAAGATACCTTGCCATAATTACTGTTTGATTTAACTTATGCATATCTTGTATGATATCTTGTTGTTTTATTTCATATGACTGTGCGCGTTCGAGAGAGACTCGGGTGCAGTCTACGAATGCGTTGACGTTAGGACTTGTGTCTAACCTAGTGTCTAGTAGACCCACCTAATGTTACGGAGTTATTGGTATGACTCCCCAAGCCTTGACACATTTCTTACACGTGTTGTGAGTATCATGTAGGACACAGACTTGCGTACGCAGTTGGCCACCTGTACATATACATCGTACGACGGATAGGGTATAACTGCTAATAGTAATACATATTAGAAGATTAGAAGTTATTAGTAGACGGAGCACAGACTATCGTGGTACAATGGTCCAATCTTTGTCCTTGTTTGGTTGTAAGGTTGGGCTATTGTTCTAACGATAGACTATGAGCCAGAGTTACGATGCCTCGGCGTAGTGGCTGAAGCGTGTTGTGGACACAATATGCATAGATTATTGGGTAGGGAGGACGACTAGTAGGTGTATGGGACACCCCACTTCCTTTATTCAGATGCCACACTCGATGGAGTGATATGGACGTTATATACTATTCAGATGCCACGTTCTTCGGAGCGATATGGATGCTATATACTATGCAGATGTCTCACTCTTCGGAGTGATAGGACGTTATTATATTACATTGCGCCCATGTATTAGGGGCATATGTGGCATATACTAGCCAGTTATCGCGATTGGTGAATTACGTCAGCATATATCTAGCCTACACTTTCCCATACACTCAAAGTTGTCCTCAATTTGTATTCACTTAGATGGTTAGCACACCCTTTTATTTATTTAGTATTTACTTTATGGCAAGCTTCTATATAACTTGTTATGTCCCTCTAAGGATGTGCTCCCTTTCCAGGTATAGATGTTCAGGAGTATTCGTAAGAGCGCAGATCCGGACTGGCTACTTATATTGCGATGAGGTCTTCTCTTCGAGCCTCATGATTGTTAGATATTGTACCTATATTATATTTATCTTGTTTGTTTTATATTCTAGTTCGGCAGTGGATTTGTTTCCATCCGACTGTCATCCTTTGGTACTGTATATTGAGATCTAGTTTCATAGATATTGGTTATTTATGTCTATTTGATTTCTGTAGGATGAGATTTAGTTATGCCCAGTGACTTGTGATAAATATATACCACTCATGAACTATTATTCATGATACAGCGTACACATGTGTTATGGTTTTCATATATTGGAGTTGCTATATACATGCGGCTGGCATGCTTACGTGCCCTAGTCCTGCGTATTTTGGGACTGGGGCGTGACATAGTAGATTTGTTTCCACCCAACTATCATCTTTTGATACTTCATATTGATATTTAGTTACATAGTTATTGGTTATTCATTTACATTAATTTCTGTGGATGAGATTTAGTTATACCCTGTGACTTGTGATAGTTTATACCACTTTTGAATTATTATTCATATTACAGCGTACGTATGCATCATGGTATCCATATATTGGAGTTGTTATGTACATGCGGCTGGCATGCTTACGTGTTCCTAGTCCTATATATTTTGGGACTGGGGCGTGACATGTATCTATACATATATATAGCTAGTTATCTATGTGTATATGAGTGTAGTATATGGTTGTATGTGTGGGGATGTGTGTTATGAGGACTTGGGACAGGGGGTCATACCAGTACAACAGGATATACCAGCACAGTGGTATCTCACTGCAGTAGAGCAGCTGTACAACATAGCAAATGGAGAGGGGCTCGTGCAGTCCCTACTGTTGTTCAATATTTAATCAGGAAGAAGGAGACTCGGGCAGATCAGCAAATAGAGGAGAGGTGAGGAGCACCTTGTGCACATTAGCATGCACAAGAGGGTGCTGTGCACTCGGGTTGCACTGAAGAGAGCAGATACTGTAGCGGCAACATTCACCAATAGTGCAGGGTATGCGCAGCAACCTGAGAACAGAAACTGCACAACAGGCATCAGGGTTCAGTATGTGCAAAAGCTGCACAACAACTCGAAGGAGCACAACAACAGTAAGGACTCGGGCAGCATCAATAGGAAGCACAGGTATCAGGGGGTATCCAGTTCAGTACTGTGTTCAGAGTATCTAGTTCAGTACAGATTTTTGCACTATGCAGTATCAGTAAACAATCACTGATAACTGTGCAGTTTTAGTATTTGGAATTCTTTCAGTCAGTTAAGTTAACAGTTTGGTTTCAGTAGTATCAGTAGGATTAGTAGGTTAAGGTATTTGAGTAGTAGTTAGTATATATATATATATATATATATATAAATATATACATATATATATATATATATATATATATATATATATATATATATATATATATATATATATATACTTGTATTAGTTGTTATTGTTAGTAGTTAGCCTATATATATATTTCTAATAGGTAAGGCATATTAGATAGTTAGTGTGACACTTGATATATATATATATATATATATATATATATATATAGTGTAGTTTATATAGTTAGTATTAGCTTGGTAATATGTATGTATTGGTTATATGTTAGAGTTGGGTTACCTCGGGATACCAAGATATTACCAAGGTACTGGGTCGATACCCAAGGTATTGAGTTTGGATATCGAGATAGGTACGATACACATTGGTACAAGGCCAAGGTATCCTATTTTAATTGATTTATTATAGTATTATACTATTTGACCTGAATAAATATATAACTGCATCATCATCAGCCTCTCGCCTATGGACAGCTGTGATGCATGCAGCTCTGTCACGCTGCGCTCTGTCGACGCACTAAGATCAGCTGTCAAATCTCGGAGCTCCATGATGCTGCGCTCGAGCATATCAAATTGTGCGATGAGCGTCGCATCGTCCGTCTGCGGCTAGGATAGGGGCTGCTCCTCCATCCTTTGCAGCAACTCGTCACGGAGAGACGCAATTAGACGGTCAACGGCTTCCTGGACTCGGGCCGACGACTGCGAGGTCTGTAGGAAATACGCATTTATCGGGGAGGCCCTAGATGACTGTGTCACAAAAAGGGCGCCATAGGATCTCGTACCGTAGTACGTACCCCTCTGGAGACTACTAGCGGCGGTCACCCACAGCTCGTCCACCGATGGAGCTGGAGAGGGCTGCGAGGAAGTACCAGCCTCTCCCGCTGTAGGTGCACTAGTAGTCGCCCGCTCACGTAGCCTAAGATATTTGGCCTAGAAAAGTTTTGATACTCAATAATTGCCTAAGTTATATTAAAATTAACACAAAGTAAAGTAATAATTATATAAGTCTGCGAAGCTCTCTCGTTAATGAGATTTTTGCCCTTTCGATGGGTGGCTAGGAAGACGGTCACCATATTTTTATCCTTACCCCTCTATACCTGTTAAAAATATATTATTTAGCACTAAAATTAAATATTTTTCCTACTACCATTTTATCGTACTTACATTAAAATAATATATCTGAAATAAAAAACAAACCAAACGACGAAAATATTTCGTCGTCGGAATCGAGCCACCATACCACTTTGCTACATTCCGCCTAGCCTCCTTGGCCTTCTCAAACCTTTCCTTGTACCTCAGATTGTCGAATCTAGCCCTCATCGCAGTCTACTGCTCAAGCGTGATCCAACCTTGAATCAGTTTTCTAACGCAATCAAGAGCCTTCTGGTCATCTAGAGCATCACGGATAAGTTTGGCGACAACGGCAGGAAATATCCGCTCGATCAACTCGGCCCAGTGAAAATAATACGTTTGCTACAATAAATAATTTAGTAAGTTATATAATATGTATAAATAAGAAGATTTATATAATATACTTTTACTTTGAAATGCGCAAACCAGAACGCCTTTCTCTCCTCCGGAGCTTCAGAGTAGTTGATCCAAGGACCACCATAGTTGTTCCTTAGAAAGAGGCCCAGGCATCTCTGTACCAATGAGGGACGATATCTATACAGAGATAATTTTTTTGATCGAAAAAGTCAACATATAATGAATAAAGAAATACACGATATATATGATGCTAAACCATCTTATTGACTTACTTTGTACCGTCGGCCCAAATCTCTGTCCTCGTCTACTCCGGACAACGTCGGCACGACCTCCTCTATATGCTCATCTATCTCCATGGTTCCGTCAGAAGGAGGAACGTTGGACGAGGAAGTATTATCAGGCCTGGTACTACTCGTCCTAGGAGTGATGCCACGTAACGCCGTCGCAGTTGAAGATGTGACTGATCGATATACTGGAGTACTAGGCGACAAGGATCCATAACCAATAGTAGGCAGTACTCTGTCTACCTAAGGACCTACCGAACCCTCCGCATCGTCCTGTCATACCTGATAACAACATATGATGAATAAAGAAATACACAAATATATAGTACATTCTACAGTCAAAATGTTATGCATATCTCACAGCATTCATAGAATTATACAGTAAATAACTAGTGGTGTCACACTGACTAAATGGATACTACATTCTATAGTCAAAATATAATACATATCTTCGTCAAAATAGTACATTCTATAGTCAAAATATAGTACATTCTACAGGCAAAATATTTTATTTTTAATCATCTTCAGAAAATTCATCTTGTTTGCCTTCTTCGTCCTCCTCTTCCTCCTCGTCTTCACTTTCATCTACTACGTCTTCATCTTCGTCTTCCTCTTCGGATAATTCTATATCTTCTACATTATTACTCGTGTAATGAGTAACTTCCGTTGAGTCCACATCTACAATATTTGTTACAAGAGGTAGCTCGTCCTCCTGATAAGCTATTTTGTCAATGTTAAAGGTATTTCTAGCTTTAGTCTTGCATACTGCCTACCAATCTGACCTCGTTGTCCCCCATCTAGGATAAGTTATGAAGTACACGAGTTGAGTCTGACTTGATAGGACAAATGGTTCGTAGCCTTGATATCTACGCTTGTAGTTTATATCTACAAGGCCATGCTTGTCAATTTTCTAACCTTGATCTTGAATCGGATCGAACCATTCACACTTGAATAGCACGATCTTAGCAGATTCTGTGCCATAATTATATGTCAACTCTGCAATCTCTCGTAAGATGCCAAAGAAATTATTGTCTGGATCGACGTCTTTGTAGTTCGAAGATTTGATACACAAACAACTATTTTTCGTGGAATCAAGATCCAGAAAGCTGTCTCTGATAGGAGAATTTATTGACTTGAACCTAAACCCATTCACACAGAAACTTGGCCATATTTTAACGGCAGTAATTTGTCCCTTGACTAGAGTTCTAATAGATCCAGTCTCAGGTGTTATTTGACGATCGACCTAAATACCAAAGTAGCGATAGTTATTTATTGTGCAAGTGCAGAAAGAAAAAGTTATTACAAAGCTTCATACATATGCGCTCAATCAAGAAGAAAAATGACATCTCATTTCTTGTTCTACTTCTTCGTCTGTTATGTAGGGTCTAACCGACCTCTACTAATCATTATATGTGCTAAAAAATAATAAAGCAACCGCTGATTAGTAACATAATAGTAGCTTATACTATTACATTAAGATGATGTAAACGTGGACATATTAATTACTTACCCCTCTAGCTTCTCCACTTCATCCACGTCGTAATTGAGTAATATATACAGCTGAGAAGCTCTTAGCTCGTCATCATTCAAATATCTCTTTTTTATTTTCCCTGAAGGCTTTTCGGACGCATTGAATACTTTGAGTATTGCATCATTAGATTCCTGATATTCGTCGTTGTTTCTCGGAGATCTCATTCTATTAGTAGCAATATGAGGTTTAAAATACGTTGAGCAAAAATTTGTAATCTCCTCGAGAATATAAGCTTCACAAATAGTGCCCTCAACCCGTGCCTTATTTTTACCTTTCTCTTTAGGTGATTCAGATACCGCTCGAAGGGGTACATCCACCGATAATCGACAGGACCACCAACACGTTCCTTATAGGAAAGATGAATTAGCAAATGCTCCATAGAGTCGAAGAATCCAGGAAAAAATACCTTCTCGAGCTTACATAGTGTTACCGCAATGTCCTTCTCTTACTTTTCTAGACGATCGACGAGCAACTTAGTAGAACAAAGATCTTTGAAGAATATGCTGAGCTCTGTCAATGGATCCCAAACAATCTGCGGTAAGAATTACCGAAATGCAATCGAAATTAACCTCTCCATGAATACGTGACAATCGTAGCTCTTCATACCCGCCAGTTTGTTCTCCTTGAGGTCGGCGCATCTTCTCAAGTTCGACACGTACCCGTCTGGAAACTTTAGACCCTGAATCCACCTACAAAATCTCTCTTTATCCTCTTTCTCTAGTGAGAAAAGTGACTTAGGCTGCTTTAACTTTCCATTCCCCTCCTCTATCAAATGCAACGCAGGACGTGTACATATTTCTTTTAAGTCCAACCAGGCCTTCGGATTGTCTTTCGTCTTCCCCTTTACCTCCATTATAGTATTAATTATGTTATCAAACACATTCTTCTCGATATGAATGACATTAAGGTTACGTCTGATCAGATTGGTGCTCCAATATGGCAAATCCCAGAATATACTCCTTTCCGTCCAGTTATAGGTGCGACCAAATCCGTCACACTTGCACCCCTTAGCAGGCTCTTCGATAGCACTTGGTAAATCTTTTACCTCTTCCCATATCGTGTATCCGGGCCACCTTGGCTGTGGATTGGCCTTCTCTACAATGCCCGTACGAAAAGTATTCCTGTTCCTCCGGTACGGATGATCTTTCGGCAAAAATTGTCGATGACAATCGAAGAAGAACGGTTTGCCTCCACGTTTCAAACGGAAAGCCTTAGTATGGTCCATGCAATACGGACATGAGAGACGACTATGAGTGCTCCATCCCGATAATATTCCATATGTCAGAAAGTCGTTGATGGTCCACATAAGTGCTGCCCTCACCTGAAAATTCTGCTTTTTGGAAACATCGTACGTGTTGGCACCTACTTCCCAAAGCTGATTCAACTCATCTATCAAAGGTTGTAAATATACATCGATGTTCCTCTTTGGATTATTCGGACCCGGGATAATAACGGTTAGGAACAAATACATAGTCTTCATGCACATCCAATGCGGTAGATTATACGGAGTAACGATCACAGGCCAACACGAATACTAGGAGCCCGAAAGTCCGAATGGGGTAAAACCGTCGGAGGAGAGCCCCAACCTGACATTACAAGGATCCGAAGCAAAATCTGGATACTCTCAATCAAAGTGCTTCCATGCTTCTCCATCAGATTGATGATCCAATACTCCTTCGATCTGTTTATGCCTGTGCCAACTCATGTTTTCTACAGTCTCATTCACCTTAAACATCCTCTGCAACCGCGAAGTCAAAGTCAAGTAGTGCATTGAATGCTTCTTTGCGCCGACAGACTTTTTTCTTCCAGTAGACTTGTAGCGATCAGCACCACAGAATCTGTACGCATCTTCATCCTTGTCGTCTTTGTAGTACAATATGCACCCGTTGCGACATGCATCGATTTTCTCATATCCCATCTAGAGCGATCTTACCATCCTCTTAGATCGGTAGAAGTCTTTAGGCAACATTACATTCTCTGGTAAGATCTCTATAATTAAATCCATCAGTCGGTTATAGCATTCTTGCGACATGTTAAAATCGGACTTGATGCTCAACAATCTTGTAACAACCTCCAACGATGAATGATCTTCACAACCAGGATAAAATAGAGTCCTTGTATTCTCCAGCGACTCCATGAACTTTGCAGCATCGGTATTCGGTGCCTCCTCAGCTGTATCATGATTGTTCGGATCAAAACTAGGCCCCGCCAATCAAAAATTATGTTCACCCACCAGTCGTCGTAAGCAGTGTGGTCGTGGACATCCATATACGGCTCCACATAAGGCTCCGACTCTGATGCTAAAGACACAAGTTCTCTGTACGCGGTTCACTGATAGTAATTTGATGTGAAACCCTTCGAGTACAAATAATATGTGACTTCTACTTCGGGATGATATTTCAAGTTGCGGCATCTCACACACAGATACTTAATTTTTGTACCGTCCATGTACTGAGGGAACGCCTTAGGGAACTGTAGGAACTGTTGTACACCCTCAATGAATTCATCCCGCACACCGCACATGTCATCAGGATGATGGTTGTACATCCATGAACGATGATGCAGAAAGTAATTCATATCCATTTCTAGATACTTCTGCAGCAAAAATGAATATACAATTATATTAGCTCAAAGAGAAGCCCTCTAACTTATCATAATTATGAAATCTTAAGTGTTGTTGGAGAACAGACTTGTAATTTTGGTGCTTTAACAATTTAAGTTTATTAATACCATGAATATTATATCTCTATACCTTTTCATCACTAAAGGACTATTAGATCCAATATTTCAGCTAGATAAGTTAAAGCTGGTCAGACAGAACTAAAGTATATATTCTCGGTATGTTACCAGATAATAGCTATTGGCTTAATATATGCTTGTATTTCAATAGAAGGGGTTGTGGTCTTGCTTAATTAGGCCAAATTTGCATTGTTGATGATTTTCTAGAACTAGTCAAGAAAAAATTTTGATAGAAGACTTCTCGCGCTTTCAAAAGATACCCTAAAAAGTAATTAGCTTATCAAAACAATTAACAAAGTCAAATATTACAAAACAACTTATATTGTGGCTTTTAATATAAATAAGCAAAAGCGCTTCTTTTTAATTTCAAATTCTGATAATGGTACATACACTTATCCTTAGTCATTAGCGCATGCCATAGGAGATTAATGGAATCATTAAATGAATATTAGAACAATCCCCTTACCTATAACCAAGGATCAACAAATAGAGCCTATTTTTTAGGCTGTTTGACAAATCCATCCAGTTGTCACTTTGCAAGATCAATGACACCTAACGTCCATGATATATTAATAACCTAAAGGCTGCATAGACAGACAACATGGACCCTACAAAGTATAGATGTATGAATTACTGACCAGTTTAGCCTTATAAGATATTTATGTCATATATGTTTAAACATATGTTTAAAATCCCACGCGACTACAAAATTATGACTGATTAAGACCTCTAATTCTACATTATCAATTATACCGATCAACAACACATCTCGATGCCCCTTGCCATAACAAATGACCACCAAGGCTGGGTCTCGACGATTACGATAAACATAATAGAACAAAAAAATTCTTAGGGAGTCAAAATATATTAACTTTATCTATGAGAAGTAAAATTACACAAATTTAAAATTTAGGAGGGTGTATTTTATAGACTTTATAAAATAAATTAATATTGTATAATTAACTAACAAATATTTTATTCTAATAACATAATCAATACACGTAATTCATGATCAATAAAAATACCACTTTAATGGCTTAGAAGTCTTTAGACAATCCAATTATCCTTCTTTCTGTAGTTGAAAATAGATAGAAAGTTCTCATGAAAGGAACCAATAATCAAAGAACAAGAAGAAAGAATGAAGAAATAACTAATTCCTCTATGGCTTTGATTTTCATCTCTTTCTTCTAATAGATATAATATATAAAAGTTGTTATGATTTGGTAAAGGTTCATAATTTGCCCCTTTAAACACAATCTCTCTTTGTGAGTTTCCTTCACTAATCCCCATGCGTGTCTTATTTAAGGGAGTATTTGAATTAAAAAAAGATTACCATAGGCGTTCCCAAATTCAATTTTGATGCCATACAAATTCAAATTGTTTAAATTTAGCATATTATTTTTATATTGTTATGTGTTATATGATTTCAATGTAACATTACAAATTGATAATGATACACATACATTAATGTTATCTAAAATAATTGCTAAAGTAACATCAATTGGATTATGATACACCGAGAAGTATTAGCTTCCTTTATCTGCATTTTATATTGCGGACATGGAGCGTCAGCTATCTTGAGTGGAATCTTATCCCAGACCATTTAGATGGCCCGGTTGGAAAGATCTTCTTGAACTCAACGAAGGATGAGTTTGATAATTACAGGGGCCTGGTGGCATAGACTATAATTCTTTGTATTACTTTATATATTGATATAAGAACAGTACAAAGCACTAATTAGCTGGCTACTGACCTAGGAAGTCATATAAGTGAGAGCAATCAACAACCGTACAACAAGAAGCATCGGCCACTGAGTAGTATACTCGGTATCTGTGTCAGTATCAGTTTTGGGTTAGGGTTAAAGTTAGTGTCACGTGTGTGTGTGTGTCGTGTCTGTGTCAGTTTTGGGTTAGGGTTAGTGTCAAGTGTGTATATTTTGTGTCTGTGTCAGTGTCTGTCACGTGTATGTGTGTCGTGTCAGTATCAGTGTGATGCCATGTCCTGTAAGAGAGAGAGAGAGAGTTAGGGTTTACCTAGAGGAGGAGGAGGAGGAGAAAGAGGAGGAGGAGGAGGACGCCGGAGTAGGCTGCTGTGGAGGACGCCGGTCGCTGGAGAGGGGGGAGAAGATGTCACGACCCGCACCCTTGATTTGGGCATGAGTCATGAGTACGCCCAGCCTACGTCGCAGTGTCGGCGTAGAACGCTGTACAATAAGCCACAAATAATCTATAACTCACTACATATATACCTCTATATTTTACTCAATCACATGCACTAGTTTAAAAGAATACACTAAGATAATATTAAAATAATAACCTTGATGTAGGTACAATGAATCTTTCCCAAAACTAATTATCCAAATACAATGTTCAAAATACTTTTGGAAGCTATCGAAGAACAATCCGATCCAAATGTGTAGGGATCTGAGCTGCTAACTCTCCCTGATCGTCCGGAAGGGCAAGATCATGCTCTATTAGGTTGTTAGCATACGGTCCATAATGTGTAGGGATTTCATCCTCAATGTAGTCACCTAAAATGTTTATCCAGTCAGGAAAGGAACGAGTACATCATAATAAAAATAGTTCCAACACATGGTAGAAGCTATAAGACAATAAATAGCAAGGAATATATGATAGCAACAAACTGAACTCACAATAAAGCAACTAGAATAACCAAATGCTAAAGTCCTGTCATGGCAACATATAGTACAATATCTCCAAACAACAAAAGAAATAACTATAATGGATGGAAGAACAGATAGGAACAACTACTCTATGTGATTTGAAATACCTTGTTGACATGTGAACGGCTAGGGAGTAATATCCGGCAAACCACACGTGTCGTGCATGGCTGCTATTATTCCAAAAAAAGACCATAGGATAGAAAGGGTAGTCCACATGTCCACTAAGTATTTTCTCTCCCCACAAGTACACATGGCTTCCAAACCAGTAACGAAGAAATAACCATAATCCAGAACAATCACTTATCTCATAATAAGAATCCATCATACTAATCCGTGTAACAAGTGTCAAGAATCAAATAATCGATACTAAGAATGCATTATAGAGACTATCAAGCACTGAAAGTAATCACAGAAATTTACTCGCCTGTGGTCCTTCGCTGGTATGAATCAGAATCCCAGTCACAGTCCAAATAGCCTATGTATTACAAATTTATCATGTCAAAAAATAATTTATTTAATTCTGGAATAATTACTTTAAAATCCTATTTTAATCTTATTATTCTGATTTTTAGGTCAAATCCTAATTTTGTCCAAAAGAACCAAAAATTTATCGACTCGAGACTCATAGAACGCAAATCGAGGCAATCTGTTGACCGAAAAGTCAACCGACACAAACTCGACTTTCATGCATGATTTTTTATAGATTTAAACATCAAAAAAATGCTAGAATTTACGGCTCATCCGAATTTAAATTCGTTTGGGAATTATGGCACATACAAATTTCGTATCATGCACCGATGGTTAAATTCTAACCTAGAAGTTCTACAGAATTAAAAGTATATAAATATGTCGAATTAAATTCTGGTAAAAATATATATCAATGATCTCGACAATAGCTTTCCGAATCTTCAAACAGTTCATGATTCTGATTCCTGGTTCTCCCGAAATCATAAAAATATCAAGACGCGTCTATTTTCGGATATGCTGTGCTCTACGAAATTTCCAGAATTTAATACTCATAATTTCGTAAAAAATTTTTATATAATCAGAAGGCTAACCTCAATATCGTTCTAACGCAAGAAACTGGGTCTTGTTTGGAGTTCGAAGCTATGCGCAATGGCTTCTGGAAGATGAAGGAATCCTAGATGGCAATTCCCCAAAATTTGGCTCAAAGAAAACCCTAGAATTATAAACTAAATATCCTATATATAGAGAGGAGAGAGGGAAGCCGCGGATCATGAGCCTGCTATGTGGATGCCATCCGCGCTGCCCCACCCAGATCGGACGGTCCAGATTTGTCCAGGCTTGGCTCAGCTGAGTCCGAGTCGAACTCGGACTCGGCTCAACTGTGGGTCGGCTCGGCTGCACCTAGCTCGCTGTCACTGACAAGCGGGCCCCACCCCGTTGTCTGCAGAAGGCTGACAGGTGGGCCCCTGTTGGCTGACTGGGCAGAAATAGTTACCTTTTTGGGTTTTTATTTTCAGAAAATAGTTTTTAATTCAGTTTTTCCTAATTAACTCAAAATAAATGCTAAAATAATCAAAAAACTTCCAGAAAATTCTAGAAAATATATTTGATTATTTAGAACCTAAAATAAAAGTTTGAGATATTTTTAGTTAAGTTTGAACCTAAAATAAATTTTTGAAAGTCCTAGAAAATTAGTGTTACTAGTTTTTAATTAACAAAAATTTTGAAATAATCTCACTAGCCCCAAATTTACCTAAAAACAATATTTAAGCTAGAATCTCAGGATACAGAGGTTACAAGTCTACCCTTTTAAGAAAAATTTCGTTCTCGAAATTTAAGGCAGAACAAATAAGAAGAAAAATTACCTCATGGTGCAAAAAGATAAGGGTAACGCTCTCGCATCTCCTCTTCCCGCTCCCAAGTGGATTCACCGGGAGAATGATGCGTCCAAACAATGCGAACCAAGGGGATTACTTGGTTATAAAGCACCTTATCTCTGCTGTCAAGGATCTCCACTGGCTGCTCTGGATAACGGAGGCTGGGTCCAACCTCAAGCTCCGAATGATCTAATACTTGGCTAGGATCTGCCACGTATCGTCTCAACTGGGA
Source organism: Iris macrosiphon (assembly GCA_036927795.1). Taxonomy (NCBI): domain Eukaryota; kingdom Viridiplantae; phylum Streptophyta; class Magnoliopsida; order Asparagales; family Iridaceae; genus Iris; species Iris macrosiphon. Next base: position 66,003,156 of record JAYESA010000006.1, on the reverse strand, counting down.
TACATGGAACACGTTGTGTACTCCTTCCAATGTAGGCGATAAGGCTAGTCGATAAGCTACTACTCCGACCTTCTCGAGAATATTGAAAGGTCCGATGAATCTTGGACTAAGCTTTCCACCTCCACCGAAACGAATTGTTCCACGTGTCGGAGAGATCCTCAAGAACACTAAGTCGCCAACCTATGCCAAAATAGGAACTTAAAGCATGATCTAAGAACGTAATAACTATTTAAATAAACGAATTGATACCTCAAACTCTAGCAGTCTCCTGTGGCTATCGGCCCACTGCTTCTATCTGTCCTGAGCCACTCGAAGTCTCTCTCTAATCTGCTTTACCTTCTCTGCAGCATCAACTACCATCTTTAGTCCCAAAAGTACTCTCTCTCTCCTATGTCATCCCAAGATAATGGAGTTCGGTATCTCCTACCGTACAAAGCCTCGAAAGGAGACATCTCGATACTAGCCTGATAGCTATTATTGTATGCAAACTCTACCAGGTGAAGATGATCCTCCCACGAGCCACCAAAATCTAGTACACATGTCCGAAGCATATCCTCGAGTGTCTGAATAGTCCTCTCTGACTGTCCATCCGTCTGAGGGTGGTAAGCCGTGCTAAATTTGAGTTGGGTCCCCAAGCTAGCCTACAAACTCCTCCAAAAGTGGGATATAAATCTACTATCCCGATCGGACACGATGCTTACTGGAACTCCATGCAGCCTGACTATCTGTCTTACAAATAAATCAACGAGCTTCTCTATGGATAATCCTACTTTGAAAGGCAAAAAGTGAGCTGATTTTGTCAGCCTGTCCACAATGACCCAAATTGCGTCCTTCCCTCCTGGAGTGCGTGGAAGTCCGGAAACAAAATCCATCATGATATGCTCCAATTTCCACTCAGGAATTAGTAGTGGATGTAGCAATCCTCCTGGTATCTGCCTCTCGGCTTTGACCTGCTAGCACACTAAACATCTGGCGACAAAATATGCTACCTCTCGCTTTATTCCATACCACCATACGTGTTCTCTCAGATCCTTATATATCTTGTTAGCTCCCGGGTATATAGAATACTGAGAACGATGAGCCTCCTGCATGATCTCTTCACGCAGGTCCATAATAGGCACACATAACCTAGTCTCATGCCCTAGAGAACCATCCTCTGCAATAGAGAAGTCATCTATCAATCATGCCTGTACCTGAGCTCTGAGGCTTCGCAGACCCTCATCCTGGTACTGTGTCTCTCGAATCTTCTCCATCAATCATGATTTAATCTGCATGCCCATCATCTATGTTTCCACTCCTGGAATAATAATCTCGATGCCCAGGCTATCCAATTCTGCTAATAAGTGATGACCCATTGTCAAGTACATCGCTACTATATATCTCCTAAATGCATCGGCAACTACGTTAGGTTTCCCTGGATGGTATTGTAATAAAATATTAAAATCCTTCATCAGTTCTAGCCACCTGCACTGCCTTATATTCTACTCCTTCTGCGTAAAGACGTACTTCAAGCTCTTGTGGTCAGTGTATATTTCCACACGCTCTCCGTACAAATAATGTCTCTATAGCTTTAGAGCAAAGATCACCGCTTCTAGTTCTAAGTCGTGAGTGGGATAGTTTCTCTCATGTGGCCGCAACTGTCTAGAAGCATATGCCACCACCTTTTTGTTATGCTCTAGAACAAATCCTAAACCCTTCCCTGAAGCATCACTATAAATGACAAATCCTCTTGTCCCCGATGGCACCGTCAAAATAGGCGATGTGGTCAATCTCTTCTTTAGCTCATTAAATGCAGCCTGACATTCTTCGGTCCACTTGAACTGTACATCCTTCCTAGTGAGTCTAGTCAACAACTCCGCGATTCGTGAAAAATCCTTTACAAATTTTCGGAAATCGGCCAATCCTAAGAAGCTTCTGATCTCTGCAACAGAACTCGGAGTGGTCCGAGACTCTACAGCAGCAATCTTTTTTGGATCTACCGATATCCTGGCTCTAGTTACCACATGTCCAAGGAACTCTACCTTATCCAGGAAGAACTCACATTTTGAGAGTTTTCCATACAGCTTCTCCTTCCGGAGGGTCCCTAGCACAATCCTTAGATGCTTCTCGTGTTCTTCCGGTGTCTTTGAATAGACAAGAATATCATCTATGAATACTACTACAGACTTGTCAAGGTATTGGTGGAATACCTTATTCATCAAGTTCATGAAGACTGCCGGGGCATTACTCAACCCAAATGGCATCACAATAAACTCATATTGGCCATATCTTGTCCGAAATACAGTTTTTGGAATATCTTCCTTCTTCACCTTCAACTGATGATAGCCAGACCTCAAATCAATCTTCGAAAATACCCTCGCTCCACTCAGTTGATCGAAAAGATCGTCTATCCTTGGTAGCGGGTATTTGTTTTTGATGGGGAGGTTGTTCAAAGCCCTCTAATCAATGCACATTCGTACCGACCCATCTTTTTTTGGTACAAATAAGACTGGGGCTCCCCAAGGCGAGAAACTTGATCTAATAAAACCCTTGTCTAGCAAATCATCCACCTGCTTTTTTAATTTTGTCAGCCCGCTGTTGTTGATCCTGTAGACTCGTTGCGACACCGGTTCTGCCCCAGGCACAAAGTCTATAGTAAATTCAAGGTCTCTGTCCGGTGGCAATTCGGGTAGCTCCTTAGGAAATATGTCTAAAAATTCTACAATAATCGGGTGTGTCAAGTCTGTTTCTGCTACCATGGCTCCACAAATAATTCTATCACTCTGCTCAACTCCTCCCCTAAAAAACTCAAATTTTGGCTTTCCTGGAGGGCGAAACAGTGTACATCCTCCACGACAGTCTATGCTAGCATGGTGCATACTCAACCAATCCATTCCAAGGACAATGTCAAAACTCAGAAGTGGCATTATGAGTAAACTAGCATCCAAATTATGGCCTCCCAAGGTAACACGATGCCCCTTACAAGCATCGCCGACTAGGATAGTGCCTCCACCAGTCATGATCTTGCAACTCCTACTCAAGGGTTCAGATACTAAACTATGCTTAAGCACAAAGGATACATATATGAAGCTATGCGATGCAAGTGGTGTGGGGAAAGCACCGTTGGCTATGGAACCGCATGCTCCGGTCTTAGGTGGCATTCTGAAAGGTTGAAAACAACAGGAATAAAGTTGATATGGCATAAGATAAGGAAGTATCCAAGGAGGACGATCAACTTATGAAAGAGGTTCGATTGCTCGAAAGGAATTATTAAGGGTTAGCAAGTTAAGTATACTGGATCCCTAGTTATGATTGAGTATTTTCCTATTCCTAGTATATATATCCTATGGCAGGCTCGCAGTCATACATCTAAATTGAGTACCACCACGAGTTCGTAACCTTGTGTGAAATCAGACCTGTATGGGCCACCACTAAAAACGTGTCACGACCCGCACCGTTGATTTGGGCATGAGTCATGAGTACGCCCAGCCTGTGTCGCAGTGTAGGCGTAGAATGATGCTGTACAATAAGCCACAAAAAATCTATAACTCACCACATATATACCTCTACATTATACTCAATCACAGGCACTACTTTAAAAGAATACACCAAGATAATATTAAAATAATAACCTTGATGTTGGTACAATGAATCTTTTCCAAAACTAATTATCCAAATACAATGTTCAAAATACTTTAGAAAACTGTCGGAGAAAAATCCAATCCAAATAACTAACAAAATCAACTACTAATAAACTACTCCATCGTAGACGGTATCTGAGCTGTTAACTCTCCCTGATCGTCCGGAAGGGCAAGATCAGGCTCTATTAGGTCGTTAGCATACTGTCCATAATGTGTAGGGATTTCATCCTCAATGTAGTCACCTAAAATATTTATCCAGTCAGGAAAGAAACGAGTAGATCATAATGAAAATAGTTCGAACACATGATAAAAGCTATAAGATAATAAATAGCAAGGAATATATGATAGCAACAAACTGAACTCACAATAAAGCAAATAGAATAACCAAATGATAAAGTCCTGTCATGGCAACATATAGTACAATATCTCCAAACAACAAAAGAAATAACTACGATGGATGGAAGAACAGATAGGAACAACTACTCTATGTGAATTAAAATACCTTGTTGACATGTGAACGGCTAGGGGGTAATATCCGGCAAACCACACATGTCGTGCATGGCTGCTATTATTCCAGAAAAGACCATGGGATAGAAAGGGTAGTTCACATGTCCACTACGTATTTTTCCTCCCCACAAGTACACATGGATTCCAAGCCAGTCACGAAGAAATAACCATAATCCAGAACAATCACTTATCTCATAATAAGAATCCATCAAACTAATCCGTATAACAAGTATCAAGAATCAAATAATCGATACTAAGCATGCATTATAGAGACTATCAAACACTGAAAGTAATCACGAAAATGTACTCGCCTGTGGTCCTTAGCTGGTATGAATCAGAATCCTAGTCACAGTCCAAATAGCCTATGTATTACAAATTTATCATGTCAAAAGATAATTTATTTTAATTTATTTAATTCTGGAAATTTTGTCCAAAAGAACCTAAAATTTATCGACTCGAGACTCATAACACGCAAATCGAGGCGATTTGTTGACCGAAAAGTCAACCGACACAAACTCGACTTTCATGCATGATTTCCTATAGATTTCAGCATCAAAAACATGCTAAAATTTATGGCTCTTCCGAATTCAAATTCGTTTGGGAATTATGGCACATGCAAATTTCGTATCGTGCACCGATGATTAAATTCTAACCTAGAAGTTCTACAGAATTAACAGTATATAAATATGTCGAATTAAATTCTGATAAAAATATATATCAATGATCTCAACATTAGCTTTCCTAATCTTCAAACGGTTCATGATTCTGATTCATGGTTCTCCCGGAATCACAAAAATATCGAGACGCGTCTATTTTCGGACATGCTGTGCTCTACGAATTTTCCAGAATTTAATACTCATAATTTCATAAATTATTTTTTTATATAATTAGAAAGATAACCTCAATAACGTTCTAACGCAAGAAACTGGATCTCGTTTGGAGTTCGGAGCTATGCGCAATGGCTTCTAAAAGATGAAGGAACCCTAGATGGCAATTTCCTAAAATTCGGCTCAAAGAAAATCCTAGAATTATAAACTAAATATCCTATATATAGAGAGGAGACAGGGAAGCCACGGATCGTGAGCCTGCCACATGGCAGCCATCTGCGCTGCCCCACCCAGATAGGACGGTCCAGATTTGTCCCGGCTTGGCTCAGACTCGGACTCGGCTCAGCTCTGGGTTGGCTCGGCTGCACCCGCACCCAGTTCGCTGTCACTGACAGACGGACCCCACCCTGTTGGCTTCGGGAGGCTGACGGGTGGGCCCCTATTGGCTGACTGGACAGAAATAATTACTTTTTTGGGTTTTTATTTTCAGAAAATAGCTTTTAATTCAGTTGTCCCTAATTAACTCAAAATAAATACTAAAAATAATCAAAAATTTCCCAAAAAATTCTAGAAAATATATTTGATTATTTAGAACCTAAAATAAAAGTTTGGGATATTTTTAGTTAAGTTTGAACCAAAAATAAATTCTTGAAAGTTCTAGAAAATTAGTGTTACTAGTTTTTAATTAACACAAATTTTGAAAAAATCTCAATAGCCCGAAATTAACCTAAAAACAACATTTAAGCTAGAATCTTAGGATACGGAGGTTACAGAAGAGGGGGGCGAGTTTTGAAAATTGGGAGATTTTAACAGAAGGGGGGAATCGGAAACCTGTATTAAAATTTTAGCGACGTTTAGCGACGTCAAATTATGACGTTGCTAATAAAAATATTTTGCGACGTCGTAGACGTTGCTAAACACGTCGCTAAATATTTAAAATATAAATGTCGCTAAATACGTCGCTAAATTTTAAAACTCAGCGACGTTTAGCGACCTCAGATAACTTATAGCGACTATCTTTTAAAAAACTGAATTATAGTCGTTAAACGTCGCTATATGTCGCCAAAAAGCGACTTATAGCGACGTTAATATTTGGAGTCGCTGAAATCTTTAGTATTAGCAACGTTTTACTTCGACGTCGCTACAAACGTCGCTAATTTCACAATTTTTAGTAGTGTTATACGACAGCAGTGCCATGCGCCAGCAGTGCCATGTGCCACTAAGTAACTAGTATCCACAAGTGACATCAGTGCCATGCGCCACTACCCCCTCAAGCATCCCTGTGCCCCAATACTTGCCAGATAAAGGCCTGCCAGAAAGATTATGTCTGACATAAAATTATGACAAAAAAGATTTGTTGAACGCCTCAAAAGACGTGAGCACTCTAAATGACAAAAACCTCACGTCAGTATAAACTTTACTCCTGACAGGCATACATCACTACGCGTACGAGGCCACATGTGTCCTATACTCCATGCGTCTTTGGCCCCATGTGTTCCAAACACCATGCGTTTCATGGGTCTCTAGCCCAATGTGTTTCCAGACTCCAAGCGTTCCCTGCATCTCTAGCCCCATGCATTCTAGACTCTATGCGTTCCATGCATCTCTGGCCCCATGCATTCCATACTCCATGCATTCCATACGCCTCTGGTCCTAAACGTTCCAGACGCCATGCGTTCCATGTGTCCCTTACTTTTCAGACTCCATGTGTCCATCGTGGTAGGGTTCCCTAAGACGAAATCTTTCTGTTGTGACTGAAATAATTCTCTCCAACTAAATACGGATCACGTGTCAAGC